>CM076579.1:1647545667-1648260850 GCA_034641835.2 Pinus albicaulis | reverse complement strand
ACTCTTTTATATAATTATAATTTAAACAAAATAATAATTTGTGAGAAAATATTTCGGTATAAATCACATCAGAATAATTTTGGTCGACGCGTTTCGAACCAGTGAGTGTGGTTCATCATCAGGACAAGATTTTCTCACAATTTATGGATCACAGAAGTCAAATTCCTAATACAAAATAATAATGTTAAAAATTATATATTAAGTAATGTTGAAATAATTATAATAAAATTAGTTTAACTAAAAATAATTTGATAAAACTTAATTCCATCATACAATGTATAAAAATAACTTTGATTATATATAGTAGCTTTAAACTAATGCTATCGAGAACATATTTGGCTGGAACGGATCACTCTTTGTCTCGGAATAGATAGTGTTGTTTTGGTTATTTTTGTTAAGGTTAAGCTTGTGTCTAGATCAATCAAAATGAAATATAAACTTAAAAGGGGTTTTGGACGAATACACACTGGGAATAAATAGTGTGGTTTTGGTTATTCTTGTTGCAAATTATATTGTTTTACACTTAATCTTACTATTCCTAGGGTTATTTAAATTTTAATAATGCAAGTTCAAGAACTGGAATGAAAATTTATTTGATAGTTTCTATCTCCATTTGAAGTGTGATTATTTATTTCTGAATTTTTGTGTAGTCCCTGCACTCTTAGTACATAATGATCAAATTAATGAATAAATTGGAACTCTTCTTCTCATTTTTGAGCCTATGAATATTTGGCTAGTGGGTGTACTTTTAATACATAATGATTGAATCAATGAATAAATTGGAGCTCTTTTTCTTATTTTCGAGTCTATGAATAAATTGTAGCATTGTTCTCTATCAATTTAGTAATTTATCTTCTATTTTTTGCTGCATTGGCTTCATGGTTACATTTTTTTACTCCATTAATATCCTTTTTATCCATTTTTTGTTTTGTTGAACCTTGTCTTTGGATTTCTTAGCCATCACTGCAGTGTGATTCTTTACATAATTTTCTATGTAGATCTAGAACAATATTATGGCCTCCCTCTATTAGAGTTGTGTCAACTAGTGATTGAACTTGAAATCTATTTCTCTCAAAAACCACCCTCCTCTATTCATTAAAACATTTTTTTTTGTTTATTCATTTTAGCTGATGTGTATAGTGGACATACATGGTATGTGGCATATATGGTGTGTCTAGTTTATTTATTTTATTTGGTGTGTATGGTAGGACCTAGCCATGACCTATGTGTTCAATTAGTGCAAACTTTGGTGTGTCAGGTTATTTATTTTATCGCAAGTGTACATTGGGACCTATTCATGACCATGTGTTCAATCAACTTAGAGTTTGGTGTGTCCGGATAGTACCTTTCCTAGGTGACACCAACCCTTAACATGGGTGTATTTTATTTTTGGTGTCTCCGAACAACTATCACGAGTTTTGAACCTTAGTTGCTTTACGAAATGAAACCCTAGAAATGCAATCATGCTAGTGGGATTTGGAAATAATTAAATCTATGTTGTTTGCATAGTATTTACTTGGTTATTGAAAAAGTAATCCTCGGTTGTAATCAAGAATGGTGAATTTAATTTATATTAATATATAGCATTGGATGGTCTCGAAGAATGGGGCGCATACATTAAATCTTGTTGCACATTGAGTTGGACAATGTTGAGGAGCAATGGGCTATGAAGATGGAATATTACCCTCAAATAGAGTTATTTATGTAAAGGTGAAGAGAGAATGAGTAATATATATCAATGAATTTGTACTTTGAGTGTGTGAACTTTGAATTACAAAATAGATTTGATATTGACTGTTCCTTTAATCGATTGAATTTTTGTGTTTCTTCCTATCTGTGTAAATAATGAGCTAGAAATATATAAGGTCCTAATGTGGGTTGGATTTGGGAATGCATGTGCATAAAACAACATTGACATATACCCATCTTGTGGTGTCTTAGAATAGCTTCCATGACTATAAAAAATCCTCTTCTCTAATGCAAAGGGCAACATATATCTATTATTTACAATTTGTCCAAGATATAACAATATGAATAAGGAGAATGAAGTGTTCGAGCTACCTTACATAATTAACATATCCCCATAACTGATATACTCACAAGGTATGTGATCACTAGTTTTCCCTCTTTGGCGAGAACAAATCTTGAATTCTTGAGTTGACCCTAAGATAAGTTAGATAAATGGTAAAATCATCCTCTATCCGAAGGTAAGTGAAATAATAATAAAAAAATTATAGGAGAAACCAATTCTTACGGATAAATATATCATGGATATGTTGTATGGACCTATTCCATAATTAAAAACGAAAAAAGAGAGACATTAAATGGTGGAAAAATGTAAATATTTAAATATGCAGTAAGATTTTCAAAGTTCTAGTGAAAATAGATGTGTAATTTTTCAAACCTAGGGCTGAAACATATGTAAATTTGAAAATTTATAACTACCCACCAATTTGCATAGTGGGTCAACTAGGACTCTTTTGGAAAAGCTTAAGGTGGACCAAAAATATAGATAGGAATGAAACAATCAATCCCTATGAAATTGTTTTTGTAACTATTCAAGAATATCAAATGGAAAAACCTAAAACAAAAATTTTCATAAGATTTGAGAGGGAATATTCTAAGCAAGAGTTATGAGCCTCAAAGGCATACAACCAAATTTTGATAAGTGTAACCACACTTAACTATTCCAAAACTAAGCACCACATAATTTTAAAGAAGGAACTTACCCAAAAATTGACACACAAGACCATACATTGAACATTTATCCATCAAATAAGCATCCACATAAATAAATCCTCCAAGAGAGTGTTCTAGGTAACCATCCATAGCATCAAAGTATCACCTAGACAAAAAGTTTTGGGAGTTTCTCTCTATATAAAAGATTAAAATAAGAGAATTATTTTATATAAAGAGGAAAACCAATAGCATCGCTAATGGAATAGAAATAAAATATTAGATATAGCCTAGAAATTCATAAAGAATCATTATCTCGTCAACTAACTAGGGAGATATGGTCAAAAATACAATAAAATATGAAGTGGTTATGCCACATATATAGAGGTGTCCAAATACAGGGACAAAGTGGTCAAAGGGACCCCAAGTTTCCTCCTCAAACGAAGTTAACAATCTCAACAATCAAATTGACCCTTAAAAGAGATGAAATGACCAACACGTGTGGCATGTGGGAGCACTTCAAGGTGGGTTGCCCTTGAAGTTGATCTAATAAACATGAGGGTAAATCCTCCAAGGAATAACAACCTAAAAGATCCATGTAAGCGATATACTCAACATTCCAATGATAGTGACACAACACCTAACACATATCACAATGCCCAATCCATGTGTCACAATGCACTAGTTGAGGTCATAATGCCCAATGTATATGTGTCCTCAAAAGTGATGACAATTTCCTCAAAATATGGGGAAAGGGGTGGTGAATCATGATGTGAACTCTTTCAATAGTTCAAGGTCTCTTTCAATTTTTCCTTTCCTTATTTGACCATGGTGTGGACATCATTAACCTTAATTACAAGTGGGAATCTCTAAGACAAGATGTTAGGTGTAGGTGATATGATGGTTGTGGTACTAGGGAAAAGGTGTTTTATTGAGTTAATCCTCATAGTCATGTAGGATAAGCGAAGATGTCTTCTTCTTAACTTTCAAGAGGTAGGGGTTGTTATTCATTGTTCCACATATGTGTCGTTAGAAGGGGTGTTTAGCATAGAGTTACCATTCCTTGAGCCTATTTTCGTTACTACCCCTTTTCTTTCTTTTTTAATTTTTATTTACTTGGTCATTCACCCCCTTTCTTTTAATTTGAGAATGGGACTTGGGGAAATTGATCTTTATAACATGGTGGCATGGCTCATGCATATCATTTAACTTTATTTGCTTCTACCTTGAGCATTTTGGCTCTTAGTTTTTTTTAATAGGGCTTTCCATACATGGAATATTTATTTTAGACTTTGCTAAAATGGCATATGATAAGTCAATCAAAAAAGGGGAATATATGGTGGTTGTATATGTTACCACAAATATAACAAGCTATGGAGGGGGGAAACCTTACAAGATAAAGAGATTGACTAAGTACTAACTAGGGGACAATAGTCCATTGTCATGACAACCAAGTTCCCCTACTCTTTATGAACTTCCATTGATGGAGGAATCCCGGTAGGAAGAAGATCACTTAGAATGGATATTCTAGGTATAGGGCACAGAGTGATCAAGCTAGAGCTCATTCGAAAGAGAGGCTCAACAAAGGTACAAGGCTTCAAAGAAGCAAATCACTCTCTAAAAAAAGTACTAGAAAAGAAGGCACAAGACCCAGGGTTGTGAGGTTTTTCTATGGTAATAGGTATTCACAAGGTCAAGGTCCAAGAGAAGAGGCTTCTTGTGATTTAATTCAATAATTACTAAGCTCATACAACCTTCAAGGAAGTCCTCAAGTTGAGGGAGAAGAACCTAGGGTTTCGCTCTTGGAACAACACCTAGGGCAAGAGATTTTATGGATGAAACTTGAGTGAATGCATGCCAAACTTTGAGTTTATGTAGCTATGACTCTAAGTTTGATGTTAGGGTTATTGAAATCCCAAAAAAATTCCTCCCTAAAATTTCACTGCAGGCCCTAGAGTTTCGCCCAAGCCTTTAAAGGACAAAATTTTAAGAGGAAAAATTATGGATGAAAAGTAGAGATGATCACCAAGGACTTGGATTAGTGCCTTTTCCTTTGGGCGTATGGAGTCTTAGCATGTTCAAGATGAGATAAAATGTCCTTGAGGCTCAAAATTGATGCCCTATGTATCGATTTCAAACATTTACCCACTTTAAGAGATAATCCAGTCTCATCAAGAATTCAAATATATTTATTCATCAGGAACATTCTTTACATGCCATACATTGCATAACATATACAATACTCTACTATAAAGCTTTCCAAAATCAATCTTCAACAATTAGGGCAGAAATTTAGCATATTCTAGAGCAACAATTCCATACATTAAACAAATTTAAGAGAAAAAATTCATTAACATTAGGCACTTACAAGATGACATGAAATATATCTGTCCAAGATCCAATAAATAGCTCCAAAGAAGAAATGTGAATTAGCTCCAAATGTCAAAATGCATTCCAAAATATTCTCCAATAGCCAAAGAAACAAGTGTGAGTTCTTTTCAAGAGATCCAATCCAAGTGTGATGATGATGAGAAGCTCAAATGAGCTCTCACCTATTTATCCATGATCTATCAAGTCTAATTTTATCCTAGAAACCCCTCTTAGTTGTCAAACAAAGGACACAATTGATTGTGGTTACAAGCCAACCACATAGCCAATGAAAAGTCATAAAGATAAACCGATAAGAGGGCCAACTTTCCGATGTCATCACTACGTGGGCATTTTTGAGGCATTTTTGAGCTCTCTCTATGCCAAAATGAGTCAAGAAGGCTCCATGAATGATATACTAGGGGTTGGCTCCTAGAAATGCATGCAAATCATCAAGTGGACCCCATTTTTGTGTTTGGGACACAAAATGAGTCTCATCGGTCACCTAATGATAATTTTGCCTTAATATACTCCATTGTTGAGGGCTTGGAGAATGGTGCTAGGGCTCCCATGTCTCTAAGGGTGGGACAATCCTCATTTGGGCCTTAGATTAGCTGCCAAACCATGTGTGAATTTGGTTGGGGGCATGCTGGTCTAAGTGCATCATCTCATGAATAATATGGGGAAAAGTGCAGACTGTTGTGGTGTTGTAGGTGCCCATGGAGTGAGTTAATGATGCTCTGCAAGTATAGGAGTCCCATGGCTCTCAATGCTTCACCCAAAGGGTGTCATATGCTCCTCTAGGGGAATTGAGCCCCAGTTAAGTTGCCAAACCTATGATGAAACCACCTACAAGTCACATATAATGTCTAGTGTTGCACCTCACCATGAGGTACAATAAATCATTGGTGCATCTAAGTGAACCAAACTTGTTAATCAAGGGCACATTGTGACTTCATATGGGGCATCCCTTCCAAATTTGGGGCTTTAATTTCGTAATAGTGTTACCTCCCTAGGTAGGTGATCTACATGCGGAACTAAAAGCATTCAAAAAGAAGAGAATAACACATGTTCTAGAAAAAATACCACCATCTTATTATGAGGGAGAGATGAGCATTTTATAAACAATGCAAACGTTCTCCTTATTAAATTTTAATTACAAAATATGTAAGATAAAAATCAATTACAATATTAGATAAACAACTATAGAGATTTTAATTTAATCAGAAATATTCCGGAAAATCACATAATCAATTGAGAAGTCGACACTTTTTGAACTACTTAGTGTAGTTCATCATCAGGAGAATGGTGATTTTGCTGATCTACATCCATCCATATAAATAATTCAGATATGCAACGGTCAGGTCAAAACTTAAACTAGAAATTAATGAAAACGAATGTTAAGAAATTAAAATATTATTAGATATAGTTAATATAGTTAGAAATAATAATTAAAATGAAGGAAAAAATTAGTAAAATTGGTCAAAACATAAAAAACAAGAAAAATCATAATTAATTAACCAATTATAAAAAAAATAAAAGTTAACAATAAACCTAGTCAAAAAATATCATAATATATAAAAATAGTCAAATGATGTAAAGAAATTTGAAGAAATTTTTATAAACTAGAACAATAATACAGTGTGTTATCACTCATTAAGTTGTGAAAAAATTCTTGATAGGGTCATACAGGTCACTCACCAAATGGATAAGGTCTCCTAAGCCATTTTAATGTGGTATAGGAAAAGTTTTGCATTTTTTAAGCCTATCCTAAGTTTTATGATCACCTTCATTTATGCCATTTCAGTCAAATCAGTCCCATATCATGTCAGTTTTCATTCCCCATGCATTCAACCTCAAAAGGGCGCATCTGTCAATTTTTCAAAATTTCATAGCGTTTTACACAGGAAAACAACAGATTTCGCTACGAAACTAGCTAATAGTTTCGTAGCGAATCTGACAGAAGCTTAACTAATTTCGGTACTAAAATTCGTATTTTAATGTGGCTTGTCAGAATTGTATGAGGTGTAATTTCCTAATTAGAGCAGTAAAGGTCGAGGTCATTCAAGTTTTTTATGGTAAATTTAAATGTACATAGGAGTGCTTGATGTCATCATTACCCTTTTTGCTTGTATGTGTCATGATTGAAGCTTGAGCTGTCAGTTAAACTATTAAACCTTACCTCAATTAGCCTTTTTTCATATTGTGCTTTATCCTTGCATTTGAGTCAATCCCTGGAGAGCTGCTTCATCGAGCTAAGCAGGTTGCTGGAAAATTCGAACTCTGTAGGTGTCATCAGCAAGTGAGGCAATGAAGACTATAAAGCATCCGTGGCTGTAAGAAGGAAAACAAATAAGGGTGGCCATTGTCACAGGTATGAGCCCATGGATATGAAATTACTCAATGAAAACCCTACTGCCATGGAGATTTTCAGAAGAACTGGTTGCTTGCAATTCTGTTAGAGGTTGCAGGGCTTTCATTTACAGGTTTCAAAGGATTTTTCCACTAGCTTCACAGGAACAACATCAAAGGTTGGAATTCTGAACCTTACAGTGACACCAGAGAGCATATCCTCAGCTACAGGAATTCCTAGAGGAGTTGAACAGTGGTTTAAATGTATCAAACTCACAATGCAAGATTGCAAAGAGTTTATCAAGCAAGAACACAATGAAGTTGATTTGACAAATGCTATCCCTAGGAGTTTCTTGAAGGAGAATTATGCAAAGCTGTTGATGGTCATTCAAAAGTACTTTACCTGTAAAGGACGGTTTCACGTGGTCTACTCCTATCATCTCAGACTTCTTCTGCATTTTGTAGGTAATAGGTCACTTGACCTTCCTTTCTACAGAAGTCTAGGGAAAATTTCAGATAAGGTTCAAATCAAGACAGAGGGAAATGAGACATCTCTTTTTCATCATGGTCTAATTAAGCTATTAGTGTTAGAATAATTGAGGAGGTTAGAGATTGGATTTCCTTCTTGTTCATTAGTGGCTATGAAATTGATGTGATCACTCCAAAGAAAGCCTCCAAACCTAGAACCACTTTAGCACGAGCTGTGGCAGAAGAAGTTGAAGAAGAAAATAGGTCATCTCCTGCTGAACATGGAAACAGAACCTTTGCATGAGACTAACACACCTCAAGCAACACCTGCAAAACAGAAGCATACAGTGAGAAAACAAGGCAGCAAGACAGTCACTAGAAGCCAGGCATTGGCTAAAGGCAATTTGGAGGATATCCTTCATGCAATTGACATTGAAGAGTCACCTATTGTGCAAGCTGAAGACGTAGAAGATGGAGGAAGAAAGTTGAAGAAAGGTATGACTGCTAAAAAACTAGATTTTGCAGGTGATGATGCCGGTTTCATATTTCAACCAAGGAAACCAATGGCCAGACATGCAAGAAAGGTCATGGAAAGCAAAGAGACTGAGAAAATCAATGAAGCTTCCAAGCCAACCAGTATCATAGATTTGTCTCCATCATCAAAAGAGGAAGTAGTTATCAAGCAAAGAAATGGCAAAGATAAAATGATTGAAAAATAAGAAATAGAAACCCTCAAAGAGCAATTGAAGGAAGTAGGTAAAGAGATATCAGTTTTAAGTAGGCAAAGAAACACAAAGATGAGAAGGTTCAATTTGAACAAATGAGGAAAATATGGGAAGAACAAGTCACAAGTATTTCAAAAACTTTGGACAATACAGAAAATTTGATGAAATGGACTCAGCCACTAAGAGGAGAGGTCAAACACATTAAAAGGATAAACTTGCACTTACAATCCAAAAACAAAGCATTAAAAGATCAAGTAGAATATCTTCAGGAGCAACTGGATTTGATTCAAATGGAGTTAGAAAAAAAGGGCTGAAGATGACAGTGGTAGAAGAGCCCATCAGCCAACTGATTGTGAATGAAGAAGAAATACAAAAAGAATGAAAAATTGACATGGAATATGTTTGATGAGGTTAATAACATGCAGAGAACCTAAATTTTGCAGCTCGAGAACAATTTTTCAAGACAGTTATAAAAACAACAATTTTTGGTTTTTTTTGGACAGTTTCGTAGCGTACCTCAGGCTTGAGGCCAAAAAAATGCTACGAAAATTTCTGTAGGTACATTTTTTATTTGGAATCCATTTTTGTCAAGTATTATGGAGAGAGATTGATTGATTTCAAGGTGTCTTGGCATAGTAAAGGTGTTTGAACAGTAAAGGTGTCAAGGAAAGGGGTGGAAAAGCAAGTTTTCATATGCTACGAAAACTCTCTACGAAACTGCCTAAAATGCCATGTTTCGTAGCGAGGAGATTTTTGAAGAGTATTAAGCATCCCAACAGTACATTAGCCAGCTGGAGACCTCCAACATGTTAGTGGGACATATCAGCAGAGACTCATTTCTTAAATGGAGTGTCTCACAACCAGCTCATCAAGAAAAACAGTGATTAAAGTGAAGGGTTATCCACTCTTAAAAACTAGGATTGTGTTCCACAGATCTTGGGGTGTTTTAAATACGTAAAGTGATGGTGATTTGTCCTTTGAGCATGTG
Source organism: Pinus albicaulis (assembly GCA_034641835.2). Taxonomy (NCBI): domain Eukaryota; kingdom Viridiplantae; phylum Streptophyta; class Pinopsida; order Pinales; family Pinaceae; genus Pinus; species Pinus albicaulis. The sequence continues at coordinate 1,648,251,274 of CM076579.1, read as the reverse complement.
ATATTCATTATGTAACTGTTACACTGTTAGGAGAACCAAATGTAATAAATAGGAGATAGAGTCTTATTAGGAGTTTGTTTTCTTTAAAGGATAGCTGTCATTTTTCTATTTGAAGTTAGTAGTTTCAGTTATGATAGGTGTCAGAGTAGAATTTGAAGATCTAGCCAGCTAGGCAGATCATCTACATTGTAAAGAATGTTTATTTATAGACTAAACATCGAAGAGAAAAGGGTTGGAGAATATTGCACCAAATTGCTGCTTGTATGTTTTTGTCCATTATTAGTAATATACAGTGACATTCTACTTCCAGATCTGAGATTCTCATGAGGTGTTTAATGTGTTGTTACTATGTATCTTTATGTTTAATCACTTGCAGTGGATTTTATGTCTAATTACTCAGAATTCATACTATTATGCTCTGACTTCCTTTAGAGGTAAAATAATTGTGTTTTCCTTATATTGTGTGTGAATTATCTTGATTAAAGACCTCTATCTGCCTCAGCTTCCATGTGAAGAAAGATTGTTATTAAGAGTATTGATGTTGACTCCATAGCCCAATGGTAGCAAGTCTTCATTTTTCAACCTGCAATCATACAAAAACCAAGTTACAATTCATAGAGTTAGCCATCTAGTATTATCTTTATTCAAAATCATAAACCCCCTTTGAGAGAGCCCTCTCAAACTGAAGAGGCTAATCTTCAGTTAGAAGTGGTTTGAAAGAGTTACAATGAGTTGATTGATGAGCAGCCAATCAAGATCAATTTGGTGATAACACAAAGTAAAAAATTAATAGTATAAATAACATCAATAAGATTAAAAAAAAGAAAAAAAAGTAAACAAGGGGCAACACATGCAAACCACACAATGATAAATCAATAAGGAAAATAAAACATCAACCAAAACTAAAAAAACTCACTTACAAAATATTAATCAATATTAATTTTAATATACAAGAAAACCAAAAAGAGAATAAAAAACTAGGGACAAGGGAAAGGAACCTAACTAAGAGAATAGGGACGGAACGCAACAACTGCTAATTTTCCAACTGTCATCCCTATTCAAAGTATTGAATATTTTCTCAATTTCAACTGCTTCCCTAAATTTGCGGTGATGAAAATGCTCAACCCTAGCAATGACCTTGGACTCCTCCAGACAAATGTCGTGCTTATTCTTCCTAGCATGTTCAGCAAGAGTAGATGACTAAGTCCTACAATGCCTAATATCAACAATGTGTTCTTGAATCCTCTTATTTATAGGGCGGTCAGTTTCTCGAATTTAGGGAATCCCACAAGAACATGGGATCAGATAGACACCTTTCATTCTTTTGGGGTCCAGTGGATCCTTAACTGATTTTAGGGAACTACGAATGGTGTTTAAATGTGTAAAAGTAGAAGAGATCAGATGCTTCCTTAAAATCTGAGCAATTTTTTCAGTAGTACCCTATATAAAAGGCAATTGAGCACTACCAACTAATTCACTAGGATCTTTTTTTAACCTAGGACCTTGACGCTTACTATAACCATTCAACTTAAAAACTCCAAGGAGATGGGCTTTTTCATGCTCCAAGTGCTCACCATCAGAAACCTTAAGAGCTCTAGTGGCTAATATGTTGAGAACACAAACCTTTTGAGCTGGAAAATGATGAGAACCAGCATGAAGATACTGCTCCGTGTGGGTCTTCCTTCAAAAGGCTTGGTGGGAAAAGGAGACTTCATCCTTTCTAGAAATTAAAACATATATAAAAGGAAGGCAACCATCAATTTCAGTTTCCATAGTGAACTTAATAGAGGGAGATTGATCATTTAGGTGCCGATGAAAACCTTCTAACTCCTGACAACCATGAGACCAGTTTATGAAAGTGTCATCCACAAATCACTTCCACATATTATGCTTAAAAGCATCAGAATCTAAGGCTTTAGATTCAAAATCTTCCATAAAAAGGTTGGCCACAACAGGAGAAAGCGGAGAACCCGTGGCAACACCGCACGTATGCTCATAGAACTCACCATCAAAACTAAAGAAAGTATAATTAAGTCAAATCTCAACTCATTTAGCAGTGTCTGGATCAGTAATACGATTTATTATTTTAACCGCATCATTGATAGGGATGTTGGTATAAAGCGATACAACATAGAAACTAACCATGTTTCCATCTTTACTAATTTTTTATAATTCCTTCTTTTTGAGTTTTAGAGTTTTCCAAGAAAGAAATGTGTTTTTTCCTTGTTTCCCAATCAGTTAAATGTCTCTGATTAGGCTAAATAGATATTGTTCCTCATATAAATAGAGGAGAGGATCATTATGTTTTTCATCATCTGTTGGACTTGGATATTTAGGCCTCTTTAAGAATTTGTACCTTTTGTTCTAATGCGAAAAATGTGATATATGGAGTGAAAATATTCTTGAGCATTTGTGCTTGTCTTTGGAGAAGTCACTTTGGATCAATACTTGGATTGTTTCATGCATATTGTTTTGTAAGTACCTTGTTTATTACAAATTTATGATTTAATTTCTAATGTATCAATTAAATTGATTATCTAGTGTAATTTTTGTGCCCTAATTTTGTGAAAATCAGCTTATTAGAAACTAGGTCATATTGTTGCATGCATTACTCATAGTATGATATGTGAATGGAAATCCCCTTGGTGATATCTTGCTACCTCTCCCAAGTGACCTTTGATCACTCACAAAGGTGATAGTTAGGGTTTTGATGTTAGGGCATCAAAATAACCTTACTCCTTTGCAAGATCAAATCATTTTTAAGAACCCATACACTTTATTGACCCTGGGACTAGGCATTGGCCTTCCTTTTTGGTGATCAATTTAACATTTCATCCTCAAATATTTCTCTCTCTCTCTCTCTCTCTCTCTCTCTCCCTCGAATTAATTCATCTCCTTTAAGGCCAAGCAGATAAGCCAGGGCTTGGTATTAATTTTCCACTATTCTATATTAGAACAATCACTTAGCCTAAATCTTTCTTCAATTAGAAATCACTTTCAAATAAATTTAATCTTCCAATGACAAAGACAATTGTAGATAGAATAGTAAATCCAATGCACAATAAAAGACAACTAAGAGCAATAACAAGTGATACAATATTTGGTCAAAGTCCAAGGAAAAACCCCACCAGGTGGGAAAACCCTTTCAAAACTATTCTTCTATTAAATTGTCATCAAATGTTTAAAATACAGATACAATGTTCCAATTCATCAACAAAGAGTCAAAGTCAAATCTTTGACTATCCAAAAATTCAGCCAACCAATATCCAAGAGATGAGCCCAAAAGTAAAATCTAGTCAACAAGTTAAATCTGCATTTTTTCTCAAAGTCAACAGTAGTCAATAGCAACAAATGATGCCTTAACCAGTTCACAAGTCAATATTCAAACTTCCTCTTAAAGAGCTTGTTCGTCAATCAAACAATTCAGCCTTCCTTTTTGGTCAAACCTCAACCAAACCAATCAAAATTATGCCACCACAAATTAGGCTAAAGTCAACATTTGACTTGTGGAAACCCTAGCTACAACTTTGCAGTCAATGTTGGTCAAAGAACCTAGAAAAATTTGGTCAAATTGCCTTTGAATTCGACCTTCCAAAACATATCTAAATCTAATCAAATCAAGTCAAAATGAGTCAAGTCAACGTTGGTCAAAGGTTGGTTCAAGTCCCAAAATAGACGATGAATTTGGCCAATCAAAATAGACTCTCTCTCATTAGCATGTGTGGAAAATAACATGGAATTTCAGAGCTATATGAACCATAAAAGAGAAGAAATTAATGTGTTGATTATGTTTCAAAGTGATGTGACATATGGTTTATTTATATGTGTCTTAGGGGGTCGATTTAGCTTGCCTAGGCCGACTTGAAATTCTAAATAGATATTGTTCCTCATATAAATAGAGGAGAGGATCATTATGTTTCTCATCATCTGTTGAACTTGGATATTTCAACCTCTTTGAGAATTTGTACCTCTTGTTCTAATGGGAAAAATGTGATCTATGGAGTGAAAATATTCTTGAGCATTTGTTCTTGTCTTTGGAGAAGTCACTTTGGTTCAATACTTGGATTGTTTCATGCATATTGTTTTGTAAGTACCTTGTTTATTACAAATTTATGATGTAATTTCTAATGTATCAATTGAATTGATGATCTAGTGTAATTTTTGTGCCCTAATTTTGTTGAAAATCAGCTTATTAGAAACTAGGTCATATTGTTGCATGCATTGTTGAAGTTTGCAACAAGAAACAATGAAATTGGAATCTGGAAACAACATTCAGCACCTACACTAGGGTGGGGCTCACAGGGCTATTTTTGGTGCATGTCTATTTTGGTTTTCCCTTAATTAAGATGGACATTAAACTGTAATTTATTCTCAATGTGGACTTGAAACAATTAACTGAAAGTGATAAATTCAGTTAGCTAGTGGATTTCGAGTTAGAGGTAGTTGGTGAGGCATGCAAACTAATTTGAAGTGCAGTGGTGCATTAGTTAATGCAGGTTGTAATCAGTTTAACTCAATTGTGCTAGTTGTGACTGTTTGATACACTAGTGAGAGATCAAGTGAATTAAATATTATTTAATTCACAATCAGTGATCTAACATGCAACTGTTGATTTACTATTATTAGCTGCATGCATGTCAATTCTAGTGGAGACCCAGTTGAGATCTAGGTGAAAGGGAAGTGTAACTATCAGTTGTGATATTAGCAGGCTACCCATGTGTAGTTAAAACACCACGTGATGCTCATCATACTTAGCGCAGTGTAGGAAGGATGGAATTCCTTGTGAATAAGGATTGCATTCCTCGTGAATTGTGTGAGCAAGGTAGCCTAAGAATTGACTGAGTATTGGCCCGATTTTGTCTGGATCAGTGTGAGACAGTTAATTGAATACAAGAGGGTTCTTGTGAGAAGAGTTGAATGTAATTGTTTCATGATTCCTTGTGGAATATACAATATATGATAGAGGGGTTTTGAGCAACAAGCTTTCCCTAGGAAATTATATGTGTTGTGTGTGATTGATCTTTCTTCATGTTCATGTGATTAGGAATTGTGTTTTTAATTCTGCAAAACATTTGTAGAAGTGATTTAGTATTTAACTTTAGTACATTGTTAGATCGGGTGAATCCAAGATATACATGCATCTTGTATAATTTCTACATGGTATAAGAGCACAGGAAATTGCAGAAGTGAAGCAGGAACTGAGTTTGTGACTGTATAGAATTCGAATTTGTAGAAAGACTTTCTTGGTGCTACAACTGATTCAAGATCGAAATGGATTTCAATGGCTTGAGGTTAGAGTATGCACTCTAGGGAAACTCGAACTATATTGCTTGGAAGGACAGGATGGAGGCAGTACTCGAAGACAATGGCTTGAAGGAATTCATTGACAATGATTTTCATAAACCCATTGTGGCAGATGCTACAAACCTAGATGCATGGAAAAAGAAAGTGGCAAAGGCAAGGAGGATCATGTTGGAGGGAGTATGAGACAATATTTTCTCAAGCCTCCATGGGAAAGCCACACCATATGCAATGTGGAAGGCTTTGACGGATCTATTCCAAAGCAACAACGACCATAGGAAATTGGTGCTCAAAGATAAACTCGAGAAGATCAAGATGGAAAAGGGTGACACCATTCCAAAATATCTAAAAAAGTTTGTCCAATGTAAGGATGAACTGGGGAGAGTTGGAATAACAGTGGTTGATGATGATTTGGTGAGCTGAGCTCTCCTAGGACTTCCCAAGAGTTGGCACAGTTATCAAGACTCTGTCAGTTTTACCTTTCTTTTTCGTAAACGGCCTACGAGGTTTTTAATAATTGAAAAATGAGATAAAAAGCTGTGAGGGACGCCGATGAAGTTAAAACGAAAAGCATGTTGACAAATTTTGGATGTAGTGCCCACTGCCCACTCTTTCAAGAGCCGAGGATATATAAACACATTCTCCCACAGCAAATATGCTATTAGCTTATCTCCTCTTTTTGTTCCCTACTCTGCACTGCAATTGGCTTTGGCTTTGGCTTGGATTGTTTCTTTATCGATGCTTGTTTGCTTAGCTGCATGGCCATGCATGCTGTCTGTTTTTGGGGGTTGTTTTTGTTTTGGTTGGATGCTTTCGGTTCATTTCTCATTCTCATATTTGCCCTGTGAGTTTTCATTGTTTGGCTGCCTGATTTTATTTTTATTTTTGGAGAGGAGGGTTATCATAAAGAGCTAAGAGGTTTGTTTCTTTGGGAGCAAGTGGAGAGGAGGGTTATCATAAAGAGCTGAGAGGTTTGTTTCTTTGGGTTGCCGCAAACCATACCTTACCTTTCCCAGTTTTGCCCTACGGCGCTACATGCTCTGTTAACATGTTTTCCTTTCTGAGGCAGAGGAGCTTTTCCAAGGCAAACAGAGGAAATGTGATGACATGTGATGCCCAAGAAGGAGAGAGGATGAAGGAATATGACCAGTCTTTGTCTTGAGTTGGCGTACTCTGCTCCAGTCTCTGTTTGCAATTAGGTCTTAGGTAAATACAAATTCTCTCATATCTTTGAGTCCAAATTCTATCATGTCTCTCTTAAAAAGAGGATTACCCATGAGGAAGGGACGACGAGGGTTATTATGTGATTGCTTTAACCGAAGCCCATGATCCATGGAGAGGGTTGTTTCTTCGGATGGTCTATTACCATATCATACATAGCCTGGTTTTACTCTATTCTACTTGCTCTCTAACTTGTTTTTTTGGATCTCTTGGAGGCAGAGGAGCTGTTTCCAGGCAAATTGAGGAGATGGGGTGACATGCGATGCCGGAGAAGGAAAGAGGATGAAGGATCAGGATCGGACCGGTCTTTGTCTTGATATGGCATACTCTGCCCCAGTCTCTGTTTGCTATTAGGTAAATACAAATTCTCTCATATATCTTTGTAGGTCCAAACTCTATCATGTCTCTGTCATATTCATAGGTCTAATGTAAATACAAATTCTCTCATATCTTTGTAGGTCTCAATTCTATCGCGTCTCGGTCATATTTATTGGAAGCGTATATTGTTTTTTTCACCTGAAACAATGGAGCAATTCTCAGACCTACCTAGTTCTGCCCAGGATTATATAAACTCTTTTATATAATTATAATTTAAACAAAATAATAATTTGTGAGAAAATATTTCGGTATAAATCACATCAGAATAATTTTGGTCGACGCGCAAGCCAACCGCTTGAGTGTGGTTCATCATCGTGACAAGATTTTCTCACAATTTATGGATCACGAAGTCAAATTCCTAATACAAAATAATAATGTTAAAAATTATATATTAAGTAATGTTGAAATAATTATAATAAAAATTAGTTTAACTAAAAAATAATTTGATAAAACTTTAATTCCATCATTACAATGTATAAAAATAACTTTGATTATATATAGTAGCTTTAAACTAATGCTATCGGGAACATATTTGGCTGAACGGATCACTCTCTTTGTCTCGGAATAGATAGTGTTGTTTTGGTTATTTTTGTTAAGGTTAGCTTGTGTCTAGATCAATCAAAATGAAATATAAACTTAAAAGGGGTTTTGGACGAATACATGCACCGGGAATAAATAGTGTGGTTTTGGTTATTCTTGTTGCAAATTATATTGTTTTACACTTAATCTTACTATTCCTAGGGTTATTTAAATTTTAATAATGCAAGTTCAAGAACTCGGAATGAAAATTTATTTGATAGTTTCTATCTCCATTTGAAGTGTGATTATTTATTTCCGAATTTTTGTGTAGTCCCCGCACTCTGAGTACATAATGATCAAATTAATGAATAAATTGGAACTCTTCTTCTCATTTTTGAGCCTATGAATATTTGGCTAGTGGGTGTACTTTTTAATACATAATGATTGAATCAATGAATAAATTGGAGCTCTTTTTTCTTATTTTTGAAGCTCTATGAATAAATTGTAGCATTGTTCTCCTATCAATTTAGTAATTTATCTCTATTTTTTGCTGCATTGGCTTCATGGTTACATTTTTTTACTCCATTAATATCCTTTTTATCCATTTTTTTGTTTTGTTGAACCTTGTCTTTTGGATTTCTTAGCCATCAATGCGGTTGGGTGATTCTTTACATAATTTTCTATGTAGATCTAGAACAATATGGCCTCCTCTATTAGAGTTGTGTCAACTAGTGATTGAACTTGAAATCTATTTCTCTCAAAACCACCTCCTCTATTCATTAAAAACATGTTTATTCATTTTAGCCGATGTGTATAGTGGACATACATGGTATGTGGCATATATGGTGTGTCTAGTTTATTTATTTTATTTTGGTGTATGGTAGGACCTAGCCATGACCTATGTGTTCAATTAGTGCAAACTTTGGTGTGTCGGGTTATTTATTTTATCGCAAGTGTACATTGGGACCTATTCATGACCATGTGTTCAATCAACTCTAGAGTTTGGTGTGTCCGGATAGTACCTTTCCTAGGTGACACCAACCCTTAACATGGGTGTATTTTATTTTTGGTGTCTCCGAACAACTATCACGAGTTTTGAACCTTAGTTGCTTTACGAAATGAAACCCTAGAAATGCAATCATGCTAGTGGGATTTGGAAATAATTAAATCTATGTTGTTTGCATAGTATTTACTTGGTTATTGAAAAAGTAATCCTCGATGTAATCAAGAATGGTGAATTTAATTTATATTAATATATAGCATTGGATGGTCTCAAGAATGGGGCGCATACATTAAATCTTGTTGCACATTGAGTTGGACAATGTGGAGGAGCAATGGGCTATGAAGATGGAATATTACCCTCAAATAGTTATTTATGAAGGTGAAGAGAGAATGAGTAATATATATCAATGAATTTGTACTTGAGTGTGTGAAATTTGAATTACAAAATAGATTTGATATTGACTGTTCCTTATAATCGATTGAATTTTTGTATTTCTTCCTATCTCAGTGTAAATAATGAGCTAGAAATATATAAGGTCCTAATGTGGGTTGGATTTGGGAATGCATGTGCATAAAACAACATTGACATATACCCATCTTGTAGGTGTCTTAGAATAGCTTCCATGACTATAAAAAATCCTCTTCTCTAATGCAAAGGGCAACATATATCTATTATTTACAATTTGTCCAAGATATAACAATATGAATAAGGAGAATGAAGTGTTCGAGCTACCTTACATAATTAACATATCCCCATAAGCTGATATACTCACAAGGTATGTGATCACTAGTTTTCCTCTTTGGCGAGAACAAATCTTGAATTCTTGAGTTGACCCTAAGATAAGTTAGAGAAATGGTAAAATCATCCTCTACTCCGAAGGTAAGTGAAATAATAATAAAAAAATTATAGGAGAAACCAATTCTTACGGATAAATATATCATGGATATGTTGTATGGACCTATTCCATAATTAAAAACGAAAAGAGAGAGACATTAAATGGTGGAAAAAATGTAAATATTTAAATATGCAGTAAAGATTTTCAAAGTTCTAGTGAAAATAGATGTGTAATTTTTCAAACCTAGAGCTGAAACATATGTAAATTTGAAAATTTATAACTACCCACCAATTTGCATAGTGGGTCAACTAGGACTCTTTGGAAAAGCTTAAGGTGGACCAAAGATAGATAGGAATGAAACAATCAACTTATGAAATTGTTTTTGTAACTATTCAAGAATATCAAATGGAAAAACCTAAAACAAAAATTTTCATAAGATTTGAGAGGGAATATTCTAAGCAAGAGTTGTGAGCCTCAAAGGCATACAACCAAATTTTGAGGAGTGTAACCACACTTAACTATTCCAAAACTAAGCACCACATAATTTTAGAGAAGGAACTTACCCAAAAATTGACACACAAGACCATACATTGAACATTTATCCATCAAATAAGCATCCACATAAATAAATCCTCCAAGAGAGTGTTCTAGGTAACCATCCATAGCATCAAAGTATCACCTAGAAAAAAAGTTTTGGGAGTTTCTCTCTATAGAAGAGATTAAAATAAGAGAATTATTTTATATAAAGAGGAAAACCAATAGCATCGCTAATGGAATAGAAATAAAATCTTAGATATAGTCTAGAAATTCATAAAGAATCATTATCTCGTCAACTAACTAGGGAGATATGGTCAAAAATACAATAAAATATGAAGTGGTTATGCCACATATATAGAGGTGTCCAAACACAGCGGACAAAGTGGTCAAAGGGGACCCCAAGTTTCCTCCTCAAACGAAGTTAACAATCTCAACAATCAAATTGACCCTTAAAAGAGATGAAATGACCAAACACGTGGCATACGAGCACTTCAAGGTGGGTTGCCCTTTGAAGTTGATCCAATAAACATGAGGGTAAATCCTCCAAGGAATAACAACCTAAAAGATCCATGTAAGCGATATACTCAACATTCCAATGATAGTGACACAACACCTAACACATATCACAATGCCCAATCCATGTGTCACAATGCACTAGTTGAGGTCATAATGCCCAATGTATATGTGTCCTCAAAAGTGATGACAATTTCCTCAAAATATGGGGAAAGGGGTGGTGAATCATGATGTGAACTCTTTCAATAGTTCAAGGTCTCTTTCAATTTTTTCCTTTCCTTATTTCGACTATGGTGTGGACATCATTAACCTTAATTACAGTGGGAATCTCTAAGACAAGATGTTAGGTGTAGGTGATATGATGGTTGTGGTACTAGGGAAAAGGTGTTTTATTGAGTTAATCCTCATAGTCATGTAGGATAAGCGAAGATGTCTTCTTCTTAACTTTCAAGAGGTAGGGGTTGTTATTCATTGTTCCACATATGTGCCTAGAAGGGGTGTTTAGCATAGAGTTACCATTCCTTGAGCCTATTTTCGTTACTACCCCTTTCTTTCTTTTTTTAATTTTTATTTATGGTCATTCGTACTCTCTTTTAATTTGAGAATGGGACTTGGGGAAATTGATCTTTATAACATGGTGGCATGGCTCATGCATATCATTTAACTTTATTTGCTTCTACCTTGAGCATTTTGGCTCTTAGTTTTTTTTAATAGGGCTTTCCATACATGGAATATTTATTTTAGACTTTGCTAAAAATGGCATATGATAAGTCAATCAAAAAAAGGGGGAATATATGGTGGTTGTATATGTTACCACAAATATAACAAGCTATGGAGGGGGAAACCTTACAAGATAAAGAGATTGACTAAGTACTAACTAGGGGACAATAGTCCATTGTCATGACAACCAAGTTCCCCTACTCTTTATGAACTTCCATCGATGGAGGAATCTCGTAGGAAGAAGATCACTTAGAATGGATATTCTAGGTATAGGGCACAGAGAGATCATGCTAGAGCTCATTCGAAAGAGAGGCTCAACAAAGGTACAAGGCTTCAAAGAAGCAAATCACTCTCTCTAGTACTAGAAAAGAAGGCACAAGACCCGGGGTTGTGAGGTTTTTCTATGGTAATAGGTATTCACAAGGTCAAGGTCCAAGAGAAGAGGCTTCTTGTGATTTAATTCAATAATTTCTAAGTCGTACAACCTTCAAGGAAGTCCTCAAGTTGAGGGAGAAGAACCTAGGTTTCGCTCTTGGAACAACACCTAGGGCAAGAGATTTTATGGATGAAACTTGAGTGAATGCATGCCAAACTTTGAGTTTATGTAGCTATGACTTAAGTTTGATGTTAGGGTTATTTGAAATCCCAAAAAAATTCCTCCCTAAAATTTCACCGCAGCCCTAGAGTTTCGCCCAAGCCTCTTAAAGGACAAAATTTTAAGAGGAAAAATTATGGATGAAAAGTAGAGATGATCACCAAGGACTTGGATTAGTGCCTTTTCTTTGGGCGTATGGAGTCTTAGCATGTTCAAGATGAGATAAAATGTCCTTGAGGCTCAAAATTGATGCCCTATGTATCGATTTCAAACATTTACCCACTTTAAGAGATAATCGAGCCTCATCAAGAATTCAAATATATTTATTCATCAGGAACATTCTTTACATGCCATACATTGCATAACATATACAATACTCTACTATAAGCTTTCCAAAATCAATCTTCAACAATTAGGGCAGAAATTTAGTATATTCTAGAGCAACAATTCCATACATTAAACAAATTTAAGAGAAAAAAATTCATTAACATTAGGCACTTACAAGATGACATGAAATATATCTGTCCAAGATCCAATAAATAGCTCCAAAGAAGAAATGTGAATTAGCTCCAAATGTCAAAATGCATTCCAAAATATTCTCCAATAGCCAAAGAAACAAGTGTGAGTTCTTTTCAAGAGATCCAATCCAAGTGTGATGATGATGAGAAGCTCAAATGAGCTCACCTATTTATCCATGATCTATCAAGTCTAATTTTATCCTAGAAACCCTCTTAGTTGTCAAAGCAAAGGACACAATTGATTGTGGTTACAAGCCAACCACATAGCCAATGAAAAGTCATAAAGATAAACTAGATACAGGGCCAACTTTCTCGATGTCATCACTACGCGGCATTTTTGAGAGCATTTTTTGAGCCTCTCTCTATGCCAAAATGAGTCAAGAAGGCTCCATGAATGATATACTAGGGGTTGGCTCCTAGAAATGCATGCAAATCATCAAGTGGACCCCATTTTTGTGTTTGGGACACAAAATGAGTCTCATCGGTCACCTAATGATAATTTTGCCTTAATATACTCCATTGTTGAGGGCTTGGAGAATGGTGCTAGGGCTCCCATGTCTCTAAGGGTGGGACAATCCTCATTTGGGCCTTAGATTGTTTGCCAAACCACTGTGTGAATTTGGTTGGGGGCATGCTGGTCTAAGTGCATCATCTCATGAATAATATGGGGAAAAGTGCATCGTTGTGGTGTTGTAGGTGCCCATGGAGTGAGGGTAATGATGCTCAAGTATAGGAGTCCCATGGCTCTCAATGCTTCACCCAAAGGGTGTCATATGCTCCTCTAGAGGGAATTGAGCCTCAGCTAAGTTGCTGAAACCTATGATGAAACCACCTACAAGTCACATATAATGTCTAGTGTTGCACCTCACCATGAGGTACAATAAATATTGGTGCATCTAAGTGAACCAAACTTGTTAATCAAGGGCACATTGTGACTTCATATGGGGCATCCCTTCCAAATTTGGGGCTTTAATTTCATAATAGTGTTACCTCCCTAGGTCGGTGATCTACATGCGAAACTAAAAGGATTCAAAAAGAACAGAATAACACATGTTCTAGAAAAAATACCACCATCTTATTATGAGGGAGAGATGAGCATTTTATAAACAATGCAAACGTTCTCCTTATTAAATTTTAATTACAAAATATATAAGATAAAAATCAATTACAATATTAGATAAACAACTATAGAGATTTTAATTTAATCGTAAATATTCCGGAAAATCACATAATCAATTGAGAAGTCGACACTTTTTGAAACTACTTAGTGTAGTTCATCATCGAGAATGGTGATTTTGCTGATCTACATCCATCCATATAAACTAATTTAGATATGCAACGGCCAAAGTCAAAACTTAAACTAGAAATTAATGAAAACGAATGTTAAGAAATTAAAATATTATTAGATATAGTTAATATAGTTAGAAATAATAATTAAAATGAAGGAAAAAATTAGTAAAATTGGTCAAAAACATAAAAAACAAGAAAAAATCATAATTAATTAACCAATTATAAAAAAAATAAAAAGTTAACGATAAACCTAGTCAAAAAGATATCATAATATATAAAAAATAGTCAAATGATGGAAAGAAATTTGAAGAAATTTTTATAAACTAGAACAATAATACAAGCGTGTTATCACTCATTAAGTTGTGAAAAAATTCTTGATAGGGTCATACAGTCACATCACCAAATGGATAAGGTCTCCTAAGCCATTTTAATGTGGTATAGGAAAAGTTTTGCATTTTTTAAGCCTATCCTAAGTTTTATGATCACCTTCATTTATGCCATTTCCTCAAATCAGTCCTATATCATGTCGGCTTTTCATTCCCCCATGCATTCAACCTCAAAAGGGCGTACTTCGTCAATTTTTCAAAATTTCATAGCGTTTTACTGGAAAACAATAGATTTCGCTACGAAACTAGCTAATAGTTTTCGGTAGCTGAACTGGATAGTATATTAACTAATTTCGCTAATAAATATCCGTATTTTAATGTGGCTTGTCAGAATTGTATGAGGTGTAATTTCCTAATTAGAGCAGTAAAGGTCGAGGTCATTCAAGTTTTTTATGGTAAATTTAAATGTACATAGGAGTGCTTGATGTCATCATTACCCTTTTTGCTCGTATGTGTCATGATTGAAGCTTGAGTCGCCAAGCGGTTTAAACTATTAAACTTACCTCAATTAGCCTTTTTTTCATATTGTGCTTTATCCTTGCATTTGAGTCAATCCCCGGAGAGCCGCTTCATCGAGCTAAGGTTCGCTGGGAAAATTCAACTGCGTAGGTGTCATCGACAAGTGAGGCAATGAAGACTATAAAGCATCCGTGGATCGTAAGAAGGAAAACAAATAAGGGGTGGCCATTGTCACGTGTGATGAGCCCATGGATATGAAATTACTCAATGAAAAAACCCCTACCGCCATGGAGATTTTTCGGAAAGAACTGCTGTTTGCAATTTTCGTTAGAGGTTGCTGAGGCTTTCATTTACGTGTTTCAAAGGATTTTTCCACTAGCTTCACAGAACAACATCAAAGGTTGGAATTCTGAACCTTACAGGTGACACTGCGAGAGCATATCCTCACCTACTGAGAATTCTGTAGAGGAGGTGAACAGTGGTTTAAATGTATCAAACTCACAATGCAAGATTGCAAAGAGTTATCAAGCAAGAACACAATGAAGTTGATTTGACAAATGCTATCCTAGGAGTTTCTTTGAAGGAGAATTATGCAAAGTCGCTGATGGTCATTCAAAAGTACTTACCTGTAAAGGACGGTTTCACGTGTCTACCTCTATCATCTCGTGACTTCTTCTGCATTTTGTAGGTAATAGGTCACTTGACCTTCCTTTCTACGAAGTCTAGGGAAAATTTCGTGATAAGGTTCAAATCAAGACGGAGGGAAATGAGACATCTCTTTTTCATCATGGTCTCAATTAAGCTATTAGTGTTAGAATAATTGAGGAGGTTAGAGATTGGATTTCCTTCTTGTTCATTGAGTGGCTATGAAATTGATGTGATCACTCCAAAGAAAGCCTCCAAACCTAGAACCACTTGAGCACGAGCCGGCAAGTGCATGAAGTTGAAGAAGAAAATAGGTCATCTCCCTGGCGAACATGGAAACAGAACCTTTGCATGAGACTAACACACCTCAAGCAACACTTCGCAAAACAGAAGCATACAAGCGAGCAAAACAAGGCCAAGAAGACGGCTCACTAGAAGCCGTGCATTGGCTAAAGGCAATTTGGAGGATATCCTTCATGCAATTGACATTGAAGAGTCACCTATCATGGATAAGTCGAAGACGTAGAAGATGGAGGAAGAAAGTTGAAGAAAGGTATGGACTGCTAAAAAACTAGATTTTGTAGGTGATGATGCCGGTTTCATATTTCAACCAAGGAAACCAATGGCCGTGACATGCAAGAAAGGTCATGGAAAGCAAAAGAGACGCGAGAAAATCAGTGAAGCTTCCAAGCCAACCAGTATCATAGATTTGTCTCCATCATCAAAAGAGGAAGTAGTTATCAAGCCAAAAAGAAATGGCAAAGATAAAATGATTGAAAAATAAGAAATAGAAACCCTCAAAGAGCAATTGAAGGAAGCGTAGGTAAAGAGATATCAGCTTTTAAGTAGGCAAAGAAACACAAAGATGAGAAGGTTCAATTTGAACAAATGAGGAAAATATGGGAAGAACAAGTCACAAGTATTTCAAAAACTTTGGACAATACGGATTTGATGAAATGGACTCAGCACTAAGAGGAGAGGTCAAACACATTAAAAGGATAAACTTGCACTTACAATCCAAAAACAAAGCATTAAAAAGATCAAGTAGAATATCTTCGAGAGCAACCGGATTTGATTCAAATGGAGTTAGAAAAAAAGGTACGGAAGATGATGTAGGTAGAAGAGCCCATCGGCAACGCGATTGTGAATGAAGAAGAAATACAAAAAAGAATGAAAAAATTGACATGGAATATGTTTGATGAGGTTAATAACATGCAGAGAACCTAAATTTTGCAGCTCTGAGAACAATTTTTTCAAGACGCTTATAAAAAACAACAATTTTTTGGTTTTTTTTGGACAGTTTCGTAGCGTACTCAAGCTGAGGCCAAAAAATGCTACGAAAAATTTCTGTAGGTACATTTTTTATTTGGAATCCATTTGTCAAGTATTATGGAGAGAGATTGATTGATTTCAAGGTGTCTTGGCATAGTAAAGGTGTTTGAACGAAAGAGAGGTGTCAAGGAAAGGGGTGGAAAAGCAAGTTTTCATGACGCTACGAAAACTCTCTACAACCGCCTAAAATGCCATGTTTCGTAGCGAGGAGATTTTTGAAGAGTATTAAGCATCCCAACAAGACATTAGCCACCGGAGACCTCCAACATGTTAGTGGGACATATCGCCAGAGACTCATTTCTTAAATGGAGTGTCTCACAACCAGCTCATCAAGAAAAACAAAGGATTAAAGTGAAGGGTTATCCACTCTTAGAAAACTAGGATTTGTGTTCCATGAGATCTGGGGTGTTTTAAATACGTAAAGTGATGGTGATTTGTCCTTTGAGCATGTGATATTCATTGTAACTGTTACACCGTTAGGAGAACCAAATGTAATAAATGCTAGGAGATAGAGTCTTATTAGGAGTTTGTTTTCTTTAAAGGATAGCTGTCATTTTTCTATTTGAAGTTAGTAGTTTCAGCTTATGATAGGTGTCGTAGTAGAATTTGAAGATCTAGCCACAAGTGATCATCTACATTGTAAAGAATGTTTATTTATAGACTAAACATCAAAGAGAAAGGGTTGGAGAATATTGCACCAAATTGTCGCTTGTATGTTTTTGTCCATTATCAGTAATATACAGTGACATTCTACTTCCATATCTGAGATTCTCATGAGGTGTTTAATGTGTTGTTACTATGTATCTTTATGTTTAATCACTTGCACTTGATTTTATGTCTAATTACTCATAATTCATACTATTATGCTCTGACTTCCTTTAGAGGTAAAATAATTGTGTTTTCTTTATATTGTGTGTGTGAATTATCTTGATTAAAGACCTCTATCTGCCTCAACTTCCATGTGAAGAAAGATTGTTATTAAGAGTATTGATGTTGACTCCATAGCCCAACGCTAGCAAGTCTTCATTTTTCAACCTGCAATCATACAAAAACCAAGTTACAATTCATAGAGTTAGCCATCTAGTATTATCTTTATTCTAAAAATCATAAAACCCCCTCGAGAGAGCTCTCTCAAACTAGAAGAGGCTAATCTTCGGTTAGAAGTGGTTTGAAAGAGTTGCAATGAGTTGATTGATGATGCTACCAATCAAGATCAATTTGGTGATAACACAAAGTAAAAAATTAATAGTATAAATAACATCAATAAGATTAAAAAAAGAAAAAAAGTAAACAAGGGGCAACACATGCAAACTACACAATGATAAATCAATAAGGAAAAATAAAACATCAACCAAAACTAAAAAAACTCACTTACAAAATATTAATCAATATTAATTTTAATATACAAGAAAACCAAAAAAGAGAATAAAAAACTAGGGACAAGGGAAAGGAACCTAACTAAGAGAATAGGGACGGAACGCACAACCGCTAATTTTCTCAATCGTCATCCCTATTCAAAGTATTGAATATTTTCTCAATTTCAATCGCTTCCCTAAATTTGCGGTGATGAAAATGCTCTAACCCTAGCAATGACCTTTGACTCCTCCAGACAAATGTACGTGCTTATTCTTCCTAGCATGTTCAACAAGAGTAGATGACTAAGTCCTACAATGCCTAATATCACAATGTGTTCTTGAATCCTCTTATTTATAGGGCGGTCCGCTACACGTAGGAATCCCACAAGAACATGGGATCGGATAGACACCCTTTTCATTCTTTGGGGTCCAGGTGGATCCTTATCGATTTTAGGAACTACGAATGGTGTTTAAATGTGTAAAGTAGAAGAGATCGGATGCTTCCTTAAAAATCGAGCACTTTTTTCGATAGTACCCCATATAAAAGGCAATTTGAGCACTACTAACTAATTCACTAGGATCTTTTTAACCTAGGACCTCTGACGCTTACTATAACCATTCAACTTAAAAACTCCAAGGAGATGGGCTTTTTCATGCTCCAAGTGCTCTACCATTAGAAACCCGTAAGAGCTCTGAAGTGGCTAATATGTTGAGAACACAAACCTTTTCGAGGCCGGAAAATGATGAGAACCAAACATGTAGATACCTGCTCCGTGTGGGTCTTCCTTCAAAAGGCTTGGTGGGAAAAGGAGACTTCATCCTTTCTAGAAATTAAAAACATATATAAAAGGAAGGCAACCATCAATTTCAAGCTTCCATAGTGAACTTAATAGAGGGAGATTGATCATTTAGGTGCCGATGAAAACCTCTCCTAACTCGACAACCATGAGACCACGCCTTTATGAAAGTGTCATCCACAAATCACTTCACATATTATGCTCAGGCAAAGCATCGGGAATCTAAGGCTTTAGATTCAAAATCTTCCATAAAAAGGTTGGCCACACAGAGGAAAAGCGTGAGAACCCGTGGCAACACCGCACGTATGCTCATAGAACTCACCATCAAAACTAAAGAAAGTATAATTAAGTCAAATCTCAAACTCATTTAGCGATAACCGGGATCCAGTAATACGATTTATTATTTTAAACCGCATCATTGATAGGGATGTTGGTATAAAGCGTCATACAACATAGAAACTAACCATGTTTCCATCTTTACTAATTTTTTATAATTCCTTTCTTTTTTGAGTTTTAGAGTTTTCCAAGAAAGAAATGTGTTTTTCCCTTTGTTTCCCAATCGCTTAAATGTCTCGATTAGGCTAAATAGATATTGTTCCTCATATAAAAATATGAGGAGAGGATCATTATGTTTTTCATCATCCGTGTGGACTTGGATATTTAGGCCTCTTTGAGAATTTGTACCTTTTGTTCTAATGCGAAAAATGTGATATATGGAGTGAAAATATTCTTGAGCATTTGTGCTTGTCTTTGGAGAAGTCACTTTGGATCAATACTTGGATTGTTTCATGCATATTGTTTTGTAAGTACCTTGTTTATTACAAATTTATGATTTAATTTCTAATGTATCAATTAAATTGATTATCTAGTGTAACTTTTTGTGCCCTAATTTTTGTGAAAATCACTATTAGAAACTAGGTCATATTGTTGCATGCATTACTCATAGTATGATATGTGAATGGAAATCCCCTTGGTGATATCTTGCTACCTCTCCCAAGTGACTCCTTTTGATCACTCACAAAGGTGATAGTTAGGGTTTTGATGTTAGGGCATCAAAATAACCTTACTCCTTTGCAAGATCAAATCATTTTTAAGAACCCATAGACTTTATTGACCCTGGGATTAGGCATTGGCCTTCCTTTTTGGTGATAAATTTAACATTTCATCCTCAAATATTTCTCTCTCTCTCTCTCTCTTGAATTAATTCATCTCCTTTAAGGCTACTGTGATAAGCTGCGATTTGGTATTAATTTTCCACTATTCTATATTAGAACAATCACTTAGCCTAAATCTTTCTTCAATTGGGAAATCACTTTCAAATAAATTTAATCTTCCAATGACAAAGACAATTGTAGATAGAATAGTAAATCCAATGCACAATAAAAGACAACTAAGAGCAATAACAAGTGATACAATATTTGGTCAAAGTCCAAGGGAAAAACCCCACCGTGGGAAAACCCTTTCAAAACTATTCTTCTATTAAATTGTCATCAAATGTTTAAAAATATAGATACAATGTTCCAATTCATCAACAAAGAGTCAAAGTCAAATCTGACTATCCAAAAATTCAGCCAACCAATATCCAAGAGATGAGCCCAAAGTAAAATCTAGTCAACAAGTTAAATCGGTGATATTTTTCTCAAAGTCAACAGTAGTCAATAGCAACAAATGATGCCTTAACCAGCTTTCACAAGTCAATATTCAAACTTCCTCTTAAAGAGCTTGTTTCGTCAATCAAACAATTCAGCCTTCCTTTGTTTGGTCAAACCTCAACCAAACCAATCAAAAATTATGCCACCACAAATTAGGCTAAAGTCAACATTTGACTTTGTGGAAACCCTAGCTACAACTTTGCAGATCAATGTTGGTCAAAGAACCTAGAAAAATTTGGTCAAATTGCCTTTGAATTCGACCTTCCAAAACATATCTAAATCTAATCAAATCAAGTCAAAATGAGTCAAGTCAACATTGGTCAAAGGCTGGTTCAAG
Organism: Pinus albicaulis; assembly: GCA_034641835.2. Taxonomy (NCBI): domain Eukaryota; kingdom Viridiplantae; phylum Streptophyta; class Pinopsida; order Pinales; family Pinaceae; genus Pinus; species Pinus albicaulis. The sequence continues at coordinate 1,648,230,881 of CM076579.1, read as the reverse complement.
TCCCAAAATAGAAGATGAATTTGGCCAATCAGAATAGACTCTCTCTCATTAGCATGTGTGGAAAATAGCATGGAATTTCAGAGCTATATGAACCATAAAAGAGAAGAAATTAATGTGTTGATTATGTTTCAAAGTGATGTGACATATGGTCTATTTATATGTGTCTTAGGGGGTCGATTTAGCTTGCCTAGGCCGACTTGAAATTCTAAATAGATACTTGTTCCTCATATAAATAGAGGAGAGGATCATTATGTTTCTCATCATCCGCTGAACTTGATATTTCAACCTCTTTGAGAATTTGTACCTCTTGTTCTAATGGGAAAAATGTGATCTATGGAGTGAAAATATTCTTGAGCATTTGTTCTTGTCTTTGGAGAAGTCACTTTGGTTCAATACTTGGATTGTTTCATGCATATTGTTTTGTAAGTACCTTGTTTATTGCAAATTTATGATGTAATTTCTAATGTATCAATTGAATTGATGATCTAGTGTAATTTTTGTGCCCTAATTTTGTTGAAAATCGACTTTATTAGAAACTAGGTCATATTGTTGCATGCATTGTTGAAGTTTGCAACAAGAAACAATGAAATTGGAATCCGGAAACAACATTCGAAGCACCTACACTAGGGGTGGGGCTCACAGGCTATTTTTGGTGCATGTCTATTTTGGTTTTCCCTTAATTAAGATGGACATTAAACTGTAATTTATTCTCAATGTGGACTTGAAACAATTGATCGAAAGTGATAAATTCGGTTAGCTAGTGGATTTCGAGTTAGAGGTAGTTAGTGAGGCATGCAAACTAATTTGAAGTGCGATGGTGCATTAGTTAATGTGCAAGAGTTGTAATGCTACTTAAACTCAATTGTGCTAGTTGTGACCGTTTGATACACTAGTGAGAGATCAAGTGAATTAAATATTATTTAATTCACATAATCGCTGATCTAACATGCACCGTTGATTTACTATTATTAGCCGCATGCATGTCAATTCTAGTGGAGACCCAGCTGAGATCTAGGTGAAAGGAAGTGTAACTATCGGGCTTGTGATATTAGCAGCTACCCATGTGTAGTTAAAACACCACGTGATGCTCATCATACTTTAGCGCGGTGTAGGAAGGATGGAATTCCTCGGAATAAGGATTGCATTCCTCGTGAATTGTGTGAGCAAGGTAGCCTCAAAGAATTGACCGAGTATTGGCCCGATTTTGTCTCTGGATCGGTGCGAGATGGTTTAGTTGAATACAAGAGGGTTCTGTGAGAAGAGTTGAATGTAATTGTTTCATGATTCCTTTGTGGAATATACAATATATGATAGAGGGGTTTTGAGCAACAAGCTTTCCCTAGGAAATTATATGTGTTGTGTGTGATTGATCTTTCTTCATGTTCATGTGATTAGGAATTGTGTTTTTAATTCTGCAAAACATTTGTAGAAGTGATTTAGTATTTAACTTTAGTACATTGTTAGATCGGGTGAATCCAAGATATACATGCATGTTGTATAATTTCTACATGGTATAAGAGCACAGAAATTGCTAGGAAGTGTAGTGAACTGAGTTTGTGACTCAGCATAGAATTCGAATTTGTAGAAAGACTTTCTTGGTGCTGCATAACCGATTCAAGATCGAAATGGATTTCAATGGCTTGAGGTTAGAGTATGCACTCGAGGGAAAGCTCGAACTATATTGCTTTTGCAGAGGACAGGATGGAGGCGAGACTCTGAAGACAATGGCTTGAAGGAATTCATTGACAATGATTTTCATAAACGTTGTGCAGTATGCTACAAATCCTAGATGCATGGAAAAAGAAAGTGGCAAAGGCAAGGAGGATCATGTTGAGGGAGTATGAGACAATATTTTCTCAAGTCTCTCCATGGGAAAGCCACACCATATGCAATGTGGAAGGCTTTGACCTGATCTATTCCAAAGCAACAACGACCATAGGAAATTGGTGCTCAAAGATAAAACTCGAGAAGATCAAGATGGAAAAGGGCGACACCATTCCAAAAATATCTAAACAAAAAGTTTGTCCAATGTAAGGATGAACTGGGGAGAGTTGGAATAACAGTGGTTGATGATGATTTGGTGAGCTGAGCTCTCCTAGGACTTCCCAAGAGTTGGCACAGTTATCAAGACTCTGTCGATGGAAGGGAAGAATTGCTAGATTAGGAACGACTGTGGTCGGATTTGGTGCAGGAGGAGTTCAGGTGGAACACCAGAGATGGATATTCATCTAAGAATGAGGATGAAGAGGATTGTACTTTGGCTGCCAAGGTGAAGAAAGTGAAGGGGAAGAAATTCCATTCCAAATCTAAGGCCGGTGAAGATGGCAAGGAGCGCGACATGTCTAGGGTGAAGTGTTTTCACTGTCACGAGCATGGACATTTTGCCACAAATTGTCCACAAAAGAAGAAGAACAAGAAGGATGGAGGATCTGCAGCTGGTGAGGCTTTGGCCTCGCAATTTGAACTGGACTTCTCATGGATCGCATGCATGTTGTCAAGTGCATTGGGATCGAGGTGGTACTTGGATAATGGTGCTTCCTTTCACATGATGGGAGACAAGGAACTTTTCAGTAACTTGGAGGAGAAGGATCTCCAGATGCATATTGAAATGGGTGATAACGGGCGGTACAGTGCTACCGGGATTGGTACCATTACCTTCCAGAGGCAGTAAGGTAAACTCTTTCAATTGAAAAATGTAATGTATGTACCAGGTTTGAAAAAAAATTTAGTCTCAATTGCAATGTTAGAGGATAGAGACTATGATGTTGTTTACGACACAAAGCAACAAGAAAAGCCAAGAAGATTGGGACTCGAGTTAAGAATCTCTATAGACTTGATGTAGATGTGATTTCTACAGAGCTTCCAACCATTGGGAAGTGTGAGAAAGCCATGCAATTGACCCTTGAGAGGGAGCTGGATTTGCATGCAGGTAAGAATGAACCTCAAGATGTGGAGCAGCCACATGCGAAGGATCATGGAGTGGGAGAAACCACTCATGCAGAGAAATTTTGAGTTAGATGGGCAGAGGGAGTGCATGCAGCTATACCACCAGGTATGAGGTGGGGCGACATGCATGATTAATCCCAAGAAGAAATTTGGGCAGGATCCTAGAGATTGTGGGTCTTATGGATCAAACTTGGCTACGAGGAGCCCACAGAGAAGCAGTAGCAAGATCAGTTAGATTGATGCAGTCAGATGTCAGGAGGAAATGAAATCAAAGTGACAGTGTCAGATACTAGAGCGCAGATCAGAGTTGGCAGCAAGTGTAGAGTGCATGGATGCAGATGTCAGCAGTGCGGAGAATCCAGTAGACATGTGCAGTAGCTAGCAGAAGTTAGAAGACTTTGATGACATATGCATTATACTGATTCAGTTGTTTGGAGGCTATTTAGTTTTGGAAGTGTTTCATGCAAAGGTTGCATGTTTGAGAAACACTGGAGAAATGTTGCATGCAAAGGTTGCATGTGCGAGAGACACTATATAAGTGTTGCATGTCGCATGCATGAGGTTGCATGTCACATGCATGAGTTGCATGTCGCATGCAAGGACATTCCTTTCTTGTTGAGAGGGAGTGTTGAAGTTTGCAATAAGAAACAGTGAAATTGGCATCCAGAAACAACATTCAGCACCCACGTCTAGTGCATTAAGCACCTACACTAGGGTGGGGCTCACATGGCTATTTTGGGTGCATGTCTATTTTGGTTATCCCTTAATTAAGATGGACATTAAACTGTAATCTGTTCTCAATGTGGACTTGAAACAATTGACTGAAAGTGATAAATTCAGTTAGCTAGTGGATTTCGAGTTAGAGGTAGTTGGTGAGGCATGCAGAGTAATTCTAGTTGTAACGGAGTTCGAAGTGTAGTGGTGCATTAGTTAATGCAGGTTGTAATCAATTTAACTCAGTTAAGTGAGTTAAACTCAGTTGTGCTAGATGTAAATGTTTGATACACTAGTGAGAGATCAAGTGAATTAAATATTATTTAATTCACAATTAGTGATCTAACATGCAACTGATGATTTACTATTATTAGCTTCATGCATGTCAGTTCGAGTGGAGATCTAGTTGAGATCTAGGTGAAAGGGAAGTCACAACTATCAGTTGTGATATTAGAAGGCTACCCAGGTGTATTTAAAACACCACAGGATGCCCATGATATTCAGCGCAATGTAGGAAGGTTGTAATTCCTTGTGAATAAGGATTTCATTCCTCATGAATTGCATGAGCAAGGCAGGCTAAAGACAGGCTGAGAATTGGCTGAGTGTTGACTCGATTTTGTCTGGATCAGTGTGAGACAATTAGCTTAATACAGGAGGGCTCTTGTGAGAAGAGTTGTATGCAATCATTTCATGATTCCTTGTGGAATATACAATATATGATAGAGGGGCTTTGAGAAGCAGGATTTCCCAAGGAAATTATTTGTCTTGTGTGTGATTGATCTTTCTTCATGTTCATGTGATTAGCGATTGTGTTTCTAATTCCGCAAAATATTTGTAGAAGCGATTCAATATTTAACTTTAGTACATTGTTAGATTGAGTGAATCTAAGATATACATGCATGTTGTATAATTTCTACATGCATTACTCATAGTATGATATGTGAATGGAAATCCCCTTGGTGATATCATGCTAGCTCTCCCAAGTGACCTTTGATCACTCACAAAGGTGATAGTTAGGGTTTTGATGTTAGGGCATAAAAATAACCTTACTCCTTTGCAAGATAAAATCATTTTAAAGAACCCATATACTTTATTAACCCTGGGATTAGGCATTGGCCTTCCTTTTTGGTGATCAATTTAACATTTCATCCTCAAATATTTCTCTCTCTCTCTCTCTCATTAATTCATCTCCTTTAAGGCCAAGCGGCCAAGCTAGGGTTTGGTATTAATTTTCCACTATTCTATGCTAGAACAATCACTTAGCCCAAATCTTTCTTCAATTAGCAATCACTTTTAAATAAATTTAATCTTCCAATGACAAATACAATTGTAGATAGAATATTAAATCCAATACACTATAAAAGACAACTAAGAGCAATAACAGGTGATACAAGATTTGGTCAAAGACCAAGGAAAAACTCCCACAAGGTGGGAAAACCCTTTCAAAACTCGTCTTCTATTAGATTGTCATCAAATGTTCAACATAGAGATACAATGTTCCAATTCATCAACAAAGAGTCAAAGTAAAATATTTGACTATCCAAAAATTCAGCCAACCAATATCCAAGAGATGGGCCCAAAAGTCAAATATAGTCAGCAAGTTAAATATGCAATTTTGGTCAAAGTCAACAATAGTCAATAGAAACAAATGATGCGTTAACCAGTTCACAAGTCAATAGTCAAACTTCCTCTAAAAGAGCTTGGTCATCATCAAACAATTCAGCCTTCCTTGTTGGTCAAACCTTAGCCAAAACATTCAAAATTATGCCCTCACAAATTCGGTCAAAGTCAACCTTTAACTAGTGGAAACCCTGCTACAACTTTGCAGTCAATGTTGGTAAAAAAACCCAAAAAAAATTGGTCAAATTGCCATTGAATTCGACCTTCCAAAACAGATCCAAATCTAATCAAATCAAGTCAAATTGAGTCAAGTCAACATTGGTCAAAGGTTGGTCCAAGTCCCAAAACAGAAGATGAATTTGGCCAATCATTAAAGACTCTCTCTCATTAGCATGTGTGGAAAAGAACATGGAATTTCAGAGCTATATGAACCATAAAACAGAAGAAATGAATGTGTTGATAATGCTGCAAAGTGATGTGACATATGCTCTATTTATATGTGTCTCAGGGGGTCGATTTAGCTTGCCTAGGCCGACTTGAACTTTTGTGCACATGTGGGTTTCACCTTAAAAATTAATTTTTTCCTTGAAAAAATTAAATTCTTCCAAGAGCTAGGAGGGGTAATTCTTGATGAGGAAGGTTCTCCAGTGGAGGGAATTTGTCCCTGATCTGCCAATTGAACACTTGGTGCGAATTCCTAGGGAGGAATAATTTTGGAGTTTGGAGAGTCTAAATTCTAAGAGGATAGTAGTTTCCACAAAGTCACTCCTTTTGGTAGGCATTCACTACAATATCATCCGTAAATTTGTTTTCCTTAGTTATTTTCCCAAAGGTAAACGTTATTTTAGTTTAGCTGCAACTTGGGGGATTTTTGAGGGTTTCATGTGCCTTGAATTTTGAACTTGCTGAAACACATTGTGGGAAAACCCTTTATTTTCCCCTTGACCTTGGCCACCCAAACTCTCAACCTACCAAACAAGCCCTAGTTCTTGTGTGCATAAAATTGGTCTCTCTATGGAGAGTGAATTGCCTTATCTCATTGATTAGAATCTTGTACTCAAGTTGTGCCTTTTCCCTAGAAGCCTCGTAATCACCTTGTATGCTTATCCTTAGAATATTCATCAGAGGTGACCTTATATCGGAACTACTCCCATTGGTGAAAGTACATAAAGAGCAGGGAGTTTTGGATATGGTGACAGTGGGCCACTACCCCATTGCTATCTCTTAGTCTAGTAATAGCCTGGTAGGGTACCCCTCTCCAAGGCCTGCTAGATTTTGCGGCAACATGTCCCAACTACCTAACCAACAACAAAAGAAGGGGGAAATTGAAAATGCATGAAAATGGTGATGCAATGGAAAGGCTTGGGAAGTGGCTAAGGAAAATGATTTGGAACAACTACCTAGGTTTCTAGTAGTACAATTTGGCTCATAAGATAACACACTTATTAGAGGTAAATTATGAACACCTCATAGTACAACTTAGTAACAGACAAAGATTTAAAATTTTATGAGCCATTATAGAATATTCCATTTATCACCATGTCATGTGACCCATATTTAAAGAACAACATCATCACGTGTGAGAGAAAGAGGATAAGATGCAACATCGCGAGGTTCCTCTTAGCAAACAGTGGGAACAATCTTTGGAAAATACCCATGCATAACCATAGATCTCATTTGTGGAATTTTTTATTGTGATAAAAATCACTAGTGAATCAATCTTCTAGCTACCCCTACATGCAAGTGGATAACAAGGCCATACATGATAAACCCCTCAAATGAAATAAGAGGTTGCTAGACCATAATCTGAATAGATTCCCTATTTCAAACAATGTAAGGTTTAATTAGGATCTTTCATTAGGGAGAATATTTACTGATTGCACAAGGTCATTTTGCAATGCCAACACACGAGAGCTACAAGGCATCGTACCATGTATCTCCTATTTTTTTGTTACCTCGATCAATTTAGCGGTCTATACAATTCTCTCCTTCTAGATCCCTCTAGCTCCTACCTCGTCTTCCTCATTGTCCCTGTTGAACCATAATCTATGCAATGATGGGGATTTAGATTCTTATTCTTCCCACCTTCACTAGTTCCTCCCTCCACTCTCCCATTCCTCGTATCTTGAGTTAGTTTTTATCCAAATATGATATGCTCTCCTCAAGCATTTGGAAAGTAGCCCTGAGCTCTTATCTCCAAGTCACTAGATTTTCCTACTTGTCTCCCAATTCTAAATCACACCCTTAGAATTATTTAGATCTTGATCTTGCCTCCTAGTCCTCGTTATTGAGATCATGTTGTTTCCCCTTTTGTTGTAAGAAGTGTCTCTTCATTTTTCGAAAAAGGTATGAACTGCACAATGCCCTTCTCCACTCTCCCAAAATAATTTTGGTGCATTATCTTCCTTGACAGGCCATACCTCCCCATAGACCTCGACCCCTAATCTCTTTTCACCCACATGGTTATGCTTTATGACTCTTTTTGGCTACTTAGTTTATTGTCTCTTCCTCCCCATCCCGCATCTTGTTCTTTTGTACAAATATTAGGTAGGTTATGTAGGAGTTGAACACCAATAAAACAATAGATAACGAGGGATTTTAGGTAGAATTATTCAAACATGGTATTCATTTTTTGTAGATTACATTGCTAATTTGCTAAACATGTTGTTTTCTTGAGGTTACCATAGAGATAGTCCCACCACACCATTCACTTGATACACAAATCAATGTCAAGGATTGATCCAAACAATTATAGGATGATCATGGTTGGGCACAATTTCTCCAAGCTCTATGGTACAACCCTTCATTTAAAGTTATCAAATAATATTAAGAGATGTCATTTGAGGGCCAAAAGGTAGGCAGGTTTATGCCATGTGCATGAGACTATTGACCATGATTCTCACCCTTAAGGACATCATTAAGGAGGCGAGACACTATAATTTGAAAGTATCTTGGTGCTTTCCAAATTTATGAAATCTTTTGACTTAATCCCAAGGATTACCCTTTTTTGATGACGTCATGGCATTGGCATATCAGAGACCCTTCTCACTACTATCATGTGCTTGTATGAGTTCATAGTTGGATTCCTTTGTATAGCACATGAGTTATTTGATTTCATTTAGAGCATCATTGGGTGAAGTTAGAGTGCCGTCTCTCCTTGACTTGTTTTGGGATTTATATTGATAAGTTAGTTTCCTACGTTTAGGAGCATATTCAACCAAGAGATGGTTTTTTTCTTCATTAGGTTCTAATACCCATTCTCCTTTATGTAGATGATGTGATCCTTTGAGCTTCTATCTTTGAGAGCTTGTAGAAGTATCTAGATTCATTATCTAGTTTTGTGACCCTTTCTAGAAGATGGTCAAACCAGGTAAAACTAAGGTGATGATCTTCAGTTGTGCAAAGAGTGTCTTGTCAAACTTTATTTACTTTTTTGGGAGAGAAGGTTGAGATACCCAAGGCATATACCTATTTGGGATTTCATTTTATAGGACCTAGATTTATGTTGACGAAGGCACTCCAACCCCAAATCGATAAGGGGTATGGGTTCCTTTCTCTCCTTGAGCATTCATTTTTTCAGACACTTCTAACACATATTGTCCAAGATGGAGCATATGGAATTTATCATTCGGTCACCTTTTATTTCTGGCTCCAAGTTGTGGGGGCATAACTTTCTTGAGTTAAATTGGGATAAGAAAAATAATTTATATACATTCATGTTTTGTCATTTTATTCAGAGCAAGAGAATAGTAACCCATACCATTGTTCAGGTAGAAGTCACAACTCACCCCTTTAGGCTCAAGATAATTTTCAGATTTCTTTCTTTCTAACATTGCACCTAGTGTTTTTTTTACTTGACTATTGGTAGGGATCATTACCCATACCATACTTATTTCTCCTTAGAGGCCTTGGCCTCTCAAAAACCTTGAGGATGGGTTCACAAGTGTTGGTTTTAGAGATCTTAAGTTTTCTCTAGTCAGTGGGCATCTTGATGGACCACCTCCCTTATTTCAGGTGTTCTTTGGGTGTCCTCAAACATCTCCCACCAACTAAATAGGATATGAATGACATTATTAGAGATGAAATATATTGTAATGTTCCAAAATAGGAAAAACAATGATATGCAAGCAAATAACAAATTTAAACCACATAAAATTTTAAACATTCAGTATATACCCAGAAACTCAGAAATATGGAAGCAGTTGAGCCATTTTACTATAGAATGGAACAAGAGTACACATATATGGAATAAATGCACCTGGGCTTGCCTTTTTGGCAAAGGGGAGAATCCCAGGCACTGAACCCCAAAATTGCTTCTTTTTTACAACCCTTTTTCACTCCATTCTCCTTTTTTTTTACCTTCATAGCTTTAATTTGGGCATCTGTTCGCAAGGCTTATGGAACATCAGGTACTTAATCATATTCTATTTCATAAATGACAATGTTTTTTTATTTTTTAGCTTAATATTTACATTAGCTACCGAATTACGGTGATTCCGCAGCTAACATATGATTTTGTAGATGAGTTCAAGGTTTGATAGGTTATGAAGCTCCAACCGAAGAACGGGGAATATGGGAAGGTGGTGATTAGTTGGTATAATGATTTTTTCCTACCTTCATAGCCTGGATCGATAAAGAAGACACCCTAGCACCTCGATTAAAGGAAAATTCATCTACCATAGGAGGCGAACGAGGTGAGCGAGATGCTGATTTTTAGCCTCATGATTTGCTGCGTTGATAGAAAATTAGGAGAGGATCACGTTATCTTTTCTTTCAAACTTTATTTTAGCTATTGTCGACTAGTATAAGGCATAATACTCTAAAACATTTAATGCATAGGAGTTTTTATAAATATGCCTCTCAGCATAGTAGACACAGACTTGGACTTTATATTGTAAACACTTTGTTTTATATACAAACTCTTATTTCGTTCTTATCTCTTTGTTGTGCGATACCAATGCGTGGTTTATCATCTTGTGAAGGAATCGTATTGATACCTGCTTCTCGTAGGAGGCCCCCCTCGAGATAGTAAGGTTTCCTTTTAACTGTAATTTAATATTTCAAGACAACCTGAGTGGGCTCAATGGTTAAGAAATTGTGATTTCTCTTGGGAGGTCACAGGTTCAAAACTGGCGGGGGGTAGGGTTTTATATTTCCTGTCATGACCAAGCTAGAGGGATAGACGTCTGCAATGTTGGACGCCTCGGTCCTTGCAAAATTCATGAGTTTCTGGCTGTTGTTCCTTGTCTAAAAAAAACTATAATTTAATATTTCGTTCTTTCTTTTCTGTAGGATTCTGTTAGCTTAAATTTTGATTTTAAATGTGAGTTTGAGAATGTTTTCATAGCAAGTTTGTCTAATCATTTTTATTGTTGAGTGAATGAGATATCTTGTGCACATGGACAGAGCATAGGTTTACATAAATCAGTAACATAGCTTTACATTTCCGTTATATAGATGGGATTTTAATTTGCAGATATAATCTTTCTTTCTATCAATAGTAGATTCATTTACAATGTGATTTCATTTCAAAGCAAGTGTGGTTTCAATTCAAGCAATTGTGATTTCATTTTAAAGCAAGAGCAAGTATGATTTCATTTTAAAGCAAGAGTGGTGTGATTTCATTCAAAGCAAAGTGTGTGTGTGATTTCATTTCAAAGAAAAAGGGTGTGTTTGATTTAATTAAGCATGAAAAAGTGTGTTATTCATTTCAAGAAGAGTGTGATCTTTCTTTTAAGTTAGAGCAATAGAATCAATTTCATTTACTTACATAACTGTTAGAGAAACATGTGCATTTCTATATCTCAAATTAACTTAGGAGTTGTTTGAGTGACAAATACTCCTAGTACATATAGTGCACATACATTTCATTAGTATACTAGCCTGGTTGATAATTTATGTAAGTAATTTAACTCCAATTAAATTACCAAACATTTTGGCATCATTGCCGGGGAAGTGTATATAGGAGTCTTTCTTTTTATTTTCATAAAAACAAAAATTTTAAAAATGATATTCATATGGAAAGAGAATCTAGAGGTAGATTTGTAAGAGGTTCAAGTTTAATTTCAACATCACCACTCACCCCACCAATACCTCGTAGTGCCACATTGTCCACCCAAACTCTTATTCCATTAATTGCAGGTAGACATAGACTTCCTGAGGTACTTAGATATGAAATCCAACCTAGAAATTCACCAACTACCTCTACTGAAGCCATAGTAGAAGATGAAGATCCTACATCCCAAACAGAAGGAGTAATATTTCTATCTTCAACTGGAGAACAAATTCTAGGACAAGAACTATAAATCCCCAGTGAAGAAGAAGAAGAAGAAACCTATTTTAACATTCCATTGATAGAAGAACCAGAGAGGAACTAGAAAATCCAATTTTGGAATCTTATATTAGCTCTAAGGAATCTACAATGGCAGGAGAAGGGGACAGAGAAGTACACAATTTGAATCATGAACATATTAGGATTGGAGGTTGAAGAAGAGGTGGAAGTGGTGGAGGAAGAGGAAGAGGAGGTGGTAGAGGAGATTGAGAACCTTTTGGGTTTCCCATATTTGATGAAGATACCACAACCACAATGAAAAATATATCACCCTCTATCCTCCCTAATTTCCATGGATTAAGGAATGAGGATCCTGAAACATTTCTCTTTGAGATTGAAGTTTTGTGTATATCTTATTATACTCAAAAGTTGAAATTGTTTCCAGCCACCCTTAAAGATGCAGCATTAAAATGGTTTATGGGACTAGGAACACATACCATAAGAACATGGGAGGAAATGAAAGATGTGTTCTTAGAAAAATAAAAAGCTTATTGTATGCCTCATAACCTTAAAGATGAAGTCTTTAAAATGATGCAAAAAGAGGATGGAAATCTTGAGGATTTGGTTGAAATATTTGCTTACAATCTTAAAAGGGCTAAAATGCATAATCTAGATGATCAAACTTTCAAAGCTCTAAAATCCATTATAGATGTGTGTATATATATTGTCAATTTAATGGGTAAAGGATATGTTTCACAATTATAATTTAGAGACATTTGTGAACTTTGTACACATATTTCAAGAGGAAAGGCCAAAACTGAAAAAAAATAAAAATCCAAGGGATCCTGTTATGTCTAGGATTAATAAATTTGCAGCTGGAACAGTAAGTAGAGCAGAAATAGGCAACTTGCTTAACAATTTCAAATCAGATATTTTGGGGAGTCTTAGTGAACAAATAGATACCCTTAAAACACAAAACAAGCAAAACGCCGAAAATGATGCATTATCTATCTTTTGTCCAAAATGTAGAAAGAAGCATGCCCTGAGAGAATTCCCTCTTGACTTAAAAAGTGTAGAAACCTATGTTATATGTGCAAAAAGTCACGATACAAAGGAATTTCCTTCAATTTCAGGTCTTAAAGTTGTTTATCAAGAGGAAGTAATACCAAATCAAGTAGATCCTCTTTGTTTTATTGCTAAGAGACCATCGAAAAATCCACAAATAAATATGGATCAAGGTTTCAATACTTAAACATATGCACAACCACCACAAGGTAATTGGACTACACCCTTGCCTTGGCATCCTTAGCCTTAACCATGGACACAAGGATGGAAAAATTCTAATGGTGAGTATCCTCAATATCCTCAATTTCAACAACCTTACGTTGTTTTTCCACCACAATATTTTCCTCGGCCTCTTCATCCCTCTCAACCTCAAAATACAAATCCACAAATTTCATTACTATTTCCACAAAAGCCAAATCAACTACCTTCCCAACAACTTCCAAATCCAAATAATAAAAACTCACAACCTGTTTACAACATATAAAGGTATATTTTCCAAACTTACATGATAACTCCATTAGATCTAAACGATGTTCAACTTAGATCGGGGAGAGTATTGGAAAAGAAGTCATTATCTGTTGTTATCAAGGAATCTGAGAAGGATGACCTCTATAAGAAAGAGACATATCTTCATCATGAGGAATATCCTAAAAAACAAACCACTCTTGTACATTCCGGTGATACTCCAATAAACTCAACCCCCATTATAGAAAATCCACCTTTCCCCGAAAGATTGAAAATTGACAAAGGGATAGAAAAACAGATTATATTACCAGATTACGACATAATAGATGAACTGAAAAATGTTTGTATAAAAATTCCTTTGTAACAATATATCAAGGATGTACCCATATTTGCAAACACAATCAGGGATTTAAGTATTAAGAAACTAGGAAGAAGAAGAAAATAAGTTAAAAGAATCTAGTTAGTTGGAAAAATTGCATATGTCATGATGGGAAAGACAAAAAATCAGAAATATTTGGATCTAGGTAGTCCCCTTGTGAAAACACACATTAATGGTGTTGAATTTCAAACACATTGCAGATTGATTTAGGGGCAGCTATCAATATCATGAGTAAACAAACTATGGATCAATTGAAACTCCCTAATCTTCAATATACAACAACATTGTTGCAATTAGCAGACAAATCTGTTATTAAACCTGACAATGTGTTAGAAGATGTGTTTGTATCCTAATATTCTTGGGAATATCCTGTTGACTTCATGATATTAACAACCAAGAATAATCTAGGAGGATATCCATTGATTCTAGGTAGACCATGGTTAGCTACAACTGATGCTTTTATCAATTGTAGATCTGGTGATATGTTTATCTCTGATGGAATTTCAACAAATAAATTCACATTATATCCTCCAGCAAAAACAACAATATAAGTAGAAAGTGAAGAATGTATAGATGAATATAATGAAAACTTTTATATACGACCAATCTTTTCTACTTCAAAAATAGATGAAGAAGATCAGATTTTGAATTTAATGGAAAATAATGAATCTTACTCACATTTTGAACAAATATAAGTTTTCAAGAACAATGTAATATTGAATGTTTATCATTACGACAGATGGCTTTACATTCTATGGAGAAATTTGACAATTCTTTAATAGAAGATTTTCCAGGGAAAACTTTGAATATCAATAATAATCGAGAAGAATCTCAAAAGAAGGAAATAATGAAGATGCCTCTACTTATGCATGGGAATACACTGATATGAAAGGAATTGACCTAAACACTTGTATGCATCACATATATATTGAAGAAAATGCTAGACCAATCTGACAACCCCAGAGGAGAATGAATCCAAACATAGCGGAAATTGTTAAGGAGGAACTACAAAAATTGTTAAAAGTGGATTTCATTTATCCAATATCAGATAGTCAGTGGGTTTCACCATTGGTAATTGTTCCGAAAAAGAATGGAAAATGGAGAGTGTGTATTTATTATAGGGAATTGAACAAAGCCACTTTAAAAGATCATTTTCACTTCCTTTTATAGATCATGTTCTTGTCACATTGGCAAGGAAAAAGAAATTTTTATTCTTGGATGGTTTTAGTGGATATAACCAGATCCAAGTAGCTCCAGAAGACCAAGATAAAACAACCTTTACCTGTCCATGGGGAACTTATGCTTACTGAGTACTTCCTTTTGGGTTATGTAATGCACCAAAAACATTCCAAAGGGAAGTTCTAGGAATTTTTCTGATCTAATACATGATTGTGTGGATGTTTACATGGATGATTTTACTATCCATGGAAACTCTTTTGAAGAAGCTCTTAAAATTTTGTAAAGAAAAAATTCTCTCATTAAGCCATGAAAAGTGTTTTATGATGTTTACTGAGGGAATTGTTTTAGGCCACCATATTTCAGGAGATGGAATTAAATTGGATGCATCTAAGGTAGAAATCATTTCTAAATTATCAGTTCCTACTTGTCAAAGGAATGTTAGAAGTTTTCTCGGTTTTACTGGTTACTACAAAAGATTTATAGAAAACTTTACAAAGATTTCCTCTCCACTTCTCAAATTGCTCACGAAATATTATGAATTCATCTGGAATTTTGATTGCCAGAACTATTTTGAAACTGTTAGTGTCAGAATATGCATTATGCCATCGGTGATCAAAATCACTCTTTTCATTCTCATTTTAGGTGTCCCACTCTGAAATTTTTATATCATTCCACTAGGTCATGCTAAAAATTATTTCACTGATGGTAGCCCTAGTCTCAAAATCTCACTCTCCCTCACAAATTCTCATTCGATGGCTCACCTTCATGTCTTACTGAGCATAAAAACACCTATAAAAAGCTCATTTCACTGTGTATTATCTTAGTCAAAGTCAACCATGGAGTTAGGTCATTCAAGGACACATTAGGTCATTAGGTTTCATTGTTCAAAGTCCAAAAATGCACCATGACATCTCATAAGGTCATATAAGGTGTGAGAGTGACTCAATAAACATTTCATCATCAAATACAGAGGATTATAAACATGAAAGATGTTTTCAAAGTTGTAATTTTGATTTTAAGTATCGGTTTCATTCCAAAATGTAATTTTTATTCCAAAAACAGTGATGTAATTTTATTTTTTATTTTTGTAATTTTATGTCCATTATATGTAATAAATACTTGATCTTCTGAAGCTGCTAACTCAGTTCCGTATGCCAAACTGAATACCAAACAAAGTACATCCCAAAGTGCTAGAGGTCCTACCCCATCAACTGATCAACCTGCAAAACAAAAAGTCAGAAGTCATAGAGCATTAGTGTGAAAATTGAAAGGTGAAATGAAACGTTAGAAAAGTGGGTTTTCAAAACATAAATCAAACCCACTTAAGTACAAAAGCCCTCAAAGACATCAATTCAAAGTTCAATTGATTCCCACACCCTCTACTCAGCAAAGGAGAAGTTTTCGATTTTTTAGGTGAAATTGTGCAAAACAGGGGCAAAGGGTGCGTTCTGCACTGGCGCTGCGTGTTTGCCTGAAAACGATGCACATTTGTTAAAGGCGCTGCATGCCTGTCAATAGGAGGGCACTTTTAACCTGGGTGTTGTGCGTTTGCCTGAAAACCCTCAGGGATTGCCAAAAGACAACTACAACTCTCTCAAGTTTCAAAAAGGGTTGCCTACACTCTCCAGCAAGAAAGTAGGTCACAAATTCATCACTCCTCTTCTCCTTAATCAGTTTATGTGATGTTTAATTTGTTTTTGGTGTCATCTTAAGTTCAAAACACTAGTATCATTCTACTAGCATCCCACTACCACTCCCACATTTCAAAAGTTACGCTATCCCAACCCCCCCATATCATAAAACACTTTCCCATAACCCCTACATAACTATCTCCTTCCCTAAGCTTTCATGTCCTTCAAAACCCTAAGCCCTAGGTATTCATTTGCCTAGGCTCCCTATACCCTACCTATAATTAAATCCCCTATTCTAAAACCCCTCATCATCACTACCCCCTGTCACCTCCCTCATATCACAAATCCCTATTCCCATCTCCTCAAATTTCCTCACACCAACCCACAATTCTTACACCCACATTCCATTCCATCATCTCCCTAGGGTTTTGACACAAAATACATCATGATAGAAGAAGAGAACAAAATTCATAGTGAGGAGGAAGAAAGAGAGGAGAGAAGGCCATCTAAAAAATGAGGGAGAATCATTAGACATGAGCCAACAAATACCAGAGAACTCATGGCATCTCCCATCACTGTGACATGCTTTAAGCATGTAGGTTGTTTTGAGTTCTGTGAGAAATTTCAAAGGGTCCAATACCATCCTATGTTGACCAGATTATTCATTTCCAACCTCCATGACAATTAGGTAACCCTTGATGGTGTCACTTTATCTTTTTCCCCTGCCATCATATCAACTGCCACTAGGATCCAAAATGTTGGGGAAAAATGGTTCAAGCAAGGAGAATTGAATCAGTTCTATTATGAGCCATATATTAAACCAAGGTACAAGAATGAGAGGAAGAGGATTTTTCCTTTCTCTTACCTCCTGGACAGATATGCCCCCATGATGAAAATCATCATGAGGTACTTTACTTGTGAGGGTAGGTTTTCTAGACTCTACTCCTATCATGCCCGACTACTCATGCACTTCACGAGGGTCAGAATGCTCAATATACCCTACTATCTCTACCAGAGCATTGACAAGATGACATTTATTGCCCAAAAGAGAGATTATGATCATCAAATGCAAAGTGTCTTTCACCACTCCCTCATCAAGATGATGGTCCTCCATCACCTTGATCAGTTAAACATTGCATGGGACACCTTCGTATCCAATGATATTTTCACTATCCCACCTATTCAACATGGCCAAGATGCACCTTCATCATCTCATCCTTCCACATTCATTCCTTCATCTCAGCCTACAGTTCATACATCATCACCAGATCAGTCTCCTTCACCCACCTCACCATCGTCATCTCCATTTCACATTGAGACTGGGTCACCTAGCAGAGGTAAAATTAGCAAGCCTAAGAGCGTTGATTTGGGCACATTGGAACATATCTATCAGAGAGGTTATAGGCAGGTGTTTTCTCCACATATTGTGGGAGGGGCCCTGCCTTCTTCACCAACAAAGTAGGTACACAAAGGCAAGGAAAAGATGGCAAAGGTGGACATACATGAAGAGAAAGGCCTCCATGAGAAAGAGGCAGATTTTGAACTTGTAGACTTCTACACAATTGATTATGATGATCCTTCCTTGATCATCCAAGAGAGGGAAGCCAATATTAGAGAGCTCCAAGCTAATCTTGACAGGTCCAAGTTTGTCATTACCTTTCTCAAGCAAGAGAACCAGCAACTGAAGACCAAACACTTCATTGATGAAGTGAAATGCATCAAAGCACAAAGAGAGGCAGAGAAGGCTAAAGCCTTGCTTGAAGAGACACTAGAAAATTATGGTGAACCTGCTGATGAGGCAGCCTCCAAGACAGAGACCTGGGACTAGAGGGCTAAAAAGAGCTCTAGAACTAGAGAAGAAAAGAGAAGTTGAGCTTGCTAAAGAGCTCACTGTTGATGAAAAAATGGAAATCATGCTTAATCAAGACCGGAAGTATTTGTTTGAGAAGTTAAACCAGCACTTGGAGAAGCTCTTGGCCAAGGCTCCAAAGGACAATGATATTCAAATAAGGATGGCAAAGCATTATGCCACGAGGAACAAAATTGCAAGGGCTAAGCTCAAAAGAGCCAATGCAAAAATTGAAGCCTTGACCAAGAAAAAGGAGAAAAGGAGGCTAGACATACTTGCCGAGGTAACACTCCATGCTTCAAACACATGATCAGAAATTATCCCACCAATTTTGACAAGTTTTTGGCAAATTTTGCAAGTTTGTAAATTTCTGTGTTTTTAGGGACATTTTTAGCACAACAAAAATGTCAAACGCACAACACCTAGGGTGTTGCACTCTTTTTTAGGGCATCCAATGAGCAAGTGGTCACCACCATTGAATTCAGAATGATGATGACATGCACCCTGTACATTTTCTAAGCATTTGGATGCAAACTGGTTAGTGAAAAGGGAAAAAAACTCCCAAAAAACCATGTTTCTTCCTCATTTTTGGCCTTGGCGCTGTGCGTTTACCAGTCTTGGGAAAATGAGTTTTTGACAGGGCAAATGAGCTCCATTTTGCAAACTGAAGACATGTCTAGAAAGTAGACTTGAATTTCTTTCCAATAAGCCATCTTGGAGAAAATTTGGACACCGAGAAGGCACCCAAAAGCAACCTTGAACAAATAGGGCGTGTTTGACACAGAGAGGGTGCGTTTGAAAAGGAGATGGCACGTTTGGCAGTCTTCTGAAATTTTCTAAGTTTCACTCATGTTTTGATTTTCATCTTGGGAAATGATGATTTTACCTATGTAAATGATGAAAATAAATGTAATTATCATGTTTTTACTATTACCTAGAGTAAATACATTAGGTAAATCAAACAAATGAGGTGTAATCAATCAGTTCACTTAAGTTAGGAATGAGTCACTTGGACCATCCTATACGTTAGCTATGAGTGAATTTTGTTTTCATGTCTATTTAGTCCATTTCTTCACAATAGACAAGGGTTGGAATCAGTTTGATGTTTGCTAGTTGATTAAGGAAACTTTGTACTCAGTCTGGCCAAGCTAATAAAGAGGAGTTGCAGCTACTTTAATGGGATACTTGTGGTATTGAATGTCTATCATTGTTTATTCTTCAGTATCATATGTTTGAAAGTATTGTATTCATGTTCAATTCATTTCTATGTTATGACCTTTTACAAGTTAGATAATCAGAATACATGTTTGCACATGCTCTGTTTTGGGTAACTGATCATATATTGTTCATCTTCTTATGTCTGAGAAAAATACATCTCCTATGCGTTTCTTAGCCTTCTTACAGCTTTAACACCATTCCATAACAATTATCTTCAAGTGATAATCATTATACCTACCTTGCCCCATTGATCCCTGTAGCCCTAACTCATTTGTCCTAACCTAGCTTTCCTTGACCTAATTTATTCATCCAGTGATTTCCCTAACCAAAACAATCAAAACAACCCCCTGCACTCTATATCTAGCCTAAAAAACCTAATTGCTCCAGCCCTCTTGGCTGTGACCCTTTTTGGAGAGAGCCCTCTCCGGCTTGATAGGGCTAGCTATCAAGTCAAAATCTTGGTATGTGGTTACCTCTGTTGGGATTCCTTCCTCGGCCTTAGGAATCTGGCGGAGTGATAACCGAAAAATTGAAAGAAAATATTTCCCAAGCACCCATCTTAAGAGGACCAAATTGGAAATTACCTTTTCACCTCTCAACTAATGCCTCAGACACTTCTTTAGGAGTTGTACTAGGACAAAATATTTTACTCCTTATGTCATTTACTATACAAGCAAAAATTTGACTCTTGCAGAGTTAAAATACACTATAACAGAAAAGGATTTTTTAGCTGATGTACATGCCATCACTAAATTCAGACATTATATCACTAAGTTATGAAACTTTCATTCACACAGATCATTCTGCAATTAGATATTTAATGAATAAGTCAATTACTAATGGCAAAATTATAAGATGGTTATTTTTATTACAATAATTCAATATTTCTATTTTGGATAGAACAGAAAAACAAAACACAGTTGTTGATTTATTATCAAGAATCCAAAATGATAATAATGATACTCCCGTAGAAGATAATTTTTCTTATGAATATCATTTTGCAGTATCTATTAAATCTCCTTGGTTTGTAGATATTGCTAATTATTTGGCTATAAGAAAATTTCCATCATACTTATATCCTTGAGAGAAAATAAAGGTAATTCAAGCTAGTGAAACTTATTCATGAATCAATGAAGAATTGTACAAGACATGGTCTGACTTAATCATTCGAAGATGTGTTAGAGAAGATGAAGTACCAGAGATATTGAATCTTGTCATGATGAACCATGAAGAGGACATTTTGTTGATAAAAGAACTGTCTATAAAGTCATTCTCTTAGGATACTATTGGCCTTCTCTTTTTAAGGATGCCAAAGAATATGTTAAGAGATGTGATAGTTGTCAAAGAATGGGAAAGCCTGTTTCTTTAGATAAAATGTCTTTACAACCTCAGGTACTTATTGAACCTTTTGAAAAATGGGTTATGTATTTTTTGGTCCAATCAATCCACCATCAAGACAAAAAATGTACATTCTTGTGTGTACAGATTATGTCACAAAATGGGTAGAAGCTAAAGCACTTCCTTTTTCTACTAAAAGTGTTGTAGTTTCATTTCTTTTTGAGAATATTTTCACTCATTTTGGTGTTCCAAGGGAAATTGTGAAAGATCAAGGTACTCAATTGACATCCAAGTTGGTACAGAAGATAATGGAGGAATACGAAATTAAGGATTGAAATTCTACTCCATATCATCTACAAGAAAATGGACAATTTGAATCTACCAATAAAGTAACTGAAAATTCTCACCAAGACTGTGCATCTGCATAAAAGAGATTGGGAAGAAAAACTTTTAGAAGCTTTACGGGCGTTTCGTACAACATGAGAAGCTCATTATGAACTTATTTATGGGAAACAAGTCTTGTTTCCTATTGAGTTCTAGATAAAGATCTTTAAAACAACCAAATTGGGTCTTGATCTATCATAAGCACACAGACAAAGAATTGTGCAATTGAATGAACTTGATGAGATAAGACAAGATGCAATTCGTAGGACCAATATAGTTCAACAACAAAGATCAAGGTGGCATGACAAGTTCATCAAAGAAAGAAAATCTCAACGCTGTGATTGGGAATTGCTTTTTTATTCAAAGTTTAAATATTTTCAAGGAAAATTTCAAACTCATTGGCTTGGGCCTTATGAGATTGAAACAATCTTTGATAATTGAGGAGTCAGAATTAGAACAATTGATGAAGAAAAAATAACCTTCTTTGTAAATGGTCATAGACTACGAATATATCACAAACCATTTTCAAAAGAAGAATTCATCAAAAATATGCAAGATAATCTGAATTTGAAGTTGGTCAAGGAAGGTTCTTGGCAGTATAGATTTTCTTTCTAATACCCTATTCTAGCCCCATTTTCTTTTGAACCCTCTTTTTTTTCTTGAAAATAAAGCAGCTACAGAATTGTCAACAATCTGCAACTCTAATAGAATTCTACAGCTGACTTGGCAAATTGCGACCAAAACAAATAAAGATCATGGAACAAGAAAAAGATCAATGAAGATTGCAGCTAGAGCAACCTGAGCACAACCTACAAAAGACAAGTCAGAAATGAGTAAGAAAAGAATCTAAGGTATGTAAGTATTAAGTTAAATAATAAAGGTAAAACCTTTGAGTTATGAAATAAATGATAAGTAACCATTGCTACCACTACTCTGAGTAATGATTACCCTTATAACTGTTAATTTTTAAATATTTCTCTATGTTGTATCACTTAATCTCAAATCAGATTTTCATTAACAATGTATTCAAATCTATGCAATATAAATAACCATAAATTGTAACTGAAGATAGAACAATGTACGCAAAGACAAAGAAGATAATATCAAAACCATAAGACACAGGAATTGTTCCAAGTCCAGGGAAAAACTCCACTGTGGGGGGAACCCTTTCAAATCTTCTTCTTCTATAGATTGTCTTCAAAATATTTCAACAAAGAGTACAATGAGCCTAGTACATGGATACAGCGGAAATAAACAAATATGATCTGCAGAATGTCAGATCTACAATATCAAAACATGAAACCAATAGATCACAAATACCAAGTGATCTCAGCTTCCCAGATCTAGATCTGGATCTGGAATATTGTCGATAACTGATTTGATGCGACTGAGACCGTGTGATGGATGAGTGATGACGTTGCGTAAAAAACTAACTGAAAGTCAAATTTGATCTTTCCAACAACTCTTAGAGCTGTGACTTGACACGCCCTGCCAACGGCTGAACTAGATTTGGACTGCTACTAGGAAGTTCTATGCCCGCGGCTCAACGCCTGAATACCCTAAAAACTTGGCCGCGCCCTGAAGCCTGCTTGCAGGAGATTTTACTAGCTCAGCTGTGACCACAACAAGCTTAGCCCACGGCCCAAGCCCAGCATAGCTGCTACCTCAAGTTCTCCTGCCCGCGACCCAGATCCAAAATACCCAGATTTGAAATGTGCCTCTGACTTTGATCCTGATCCACTGTGCGAGCCTCTTGTGATGTACCTGTACAAGTCAGAAAACAAAAATACGACCAATAACCAAAACAACATGAAGAAGATCTCATGAGCGAATGTGTGCAAATGAACTTGGGGTCGCTTCTATTTATAACTTTGAGGGACCGCTTGGGGCTTTGACCAAATCAACATGCGATTAGGCCAACTCATAAATTAATAAAATAAATCATAAATTGTCTTCTGCTTAACCAATTGGGACAATCTATAGACCAATTTTGATCCTCTCGAAAAGAGGAATCTAATTAAATTATTATTTTAATAATCTGAATTATCTAATGTGGAATTTGACATAGTTGCAAAAATTAACAATTACTCCCACACGACTTTGGTCTTAATGCAAAATATCTCTGTCTTTTCAAACAAGTCAGTCATGAACCTTGTTATAATTTGAAATTAGCCCTCTCCTCTCCATTTATTGTTCCACTTCATTCGCATCCCATTCCATTTTAATTTAGCCCTGTTTCATTGCCAAGACTGCCTTCACCTAAACTCTATTCTCTAATTCACTCATACCCAAATCCTTTCATTACATAACCTTGTCGAAAGAGAAATTACAGGATAGGCTTCTCTAACATGGGGGTCATTGTAAGGTCAGAGCTGAATGGGGTTAAGTTCCTTGAAGTTTACCCATAGGTTAGATAATTGTTGCAGCAGGCACAGTGGATGGAATTTGTAGAGGAACTCGATGGGCACGAAAAGGAGGTAACAAAGTCTTTCACCCAGTCATACGATGGCATTGATGTAGAAATTGGGGACATGAAGCTAGTTTTGACAGAATATTTCGTAGCAGAGGCTACCAGACTGCCCATAATAGGAGAGAGTTGGTTCAAGAACTGAAAAATTGAAGAGAAAGAGTGGAAAATATTCCTCAAGAATCCAGGTATTGATACTTATGTGTTTAAAAAGGGGATACCAGTCACAACTTTGAAAAATAAGTGGAGGAATTTGTTAATAATCATTTAAAAGTTTATAACTTGTGAAGGGAGATTTGGTAATATGTTATTTTATCATGCACGCCTAATGAAGAAGTTTCTGGAAGGAAATGAAATTAACCTACCATATTTGCTACTTCATAGCTTAAGAAAGATGGCTGGAAATATACAGAGAAAGATACAATTCATAGACAATGCCCTACACCATCATGGCTTGGTGAAAATTCTAATTGAGACCGATCTGAGAAACATAGGAGAAAATTAGAAATATTTCTTTATTAGGAATCATTTTAAGGAGCCAGAACAAAAAGACCCTAGTGGTAAGAAAAAAAAGAGTAGAAGGAAGTTGCTTGTAGACCCTAAATATAACTCACCGCCACAATAAGAGAAACATTTGGAGGATGAGACTCCTCTTGAAAATATGTTGGAGAACCTTAAAAAGAGAAATGCTAGAAGAGCAGGAAAAGGATAAAAAGCAGCCTCTTACTACTAAATCACCATCTAAGCCATCATTCATTATAAGAAGAAGTGCAAGGCTCAAAAAAGCAGTTCATGGATAGTCTTAACAAACTTCAAGATTCATCAACTTAGAGGATGAAGAACAACCAACAGTTCCATCACCTAGAGTTCTATCACGAGTTTCCAGTCCAACTAAAAGAACTCCTTAAATAGATCCTTTTCAACAAGAGATATATAAATACATAAAGTCTTTGGAGAAAAGAGATACATGGAAAACAATGGAATCATCCTCAAACCAAGAGGAAATTACTCATTCTGATCCTCCAGAAAGATTCCAAATTGTAAACACCCTTAAAGAAGAAATCTATGAGTTGGAGGTACTAAATAGACATTTAAATCAAGAACATGAAACACTGAAAGTGCAAAATGAAATCCAGAAAAATAAAAATGACAACATCATGTTGCACCTTGGTGTACGGTATGAGAATAACAAGAAATTGAAGGCCAAGAACAAATCTCTTTAAAGAAAGGTGATAAGCTTGCAACATAGAATCTTGATGAAGAAACTGAGGATGGCAGTCACCACCAAGAAAGCAAGAAGGACTAACTTGGATGTTCTTGCTCAGGAATTTGAAGAGGCTCAGTGACAAGAAAGACTCACAAATTTTGAAGTTTTGCATGAGGACATGCAATGTCTTCTGTGTGGGGGAATGTTGAACCCCAAAATTGCTTCTTTTTCACAACCCTTTTTCACTCCATTCTCCTTTTTGTTACCTTCATAACTTTAATCTAGGCACCATTTCACAAGCCTTATGGCATATCAGGTACTTAATCATATTTAATTTCATAAATGACAATGTTTTTATTTTATTTTTTAGCTTAATATTTACATTAGCTACCGAATTACAGTGATTCCGCGACTAACATATGATTTTGCAGTTGATTTCAAGGTTTGATAGGTTCTGGAGCTCCAACCGAAGAATGGGGCATATGGGCAGGTGGAAATTAGATGGTACAAAGATTTTTTCCTACCTTCATAGCCTGGATCGATAAAGAATACACCCTCGCAGCTCGGGCAAAGGAAAACTCAACTACCGTAGGAGGCGAACCAGGCGAGTGAGATGCGGATTTTTAACCTCATGATTTGTTGCGTTGATAGCAAATCATGAGAGGATCACGTTATCTTACCTTTCAAAGTTAATTTTAGATAGTGTCGATTAGCATAAGGTGTAATAATCTGAAACATTTAATGCGTAGGAGTTTTATAAATATGCCCCTCAGCATAGCAGACACAGACTTGGATTTTATATTGTAAACACTCTGTTTTATATACAAACTCTGCTTTCGTTCTTATTTATCTATTGTGCGATTTCAATGCGTGATTGATCATCTTGTGAAGGCATCATATTGATGTTTGATTCTCGTAGGAGGCCCCCCTTGAGATAGTAAGGTTTCCTTTTAACTATAATTTAGTATTTCGTTCTTTGTTTTCTGTAGGATTCTGTTAGCTTAAATTTTGATTTTAAATGTGAGTTTAATAATGTTTTCATAGCAAGTTTGTCTAATCATTTTTATTGTTGAGTGAAATGAGATCTATTGTGCACATGGAAAGAGCATAGGTTTACATAGATCAATAACATAACTTTAAATTTCAATAGATAGGATTTTAATTTGCAGAGATAATCTTTCTTTCTGTTAAGAGTAGATTCATTTACAGTGTGATTTCATTTTAAAGCAAGTGTGATTTCATTTTAAAGCATGTGCATTTGTTATTTCATTTTAAAGCTAGAGTGGTGTGATTTCATTCAAAGCAAAGTGTGTGTGTGATTTCATTTAAAATCAAAAAAGTGTGTTTGATTTAATTAAGCATGAACAAGTGTGTTATTCATTTAAAGAAGAGTGTGATATTTCTTTTAAACTATAACAATAGAATCAATTTCATTTACTTACATAACTGTTAGAGAAACATGTGCATTTCAATATCTCAAATTAACTTAGGAATTGTTTGAGTGACAAAGGCTCCTAGCACATATAGTGCACATACATTTCATCAGTATACTAGCCTTGTTTGATAATTTATGTAATTAATTTAATTCCAATTAAATTACCAAACACCAGGTAAAACAATGATAACCCATAAACTATCCAATTGTTGCTTTGCACTGTCCCAGTAGTTATGCACTGTCTGCTACAAAGAAATGGTTGAAAACCCCACCTCCGGTGCTTAGAAAATTTTGAAAAATAGCTACACATATCTATAGTGAATGGATATAGAATTTAAAGTGGGGGATCATGCATATCTCTGCATTAAACCAAGAAGGAGCTCACTAAAAGTGGGGTCCTATATTAAGTCGACACTTGAGTTTTGCAGACCATTTCATATTTGGGAGAGTGGGGTGAGTGTCTTATAGACTAGCCTTACTGAAAATACATGTGTTTGATTCTAATCATGTGATTGATTGGTTTGTGATACATGTAGAGTCGAAGGGAGAGTTCCAGCTTGAACCTTTGTGTATCCTAGACCAGAGGTTGACTGCGCTCCATAACCGAGTAATAAAATAGGTCAATGTGCAATGGAAACACTTTGGACCCAATGAGGCAACCTGGAAGCATGTAGATCAAATGAAATTGTTGTACCCATTTTTGTTCAATATGTAACATATGTAAAAAAGTTATATCGATAAAGTTCAAAAATTTTCCATCTCTTTTGTTTGTGGAACACTAAGAACATTGTTCCTTTAAGGGGGTGGGGTTTCTAACATCCCCTACATGGATGATCATACTTATAAAAATTTTAGGTAACTGTGCAATCTAGTGTGATAACTATTACTAACGAAAAAATGTATTTAAATGTAATGGAATTAATAATGTTGAAATTCAATTAAGTCTTGATTCTTGTATGAAGGTGTATGCACACCGTACTTAATATTAAAAATTATCAATCATGTAATTAACGCTTTAATTAATATTAAAGTCATTTATCGTGTGCTATGATTGATTTCAGATTAAAAATAATTTAATTATATATTAATTTTTATGCAATGATGAAAATTGTACTTTTTATTTAATTTATTTTTGAAATTTATATTTTTTGGAGAAGGTTGATGGGCCAACGTTTGGGGAGATGGGGTCTTTGGTTTCACCCACTTGGCATGAACCGCCATGCCCATCCCACTTAATTTAATGTTGAACCCTTATGGCTAGGAAAAGGTGCCCTAATATGATATGATTATTAATGCAACTCAACGATATTGTCACAACTTTCCCATCTCGTGAATTGAAAGGGTAATGTGCAAAGGAAGGAAACATTGTGGTAAGGAGTGCTCTCTTGGCCATGTCTGAGACACAACATGATATCCATAAATAGGCGAGGAAGGGGGTTTGTTTGGTGTTGTTTGGTGAGTTTTTTGGAGAGGTAGTACTAGTGTGAAACTCACATAGGGTATTCAACTTGCACTAGACCACTCCCTAGTGTTACCTGGTGTTGCTAATTTTCGCATAGAGCGAGATTAGACTAAATGTATTGGGCGCTTGCTGAGACTATGAAACCATTGGTGCTTGTTGTAGTTGTGAAACCACTGATGCCTATCTCAGGTTGGGAAACCACCTATACATGAAATAATTAGTGCTTGTGGTTGGCTATGAAACCACTAGTGCTTGTTGTGACTCTGAAACCACCAATGCTTACCAGTCCATTGATAAACCACCTACAAGTGATATTAATTTCACATCTCAACTAGTGTATTTCATTGTCCAAACTTTGGACCTAGTGCGGGGGTGGTTAGTTACGAGACATGGCAGTGTAACTGGCTTACGGTTGGAAGGATAGTGGAAATCTCTTCTCTAGTCTCCATCTAAAATCATATTAATCATATAAGTAACCTAGTCTATGTTCATGATTTATGAATCCTAAGTTACAACATCTCTATGTGTACATGTGTGTGAAATATGCATGAACGTATAGTTCCACTATCTATACACTTAATCGTTAACTGGTGGCATATTAAAAAAATTGATTTTAAGTATTCATGGCTGCTAACTATGCATATTATGGTTAATTGATTGCATGTGTTTGTTTGATTGTACATGAATTGTGCCTCCTAATTTTCTTGATTTCAATTTGAATTATGCATTGAAGAAAGGATAAGGCTATATAACTCATATTCTATGTGTTTGGGTAGTGTTTCATTAATAGTTTTCCCATATATATGTATAACTTGTGAAAAAATAGAGTGTTTCACTCCTTGATGAAAATCTTAATGATTTGTATAAATGGCCACTCTAGTTGGGCAACGTTTCACGAACATACACATATACATCGTTGTTCCTTGAGAAACAATTCTTGGCTGTGTACAAGAATCCGTGCTCAAGACATTAAAGATTATGTCACAAAAATGTAGATATGTGTCTCTGTTCTTAATCCTTTAAATATTAGTAATATATTTCCCAAATATCAAATCTTTAGGAGCCATGCAATGCCATATTCCCTTTATACCGAAGTGAAAAGATGAAAGACAGAGAAAGAAAAGGATTTTAACTTGTCATGCTGCGTTACACAGAAACTGTCATTATAAAATCCAGAGGAAGTGGAAACATATAAGTTAAAGAAGAGGAGCGCCCATTAAGGATATTTAACTCTTAGACATATAAATATCAAGAGACCTGCAGCTCTAATCACTCTACTTTATTCACAGAAATGCAAATGAAATGGAAACCAGGAAAACGCTTCAACATAGATGGAATATTGGAAACTTGCAAAAACTTCTTTATTCATTCGATACTGCTTAGTACAAAATTTAGCCTTCAAAGGTTCAAAACTCGGAACCTTCTTTCTTATTTCAAATGTCTTTAAATACAAGTTGAACCAAAATGGTTTCAGTTATAAAACTGATTCTAACTGACTGTAACTACTTAACTACTTTATGTCACGGAGGTATATGCCTCGGTAACATGTCATTACATTGCATCATGTGATTTGAAAATAAAATAAAAGACGACAAATCCTAATCTAAAGGAACTGACGTTCCTGGAACAGCAACTGATTCAATGATTTCTTGCGGCTGTACGGTCACTTGTGGCTGCTTGGCGGGAAATCCTTTTTCTGTATCAATAGTAAACTTCTTACATTCCTTCCAAAGCTTGTCTTGAGTTATTGGAGCACTTTTATAACGATGATATTCTACTGTGAAGGCAACAATATGACTGTGAGTGAGGTTACTCGTAAACAACGTTTTCACCATCCACAGTAGGAGGAAATGTCTTTGTAAGAAATTGAAGACTGTTTCTCCCTTTAATATCTGCGTCTTCTCATGTCGACCATCTGCTTTGCTTTTTGCAAACACCAACTGATCTTCATAAAACTTCCAGGACATAAATTCACCTCCTTCCTTCCAGCATGATGGCAAGCCATTTCTTATCAATTTATCAAATGAAATGTCAAATTTCTTAATCACCTCTTTGATTACCTGTAGCCGCTTCTCTGATGCTTTCAGAAGATCATTTTTAATGATCATCTTGCTTATTTCCTCAGCATAAAAATACCTGTCTTGTATCCCCATGTCTTGCAACTCTTCAGCTGTTTTGGAATTAATAAAATTCATGAATCTTTTGGCCCAATTTGATCTCTTGATTGCAGCTGGCTTGTCTGATGACAATTCCTTTTCGTGATCAGCAACAATGCCTTTCTCTCTGGCAATTACTTGTATGGAATTCCATTTTTCTTGTATTTCAGAAATGATCTCATTCCAAATGAGATCCTTAGCTTTAATGAGGGAAATATTTCCCTTCAGTTTCTCCTTGAGTTCCTTAATTTCTTCTTCAGCTTTATGTAGCTTCTGCTCATTTTCGCCTGCCTTTTCTTCCCATCCTTGCATTAGTCTCAGAGCTGCATTCTTTTCAGATTGGGCCTGTTTGCAATCTCTCTCCGCCATTTTTAACTCTGTATTCAATTGAGCAACTTGGACCTGTGGATCGGTCGCACCTGCAGAAAAATCAAAAGTGCAAGTGTGATTCTGAATTTGATTTTGTAAGGTTATGGCTGTTTGCTTTACCTTATCAAGCTCCTCATCTTTCTTTATCAATTGTTGTTGCAGCTCTTCTTTTTCCTTTTCTACCTCTGCTACTTCAGCTGCCAACGAATGCTCTGAAGCTGGCAATTTCAGCTTCTTCCTTAAGGAAGAGATTTCTGCTTCTGCGCCCTTGATCAATTTTTGCATTGCGCTCCTATCATCAGGATCAACGCAAATCTTCTTTATGATTTTCTTTAGTTCTTCATTTTGAATAGTCAATGCTCTGGCATTGGCTTTCTCCATCTTGCACTGTTTAACAACCTTAGCAAGCATATTCTCTGTCTTGACTGATGTAGCATGAGTCTTACTTAAATCATTAACAATTAACTGACCTGTTTGCAGATGTAGATTCATCTTGTCCCACAAGGGGATCTTCTTTACATCCATAACAATATTCACCTCCTTAAAACTGCCTGAGGGTCCCAAAGACATCCCTGTCGGATGCGATAGCGCCATTTTGAACTGGTCTTTCTCCAAATCCATTACAGTCAAAAGTCTTGTTTGGTCAGCAGATACATGATGTTCTGCTTGGGTCTCTATATTGGCCTTTATTCTTTGATTCTTTTCTTCAATTAAGGAGAACACCTGCTTCATGGAAGGAGCTTTCTCTAGCTGGAGTTCTGATCTGCTAGGAGATGAAGCACCCTGTTCTTCACTGACCTGGAGAGTGAAACCAGGTGAATTGGAGGAGTGATCTTCTGCTAATTTTGTCCTTTTCTCCTCTCGAGGCTCTTCCTCATCAATCTCACTAACATCATCTCTCACTCTCTTACCCATCTTCTCCAATATTACAGGAGTTTGAATATTAATCCGCGATGAACCTGGCCCTCCTGGATTAGCCAACTTTTCTAAATCTGGTTTACTCACATGAGAAAAAGCAGCATAACCGTTCTCGGACCTTCTCTGTGAAATAATCGCATGTGGGTCATAGGCCCACTTCTCTCCCAATAATAACTGTGTTTCTTCCAACATCCTTGTCACCTCCTCATAAGCTTGCCTTGTGTTAACAACAAAAGGACCTACACTCATGGGCAGCTTGTACATTAACCCCTTCTTCATTGGAAGAAAATGAATTTGATCCACATTAAGACTTTGCCTTATAAATTCCAGAGAAAACAGTCTCATGGGAACAAATGTTGGAAGCCTATAAGGCTCAACACCAACTCCATATAGCCTTATTTCAGAATGGTCTTCAAAAACAAACCAGTCTCCATATCTACAATTAGGTCCTAATTGCAAGAACTCTTGAGCCTTTGGCAAGAAACAGGGAGGCCGAGTTCCATTGAGAATTCTATAAGCGGTGGTCATAAAATTTTCCACAAATTCAAATAAACCAGCTTCATTTTCTTCTCTTCTGACCAAATCAGTCCAAAGTAGAACTGACTGCTTATTCTTGTTGATATCCATTATGTTTAAACCAATACCCATGAATTATTCCACATTCTGGTATAAAAACAGGTAAACTATTAATGAGGGAAATCTAAAATAACCTGTTAGTGGGAAAGAAAGCAACTGAGTATTCACCACTTCTTGCCAAAAGGATGGAATATCTAACACCACTCTCGGTTTCATCATAAGAGTAAACATTCCCAGAGTTGCTTTGTCAACTTCGCCATCATCTTCTTTCCCCAGAATCTCCATAATACAGCTGAGAACTGACCTGTATTGAACATTAAAAACATCCAAACCAAATTTTCCCGAACCAAACTGGGTCTTCTCCGGACTTGGTACCAAAAATGACATGCAGTGGTTAAATTCTTCAATTGAGAGCTCCTCGAAGTATTGAACCAGCGAATCTTCTGAGAATTGCAAAGGAGAATCATTCTCTGGGAAGCATAATTCCTGACGCATTAATTGAGCTGAAACCTGCAAAACACTTTCTCCCTGAGAGTTCATGACATAACATTTACCAGGATACATGGACGAGACCAACCAGGAGATGAATTCAGGAAAAACATGGGTCTTAGGGATGCAGGCGAACAGCACTCCAGAACTCTACATAGCGGAAAACACAGGTGACTGGTCGGTGTTCAAGGTCACTTGATAATGCAAGCGAGGGTGATTGACAGAGGAAGCAGTATCACGGACGTCTTTCTCACTATCTAGGAGAGGGCTCAGATTGGACAAACCAGACACAGACGCTCGTTTGGCCATGGCTGACGAGAATTTTGAAAGCAATTCGGTGCGAAGGTGGCGGGACGAGGTTTGAAACAGAACAACAATCACAAATAAACCGCAATGGAACAGTAAACTCGACTTTATAACAATGCAAACCGCAATTAATGCGAAGGGGATGTGGGATGACACGTAGGCGAGTTTGCCAACTGTTTGACACTTCGGAGAATGACGTAATGCGGGGGGTCCGTGAGTACGGCCGAGACCTTCAACCAATACCCCCCGCAATCCATCGGAGCCGTTGATCAACGATTTTCGTAGATCTGACTAGTCAACTGCGGGGGGTCGGGTTTTGATAACCGACGAGCAAGTTGACCCCCCGCAGTTGCTCATCCAACAGCTTCTGCACGCGATCACGACTTCCGCTCCAGAAATCGCTCGAACTTTATGATTAATAAAATATATAACAAACTAATGTTTTCCGCTCCACAAATCACAATGAAAAATGTATTACTTCTTCGTATTTCTCCTATACTAAAGTATAAAACCTTATACTATAGCAGATTTCGGATCTTTAGAAATATTTTTTCAAAAACATTTTTTCTTTTTCCAAAATTTCAAAACTTAACATAAAAAGGATATGCGGATAGAATGATCCACAAATATACACCCTAGAAACTTACATGTTGCACCCTATTTTCTAGTATCAACATTATTGTTGAGCATATATGTATGTACTCATCCATATGATTAAGCATCATCGAGTGGTAAATTATGAACAACAATTAAATATGTATATAAATTAATTGGGTTCTGCCCCTCCTTCATTTTGGCTTGAATTTGTTGCACAAACATTTTCATTCATTATACATATCTCTCTATTGTTTTTGGCATTCGTACAAGATGATAAGCATGCGATTCTAAGTCTTTATGTCATAAAAATTGATTGAGATGGTGGGCTCTTATGCTCCAACAATGAAGCTAAGGTGTTTTTCATGTCCAAGCATTCACGTATCACCACAAATATTATATCATAATTAATTGATATATATATATATATACACACACAATTTGGAATGAAGCCACTTTATTTCAAACTCACACCTAAATTTGGGCCATGATGTCACCCATCTCACTTATGAAATGTTGAGTTAATAAATGTGGAAAGCTCACAAATTATGAAATCAACAACATAAATAATTTATGCCTAGGCCACTTATAACTTGACCAAACATTTGACGGAGTTGCAAGTGTAACATAAGTAAGAGTGATTATCGACTTTCAAGGTGGATCACCCATACAATCAAACAACTTGGATCCCAACCCTTGATGGGGTTATGAGGTAGTTCCTATGTCATATTAGGCCATTAATGAAAATTGGGTTGTGAAATGTTTCACTATTGTTCAGACCCCCGGCCCCCGATGGGGTGATTAGGTGGGTCTGCTTTGCATTTGGGCTATCCAAACTTATCGTTGTTAATATAGCCAAAGGGGGTGAGGAGGGGAGTGGGGGGGGGAGGGGAAGGGGTATTCCTTGGTAGGCCCTACCTTGTATTTGACGATCGAGCCTCGGGGATTAGACCCCTCACAATCAATAACATTGCCACTAACATAATTGATGATTAATTTTGGTGTGGGGAGGAAAGTCCCGAGCTAGTGAGGTAGACCCGCTGGTCCATGTGACATATCCATGTGGAACAAATATAAAGACCACATAGGTGCCACGTGGATTGCTACTGTTGTCTTGGCCAACATTAATAAGACAAATTTTCTTTTGGAACATAACTTTTGATTTGGGTTTTGGATCGACGAAAAAATTACATCGCCAGAAAGCTCTCACTAAGCTTAGCACGATATTGACATCAATGTCTAGTTCCACAAGTTTTTAGAAAAATACATTTTTTTAATGACTCCATATACTTGACAAACATTAAGAATCAAATTTAAGACGTGAGTAACAACTTCCATAGCCTCATTACTGCAAGGTGGTGGTAGGGAGTGTTACATTTTGAATTATGGGAATGCTTGACAATAACAAATCTTGTGATTTTGTTATAGACGATCCTGGAAGAACCTTCTTGTATGGCCTATATAAGACTTGCCCAATGACCAAGGAATTTGATAGACCTCTGGGTTAAGCATAGGGTTTGAGTAGTCTTTAAGGGATCTAAAATTTTTTTGGAGGGTCTTATGGGGCTTAATCAGAGTTTTTATGTTTTGTTTGCGTGATATTTTGTTTAATTAAGATAATGAGCGTTATTTTTTAATATTTTTAGATTATTTTGTGTGGAAAGACAAGACAACATCCATAAAATGTGTAATGTAGATAACATTGATATTAACATATGTTAACGAAAATAATAGCAATAAAATACAAAAATGATTACATACACACTAATTTATATTTATCTTAATTTTTCATTTATGAGATATCGCTAAGATAAAATATCTCAAAATACAAACCTTTTAATACTTAATAAATATGAATTAAGATAATTTTTATAAGATAAATACATTAAAAAGCACTATTACTTTTACTTTTCATTATTATCTATTGTAAGGTCCCACCTTGCCAACCATCAATAATATAGAGAAGTAGAGGTCACATTAATCACTAATACTCTTTTTTTAATTTTATAAATAACATTACTAACTTAGTGATCATATAATTATGTTCCTTCATCTATTTCAATATAAGAATATCACATAAGAAGTCAAGGATAACTTTCCCTTAAAACCAATTCCAAAGCACATTTCCTCTCAAGTTTAAAAGATGATACCATGTTCTCTTTTCATAATTTTACATGAGCTCTAAGTAAGATTGGGAATAAATTCCACCATAATGCCATGTGCGAACATTAAGTTAGATCAACCTATCTAATTTCCTAAATTATGCTAAATAAACTACACTTGTTGACTCTTGATATCATAACCACAAAAGTATCATGATTTTATTACAAAAATCACATATAAGTGTATGAGTATTAGCCTACCTATAATAAGGTAACCGATGGAAGAATATGTCTCTTCATCAGTAAATCTAATAAATATGATACGTTTATGAAATGGAATCACAAAATATATTGACCCAACAACATTTCCAAACTCGTCAATTAAAAATTTCTCAATCTCAATTATTAAGGCAATGCTTCAATCATGAAAATTGTATAATGAATGTTGCAGCAAAAACAACTACTTTTACCAATTCATAAGCATATTATTCTTTTGAAAGTGCCAAATAAAACCATGGAATTACCAAAATTGAGCACACTAGTTGTTTGCTACAACCATTAAAACATAATATTGCACCTCTGAATACATGCAACTTAGACGAAACTTATTATGCTCACTTGCACAAAATCCAACATAGTTAGTCACCGTAAAATTGTTTCCAACAACAACCCTTTTTTTTAAAATGAAAGCTTTAGATAATGAAAGTAACAATTATCATATTCTCTATTCACACTTCAACAATTTATTAGATTCATTTTCACATTCATACAAACTTGATGACATAGGAAGATACATCCATTAAATAATTTATTCATAAATTTTCTAGTACATAAAAGCTACTGTAAATAGGAAATTTACTCTAATAATTTATATGCACAAAAACTACATCCATTGAAGTTTTGACAAACACTTCGCAAACATGCAATATATAAGCTACAACCATTGAGGTCTTTTGACAAACACTTTGAAAACATGCAATCTACAACCATTGAGGCCTTTTGACAAACACTTTGCAACCATGCAAGCAATGTACAACCATTGAGGCATTTTGTCAAACACTTGGAAGTCATAATCTCTTAAGGGAATTTGACATGAATCTAAGATTCTCCTTCAACATATTTAGGTCATAAGTTTTATAAATTAATTCATCAAATCACAAAATATTAAAACAAAGAATAAATCATCTTATTCTTTCACCCAAAACTTGACAATAGACGCACACAATGGGCAACAAAAATCTGAAAAATCACCCAGATTTATGATCTGGGTTTGAAAAAGTTTTTTTTTTAATCAAGTTGGGGGTTACAGGTCTAGTTGGCATGGATACCCCCTGATGTTAAGCATATTTGTATTAAAAATGCTGAGAGATGTGATTTCTTAAAACAACAACAACAAAAATTCTTTCTACCTCATTTATCAATTTTGATAAACACTTAGTGTGAACACTTCAACTACAGTTGTACATGGATAAAGAAAACCCAAATTGATGCTGATATGATATTTTCATCAACTCATGAAAACTTTTTATGAACAAAAAATCTTTATAAACTGACCTTAAAAACTTTAGCGACACATTCTTGTTTTAATCCCTCGTACATGTACATGTTCAACTACAATAGTCATTCATTATTGGTTAGCTTAGAATTAACTCTGTAAATATCTCATAAACATTCACAAGTATCAATTCCAATAAATTGAAATTTTTACAGCACTTCAAACTAATAATAATTAAAATTTCAAGAATGCTTATGAACATAAATGGTTGTGTATTTATCCAAGTCCAAAAGGATGGGAATGTGCTCCAGGTCCAATGAGAGTATGTATATCCTTGCAAACTCATTGTATCCATCCGGTTTTCCACCCAACCATATCCAGGGAGACCTTCTTCCCCTGGAACTCTCGAGATGTAAGAGCTTATAAACAATACCTAAATATATCAGTAGAGAGATATCCAAGGCAAGCTGAGGAATATAAGTTTCACTTCCTCCCAATACCACTCATGGTCAGCTCCACCATGTAGAGCTACTTAGTAATTTAGTTTAGGAATTTCAAATTCATTTTGAAAGAAATTAGCTACTCTCCAATTCTCTCCATCTCATAATATTTTTCAAATCTCTCCAACTCTTGGTATCACAATGCACCTCCCCACAAGTGAGAATACATGAGACACATATATAGGAGGATCAACAAATTCTTGTCATAAAAGAGGAGTAATATGCATGCTTTGTATTCCATTTAGAGGAGTGTAACTCATGCCATTAAGGAGAGGTATGCATGTCTTAGTTAAGGAGAGCGTAACATATGCATTAAAGAGAGTGTAAGAGGAATCTTTTATGTCATGTCTTTAATGAGTGTAATAGGAATATGCCATTCTTTGATGACTCCATAAAAGAGAGTGTAATGTATTATTAAAAGAGAGAGAGAGAGTTACATAGAGCTATGAGAAGCATGAAGGAGAGTGGTGTCAAGTGATTGAGGAGATATAATTCCCTTTTAATAATATTATTATAGTCTCATAAAAGATAATAATAATAATAATAATAATAATAATAATGAGGATTAAGTCGACATTGAACTATTAGGATTGATTAATGATAAGTAAAGTGATTTTCCTTCAAGTATATTTGATTACCCATTGATTGGAGGTGATTTAATATTTTTCAAAAGTCATACTTGAGATGCTAGACATGAATTTATATTTTTAGAAAGTCACTCCAAAATTGTCAGGAATTAGATTTTATTGAGGAAATTCATCCCTGAGCTGCCCATGATTGGTATTTTTCTTCCAGAGAATATGGATTCTACTACCCTATTGCATGCATCTCCATGCCTTAGTAGATTGAGGACTTTACGCCCTGATCTACTCTAAAGATCCAAGATTCCACACCTTGATCTTTTTAAATATTCAGGACTTCGTGCCCTAAAAATTTCATTATATATCCAAGACTCCATGTCTTTATATTTCATGGATTTAGGACTCTGCGCCCTAAT
The DNA here is from genome assembly GCA_034641835.2 of Pinus albicaulis. Lineage (NCBI taxonomy): Eukaryota > Viridiplantae > Streptophyta > Pinopsida > Pinales > Pinaceae > Pinus > Pinus albicaulis. The sequence goes on along the minus strand of CM076579.1, from coordinate 1,648,192,749 downwards.
CCTTTTATTTTATATCCAAGAATCCACGTCTTTATATTTCATGGATTTAGGACTTCGCGCCCTAATTTCCATTGCTTCTCATCTACTCTGCATTGAAACTCCGCACTTCACCTTAAGGTACTAATTATGAGCTCATACCCATATGATGGCTCTTTTTTAAGGTCTTCTTCCAAGACTTGCACACATCACAATCTCATAGATCAAAGGAATGGAATGAATTTCATAATTAGCTTATTCACATTTTACCAAGGATTGTGCATGAATTCCATAGTCATTTTGGTTTTGGAGAAATGACTTCCGCAGTCATTTATAGCTCGAGCATCCTTGTTGGCAATGACCAAGTTCCCTGCCACATCATTCTTAGTACGAGATTACGCACATATAATCATACAAATCTTGTATCATCCATAAATTATAATTAACCATATGTTCCACATAACCATGATCATCCATGGATCTATGTGTCTCAATCGTGGATCACCATCCATTTCATACACCTATGTCCAAACTAGGATACCAAAAGAGAAAACATCGCTAATATGCCCTTAACCAAAATTAGTTCTTATACATAAAACCATAGATATCATCATAAACACACAACAACCAGGTGACCCAAATTAGGTCTATAGCATATAAACATGTACATAAGTTTTTCATGCATAATATTATATCATTATATCAAAATCACCCTCTCTAAGTGTCATCAAAGTTATCTCACCAAAAAATAACACTACATCTATAAAATGTAAATCATAATTATAAATTTTACTACTATACCAACGCATACCTATACTATATACTATATTACATTATAATATTGTTTTATATCAACACTCTCATTCCAAATTAAATGTGTTTTTTTAGAATTTTACATACATAATTTAGTTTGAAATTCAAAACTTTTTTGACATGATAGTATGTTTTATTCCACATGCCATTAATAATTTTAATTCTAAATGTATTTCACATTTAAATGATTTTTTTTCTAAATTATATATTTAAATATAATGATCTATAATATCTACTTTATTATTATTTATAAATATCTATGTAAAAGTGAAATATATATGAAAGAGAAAAAACCAAAATTATATATATATTAAAAATTAATTAAAATTTTGAAAATTTGGTTTTAATTAATTATTGAGATTACACAAAATGTAATAATAATTTCCAATATACTAAATTTATTTATACATTCAAAATTATAAATTTAATGAAACAATTAAATAACATTTTTACAGTTTCTAAAATTTATTTTCCAAAAAATTGCACAAAAAACAATATAATATATATACCATGTATACCATTTTATTTCTATATTATTAGTTCCTTTAAAGTATAACTCTTTATTTAATGTTATTAATTTAACATTGACCAATATAAATTAATGTTTAATTTTAAAAAATAAGTTGAGGATAAAGGAGGAGATCATCTTGGAGAATGAGGATAATATTAAAAATACTATTACTTTTAAATTTAAGGATAAGTTGTCGGATGATAAGGAGTTAGAGTGAAAAAAAAGAGTTAAGGTATTCTAAGGCAATTAACCCCAATCTTGGTAACCAAAATTATCTTTTTTCCTTTACCAGTGTTAAAAAGAAAATGAATATTGTGAAGATAAGAAAAGTGAAACCAAGGGTTGGTCAATTCCCCAAACACCTTGGGACCAAAGAGTCTATCACCTTTGCAATACTAAGAGATTTGGAGATGAAAAACACTTTCTTTTGGATTTCCAGACTCTCACTCACATCCTTTATCATTTCCAAAACCTTTGCCAAACTACCAACCTTCTTGACTTGTTAAGTCAACAAAACTATAGTGATACTTCTCTCCCTTCTTTTTTTTATCATAGAAATAAAATATTAAAGAATCTCAATTAATCTATTATTTTCTTAAAGTCCAATAGACCATATTGATATTAATGGACATCATCATCATTTTTTAATATTATTAAAAATATTTTTCAAATATATAATTGGACCATAATAATAATAAAAATGCGAAAAAATTCCTCGATCGGGGTGCCAAGTGTGCCGAGGGAGGTGTGAGGTGGTAGGAGGCCATGTGGGCCACACGTCGTAATGGTGATGACACGCGGTGGGAGTGGCGAGCAACTTCACCCACACCGAATAATTAAGGCAATTAATGCGGATGGAAGGCAACGAGGAGTGTCAAAACGATTTTGGGAAACACGCCAGCATTGGAGGGAGAAAACGCAGGGTAAAAACATTATGTTAGTTCCTGAGTTGATGATTGCTGAGCAGGTTATGAAGGCAGCTGGGCAGAAGGCAGGTGAGAAGACTAGGGAGTTGGCAAGCTTTGGATATCGGTTCCTCGGGTATGTTCTCATATATTTTTTTTTTCCTGAGTATGACTGTCTTTGCGATAAGAAAAGGGCTTTGTTTGTATACTCTGTTTCTTTGTTTTGCGCTTGGAATGGATGCGTACCACCCTGGTTTAGTTAAGATGTTTATTTCGAATGATGCTCTGTCTGGCAGGAATTTCATATGGTTTACTAAGGCTGATAGGGCCTGGCCGTCTGGTCTTTGGTTTTTAATTTTGTATGGAAATCCCGCTTTCGTACTCCTTCATGAGTCCATCAGTGTTTATCATTTGGTTGGTCATGTTAATTCAGTATCCTAGGCATGGAGACTGTAGGGGGGGTGACGGGTGAAAGTGATGGGGAAACCCTGAGCCCTGAGTTGGTCTGTCATTATAATTGTTTTGTTAACCTTGCATGCCATGTAAATAGCTTTGTATGTCAAGGTTACAATGCTGCATATTGAGTCCATAGTCATGCATGTCAATTTGACAGCTCTGCATGTCAATCTATTAGTTCTGCATGTCAATTTCACAGCTCCACTACTCAATTTCGAAGCTCTGCCTATCAAGTTTACAACGTTGCAGGTCAATTTCATAGCCCTTCTTGTCATTTTTTTAGTTTTTCAAGGAAATGTTACGAACTTGCATGCATGTCTTACAATGACAATTTGGGGTTTAGGTGTTCCCTTGATTATGTCAATAGGGTCAGAGGTAAATTTCTCAGTAAGTCAAATTCTGGGTCGCTGTTTCATGGGGGGGTTAACTCTATTACCAAGCAGGTCGAGATTTTATTCTTGGGATGTATGGGAGTAGTCGACCAGTTTGTTGGTTCCAGTAATTGTTTGGGCTTTGTCTCCTTGTTTGTGTTGAGTGGGAACATCTCTCTCCTATATGTCATGTCTTTACTCCATGCCCAATTCGAGAAGCGGAACTATTACAAAATTCTGAAGTCAGAGGCACGTTTGCGAGGCCTTGTTTTTGGAACGGACGAATATGAGCAATGTATACTACTCTCAGGCCTGCTTAAGAGGCTACCGCTAGCTGAAAACATAAATACTTCCAGGGATAAAGGAATTTGGACAGACAGTCAAGAGAACATGAAAATGGTTGAGGTGGCGACCCTCTATAAGTAGGATAATATTCTATGTAAACTGACTAAATTCAATACTATTATTTTGTTTCCTAGCATCTCTCACCCTCAAGCCATTACAAGTCAGGGGAGAACCCCGGTGTGGATTTGGGTGAACCTTCAGCTGCTGAGAGACCAACCTCAAACAAAAATGGTGAAAGTGTAGTCTGGGAAAAGAGATGGCAAGGACAAAGGAAAGGAAAACGTGGGGCCAAGTTAAAGGGGAAGGAAACCTGATCAGGAAATTATGTAGAATGTTCTCCATGCCTATGGAGTAGGGACACCTGGTCACGTAAAATATTTGATTTATGGATGGGAACATGGGCTTAAAACTAAAGTGGAGGAAGACATCCCTGATAATGAGATGGATCCGATGCTGACTAACCCTGGGAATACTAGAGGCAAACTGTCATTATTTAAGCAGTCTATTCATATTTATTGGACTATGAAGTTTTTAATGGCTGAAGCCATTATCACTGTTCAAGAGATAGGAGGAGACCCAAAGGAAGCCTCTATATTAGCAGAAATGCGCAAGTACATCTAGGAGATTCACCTCCAACAACATTATCAGAATGTTCACCTTGGTCGAATAGAACGACAACTCCAGAGCATGAACCAAGTTGATATGCCTAGGTCAAGTGTCAAGGATCCGACACCCATCGAATCGTCAGATGATTGAGTTGAGAGGTTTCTTGCTTTTTGTTTGATATGCAAAGAGCGGTAAAATTTACTTTGTTTATATGTCACTAGATGTAATAGATAATAAACCTATTGAGGTAGCCAAAGAGAGATTTAAACTATTCCAATTTTGGTTGGCTTATAAATCTTTGAGGTGGCCAACAAATCTGGTTTCCTACGGGTAGGTTGAGGCTACCAAGTATATAATTTGATAATGTAACCTGCTATTTTGATTTGGTGAATGAATAGAGAGGTACTACCAAATTTACAAAAAAATAAAAATTGCGAAAACAATTATAACCCATAAAACTTACTTACCATACCTCTAACATAATAATAGTAAAAAAATCAACTTACGAACTCTATCATAATAATAATAAAATAAAATCAACTTAGGAACACTGGCTCAAATTATTTATTTATTGTGGAAATGATTCATCGAAAACATATTACTCTAAATTTAACTTAGAGATGAATGCCCAATCTCCTTCAATGTTGGCACCAGTTTGGTGGTCGTGGCCTCGGGGAGATGAATGAGATCATGAATGCAAGATCACATTCAATGCTACCACATAACTACCTTAGGTTGTTATTAAGTCCTTTTCATTATCTAGCTGTGCTGCATTTGTTGAAACCTATGTTTGGACTTTTTGTTTTTTTAATTTTTGTTTTTTGTTTTTCTAGTAAATGGTTTTTTAAATGTGTTGAACTATATGCTTATTGTATATAAAGAGTGTATGAGAAAATTTATTATGATTTAGTTGTCAAATTAATAATGGGACAACTATTACTAGTTGCTATTATAGAATGCAGGTTGTTGACTCATGTTGACTCATCACCATGTCATATGAAATTACTAGTAAGCTTTCACTCTTACTAGATTCCCTTGAGTATTGGGCCTATTTCCTTATGTCCCAAGAAGAAAATGAGCTTTTAGTTAAACACAAGCAATTTTAAAATGTAATTGAACACCATACAAAATGTATTTATTTCCTATATATATTTATATATACAATTTTTTTTTTAAATAATACTATGTTATCAAATTCAATTCACATAAATATATATCTCCTTTTTATTTATAATTTTTCAATTATTTATAATTAATTTTACATTAACTAATACAAATTCTGATATTTAATATTAAGTTTTTCCTAAATTTTAATAGTAAGTTTTTTTATTATAATAAAAAAACATTTAAAATTTGATACAATGAAACATTTTAAATAACATTATATGTAAAAAAACATTAAAATAATTTAATATGTAAACTTGTTGAATAATAATTAACAGCTAAATAACATTACTGCATTAAAAAAACATTAAAATATTTAATATGTTGAATAGTGAACTTGTTGAATAATTTTAATGTGTTGAGCACAGGGTAATAGGAAGCGTAGGCTATGCTTGGGTTCTCAGCAGTCTCAGCAGTGTTGTGCGCATATCAGATCAAGATCACTTTTAACAGGAGAAAAACCATCTCATGAGAGTTTTTGAGAAGAATGGTTATAAGAGAAACCAAATAATCAAAGCCTTCAACAATGCAAAAAATGATTCAAAAAACAAGTCGAAAATGGATGATGTAATGGGCAAGGCTCACTTACCCTACATAAAAGGGATCACAGACAAAATGCCTCTCTCCCATTTTAAAGAAGCAATATCAAAACTTGCCTTTTTTTTCTAAATCAGACTAATCTATTAATTTATAAAAGTACTGTTACAAAACTACCCATGCTGCTGCTGTGTGAGCCAACGAGCTGGGACTGATTAACATCACTGTTCTTGATTGTTTTGGGTTGCCCAGAGTGGGAAACCAACCCATTAAGCAGAAGATGCTGTGCCGCCCTTAGAAGGGAAACCGGCCAGAGGATTATACATAAAATGTAAACAGTACTGGAAAAACTAGAAACAACATACTGCTCATCGGTGGAGCAATTGAAACAGCAAAACTCAAAAAGACCAGAAGTGAATGAGCCAGGGGATTTAGCCCTCGTGCTCAGAAGACATTGGTTCCTCTTCAATCCTGCATGCATATTCATTCTCCTCGCTACTGTCCTCCTTTCCTGCATGGCTATCAGTCTGCAAATCTTTGTTGTCAGCTCCAAAACGCAGCTCCGTGGGAGGAGGGGGAGAGGGGCGATCGTCAATGGGGGGGGAAGGGGTGGCGCAAGGCGGAATTTCCTCACGGAGCGAAAGAGAGATGAAGGCGGTGATGATGGAGTCGAAGGAGCTGCAGTGGAATCGGAGCTCGACATTCTGAGTAGTTTGTCTGATAGTGGCGCCTCGAATGCGACTTTCCCGGGGAATGGGCTGACTGGGAGGGGCAGGGAAGTCAGAAGGTGGCTGACTGGAATGTGCCAGAGCTTCAGGAGGGCCAGGAGGCTCAGAGGCGGGAGGTAGCTGACATGGGAAGTCACCAGAACTCCTAGCACGAACACGACCTCGCCCTCTGCCTGTATGAACATAATTCACAGCACGTCGTCCTCTGCCTCTTCCTCTGCCTCCACCACCGCGAGAGGCAGGCGGGGGTGTGTGAGCGTCATCCTCAGAGGACGAGCTGAGCTCAGAAAGCGGGGAGGGAGGATTTTCAAGGGCCAGACCTCGACTCGTGCCCCTTCTGCAGCGCATGCGCTGCCTGAGGCGTGGCATAGCTAACGAGAGGTGGCGCGTGCGAGGACTGCCAAGGAGAGAGGGCGGAGCTTGAGGAATGGTGAGGAGGCTGCCAGGGTTGGGCCAACCAGACGGAGAAGCAATATAACCAGACGGAGAAGCAATATAACCAGACGGAGAAGCAATATAACCAGCGATACAATTGCTAGTGGAGAAATTGTCCGAGGAATGCAAATTGAGGCCAGAGAGAGCCGAATTACCTGCAGCGAGTTCTGCTGTAGCTCCAATTGAGGCCGAAGCACCGCAGAAGGGACTGTTGGAAAAATGAACGCCCCGGACGATCTCCAGATAGGCGAAAATGCTGCAGAGACGTCCAGTCTGCGTTTTGCAGCTGGAATTGGCACAATCGAGTGAACAAACAGCATCAAGAGGGTTCAGAGGTCCGCCATGGCTCTCATTGTTCGGCATTCCCTCCATACTGCAGACATTCCACAAAACCATCACCATATACCCGAGAGCGATGGTGCAATAACTACCTCTCTGTTCAGATCGAGGCGTATTAATATCGCCAGCGGGTGTAGTGCCATGAGCCATGTGGGCATGGCGTGTGGGCAGCGTTGGAGGCTGCGCGCGAGCCCAAGGCTCATTAATTCCCATATCATTTGCATCAGCGGAATATCAAAACCTACATTAAACCTATGACACCATTAATAATTGTCTCGGATGTGTTGAGTCAAGTTGATCCTAGAATCTCCTGAAAGGGTGTACTTAATTCCATGTTCATGTGGTAAACCGTACATTGGAGAGACTGGTCGATCCATCTTAACCAGAATTCAAGAACATGCTGCGGAAATCAAACATAACCATCTCAAAACATCAGCTCTAGCTGAACATTCTGACAAAACCAGTCATCACATCTGCATTGAAAATTCCCGTGTTTTGGCAAAAATTGATCACTATTACCACAGGAAATTTAGAGAAGCCATTGAAATTAGGAAGCACCCTGATAATCTTAACCGGGATGATGGATGGAAAATAAGTGATAATTGGATTCCTACCTTAACAAACATTCACATCCATACCTAATTTTGTCCCTTCCATGTCTCTCATCTCTCTCCACAACCCTGTTTCACCTCCCGCCTTCCGCCCCACCCTACTCCCCCCCACCCCCCTTTTGTTTTTCTGTTCCCTCGTCTTTCTCTCCATTTTTTCCGATATTACTCCCTCCCTCTCTCCCCTTCCCCCTCCCCCCGTGCTTAGAACTCTGTTAATTCCTCCATCACATACTCATCCTTTTTAATATTACCTTCACCCTCCTATTTCTCTAATTAACTCTTAACCTAAACTTACAAATTATATTAAAATTTAATTAATAAATAAATAAATTCTCAAATAACATATTAATAAATATATAAATTAAACTCAATTTAAATTACATAGGAATTCTTGACCCAAAAAAAATAAAAATAAATAAATAAATAAAAATAAAAATAAAAATAAAAATAAATAAATAATAAATAAATAAATAAACAAATATAATACAATAAAATAATAATAAATTAATTAATTAATTAATTAATTTAGGTCATTTTTAATAACCTCTAAACCATTAACTTAAATTTTATTAAAATTAAAATTAATTAAATATAATATTTTATTTTTAACATTAGTAACTTTTACATATTTCAACATTTAATTAAAAAAATATTTTAAATAAATAAATTAAAAATAAATAAATAAATAAAATAAAATAAAATAAAATTATGTCGGCCTCCCTTGCTTCACTACTCTTTTTCCATCACTATTTATACCTTGAATGTTGAGATCAGTTCTTACCCATAGATCCTTTCCTGATGATGAACCCCATTGGCTGGGTTCGAAACGTCGAAATCAACAAAAATGTATGCGATTAAACCGGAAAACTTCTCTACACAAGATACTCATCGCAGAAGCCTCAAATCTAAATGCAAGCATATTCTACACATAAGAGACACATGTTTTTGGTCAAGCTGGCCCTGGAAAAACCCCACAGCCTCTTGGGGAAAACTAGTTCTCAAAGGAGGATTTTATTGCTTGAGAAATTGTAAATAATTACATAAAAAAACACAATACTCATCTCCCTTTTTCCGTAGCATTAAATGCACACATTTCAGAAATTTGTGCCCACTAAAATTTCAGATTTCCACAAAAAAATTATGCTCAGAAATTTAGCATTTTCTCGCTGCTCAGCTCCTCAATTTCTGTGCCCAGAATCTACCTCGAAAATAGTGTTGAGTTTGCCTCAAATTCTATGCCCAAATCTGACTATACTACCTCGATTTTCGTGCCAGAATGCAGCTGAAAAACTCCCTCAATTTTCGCATTGCCTACAATAGATAGTCCCAAAATTCGTGCCTCAAATTTCGAGTAAGAACAACGATGAACCTCCTCAAAATTCGTGCTTCACGCCTCCTTGAAAATTGTGCTCCCTCTCTCGAAATTCATGTTCTTGTCCTCCTTGAAATCATGCTGCTAGTACTATCCTCCTCCTTGGGATTCGAGCCCTTCTCTCACTGCTGCAATTTCTCCTCTCCTTGAAGTTTTTCTCCTCTCTTTTCTTCTCCTCATGCTCACTAAAGTGTGAAGTGAAGAATGTGTTTCCCTTTTCCTCTTTTGTCTCGTTGGAAAATATTGAATCCCTAAACCTAGGATCCAATGGCTGAGATTTCATCCTCAAATCTCAAAATGTATGGTTGAGATCATTTCTCCCAAATGACCCCCCTTATACATTGGCCCTGTCACTTCAAATTATCCTAGTACCTTTTTCAAATTGTGTACCTTTTTAATTTATCTCATAAAGAGAATTCTCACCTCACTTTAATATTAGAAAAGTACACTTAGTACTAGTGACTTTAATATTAGAAAAGTACATGGTAAAACACTTGTAAGTATCTTTCCCCAACATGACATTAATATAACTCATAAATGTCATTAAGACAAAAGCCATTAATGTGCTCACTAGGCTAAAAGGGATAAAAAACTTAGTAACACCTCTCCTTGGTACTATTTTCAACACTCCCTCTTACCGAGGAAGGTGTTGCTCACCACTCCCATCCCGTCTTTGAAAAATATATGCTTGCCCCTTGGCAATGATTTGGTGAGAATGTCTGCTACCTGTTCATCAGTGGATATATACTCAAGCTTCACTGCCCCTCGCTGAACCCAGTCTTTGATGAAGTGGTATATGATCTCTATATGCTTTGACCGATCATGAAATACTGGATTCTTAGAGAGTTTGATATAACTCTGATTATCACAATAAATCGTAGTTGGTCTCAACATCTTATCCAGGTGGCTCCAAACACACTCAGGAGACCAAGAAGGCTGATGATAGGTCAAAATTCAAAGTGGTTGGATTGCTCTCGAACTAGGTTCAGGTTGAAGTACTCGTCGCCTTGATTCCAACGGTGTGAACGGATCTCCAATCCGAGCCCGTATGGAGACGTTAGAGCAAGTCAAAGTTTTGGTCAAAGTTGGGTAGTGGGCCAGGTTTAAGTGTCCCAAAAATTCACCATCAACTAGTAGGGAACCCAGCTCCCGAAAACGAGTGAAATTGTGGCCTTGTTAATTTTCCCAATGAACCCTTATTTTCGAAAAATTTGAAAATCACCACTATGTATTAATAACAAAAAAATAATACAAAAAGGGTGGCGTGCCTTGACCCCCGCCACCCCCACGGAATATCATTACACCATATATTTAAAAAAATATTAAATGGTTCGATGGGCCATGACCCCCGCCGAACCTCGTGGCCCAACCATCGTAACCATATCAAGGTCGAGAGTCAAGGGGTCAGGTCGGGGCCGTGTGGAGCGGACCCCGCCCACCCAAAACCATTATTATATAACAATGACCACCATAGAATTTGGGTCGACGGGATTTGAACCCGCGCCAGCCGGGAGAGCCAGCCCGCCCAATGCGGCGGCCTAACAGCCAATTAAATGCAACATTCAAAGCCATATTACAACCAACGCTCAAACCAAATTTAAAAAAAATACAAAATTATATGCGGTTATGTTAAAACATATATATAACAAGTATATGCGCCCAACCAATGTTCAAATATGGAGAGGCGTGATTTGATCCCCCAACCTCTCCTCCAACAATTACCTTTTAATTACTACTAGGCCAATGGCCTCTTAATTGTTATCTCCGCTGGGCTTATGTATATGAACCCTATTCTTGCCATTCGACCCCAACAAAGGAGGAGCGCGGAGTTCGAGGCAGAGGTTTTTTTTTTTGCAGGTGGAAAACTGAGCCATTCAGGGAGGCAATGGAACCATGATCTGAGCCACATTTTCAGAGGGGCCAAAATTGTCCAGTGTCCAAATTGGACAAATTTTATATGGATTTTACAGCTCTTGGCGACAGCAATCTGATGACGATGTCAGTTTCTGCAACACAGGTCTCGATTTTTCAGCCATTTTCTAGGTTGGAATGATGGTGTCAGATTTTAGAGTGTGGATAGTCGATTTCATGCCATTCGACACCACGACTTCGATGGTGCATTCAGATCCAACAGTTGAGCATTCTATTCTTCAGTCAACTTCAGAGTTGAGGTATATGAAGTGTTGTTGTCATGTACTTCATTGATTATTGTTGTGAGATGTTTTATGTTGTGTCAATTCCTGCTTGATGTATGATGCAAAATCTTGATGTTTATGTCATGTGATATGTATTCATCATGGATGGTCATTTATGTTCTGAGATCCCTTTGTTTCCTTGATGGCGGGATACTCTTTGTCACCATGTGTGAGGTTGTCATGCTGATAGGAGGTTTGTTATGAGTGAGAGTTCCTTGTAGTAGAACATCTCGTGAGAGACTTTGCCACTCATGTTGAGGGTACATTTCCTTGTATGACAAGTAAACAACGTCCATGTACATTATCACCATTTCCAGCACCAAATGAAGCGGCGAACACCATCGAGACACCGAGGCTCGGAGACGTAGTCTACATTGGACGAACTCCGTTATTAAACGTCTTACATTTTGTTGTGTGATTGTTGACATGCTTTCCTCTTAATTATATCTACATGTGTTATTTTATGCTATTTTAAAATGCAATTCTAACAGCATCACAGAAGTAAAAGATCATGGGTAAACCCGGTAGCTGAGGGACCCGGATCAACATCTGACCAAGTAAACCAAAAAGCATCTTTCGAAGCCACAATGCCTAGCACCTTGCCTGACTAGCTGCCATATACTTTGCGCTGCTCAATGACACTGACCTTTGTTTCCTCCTGAACCGTGGCACAATTGTTGAGCCTAACGAGAAACAACATCCAGAAGTACTCTTCCGGTCACTAGCACTACCAACCCAATATGACTCTTTGCAACCATTCAATCTAACTCCATCACAACTGACATAGTTTAGACCATAATCCAGTGTGCCCTGTAAGTACCTAAACACATGTTTTGAAGCCACCTAGTGTATTGTTCTGGGATCCATCATAAACCGACTCAACATGTTGACTGCAAAATAAATATTTGGTCTAGTGTTCACTAGATACATCAATGAACCGATCAGCTATTGATACAAGGTGGGGTTCACTAACTCGGAATCTGAAGCATGAAACTTCTTCCAGTTGGTGATCATAGGAGTAGCCATAGGCCTGCAACCCTCCATACAAAATCTCCTCAATATATCACCTAAATACCTACCCTGGCCCACGAAGATATGCCCATCCTCTTTCCAAACTTCCAACCCCAGAAAGTAATGCATTAGCCCCATATCAATCATATCAAACTCTGAAGCAAGACTTCTCTTGCAGTGCTGGATGAGTTTGTCCTCCCCTGTAATAAAGTTATAAACAAGTCATCCACATACAAAACCAAAATGAGTGGATCGTCACCTACCATGATAAAGTAGAGGTTCAGATCTGCGTCACTCTTTTGGAAACCCATCTACTGTAAGTAGGCATCTATCCTCTCATACCATGCCCTCGATGCCTGCTTCAGTCCATACAAGGCTTTGTTAAGCCTACACACATGAGACTCCCTCCCATGCAACTCAAAGCCATCAGGCTGCTCAATGTACACCTCCTCTTGTATAACACCATTGAGAAAGGTGGTATTCACATCCATCTGGTGAATCCTCCATCCCATCTTAGCTGCTATAGATATCACTGCTCTAATGGAAGTATAATGAGAAACCGATGCAAAGGTCTCCTCATAATCAACTCCCCCTACCTGTGAGAACCCTCATGCCACAAATCGAGCTTTGAACTTTTCCATGTTGCCATCCGCAACATGTTTGATCTTGTAGAGCCACCTGAAAGTCACCACTTACTTCCCCTCAGGACGTGGCACTACCTCCCAAACAACATTATTCATGATAGAGGCATACTCCTCCATCATGGCATACTTCCAAATTTGATGACTCACGACCTCCTCAAAACTAGTTGGCTCTGTCTCCACAACATCTGCCACAAAGCCACCCAATCTCTCTAGCGGTATGCTCTCCCACATTGAACACTTGTGTCTCCCCACTGCCTCCTGAGCCTCCTTCAGGGTCTCCCGAAGCCATTTTGGCTTCCTCTTCCTTGTAGTAGTCTCTTGTGGTGGTATGGGAAAATCCTCAATTGGTGCCTCTCCTCGTGACGAGGAAGGCTCGACTATAACCAATGGAGATATTGGACTTTGAGATCTTGTGCTTGATGAGCCTGCACCAGGTGATCTTAAACCAGGAAAAACTATGCTCTGTGAACTTGTCACCACTTAAGAAGGTGAACCTCCTGATCCTGATGCACCACCTGATGCTCCTGAAACTTGTGGTGTGCCCCCGTGCTTTACTTGATCAACCTCCTAAGACCTCCTCAAAGCCCTCTCCTCCTCAAATTGCACATCCTGCCTCAAGACAGTCTTCCTTTGTGCTAAAAAAATATATATATATTGTAGGCTATGCTGGTCTCACTGTAACCCACTAGGATACCCTTCTCTGCAATGGGTTCCAACTTCGTCCTCTTCTCCTCTGGGACCTGTGAATAAGTAAGGCACCCAAATATCCTAATGTGCCCAACTTCCGGCTTCTTGCCTGTAAACACCTCCTTAGGAGTTTTTCTCCCCAAGACTCTATCTGGGCTCCCATTCTGCAAATATACAACAGTGTTACATGCCTTGGCCCACAAGAAGAAAGGTAAACTATGATCATGAAACATCGCTCCAGCTGCACCCACAATGGTCCTATTCTTCTTCTCTCTCACCCCATTCTGCTGGGGGTTGTAAGGCACAATGTACTCCCTCTTGATGCCAACACTCCCACAAAACTCCATCATCTCTGTGGAGGTATACTCGCTCCCACTGTCTGATCTCAACACCCTGATTTTCATCCCTGTCCGGTTCTCTACAAGAGCCTTAAACTCTTGGAACCTCTGGAAGACCTCATTTTTGGTCTTCAGGAAGTAAATCTAGGTCTTCCTGGAGTGGTCATCAATGAAGGTCTCATAATACTCATATCCACTCAATGAAACATGAGACAGAGGACCACATACTTCAAAATGAATTAAATCAAGGATACCTGCAGCTCTGCTGTCACTACTCGAGAAAGATGTCTTAGTGTACTTTCCCAAAGCACACCCCCTTCACACATCATGATGCTCTGTGTTGAAGTTAGGGAAACATGTAACATCTCCCTCAACATCCTGAAAGCTCCATGGTGCAAGTGGTCCATCCTCTTGTGCCATAGCTCGCACAACTCATTGCTACTGGTCTGTGCTACCATAGCTCTAAGAGGTTGAAATATAAGTCTGTATAGCCTCCCGCTACGAGCTCCAATTGTGAAAATTTTTGAATCTTCTAAACAAAAATCCTACTGTAGTAAATATGATTTACTTCTCCTACTTGTTTTCTTTAATTAACAAGTTATCTTCTGAATAATTCAGGAAAACATCAAAGTAAATACACTGTAGCCTACACAATTATACAGATCAAGTACTGAAAAATAAGAAAGGAATTCAGACAAAGGACACACTTATTTTCGGACAAACGTCCTCGGAAAAACCCAACGTGGGAAAACCGGTGCAACATTTTTGAGGGTTTATCTTATTAAGCAACAGTAATCTGAGTACAACTAGGGTGCCATAATCTGGCTCACCCAATAGAGAATTTCCTCGGTAGACAGATAAAATAGTGATTTTTACCTCACACTGCAAGTCTCGGCTGATTTGGATCAGACACTGGTGAAACCCCAGCAGCCTCTGCCTCTGCACAGTCTCTGCGTTGCCACTGCGTAGGCCTGCATGGGTCTAGTGAGGACTACGTCACCCTTCCTCTGTGTTGATCTACCTCTCCAGAAATCGAGTTTCAACCCTGCCAGCTTAGAAACCCCAATCTCTAGTTGAATCTGGACTGTCCCTCAGAGCCTCTACGCAGAACTTGCGTGGGCCTGCGTCACCCTGTGTGTGGTCTACATCACATCTCTTGGTGGTTGCGCTGCCTCTTCTGTGTATCTGATTCCTCTCTACATTGTACTCTTGGTCCTCTGACCAACAACTGCTTCTGCCCCTCACTACTGCTCTGAATCACTCAGATCTGATCTTCGTCCGAGCACTGCTCCGTCAGAAGAATTCAATCTCTAGAATCAGACTTTGTGTGTTTTCCAACTGACCCCAAGCCTTCCTTTAATACTTTTCTTGTTGATCAATCAATGACCGTGATATAATCTCCAATCGATGGCTAAGATTAGAAAAGACTTGATCCTCGTCAATTAGAACATTCTCACCCACATGTTTAAATTAATTCACTTTAATTATTTAAATTCCCTAAGTTTTAACTTAGGCTCCATTTAAAATTAATAATTATTTAAATAACTTAACCTCTAGGTGGAATTTCTCCAAACGATTTCTGGGTCTTAGAGATCTCATGTGTTATATTCCCTCCACAAAATTTCGGAGCTAGAGCACATCCGATGCTCCCCAAAAATCAACACTCCCTCTTAGCGAGGAATGTGCTCTAGCAATACTTCAACTCAGAAGCATCACCCTCATCCACGACATCGGTCCCCTGCACTGTTGATGGTCGGTTGTTGCCCCTCATCCACTACGTTGTTGCCTTCTGTACTGCTGCCCATGGCTCTGCCATAGTCACTGCCTCATCTGTACTGTAACTCCCTCTCAAATGCTGCATCATGATGCCCATAGCACTTCCACTGCTAACTGCTTCACTGCAACTCAATTGTTGAGAGTTAAGCAACTGAAAACATCACCTAAAAACTTGACATACAAGTCAGTCTGGGTGCACCTCAATATTGAAGCATCCTTTGCTGCTAATCTGCGCTGACCCTCTGAAGCTCTGCGCTGCTACCGCTCTAAACTACGTAAGAACTGCCTCTGCGCTATTGAAATCCGTCAACCTCTGCGCTGCTGCTGCCTCTGCTCTGCGATGTTCAAACTTCAGCGTCCCAACTCTGCCAATGCTGCTCCATCATCCTCTACACCAGCTGACTCCAGTCATCCTACTACTGTCATTAAGGGCTCCCGTAGCTTGTATGTGATCCAAGACTTTGGTCATCTCAAGGATCCTGCCCCCATATGAAGTTCAAGAGAACTACAGATCTATGTCGCCCCACCTCTTCTCTCGAGGCACATGAGCACTCATGGCCACATCGTCATCATCTCCATCATCATCCTTGGCTGCGGCAAACTTGGAATCAGATTTGCCTTCGCCCTTCTTCTTCAGAGGGCATGTTGTGGCGAAATGTCCTAATTCACCACACCTAAAGCACCTGACCTTCGAGAGGTCCTTCTTCCTTCTCTACTACCCATGCTATCCCTTAGATGCGAGAGCCGTATCTTCCTCCTCCTCCTTGATCTTGATCCCTCCGCTGATGTTGCTCGCCTTGGTCATCCTTGTGATCTCTTCTTGTCAAAGAGCTGCCCACATGTCTTCCTAGTTTGGGAGTGTTTCTCTGCCCAAAATGCCTTGGACAAAGTTATCCCACTCTTCAGACACTGCATTCAGAGCAATTCTAACCATAATACCTTCATTAGGTGTGGCTATAACCACTAATCACATCACCCTTCAATTCATATATGGTCGATCTTTCTCCTTCGTATTGAACAATCCTGTTTTTGATTCTTTACATATCCCGATGTGAGCTCGGGTCTCCCCCGACACATTCTGTCAAAGTCCGGGCCTCATGTGTTGTTGTCTTCTCAGCAATGTGTGGGACCACATGATCCTTGACTTCGTCCATGATCAAGCGCTTAGCCTTCGCTTGAGCTTCGTCTTGCTTCTTGAGTTGATCAACATCTGCAGGAACAACAATTGCAGTCTCGACATGATGCTTGATGCGATATTCATCCAACACTAACAGGATTTTGGCCTTCCAGATGACAAAGTTGGATGCTCCATCCAACCTGTCATGATCCCTCAGTCCATGAACGACCATCTTTGCTTAACAGGAAATGTCGAACTAGTTCTCTTCTCCCTCTTTTGCTGCTGCCTTTGCAAAACTCGAATCTAGGTTTCTTTGGCACCAAAAACCCTCTAAGGAACACGCTTCCTCTGAAAAATGATTTTCTTCTCGGAAATCCTCCGCCAACTGATGTCGAATCAATCCTCTCTGATCACTCTTTGTTGTTGACCAACACTGGATCTAGACTTCTTGGAAAGAAGTCTTCTGAGGAACTGCTTCCCTCTACTTTGCCATGCCCCACTAAACAGAAATCCTAAACAGGAACTGCTTCTAAACAGAAATCCTACTGCAGTAAATCTGATTTACTTATCCTACTTGTTTTCTTTAATTAACAAGTTATCTTCTGAATAATTCAGGAAAACATCAAAGAAAATACAGTACAACCTACACAATTATACAGATCAAGTATTGAAAAATAAGCAAGGCATTCAGAAAAATGACACACATACTTTCGAACAAATGTCCCTGGAAAAACCCAATGCGGGAAAACCAGTGCAACAGTTCTGAAGGTTTATCTTATCAAGCAACATTAATCTGAGTACAATTAGGGTGGCATAATCCGGCTCACCCAACAGAGAATTTCCTCTCACAGACAACAGGGGTCCTTGTTCCATCCGACCAGACTCGGCAAACCCTCGCGCCCCCACACCCCTCTCGTGTTGCAATTGTGTAGGCCCGCGTGGGTTCAGCTCAGACCCGTCACCCTTCCTCTCCTTGTTGATTCCGCTCGTGAAACAAAAAACACCCCTATTGCCCTTAGAAACCCCGATCTCTAGCTAAATTCGGGATTGGTCCCCTGAGCTCGCGGTGGAAGCCATCACTCTAGGGTCCCCACGCCCTCGTGGTTACCTTTGTTCCCTCCGTCGAATATCCCAAGGAATTCTAGATCATGCCTGGAAAAAACATTCTTCAGGTATGATGGCTTCAACTATCATAGAATATGTCTAAAAATTCTCAGCAACCAAAAGAAATAACAGCAGCAACCTTTACTCAACTTTTAGGGGCAAAAAGGTGGGGAAAAGTGAGGACTTTGGCCCTAAAATGAGTGTATAAGAAAATATGCGTAAAATGACGGCTCAAGGTTCTGGAATATGTTAGAATAGGTTAAGAGAGACTTCCATGTCAAATTTCAGCTCAAAAAAAGGTGTTTTGCTTAGTTAAACAATTCCTCCTTCCCGACTAGTCAATAGAAACCCTGATTTCCCAAGACTTTGAGTATCCAGAATTTAACTGAAGCAAGGGCAGCGTGTTTTCTGAAGGTATGAGATGTAAAGCACTATGAATAATCAGAGAATGAGTTTGAGTACAATGCATAGGCTTTCAACAAGGTTAAACAACAGTTTTATATAGAAAACCCCTCAAGATAGAGGTGCCGCAAGACAAGAAAATAATCCAGAAACCCTTCAGCGTTTTCTCCAGGTGGCTGAAGCTTATATTTATTATGTTACAGATCTACAACTGATAAATACATGAAAACAAAGATCTATAATGAGACAAAATGCCCAAAGGGCTCTTTATTACTTTCCCCTTGGGAATTTCAGCAATACATGAAAATGTCGGAGTAGATCTGAGTTTTACTGCAGCAGATCTGCAGAAAGATTCAGAATTTCTGAAGAAAAACTTCAGTATCATATCAGAAATATACTTGGATTGGTTGGCCAATCCAAGGATCACCCTCAATCAGAAATCTAGCTCCAAAATGATGCCAAAAACCCTGGAATGTTGCTCCTCCATCAATAACGCAGATCTGGGGAAAGAAATGCGCAGTATACCATGAAGAACACTTTGGCCTGATGCCAAGATCTGAGAATAAGCTCCAATGTCTCCCAATCTGATCCTCCAAAGGAAAGAAAGGCTCTCCCTCTGAAAAATAGGAGAAGGAGGTGGTGTCGTAAAATCACCACGGCAACACCCTACAACACAGAATTATGCTGCTGCAGCAATAATGTTGTCCTGGAGGATGATGCTAAGAAAATAACCTTGCCCGAGCAGGCACTCGAAGTCCCCCGGGGCTAAGGGTGAGATCTCCGCACGGAGACACTCGGTGCACTAAACAGTGCAGCAGACGGGCTAAACAGCCAGCGTGCCAAAGAAAGACAAATGTCTCACTCAATAATCAATAATCCAAGAATCCAAGCATGCCCAAATGAGGAGGCTCCTCCATCTTTTATAGTGTTGGTTTCCCTCCAAAACCCAATGTAGCCTCTCTCTCTCCTCCACATCCTCATCCTTATCCACATTTTCATCCTTATCTGCGCAGAAGCTTGGAGAAACTTCTAGAGTGTACATAGGCCCCCTCCTCCACGTGGTGTTGGGTCCCCCCTTGACTCCCACTTAAGTCACAACGTTGTGCTACTAGGTGGATGTCTTATTTCATTTAATTGAGTTTAGACCCTCTTTACTCACTTTTTATTTACTTACAAACTATAGGTGGCAAAATAAACAAAATAGAATATTCCAATTTGCTGTCGCAAATGAAATATTAAGACCGCGCATTCCATTCTCCGCAATGTACTCTTGGTCCTCTCGACCAGTTATTGCTTCGCCCTTACCAGTTGCTCCGAATCACTTAGGATACACCTTTTGACACATACCATTCGTCAAAAATAATTCGCATCTCTGTAGAAATCAAACTCGTGATTTCCAACTGACCTCTTGCCCAAATCAAATACTTTTCTTGTTGATCAATCAACGACCATGATCTAATCTTCAATCGATGGCTAAGATTAAAAAAGACTTGATCCTCGTCACTTAGAACATTCTCACCCACATTTTTAAATTAGTTCACTTTAATTATTTAAATTCCCTAAGTTTTAACTTAGGCTCCATTTAAAATAATTAATTATTTGAATAACTTAAGCTCCAGGTGGAATTTCTCCAAAATATTTCTGGGTCTTTCATGTCTCATGTGTTCTAGCCCCTCCAAAAAATTTTGGAGCTAGAGCACATCCGATGCTACCCAAAAATCAACACCAATAACACGACCAAACTCGATATTGGATCCTATGGGATATATCAACACTTGCCCCTTTCGGAACAATACCTCAAACCCCATGTCCTCCAAGCTAGAGATTGATATCAAACTCTTCTTCAACCCAGGAACATAAAGAACATATGTTCTCTTTCAGAGGAGGTAATGACTCCCTCTAAAATGAAACTGTCCCCACTCCTGCCGCTTTGACTTTAGAGTTGTCTCCAAGCACACCCTCCAAGTCAACATCATCCTCTAAAATGCTCATGAAGTTCTCTCTAACTCCTATCATATGGCAGGATGCTCCACTGTCAATGAAACAGGCATGGGAAGATGTGATATGAGTGGCTAAAATCTCCACCAAAGCACACTTTGAATCAAATGTAGCTGCAAAATCATCCACCTCAGCTGAGTTGCAACTCCTTGTTTCTTCTTACCCCTCTTGTTGGGACACTGCAAAGCATAGCGACCCATCTTCCCACAAGCAAAGCATTTCACTTTGCTCATGTCGTTCTCCTTAGCCTCGTGCTTCCCCTTCTCCTGCTTGGCTCCACTAGAAGTCCCCTTATTGACCTTCTTCTTCTTGCCCTTTTCCGCAAGAGCAACATTCTCCTCTTCACCTCCCCCGCCACTCTCGCTGCCACCCTTTGCACTCTTCATCTCCTCCTGGATGAAATCATCCCATATCCTCCTCCAACTAGGAAAATACGCTTTGGCTATCGAACCATGGATAAAACCATCCCATTTCTCAGTGAACCCATCTAAGGCAATCCTAACCAACTGTTCATCTGGAATAGCCTCTCCAATGGCAGCTAACTCATCCTTCACTTGTGAGACTTTGGTGAGATATGAGGTCACACTATCGTTCTTGGTCATCTTGGTGTTGTGTAGCTTTTGTCTCAACACCATCTTCCTGTTGTCATTAGAACTTTGGCGTAAAGGGACCAAGGAATCCCACATCTAATAGGCATATCTCATATTAGACACATGAGGGAATAAATGGTCCTTGATGGTATCTAGAAGGATCCTCTTTGCCTTCACATTCTTCTTGTTGAACTCCAAGAACCAAGTTGGATCAGTGGGTGCCTGTACAACTGCTTCAACAACATCCCACACTTCAGCTTCCTTCAGTAAAATCATGATTCTCTCCTTCCATGGGCCAAAGTTTTTAGACCCTACCAATCTATCCTCTACTCTCAACCCTGTAGCCATGACCCCACAACCAACAATTTGGAGCAAATCTATGAGCTGGAACCTTCCTCCCTCTGAACTGCTGGAGTCTTTGGGTTTAATGCTTGCTGCCCTCTTTATCAGCTGTATGAAATTTGAGATCTGAGCCTTCAACTTTTCTCTGAGACCATGTAGAAAATTAATGATCTACACCCTTGGCCCAGTTTACAATTTTGCATGTGTTTATTTAGGCCCAACTCACATGTTTTGTCATGCTGATATAAATTTCAGAATGCATTAATTGCAAACATAAAGAGTGCTTCTACTCTTTTTCACTTTCCTAACAACTGATAATTAATGCAAAAGTTAATGCAAGCATTCAACACATAAGAGACACTTGTTTTTGGTCAAACTGACACTGGAATAACCCCACAACCTCTTGGGGAAAACCAGTCTTCAAAGGAGGATTTTATTGCTTGAGAAATTATAAATAAGTACATAAAAAAATAGTACTTATCTCCCTTTTTCTTAGCATTAAATGCACACATTCTGGAAATTTGTGCCAACTGAAATTTCAGATTTCCACAAAATAATTATGCCCAGAAATTTAGCATTTGCTCCCTGTCCAACTCCTTGAATTGTGTGCCCAGAATCTGCCTCGAAAACAATGTTGAGTCTGCCTTGAATTCTGTGCCCAAATATGACTGTACTTCATAAATTTTTGTGCCAGAATGCAGCTGAAAAACTACCTCGATTTTCGTGCTTCCTGTAGCAGACAGTCCCAAAATTCCGAATTCGTGCCTCAAATTTCAGGCCAGAGTAGTGCTGAACCTCCTCGAAATTCGTGTTGCATGCCTCCTCAAAAATCATGCTGCCTCTCGCAAAATTCGTGCTACTGTCCTTGAAAATCATGCTGCTAGTACTGTCCTCCTTGGGATTCAAGCCCCTCTCTCACTGCTACGATTTCTCCTCCTCTCCTTGAAGCTTTTCTCCTCTCTTCTCTTCTCCTCATGCTTTCTCAAATGTGAAGTGAAGAATGAGTTTCCCTTTTCCTCTTTGGTCTCCTTGGAAAAGATTGAACCCCTAAGCCTAGGATCCAATGGATGAGATTTCATCCTCAAATCTCAAGATGTGTGGGTGAGATCATTCTCCCAAATGACCCCTCTCATACATTGGCCCCATCACTTGAAAGTCTCCTAGTACCTTTTTCAAGTTGTGTACCTTTTTAATTTCTCTCACAAAGTGATTTTTCACGTCACTTTAATATTAGAAAAGTACACTTAGTACTTTTAACATAAAGTCACTTTATAAAGTACAAGTGACTTTAATATTATAAAAAGTACATGGTTCAACACTATGACATTAATATAACTCATATAACTCATGGTACCTTTTCCCACCATGATATTAATATAACTCATAAATGTCATTAAGACAAAATCCATTAATGTGCTCACTAGGCTAAAAGGGATAACAAGCATAGTAACACCTCTCCTTGGTACTATTTTCAACAGATCCTAGGATAAGTTAGAGCAATGATAAAATCATTCTCTATCCAAAGGTAAGTGCAATAATAATAATAACGTTTTAGTAGAAAAGTGCAATAATAATAATAAATTTTTAGGAGAAACAAACTCTTATGGAGAAATCTAAGTATATCATGGATATGTTGTATGAACCTATTCCATAATCACAAACAAAAAGAGAGAAATTAGGTTGTGGAAAATTGTAAATATTCAAACTAAAAATATGTAGTAATATTTGCAAAACTATAGTGCAATTAGATGTGAAATTGTACAAATCTAGGACTGAAACATATATGTAAATCTGAAAATTTGTAGCTGCTTATTAAATCAGAAAATTACATCAACAAGACAGCAAGTTGATCGAATTATCCTAATTAAATGATTTTGGGACAAAAAGATAGATTTCCACAAATATATTTTCCAGCTCAAAATAAAGGGAATCTACCGAGCAATATAGGGTTTATGGGGCTGAATTTTTATATGCAGGCAACAATTTCCATATCTACATAAAACAAAAAGAAAAGATGAAAATATTATTTTTTTGTTTCACTGGAAGAAGTGACTAGTGGCTACCTACCAGTTTGCATAGGGGGTTAACCAAGTCTCTTCTAGAGAAGCTTAAGGTGGACTAAAAAGAGAGACAGGAATGAAACACTCAATCCCTATGAAATTGTTTTTGCAGCTTAAGTGATTTCAAGAATGTCAAAGGAAAATCCTAAAACAAAAATTTTCACAAGATTTGTGAGGGATTCTACTAAGCAAGACCTGAGAGGGCATACACCCAAATTGAGAAATATAACCACACTTAACTATTCTAAAACTAAACACCGCAGAATTTTAGAGAAGGAACTTACCTGAAAATTGACATACAAGACCGTACTTTGAACATTTATCCATAAAATAAGCATGCACATGAATAAGTCCTCCAAGAGAGTGCTCTAGTTAACAATCCATAGTATCAAAGTAGCACCTAGACAAAAGTTTTGGGAGTTTCTTCTCCATAGAAAAATTTAAAAGGAGAGAAACTTCTCTTATATAGAGAAGAAAACCAACAACATCCTCAATGGAATAGAAATAAAATCCTAGAGATAGTCTAGAAATTCATAAAGAATCATTATCTCCTCAAATAATTAGGGAGATATGGTTAACAATACAATACAATGTATATAAAATCTTTCGGTGATAATCACATCTAAGTATATTTTGTCGACGCGTTTCGAACCAGTCAGTGTGGTTCATCATCTGAACAAGATGATAAATTTGATCTATGAACCAGTTTAAAAAGATAAAGGGACGCTCCAACTAGCCATTGTAAATAACAGCGAGTTTGACTAAAATAAGGAAAATAAGAAATTTAATTAATTTAAAAACGAATTAATTAATAGTTATATATAATTTTAAAATATATTATTATTATTATTTTTAATATTTAGAAATGAAATAATTAATGGTTATATGTTATATAATTTTAATATAATTTAATATACTTATTTTCTTACTTAATAAGTAATTTTAATATGTTAAAACCTAATTTAATAGCTATTTCAATACATTATTTATCGAGAATAGCTATAAATATTATAATTAATAAGAAAAAAGAATGACATAATTTTAATTTTAATCTAATTAAAAATCAGAAAGGGGAGAAAGAGAGCGCGAGCAAGGAGACCCAAGGGAAGAAAGGGGGGGAGAGGGAGGGGGGGTTAAGAGGAGGAGAATGGACTAGAGGGAGAACTGGGCAGGAAGAAAAAACATCAACTAAGAGTGAAGGGCAGGAATCCAGCATCTGCTAACACTCCACCCATCATCCCTGTTAAGGTTAACCAGTCTCTTTTCAATTTCTAGGGCTTCCCTTAACTTACGGTGGTGGAAATGGTCAATCTTCGCGATCACCTTAGCATATTCAATGCAAATGTGATGTTTTGTCTTTTCAGCATGCTCTACTAAGGCAGAGGAGCGTGATCTATCATGCTTAAGGTCAACGACGTGTTCATAAATTATTTGATTAATGGATCGACCAATTTCACCAATGTAAGGCGTCCCACAGGAGCATGGAATCAAGTAAACACCCTTAGGGCAAACCGGGTCCTTAACTGATCTAAGCAAACTCTGAATGGTGCGGAAGGGCTTGAAGGTCAAGGAAATCTTATGTCTCCTAGGAATCCTAGCGATTATATCAGTAGTACCTTGAATAAACGGAAGGTGAACTCCAGATAACTGATCGCAAGGATCTTTCTTATTCAAAGGACCTTTTTTTGCTTTTTGAAAATCTCTAAGACATTGAAATTTTCTATAACCATTCTTATTGAAAAAGTTTAGGAGATGGGATTTTTCTCCTTCAAGGTGGTGTTCATCGGAGATTCTAAAGGCTCTGGTAGCTAGTGTGTTGAGAACCCCTAGCTTCTGAGCTAGGAAATGATGAGAACCAACATGTAAATACTGCTCAGTGTGCGTCTTCTTTCTAAAAACTTGATGGGAGAAATAACCTTCCACATTCCTAGAAGTAATAACATCTAGAAAGGGCAGGCTTCCATCCACTTTGAATTCCATGGTGAATTTAATGAAGTCAGATTGATCATTAAAATGCTGGAAGAAAAGGTCCAATTTTTCTTTACCATTGGGCTAGACCACACAAGTGTCATCAACAAACCTTTTCCAAAGCCTAGGTTGAAAAATGGAGGAGGAAATGGTCCTATATTCGAAGTCGTCCATGAAAATATTAGTCATAACAGGGGACGAGGGGGAACCCATGGCCACCCCACAAGTCTGCTCAAAGAATTCACACAAATCCCAACCAGATGGGTAGTATCGGGATCCGTGATTCGATTAATGACATCGATAGCTTCATTAATGGGAATGCTAGTGTATAATGAGACAACATCAAAACTTACAAGCCTGTCATCGGGATCCATTTTAATGCCTTTCAATTCTTTAATAAAGAAGGATGAGTCTTTGACAAAGGAGTCGGTCCGTCCCACAAGAGGTTTAAACTTGCTAAAAATTTAGCGAGAAGATAAGTCGGACCATCGATGGTGTTGACAGTGGGGTGAAGAGGAGCTCCTTCCTTATGAACATTTGGAAGACCATAGATCCTAGGAGTGAGGGGGTTACTCTTAATGAGCTTTTTACTCAAGGAGCCAAGAGTGCTACTAGATTTTATAGCAAGAGCAACAGCTTTTGAAACTTTCTTAAGGGGATTTTTGTCCAACTTCTTGTATCTCCCACTATTATGAAGGTGATCTAACATCTTATTACGGTAATCCTCTCTATTTAAGATAACCGTAGCACCTCCCTTATCCACCGTAAGAACAACGATGTCGTGTTACTGTTCAAGGATTTAAGAGCCTCAAACTCAAGTTTGCTAAGGAAGGAGCTCCCCTTCGCCCCATTGTCAACACCTTCGATGATATGACTTATCTTCTCGCTAAATTTTTAGCCAGTAAGCTTAAACCTCTTGTGGGATAGTCTGACTCCTTTGTCAAAGACTCATCCTCCTTTATTAAAGAATTGAAAGGCATTAAAATGGATCCCGATGACAGGCTTGTAAGTTTTGATGTTGTCTCATTATACACTTGCATTCCCATTAATGAAGCTATCGATGTCATTAATTGAATCGCAAATCCTGATACTGCCCATCTGGTTGGGATTTGTCTTACCACAACCTTCTTTAGTTTCGAGGGTGAATTCTTTAAGCAGACTTGTGGTGTGGCCATGGGTTCCCCCCTGTCCCCTGTTGTGGCTAATCTTTTCATGGAAGATTTCGAATCTAGGGCTCTTTCCTCCCCCCTTTTTCAACCTAGGCTTTGGAAAAGGTTTGTTGATGACACTTGTGTGGTATGGCCTCATGGAAAAGAAAAATTGGACCTTTTATTCCAGCATCTTAACGATCAATCTGACTTCATTAATTTCACCATGGAATTCGAAGTGGATGGAAGCCTGCCCTTTCTAGATGTTCTTATTTCTAGGAATGAGGAAGGTTCTTTCTCCCATCAAGTCTTTAGAAAGAAGACGCACACTGAGCAGTATTTACATGCTGGTTTTCATTATTTCCCTGCTCAGAAGCTAGGGGTTCTCAACACACTAGCTACCAGAGCCTTTAGAATCTCCGATGAACAACACCTTGAAGGAGAAAATCCCCATCTCCTAAACTTTTTCAATAAGAATGGTTATAGCAAAGTTCAATGTCTTAGAGCTTTTCAAAAAGCAAAAAAAGGTCCTTTGAATAAGAAATATCCTTGTGATCGGTTATTTGGAGTTCACCTTCCGTTTATTCAAGGTACTAGTGATAAAATCGCTAAGATCCTTAGGAGACATAATGTTTCCTCGACCTTCAAGCCCCTCTGCACCATTTAGAGTTTGCTTAGATCGGTTAAGGACCCAGTTTGCCCTAAGGATGGTAAGGGTGTTTACTTAATTCCATGCTCCTGTGGGACGCCTTACATCGGTGAAACTGGTCGATCCATTAATCAAAAAATTTATGAACACATCGCTGACCTTAAGCATGGTAGATCACGCTCCTCTGCCTTAGCAGAGCATGTTGAAAAGACAAAACATCACATTTGCATTGAAGATGCTAAGGTGATCGCGAGGATTGACCATTTCCACCACCGTAAGTTAAGGGAAGCCTTAGAAATTGAAAAGAGAATGGTTAACCTTAACTGTTGGGTGGAGTGTTAGCAGATGCTGGAATCCTGCCTTTCACTCTTAGTTGATGTTTTTTCTTCCCGCCCTATTTCTCCCTCTTGTCCGTTCTCCTCCTCTTAACCGCCCCCCCCTTTCCCTTTTCTTCCCTTGGGTCTTCTTGCTCGCGCTCTCTTTCTCCCCTTCTTTATTTTTAATTAGATTAAAATTAAAATTATGTCATTCTTTTTTCTTATTAATTATAATATTTATAGCTATTCTCGATAAATAATGTATTGAAATAGCTATTAAATTAGGATTTAAAAATAATAATAATAATAATAATAATAATATATTAAAATTATATACAACTATTAATTAATTCATTTTAAAATTAATTAAATTTCTTACTTTCCTTATTTTAGTCAAACTAGCTGTTATTTAGAACGACTAGTTGGAGCGTCCCTTTATCTAATTAAACTAGTTCATAGATCAGATTTCTCATCTTGTCCTGATGATGAACCACACTAGCTGGTTCGAAATGCGTCGACAAAATATACTTAGATGTGATTATCATTGAAGGATTTTAGATACATTTTATGGATCACAGAAGCCAAATTCCTAATAATGCAATACAATATGAAGTGGTTATGCCACATATATAGAGGTGCCTAAATACAGGGACAAAGTGGTCAAAGGAACCCCAAGTTTCCTCCTCAAACTAAGTTAATAACCTCAACAATCAAATCAACCACTAAAAGAGATGAAATGACTAACATGTGTGGCACATGGGAGCACTCCAAGGTGGGTGGCTCTCCAAGTTGCTCCAATAAATATAAGGGTAAGTCCTCCAAGGCATAACAACCTAAAAGATCCATGTAAGCGACATCCTCAACATGCCAATGATAGTGTCACAACTCCTAGTGTATATCACAATTCCTAATGCATGTGTCACAATGCACTAGTCAAGGTTATAATGACCAATGTATGTGTCTCCTTAAAAGTAATAATTTCCTCAAAATATTTGTCAAGGGGTGGTGAATCATGATGTGACATCTTTTAATAGTTCAAGGTCTCTTTTATTTTTATCCCTTCCTTACTAGTTCAAGGTCTCTAGAAATTCATAGAGAATCATTATCTCCTCAAATAATTAGAGAGATATGGTCAACAATACAATACAATATGAAGCAGTTATTCCACATATATAGAGGTGCCTAAATACATGCACGAAGTGTTCAAAGGAAAACCCCAAGTTTCCTCCTCAAACGAAGTTCATAACCTCAACAATCAATTCAATCCCTAAAAGAGATGAAATGACCGACATGTGTGGCACGTGGGAGCACTCCAAGGTGGGTGGCTTTCCAAGTTGCTCCAATAAACATAAGGGTAAGTCCTCCAAGGAATAACAACCTAAAATATCCATGTAAGCGACATCCTCAACATGCCAATGATAGTGTCACAACTCCTAGTGTATATCACAATGCCTAATGCACGTGTCACATTGCATTAGCCAAAGTAATAATGACCAATGTATGTGTCTCTTAAAAGTAATAATTGCCTCAAAATATTGGTCAAGGGGCGGTGAATCATGATGTGACATCTTTTGATAGTTCAAGGTCTCTTTTATTTTTGTCCCTTCCTTACTTGACCATGGTGTGGACATTATTACCCTTAATTACATGTGGGAACTCCTAAGACAAGATGTTCTACTAGGACTCTAAGTTAGGTGTCGGCAATGCAATGAATGTGGTACTAGGGAAAAGGTGTTTTAATGAGTTAACCCTCATAGACATGTAGGATAAGCTAAGAGCGACTCCTCTTAGCTTTCAAGAGCTAGGGGTTGTCATTTATTGTTCCACATGTGTGCCTTTAGAAGGGGCATTTAGCATAGAGTTACCATTCCTTGAGCCTCTTTTTCTTACTACCCTTTTTCTTTCTTTTTTATTTTTTATTTTCTTGGTCCTTCACCCCTTTTTTTTTAAATTTGAGAATGGGAATTGGGGAAATTGAGCTTTATAGCATGGCAACATGGCTCATGCATATCATTTAACTTTATTTTCTTCTACCTTGAGCATTTTGGTTCTTAGTTTTTTTTAATAGGCCTTTTCATACATGGAATTTTTATTTTGGACTTTGCTAAAATGGCATATGATAAGTCAATCGAGAAAGGGGAATAGATGGTGATTGGGTGTACTGTTAAGGCACTCCTTGATGTTAAGGTCATGGGTTCAAAACCCATGGGTGGTCCTGCCTACCTAACCAACCAAACCAAAAGAAGGGGGAAACGAAAATGCATGAATATGGTGATGGTATGGCAAGGATTGGGAAATGGCTAAAGAAAATGGCTTGGGACACCTACTTAGGTTGCTAGTAGTAAAATTTGACACATAAAATAATGCACTTATTTAGAGGTAAATTATGAACACTAATTTTTTTTGTAGCATCAGACAGGTGTTCTAGCCTCGACTTGTGTCAAAGAGGCTAAAAAAACAAGATCTTCAAAACCCAGAAAAGGTTTCGCAAGATAAGCTTGCGAAATGCCTTATTTAAATTAATTAACCATCATTTAAATTTTTCCTAAGTCTAACTTAGGAATGTAGAAATTACAATGTAGATTTGCAACTGCTCATAAATTTTTCATCAAAAAAACAAGACACAAACCTACTCTACTGCTCTGCGGAAATTAATTCACAATTTAGAACATCAATCACAAACATGCAATGAGAATTAACACACATGCACACAATATTTTTTCCAGGGGAAAGCAATCTGCTAAAAATCTATTTTCCTGCTTTCATTAATCTGACGAATAGAGATTTATTACAATTGCTTTGCTCAACTGAGCACAACCTGCAAGTGAATAACCTATCTCTCTGCTCACTAAGAAGCTCTGACCCAAACTTAGTCAATTTTTGCCTCTAATTGAGCCCCTATTTCCTTGCACAATTACTTGAGAAATTAGGCCCCTATTATTTAAAAAATTCCTTCAAAATGATTGTGCAATTAGGTTGATCATCTAACCACATGCAACACCTGTACACTTAAAACTAGTCTACAATGAATGTTACACTGTGTTACAGGACAAATGACCTCCTCATCAGCTCAGAGGAGAAGGTAATATGGAAGGAAGAAAGTGACCTAGACAAAACCCATTTCTGCCAAGGCAACGCACCCCAAAAATAGCTAAACTGCGTTATAACGCTCTGGAAGACTAACAATGGCAACGTTAGTCAGGGGAAAGTTCTTCAGATGGCTAAGCAGGGTCTGATCTGGACTCTGTGAGCTTTTGAGATGTCTACTGAGCATATAAACTGGTCGGAAGGATATGCGAACAGAAGGAACAAAGGGAGAGTGATAGGAATAGTCTGGAAACTTGGGGTTTCCTCCCCAGTGGAGTCACCAATTCTGCTATAGGGTAATATGCTTGGGTAGTGGTTATCGAATATCCCTCTCTAGGCTTTCCGGTGCCCGAGGTAGACAGTCAGATTAGTTGTATAGTTCACAAAGATGCTACATATATGTTCATGCTAATTTATATTATTTAATAAAATGAGATGGGAGATTACCTCTTTTCCGATCCCGGATCCTTTAGAGAACACTGAGCAGCGAAGCAGGGATCCTCCTTCACCAGCTCCAAATTTAGGTCCTGTGATCAAACAAAGCACTCGTGTAATCTCTACAACAATATACTTCTTATTAACTAAATCAGCATATGATAAACATAAAACAATGCAGATCTAAGCCATTCATGTCACGCTATATTAATAATTGAAAAACAATGGCAATATTAAAGCATCGAATGGACAAAACAGATACAGTTCTATTGATTTATAAAAAGGAGGATTCCAACCGTCGGTTGCACTAAGCTCTCCTCAGTCTCCTAATCTCTCTCTCTCTTTCCTTGTATGTGATGGCAATGAAGGCAGTAAGCTCTCAATGAACTTCACCGATCCTCAACTACCACATTGCAACAACGTAGCTCTGCTTCACATGTATTCAAAAAACCTTCGACCTTGGACTAATAGCCCATAGCTCCATTTTATAGGAGATGGAGAGGGAAAACCTTGCCGAACTCTTTCAACTAGTTCAAAAAGGAAAAAACCAATATGTTTCCTTAGCCTTCCATGCTTTTTCCTTCCTTGAGAGTCTAGTTGCTTTTGGCAAGGCCTAATAAGAGGTTAGTGCCTTTTAGTTTCTATTTTGCACTGACTCTTCATGAGAAAAAGCTGGATTTGCCAATCATTATCCGCGGGATTTTTCCTGTTTCATCTTTAAACACGGGTAACGCTACCCTCTGGGCAAGATAGAGTGTTGCCCTAGTTACTAATGCGACCTTTACATGGCTCAGAAGCATTATAACGCAGTTTCGCTGTTTCTGGGGTGCGTTACCTTGGCAGAAATGGGTTTTGTCTAGGTCACTTTCTTCCTTCCATAATCCCTTCTCCTCTGAGCTGATGAGGAGGTCATTTTTCCTGTAACAGATGCCCCCTAAAGTGTGAGGTCAGAGACAAAGACGATGGCCGAAATACTTTATAATATGTGTAGTAGAATTGGAGAGATTGGAGGACTGAGGAAAACCTGAAACAACAACATATGTCAGAAAATCTAGTATCTGTCTTGAGTCGGGCATTCCCATGCTCAATAGCTAATCAACATGATTTTTCTAAAACAGAGATATGAACAGTGTGTCCACTAATAAGCGTAACGTGGAAGTGTCTATCAGAACAGGATCAATACTGAAAAGCTGTCTCCATAAACAATATCGCAATTTGGGGAAGGAAACAAAGCTGTAATGGTGTAACCTTTGCCCCAAGGTCTTGGCTGTCGCTTCCTTAAACTGCATATTTCCCTACATGTGAATGGAGGAGCTTTCGTCGAACATGTGGGAAATCGTCTGAGTACCAGTCAGTAAGGAAAACTGTTAACAGACGCGAGGGTGGCCACCGATAATGATGATGGTCCCCAAGATGCACAGTACAATCTAGCGAGTGTGAATAAAAGGAGTTGATGTCGAACACTCATAGAATCATTCGATCGGGAGCCAATAATGAAGACCCCCAATCAAATACAAGATGACCTGCCACTGATGTCTGCAAGTATCTGGGTATTGATGTGTTTATGGATCCACTTCCTAGATAAGATGTTGCAGTCGATAGGAAGAGACCTGTCAAAAGTTAGGTACTGAGGCGTCCTACATCAGTCAACACGAAACGGGAAAAGATGATGTTGTTCTTGATGGAAAATATGAAGAGCAAATGGGAATAACTGACGACAAACCATTTATGGCATTATGATCGCTTTGGTTGATATGAGGAGCAGTAGATAGCGAGATCTATTTGAACAATAGAAGGCACTCTAACAGGGTACTAGGCAACTTAGGCTTAATGAACACCAAAGAGTATTTAGGATTTGACTAGTGCAGGAACACTGGGAGACGAAGGCTAAACTCATAGATGGTAGGGTTCGGCTAAATGCGAAAGAGTTTTCTGGGAAGTGCCATGTTCAAGATTTTTGCTGCCAAATCGACCTTTCTTAAATGTAACAAAAGTAGTATCCATTTTGTCCAAATTTTTCCCCGTCTGATTAAGTTTAACGAGTCCAGACGGGTAAACTCGGTGAATTTTTCATATTTAGAGAGTTTGAAAAATGTCGTAAAAGACAACTCCGGGGGTACCTTTGTCATGTCTTGATAACCGGGCACGACAAAGGGAGAATAGTAAGCTCGAAATGGTTCATTTTCCGTGAGTTAGTCCATCGAAGCCGGAAAAATGAGAAATCTATGTTCGATGGACGTCTACCTCATTTTTTTATGAGTACAAGGAGACGAAGTAAACTCAATATTCTCTGTGAAATTTTAACGAGTCCAACAGAGAAAAACTCAATGCTCTCCGTGAAGTTTTAACGAGTCACACGGAGAAAAACTCGGTTACTTTTACTGTTTAAAGAGCTTTGAAAAAGATGAAAAGAATGGCTCATAATCTTCTGTTGTGGTAGTTTAACGAGCCCGACAAAAACAACTCGGGGTTTTTCGGTTCTACGAGAGAGAAAAAGTCCCTAAAAAGAAAGCTCGTTGCTTCTTCGTGTTAGTTTTAATGAGCTTGAAGAAGAAAACTAAAATTTTCCCCGTCTGATTAAGTTTAACGAGTCCAGACGGGTAAACTCGGTGAATTTTTCATATTTAGAGAGTTTGAAAAATGTCGTAAAAGACAACTCCGGGGGTACCTTTGTCATGTCTTGATAACCGGGCATGACAAAGGGAGAATAGTAAGCTCGAAATGGTTCATTTTCCGTGAGTTAGTCCATCGAAGCCGGAAAAATGAGAAATCTATGTTCGATGGACGTCTACCTCATTTTGTTATGAGTACAAGGAGACGAAGTAAACTCAATATTCTCTGTGAAATTTTAACGAGTCCAACAGAGAAAAACTCAATGCTCTCCGTGAAGTTTTAACGAGTCACACGGAGAAAAACTCGGTTACTTTTACCGTTTAAAGAGCTTTGAAAAAGATGAAAAGAATGGCTCATAATCTTCTGTTGTGGTAGTTTAACGAGCCCGACAAAAACAACTCGGGGTTTTTCGGTTCTACGAGAGAGAAAAAGTCCCTAAAAAGAAAGCTCGTTGCTTCTTCGTGTTAGTTTTAATGAGCTTGAAGAAGAAAATTTGAGGTTTTTCGGATTAATGAGCAAGAAAAATACCATAAAAAGAATGCTCGATTTAGGGTCGAATATGGTCATATCTACATATAGACATTAAAAACTCATCAAAACATCGGTAACCAAAATCAATAGTTGCGACGAACATGCAGCAAGAATTCACTACTTTTTGTAGACTAACTGAGTGAGTCTTTCGCCCAGAAATGGCTATAAGAAGGTCGGAGACCCTCATTTTCACTGTTTTGAATGCTGTGATAGAGCTCTGGGGTAAAAAAGTGGCGAAATTATGGCTGGCGATTGCGGACGATCCAGGCAACGGTTCTTCCTTCCGCGAGATCCAAGTAAGAGCTGGAACCTCCTGCTATCATTTCATAGTGTTTTTTGTTTGTTTTGCTGGTCCAAAATAGTAATTTTAGCAAGCCTTAAAAAAATTTAAGCGGCTAACGTGGGCGAGCAGTGCTTTGCCCGTGTTAAACGCACCTCCCGTGAAGAAACAACGCGTTAGCACACACTGTTTGGCATTAGATCCCGCGTTAGGCGCATAAATGTTTTAAGAACTCTTTGCTTATCATTCTGAAGCACTCCAGACAAACTCTAATCCATTAAATATGTTGCTTTGGCAGGTATAAAGTTGTTCAGCATGAGTATTTGGTGAGAAAGGGAACATGAGCGGGAAGAACGTGAGATGGTCACCAATGCAGCTACTTTGTTAGTTCTCCGCAGGTGTGGTTTGCTAAAGTATGCTCGATTAGAGCTGATGAGGGGACAAGAGGACCTTCTGAGGTGGATAATTCAGCAGTGGGATGATCGTCAACACGTCTTTCATATCGGAGGTAATGAGCTCTCGATTGAGAAAGACGATATCTATTTTTTGACTGGCCTGTCATGCCGTGGACCACGGCCCAACCTGACAGGGTCCAGGGTGGATCCTCGTACTACTGCTGACCTGATCCTTACTCATTACATAAATAATACTGAGGCAGTTAGTAATCGGGTGCCTATTGCACGGGTTGCCTCGAGACCGCTGAGGTCTCTGCTATGGATGAAAGTTCGCTTGGCCGGGGCCAAGAGTCAGCATGTGGCCACTAAGGCCCAGTTGTTGTTAGCACTGGATTGTATGCAGCCCCAGGTTTTTTACTGGTGCAAAGGTGTTGTTCGTCGAGTTCTTGCAGAGCTGACAGCGTGTAAGACCCGGACCCAAAGAGAGTTTGGGTATGGTACACTGATTTTTTCCTTTCTACTAGATTGGGTGCCGGTCATGAGACCTAGAATGATTACGGATGCATTGGGCTCGCGAGAGCCGAGACAGGCTTGATGGGCAACTTTGATACCGCGGACTGGAGAGGGTCCAGTCCATCATTTCTTTGATGATGGGTTCTTTGATTGGCTTAACCACCAGATCATCATGATTGAGGATTATCCCTACGCGGGGATGAACTTTACAGGAGATCCAGAGTTAGTGTTGCCCCCGGGCACTCAGTGGGGTCTAGATGGTAAGAGAAGGATTGATTAGTGTAGTTGGAAGTATTTTTGTCTTTTGAATGTTTATGCAATTTTTTTGTTTAAATGGGTGAAAATATGTTTTGACGTGAAGCTTGTTTGCTTGACACAGATGTGGCACCTGTCCGTCCAACCGGAGCCCCTCGCTATGCATGGCGAGGACTACAGCTACTTGGGGTTGGCGCAGCAGCAGAGGATGCGGAAGCCACCGGAGAGAGTGATGATACCCAGATCTTGCATGAGCTTTCCAGAAACCTGGAGGGTTTAAGCATGGGTGTACCACCTCTTCCCATGAGAGAGATTCCAGTTCGTCTGCAGCGGCATATTGTGGGTGTGCCAGAGAAATACCTGGTGCCTCTGAGGAGGATAGCCAGGGCAGTTATTTGTTATTTTGAGCAGCAGGCGTAGCTGGAGGAGTAGATGTGTAAATGTCATAATGAGGCTTAGTGTAGCCAAGTTTTGTAAAACACCCAAGTTTTGAGAGATTTTTTGATGTAATTTTGAACTGGACACGACATATATATATATACATACTTTTGGTGATTTTGTTCTTATGTGTTTTTTAATGTTTATGCATTTTCTATGGTAAAAAATATATACTCATGTGTAAATCCTTTTTATAACAAGTGTGACAAATGCCAATCTAATACATAGTTTGCCAATGAATCGGCCAATGCATTAAATTCTCTAGGAATGTGCTGAAACGAGATGGTTTGAAAATGACGTTCTAAAAGTTGTACCCTTAAAAAATAACGTAACAAGATTGGATGACGGACGAGATAATGATTGTTCAACTGCATAACTACGAGTTGGGAATCTAACCTGACCACTAGATTAGAGATGTCGCGAGATGCAGCTTCCGTGAGGAGTTGTATCACTGACATGTACTCAGCAATGTTATTGGTGGTGTTGCCCAGGAAAATTCCCCCAGAACCAAGCTGACTCAGGTGTGTAGAGAACCCAAGCAGCTGAAGCAATGTGTCTAGTATGACGACTAGCACCGTCTGCGTATCCGACGTATGATAAGGAGGATGACGACATCTATGCGAAAGAAAAAGATTGTATATGAGGAAAAACACTTCAAAAACCCAAAAATATCTAGAGACATCAAAACAAAGGCAAAACTTATATACATAAAATTGCAAAGCATATGCCTAGTGGAAAACTAGGCAAAATACTTCTTCAGATAGAGCCCGTTGCAAGGCTCCGCGAGTGGAATTCCATTACAATCCTGAAGTTTATAAGCTCCTTTTGAGAGGACTTTGGTGACTATGTAAGGACCAAGCCATAATGGTTGAAGTGTTCCTGCCCCTAAGAGGTCGTGTCTCTGATCGTAGAGTGGTATGAGATCACCCTCTTGGAAAGAACGAGGCTTGACAGATTTGTCATATTGAGCTTTGACTCGACGTTTGTGGGCTTCGAATGCCATCTCGACAAGTCTCGTCCAAGTGATCGAGCGAGAGCAAGCGCTCTTCTGTGGCGGTGGTGCCGGGTAGGAGTTCAACAGCGAGCTTGAGTGATGGAATCTCACACTCGATTGGGAGTACTGCCTCCAGGCCGAATGCGAGTTGGAATGGCGTGAAGCCTGTGGCAGCTTTGACTGACGTACGGTATGCCCATAATGCAGAATATAACTTTCGATGCTATGTGGTTTTATGATTGCCGACTAACCGACGAATCATCGTTTTGAGGATGCCATTTACGGCTTCGACTTGACCATTCGCTTGCGGATAGTAGAACAAAGATTGATCTTGTCGAAATCCTAGCATGGAAGTTAATTCCATCATCATATGGTTCTGAAAATGTGATCCATGATCTGTGACAGTTGAAAGGGGTACACCGAAATGATAGATAACCTGATTGACCAGGAACAGAGTGGCAGTTTCTCCATCAGCCCTAAAAGTGGGAATGGCTTCTGCCCATTTCGTAAAGTAGTCGTCTGCCACGACAATGTAGTTGTGTCCGTCGACCGAAGTGGGGTTGCATGTAATGAAGTTTATTCCCCGTTTAGCGAAAGGACCAATGGAGACAACCGGGTGGAGAGGGGCGGGGTGAGCACGCATTTTCTTCGTGAAAATTTGACACGGATGACACTTCTAGACTGCTGTGATGCAGTCTTTAAACAAGGTGGGCCAATAATAGCTTGCACGCAAGATTTTCTGGGCATTTGCTATTCCAGAAAGATGACCGCCGCATGCCCCTGCGTGATAGTCATTTAAAACGCGTTTTGCTTCGTCAATAGTGAGACAATGTCGAAGAATAGTATCGACACCATGACGATATGGAGTATCGTTGAGTACGAGGTAGTGTTTCGCTTGGTGGCGAATACGACGGTGTTCGTCATATGTGAGAGTTGGGCGGAAGCGTTGAGTTTGGAGGTAGACCAAAATGTCTCCATACCAAGGATCAGAAGAATCGACTAAGAAGACAGATTCATCAGGAAATGGATCATGAGCTACATCTCCTGGGTCAATTCTAGGAAGGTCCGACAATAATTCGGCGAAGACTAGAGATTTCTTTGCTTTGGCAGTAGTCAATACTAAGTCAAATTGTTGGAGGACCACTATCCATTTGATTTATTTTCCTCCAATAACTTGGCGAGACAAAATGTGTCGCATGGGATTCTCCAAAGAAATAACAGTAGTCTGACGTAGTAATATATAGTGTTGGAGTCGGGTGGCAGCGAAGACCACCGCGAGAGAGTTTTTCCACATGTGAATATTGTAGTTCGGGTCCGATGAGACCTTTTGACAAGTAATATATCACATGTTCACTATCGTCATTGTGAACTTGAACCAGAACCATGCTAAGTGAGGATGGGGAGGCTGCCAGGTAGAGGAGAAAGTCACGTGAATAATTGGGGGCACTAAGAAGTGGGGAAAAAACAAGTGTTTGTTTCAAGGCGTCAAATGACCGTTGAGCTTGGTCATCCCATAAATATAGTGTTCCCTTCTTTAATAAGCGCATAAAGCCTTTCTTCATCTCGGCATAGATCACTATGAAACAACGTAAAAAGCTTGCCTTCCCTTGGAAACTTTGGAGTTGCAAAATGGATTGTGTTGCGGGTAATTCAACGATTGCCTTAACCTTATTGGGATCAACCCTAATACCGTGCTTGGAGAAATAAAACCTAAAAGGCGTCTAGACTCGACAAAAAATACGCACTTATGTGGATTTAGACGTATATTGTAGAATCTACACCGAGCGAAGTTTTGTTTCAGGTGTGCGAGGTGATGGGATCGCTTATTGGAATGAGCCGGAAGGTCATCCAAGTAAGCTTGTACAATATGCCTAATGTCGTGAAAGGCGTAGTCCATAGCCCTTTGAAAAGTTGCTCCTGCATTCTTCAGACCGAATGGGAGTTTACAATACGCAAATGTGCCCCAAGGTCAGATGAAGGCGGTTTTATGATGGTCAGCTTTTTTAATTGGAATCTGTTTATACCCCGAGAAACCATCCATAAAAGAAAAAGACTCACATCTGGCGCAATCATCAAGGATCTGATCTATGAACGGCGTAGGATAATTGTCTTTGGGACAAGTAGCGTTCAAATCGCGATAATCAACACAAACTCAGATGGTGCCTTGTTTTTTGTCTACGGGGACCGGATTGGAAACCCATTCTGTCAAAGGAATGGGATAGATAAAACCAGCGTTCAAAAGCTTTTCTACTTCAGTTTTGATGGCAGTTGCTTTGCGTGGGTGGACAGGTCGGAGTCGCTGTCAAATAGGTTTGGCATTGTCATATACTTTGATTTCGTGCTCGACTATAGACGGATCTATGCCGGACATTTCGTCGTAAGACCAAGCAAACATATCCTCAGGATTGCAATTTGCTCCAATCTGAATCTTTTTCCACGATACCCGTTTTGAGTGAGATATCTATGAGCATTGTCTTAGAAAGATTGCTCATGTTCCCTTCCGAATCAATGGTTTGAACAGTCATGTAAATGGAGGGGACCATCGTAGGTGGGTCAAAGGATGGGATTTGAGTAGTTATCGCGACCAAATCAAACATCGAAGCGCGATGGTTGAACTCTCCCCAAGGTCGTTCTTCTAGAGACATGATCTCTCGAATAGCTTCGTTCATAGGTAGGACTTCATCGAGGAGATCCTTAGAAAGAACTGTGATGGGTGGGAGGTTTGTACCATTGGTCGAAACCATGGCTGTGGAGGGTTCAGATGTAATTTGGATGGCTTGGTAAGCCAACTTGGTTGGTGAGAGCGGCATCTGATCTCCGTAGGAATCAATGTTTGAAGGTGCCGGTAGGATCCATGGGTCTTTAGAGCCATCCAACGTGGTGTATATCATTGCAACTGTATTTGGAACCTCGGGTGGCGGGAGAGGAAAGCAACCCATTAGGGAAGATGCCTTCAGAAGACCGGTACCAACACTAACATAAGAGTCAGGAAAGCCTCCTATTAAAAGTACGCTGCTACTTGGTAATGTGGTATAATCTGGGGTGCAGAACGATAACTGATCCACTGTGACTATTTTCCCATCCAATGGAAAGAGGATGAGTCGGAAGACCGAAGAAACAATGGCGGTCATGGAATAAGACCAACTGCGACCTAGTAATAGATTATAGTTGAGATGACGATCTCCAGCTTCAACGTCCACGGTTATCGTTTTCCCACTAAGTGTAATAGGAAAGTTAGCAAGGTAACCTTTTGGGAGGAAAGTGTGGCCATCGAAAGCTTTGAGGGAATTCGACGGCGGGGACAAAGTAGGAGAACCTAAAGCGAGCCAGCAAGTAGTTGACATAATGCAGGCTGAAACACCTTCGTCGATGACAGTACGATGGATTGGTCTCCCCTTCGACACAACCTGCACCTGGAATGTGAGTTGATGTGAAAGGCGAGTT
Organism: Pinus albicaulis; assembly: GCA_034641835.2. NCBI lineage: Eukaryota > Viridiplantae > Streptophyta > Pinopsida > Pinales > Pinaceae > Pinus > Pinus albicaulis. The sequence continues at coordinate 1,648,152,249 of CM076579.1, read as the reverse complement.
TGAGATTTCTCCATGTCAAAGATAGCTAGCATGGAATCTTGGGGGTTGACTCACCAATGGCCGAAAGCAAGGCTTTCCTTTGCGCTGGGTAGGTTTGCAATACTTTGAGAGCTGACATAGCTGACGGTGCCTACGCCAAGTCTTCTATGATGTTGTAGTTTTGGGTTGCATGTGCAAAGGTGTTATGAGTCATGCGTCGAAGTGTCCCTTTGGGGGGACGAATCACGGGGTCAGCGGTAGGCCGTTCGATATGCAGATTGTTGGGTGGGGTCAGAGGTCAAAGCTCAATATGACAAATCTGTCAAGCCTCGTTCTTTCCAAGAGGGTGATCTCATACCACTCTACGATCAGAGACACGACCTCTTAGGGGCAGGAACACTTCAACCATTATGGCTTGGTCCTTACATAGTCACCAAAGTCCTCTCAAAAGGAGCTTATGAACTTCAGGATTGTAATGGAATTCCACTCGCGGAGCCTCGCAACGGGCTCTATCTGAAGAAGTATTTTGCCTAGTTTTCCACTAGACATATGCTTTGCAATTTTATGTATATAAGTTTTGCCTTTGTTTTGATGTCTCTAGATATTTTTGGGTTTTTGAAGTGTTTTTCCTCATATACAATCTTTTTCTTTCGCATAGATGTCGTCATCCTCCTTATCATACGTCGGATACGCAGACGATGCTAGTCGTCATACTAGACACATTGCTTCAGCTGCTTGGGTTCTCTACACACCTGAGTCAGAACTCCTTGGTTCTGGGGGAATTTTCCTGGGCAACACCACCAATAACATTGCTGAGTACATGTCAGTGATACAACTCCTCACGGAAGCTGCATCTCGCGACATCTCTAATCTAGTGGTCAGGTTAGATTCCCAACTCGTAGTTATGCAGTTGAACAATCATTATCTCGTCCGTCATCCAATCTTGTTACGTTATTTTTTAAGGGTACAACTTTTAGAACGTCATTTTCAAACCATCTCGTTTCAGCACATTCCTAGAGAATTTAATGCATTGGCCGATTCATTGGCAAACTATGTATTAGATTGGCATTTGTCACACTTGTTATAAAAAGGATTTACACATGAGTATATATTTTTTACCATAGAAAATGCATAAACATTAAAAAACACATAAGAACAAAATCACCAAAAGTATGTATATATATATATGTCGTGTCCAGTTCAAAATTACATCAAAAAATCTCTCAAAACTTGGGTGTTTTACAAAACTTGGCTACACTAAGCCTCGCTATGACATTTACACATCTACTCATCCAGCTACGCTTGTTGCTCAAAATAACAAACAACTGCCTTGGCTATCCTCCTCAGAGGCACCAGGTATCTCTCCGGCACACCCACAGTACGCCGCTGCAGACGAATTGGAATCTCTCTCATGGGAAGAGGTGGTACACCCATGCTTAAACCCTCCAAGTTTCTGGAAAGATCATGCAAGATTTGGGTATCATCACTCTTTACGGCGACTTTCGCATCCTCTGCTGCTGCGCCAGCCCCAGGTAGCTGTAGTCCTCGTCAAGCATAGCGAGGGGCTCTGGCTAGACGGACAAGTGCCACATCTATGTCAAGCAAACAAGCTTCACGTCAAAACATATTTTCACCCATTTAAACAAAAAAATTGCATAAACATTCAAAAGACAAAAATATTTCCAACTGCATTGATCAATCCTTCTCTTACCATCTAGACCCCACTGAGTGCCCGGGGGCAACACTAACTCTGGATCTCCTGTAAAGTTCATCCTCGCGTAGGGATAATCCTCAATCATGATGATCTGGTGGTTAAGCCAATCAAAGAACCCATCATCAAAGAAATTACGGACTGTACCCTCTCTTGTCCGTGGTATCAAAGCTGCCCATCGAGCCTGTCTCGGCTCTCGCGGGCCCAATGCATCCGTAATCATTTTGGATCTCATGACCGGCACCCGCTCTACTAGAAAGGAAACAATTAGTGTACCATATCTAAACTCTCTTTGGGTCCGGGTCTTACACGCTGTCAACTCTACACAAACTCGACGGACAACACCTTCGCACCAGTCAAAAACCTGGGGTTGCATACAATCCAGTGCTAACAACAACTGGGCCTTGGTGGCCACATGCTGACTCTTGGCCCTGGCCAAGCGAACTATCATCCATAGCAGAGACCTCAGCGGTCTTGAGGCCACCTGTGCAATAGGCACCCGGTTGCTAACTGCCTCAGTATTATGTATGCAATAAGTAAGGATCAAGTCAGCAGTAGTACAAGGATCCACCCTAGACCCTGTTAGGTTGGGCCTTTCCACGGCACAACAGGCCAGTCAAAAAATAGATATCGTCTTTCTCAATCGAGAGCTCATTACCCCCGATATGAAAGACGTGTTGACGATCATCCCACTGCTGAATTATCCACCTCAGAAGGTCCTCTTGTCCCCTCATCAGCGCTAATCGAGCATACTTTAGCAAACCGCACCTGCGGAGAACTAACAAAGTAGCTGCATCGGTGACCATCTCACGTTCTTCCCGCTCATGTTCCCTTTCTCGCCAAATACTCATGGTGAACAACTTTATACCTGCCAAAGCAACATGTTTAATTGATTAGAATTTGTCTGGAGTGCTTCAGAATGATAAGCAAAGAGTTCTTAAAACATTTCTGCACCTAACGCGGGATCTAATGCCAAACAATGCGTGCTAACGCGTTGTTTCTTCACGGGAGGTGTGTTTAACGCGGGCAAAGCACTGCTTGCCTGCGTTAGCCGCTTAAATTTTTTAGGGCTTGCTAAAATTACTATTTTGGACTAGCAAAACAAACAAAAAAACACTATTAAATGATAGCAGGAGGTTCGAGCTCTTACCTGGATCTCGTGGAAGGAAGAACCGTTGCCCAGATTGTCCGCAATCGCCAGCCGTAATTTCACAACTTTTTTACCCCAGATCTCTATCACAGCATTCAAAACAATGAAAATGAGGGTCTCCGACCTTCTTATAGCCATTTCTGGGGGAAAGACTCACTCAGTTAGTCTACAAAAAGTAGTGAATTCCTGCTGCATGTTTGTCGCAACTATTGATTTTGGTTACCGATGTTCTGATGAGTTTTTAATGTCTATACGCAGATATGACCATATTTGACCTTGAATCGAGCATTCTTTTTATGGCATTTTTCTTGCTCGTTAATCCGAAAAACCTCGAGTTTTCTTCTTCAGGCTCGTTAAAACTAACACGAAGAAGCAACGAGGTTTCTTTTTAGGGACTTTTTCTATCTCGTAAAATCGAAAAAACCCCAAGTTGCTTTTGTCGGGCTCGGTAAACTACCACGACAAAAGATTATGAGCCATTCTTTTCATCTTTTTCAAAGCTCTTTAAACGGAAAAGTAACCGAGTTTTTCTCTGTGTGACTCGTTAAAACTTCACAGAGAGCATCGAGTTTTTCTTTGTTGGACTCGTTAAAATTTCACAAAGAATATTGAGTTTACTTAGTCTCCTCGTACTCATAACAAAATAAGGTAGACGTCCATCGAACATAGATTTCTCATTTTTCCGGATTCGATGGACTAACTCACGGAAAATGAAGCGTTTCGGGCTTACTATTCTCCCTTTGTCGTGCTCGGTTATCAAGACATGACAAAGGTACCCCCCGGAGTTGTCTTTTACGACATTTTTCAGACTCTAAATATGAAAAATTCACCGAGTTTACCCTTATGGACTCATTAAACTTAATCAGATGGGGAAAAATTTGGACAAAATGGATACTACTTCTGTTACATTTAAGAAAGGTCGATTTGGCAGCAAAAATCTTGAACATGGCACTTCCTAGAAAACTCTTTCGCATTTAGCCTAACCCTACCATCTATGAATTTAGCCTTCGTCTCCTATTGTTCCTGCACTGGTCAAATCCTAAATACTCTTTGGTGTTCATTAAACCTAAGTTGCCTAGTACCCTGTTAGAGTGCCTTCTATTGTTCAAACAAATCTCGCTATCCACTGCTCCTCATATCAACTAAAGCGATCATAATGCCAGAAATTATTTGTTGTCAGTTATTCCCATTTTCTCTTCATATTTTCCATCAAGAACAACATCATCTTTTCCCGTTTCGTGTTGACTGATGTAGGACGGCTCAGTGCCTACCTTTTGACAGGTCTCTTCCTATCGACTGTAACATCTTATCTAGGAAGTTGATCCAGAAACACATCATTATCCAAATACCTGCAGACATCAGTGGCAGGTCATCTTGTATTTGATTGGGGGTCTTCATTATTGGCTCCCGATCGAATGATTCTACGAGTGTTCGACATCAAACTCCTTTATTCACACTCGCTAGATTGTACTGTGCATCTTGGGAACCATCATCATTATCGGTGGCCACCCTCGCGCATGTTAACATTTTTCCTTACTGACTAGTAATCAGACGATTTCCCACATGTTCGACGACAACTCCTCCATTCACATGTAGGGAAATATGCAGTTTAAGTGAAGCGGCGGCCAAGACCTTGGGGAAAAAGTTACACCATTACAACTGTGTTTCCTTCCCCAAGTTGCGATATTGTTTATGGTGACAACTTTTCAGTATTGATCCTGTTCTGACAGACACTTCCATGTACGCTTATCGGTGGACAAAATGTTGATATCTATGTTCTAGAGAAATCATGTTGATTAGCTACTGAGCATGGAAATGCCCGACTCAAGGCAGATACTATATTTTTCTTACATATGTTTTTGTTTCAGGTTTTCCTCAGTCCTCCTACACATATTATAAAGTATTTCGGTCATCGTCTTCCTCTTTGATCTCACACTTTAGGGGGCATCTGTTACAGGACAAATGACCTCCTCATCAGCTCAGAGGAGAAGGTAATATGGAAGGAAGAAAGTGACCTAGACAAAACCCATTTCTGCCAAGGTAACGCACCCAAGAAATAGCTAAACTGCGTTATAACGCTTCTGAGCCATGTAAAGGTCGCGTTAGTGACTAGGGCAACGCTCTATCTTGCCCAGAGGGCAGCGTTACCCGTGTTTAAATTTGAAACAGGAAAAATCCCGCAGATAATGATTGGCAAATCCAGCTTTTTCTCATGAAGAGTCAGTGCAAAATAGAAACTGAAAGGCACTAACCTCTTATTAGGCCTTGCCAAAAGCAACTAGACTCTCAAGGAAGGCAAACGCATGGAAGGCTAAGAAAACATCTTGGTTTTTTCCTTTTTGAACTGGTTGAAAGAGTTGGGTAAGGTTTGCCCTCTCCATCTCCTATAAAATGGAGCTGTGGGCTATTAGTCCAAGGTTGAAGGTTTTTTGAATACATGTGAAGCAGAGCTACGTTGTTGCAATGTGGTAGTTGAGGATTGGTGAAATTCATGGAGAGCTTACTGCCTTGATTGCCATCACATACAAGGAGAGAGAGAGAGAGATTGGGAGACTGAGGAGAGCTTGGTGCAACCGACAATTGTAATCCTCCTTTTTATAAATCAATAGAACTGTATCTGTTTTGTCCATTCAATGCTTTAATATTGCCATTTTTTTTCAATTATTAATATAGCGTGACATGAATGGCTTAGATTCTGCATTGTTTTATGTTTATCGTATTTTGATTTAGTTAATAAGAAGTATATTATTGTAGAGATTACACGAGTGCTTTGTTTGATCGCAGGACCTGAATTTGGAGTTGGTGAAGGAGGATCCCTGCTTTGCTGCTCAATGTTCTCCAAATAATCCGAGATCGGAAAAGAGGTAATCTCCCATCTCATTTTATTAAATAATATAAATTAGCATGAACATATATGTAGCATCTTTGTGAACTATACAGCTAATCTAACTGTCTGCCTCGGGCACCGGAAAGCCTAGAGAGGGATATTCGATAACCACTACCCAAGAATATTACCCTATAGCAGAATTGGCCACTCCGCTGGGGAGGAAACCCCAAGTTTCCGAACTATTCCTATCACTCTCCCTTTTTTCTTTTGTTCGCATATCCTTTCGACCAGTTTATATGCTCAGTATACATCTCAAAAGCTCACAGAGTCCACATCAGACCCTGCTTAGCCATCTGAGGAACTTTACCCTAACTATCGTTGCCATTGTTAGTCTTCCAGAGCGTTATAATGCGGTCTAGGCTTAGAAACAGTGCGTTAGTCATTGCATTAACGCGGTCCAGGCTTAGATACAATGCGTTACCCAGCCAAAAATTTGTTGCTTACACCTGCGTTGTATTTTCTTTTGGTTGTAAAGTTCTTGGATATCAGAATAGCTTCTCTTACTGGATCCCTGTGCTTGTTTACCAGCTAGCATTTCTGTCTTTTACTCTCATTTAAAAAGTCAATGTCAAACGCATCTACTTTTTGAAGAGAATTTTTTTTTAGTTTTCTGAACTTAGCTGAATTAATTCTGAATTTTTTTTGGTTAAAACACTGTTAAGAAGAGATAAATGGATGTCTGAATCTTTAAGGTTGAACTGTGTTATTTGAATGTTTGGTGCATGGATGTTGAAAGAAAACCTCTCATACGTCCACTCCCCCTCTGCAAGACTAATAATCAAAGTACACTAAGAATCAAGCGATAATAAAATCAATCATATAACTTTTTCTGAGCTCACACCAACAGTAGTTCAAGCTAGGATCTTGGGGTAGGAGAAGTGAGAAAATCACCCAAGATCTCAAAACTTGAAACTAGAGTCATTAATAAGCGAAATCCTACTGCACCCATATTAGCGGGACCACTCCACTACTAGAGCTAAGTGCGAGACAACACCCGGGTGCATAAGAAGGTAGCCCACCTTCGAGTTCATTCAGTGGGCATTCTATATATTGGGGTTCCCTTCGGGGATGTCGAAACTAGATCGAGGATCTAGGTGTTCTGCCCATATAGCGTGATGTCTAAGACCGTGAACCCCCTGATGATGTCTGTGATTTGAGCTATCTTTAGTGGCCAAACTTTTTAGGGACTTACAAAAGGTGACTGGGAGGGGCTTTCCTAGTATCTAAAACAGACAAACTTACTCTGTCTTCGGTCTTTAGGAGGGTACTTGTCTCCACAAGAGTACTTACACCTATTGTCTGAGGTTCGGGCGAAGCTCTAGAGTAACTGTAACTGTACTTACGACCAACCCTCTCTGTAATGCTATTGTGATATTGGGTTTCATCTCCAGCAAACGGTAGTACTCAAACAGGGCACCCTATTCTGGCTGCTTGTTGATTGATTTTTAGAGAGTCCTTGTTTCTTTTTTCTTTTTTAGGTGTGTGGTTACTGTCACCGAGACTTTATAATACATCACAAATCATTAAAATTTGCTAAAAATAAACAGGTCACCGTGGCGTCTTCCGACCATCGTCGTCTGTCTCGACGACAACAAGGTCTCCCTCCTTTGACATCGGAGGAAGAATTGAGTCTTGGTGAACAAGTGCCTTGTGCGGAAGAGCAGTCTCCATTGACAAACCCTGATTTTCACATAGCCTCGTATCTCACGGAATTTCCAGAGGACCCTTTTACGAAAGGCGTCGTACCTCCTTACAATCCTCCACTCACTAATATGTCGGCAACTGTGATAGTTCAGATTACACCGCACCAAGAGATGTCTTCGGCCGCACCAACATCTGTTTCACAACTGGCACCTATGGGGTCGGTACCGATGGCAACCAACCCAGGTTCGCCACCACCCTCCCCGCCGGTAGTAAGTTCTATGCCAATAATCGGTAACCCCAGTAGTCAACCTATACCTGGTCCCAAACCTATAGTCATCACAACTGTCAGTGGATCCCCAAGTCCTTCGGGATCTACTAATACAGTGACCACATCGAGACCTACGGTTCCCTCTCCCACAAGTGGGACTACTTCGGTTCCTTATAGCAACCCTTTCGGTTGGAATCCTTTGCTGAGTTCAAACCCCTTGGACTCCATACCAAGGGGCAGTGTCACCAACACGCAGACAACGGGGGGCATTTCGCTACCCCTGCAATCGTTAGGACAAACCAGACAACCTATTGTTAACACTATTCCCTTAAGTGGTCTAAATCTCGGTGTAGGGTCCACGCCGTTGCTTAATTATGCACATAGCAGCATGCCTCCGGCCAACTCTATTGCGTCCATATGGGCCAATCCACCCCAACATCCATCTGGACAAGGGGGGCAACCAACCGTTCGCCCCACAATACAATATACCCTACAGAGAGCAACCATATATCCCTACACCTCCACTGATAGGAAATTTTTATCAACAAAGTCCTACTTATCCTACTGGTAACACATTGATGGGCAGACCTTATGGTCCAAATACTCAGCCAATACTTCCTTGGCTAGATCAGGGGGCAAACACGCAATTGCCATTTTTAGCAGCTCTAGATATCCCCGACATCTATAAACTGACTAATGATCCCATCAATCACAACCCGCTTTGGCCTCCGGTACCGCACAAGATTCCGTCTGACATCCCTAAATTCGACGGGAAAAAAGGGGATGATCCGGCTTCACACATCACCACCTTTCATCTATGGTCTGTATCTAATTCCATGGTGGATGATAGTATTCGGCTTCGGCTGTTCCCCCGCACTCTCACTGGCAATGCTATGAAGTGGTATATTGAATTACCACGCACCGCCATCAACACTTTTGGCGCCTAAGCTACAGAATTTCTAAAAAATTTCCAATTACCTTTCAGATATGAAACCTGCACAGAACTTTTAACCTCGCTGCACCAAGACACCGCCACCCACTTCTCCAATCACATTCATGAATGGAGGCATAGGAGGAGGCTGGTCAAAGTGCCAATCCCGGATCATCTCTTAGCTAATTAGTTTTGTAAGTCTATCTTACCAACCCTAGCTAAAGACATTGGACTATCTGGTGCCGTCACAAAAGATCAATCTATTCGTCTTGCCCAGCATTTAGATTTAATCTATTCGCAATCCGATACACTATATGATTTACTCCCCCATGCCCCTGGTAATTCAAATGCTCCCGCTACTCAGAAACCCGGAGCCCACGCCGACGGTCTCGTTGGCACAATCTCTGGCGTAGCCACAAAACAGTCTTGGGGGCAAACCTCCCAGCCATCTTTGGCTGCCACCGCCCCTAACCATTCGACTACTCTTCCTACCGCTGAGGTAAATTTTGTGCAAATTTCACAAAAACCTAGTGGAAAGAACAAGAAGAACAAGAAAAAGACAGCTTCTTCGGAAGAGCAGTCGAACCATCAGAATCATCCCAATTAGAAAAACACTACTAAAAATGACAAAGGGAAAGAGAAACCCATGAAATTTCCTTGCAAAATCTGTGCGGAGGACCACTTGACATACAAATGTCCTTGGCTGCAGGAATGTACAGATTTTATCGCAAACAAGGATTCTGGAAGAACACCTGCCGTTGTTCACAATCCTTTCTCTAATCCACATCAACAACAACAACACATGGTTGCAAACCCACAACAACCCCCGCAAAGGGGCAATAGTGGTTCACATCCTTCTGGTGAAGGATCATCCGCCATTTATGGCATAGAAAGTGTTGAACTTCAGACACGAGCCAAACTCTATGGAAAACCTACCATGGATACTCAGGAACCTGGTACCGGTTCAAATCCACCACCGCCCAACGATCTGCATATCGAACGACCTACCGCTGACCCCGTGATTCGTCCCCCAAAGGGACACTTCGACGCATGACTCATAACACCTCTGCATGTGCAGCCCAAAACTACAACATCGTAGAAGATTTGGCGCAGGCACCGTCAGCTATGTTGGCTCTCGAAGTATTGCAAACCTGCTCAGCGCAAAGGAAAGCCTTGCTTTCGGCCATTGGTGGAGTCGACCCCCAGGACTCCATGCTAGCTATCTTTTACATGGAGAAATCTCAAACTCACCTTTCACATCAACTCGCATTCCAGGTGCAAGTTGTGTCGAAGGAGAGACCAATCCATCGTACTGTCATTGACAAAGGTGCTTCGACTTGCGTTATGTCAACTACTTGCTGGCTCGCTTTAGGTTCTCCTACTTTGTCCCTGCCGTCGAATTCCCTCAAAGCTTTCGATGGCCACACTTTCCTCCCAAAAGGCTACCTTGCTAGCTTTCCCATTACACTTAGTGGGAAAACGATCACCGTGGACGTTGAAGTCGTAGATCGTCATCTTGACTATAATCTATTGCACTAGGTCGCAGTTGGTCTTATGCCATGACCGCCATTGTTTAGTCGGTCTTTCGACTCATCCTCTTTCCATTGGATGGGAAAATAGTCACAGTGGATCAGTTATCCTTTTGCACCCCAGATTATACCACATTACCAAGTAGCAGCGTACTTTTAATAGGAGGCTTTCCTGACTCTTATGTCAGTGTTGGTACCGGTCTTCTGAAGGCATCTTCCCTAATGGGTTGCTTTCCTCTCCCGCCGCCTGAAGTTCCAAATAAAGTTGCAATGATATCCACCACGTTGAATGGCTCTATCGACCCATGGATCCTACCAGCACCTTCAGACATTGATTCCTACGGAAATTAGATGCCGCTCTCACCAGCCGAGTTGGCTTACCAAGCCATCCAAATTACATCTGAACTCTCCATAGCTGGGTTTCGACCAATGGTACAAACCTCCCACCCATTATAGTTCTTTCTAAGGATCTCCTTGATGAAGTCCTACCTACGAACGAAGCTATTCGAGAGATCATGTCTCTAGAAGAACGACCTTGGGGAGAGTTCAACCATCGCGCTTCGATGTTTGATTCAGTTGCGATAACTACTCAAATCTCATCCTTTGACCCACCTGCGATGGTCCCCTCCGTTTACACGTCTGTTCAAACCATCGATTCAGAAGGGAACATGGGCAATCTTTCTAAGACAATGCTCATAGATATCTTGGTCAAAATGGGTATCGTGGAAAACATTCAGATTGGAGCAGATTGCAATTTCGAGGAAATTGCACACTTCACATACCTCTTTAAGGAATTCCGCGATATGTTTGCTTGGTCTTACGACGAAATGCCGGCATAGATCCGTCTATGGTCGAGCACGAAATCAAAGTTTATGACAATGCCAAAACTATTCGACAGCGACTCCAACCTGTCCACCCACGCAAAGCAACCACAATCAAAACTGAAGTAGAAAAACATTTGAACGCTAGTTTTAGCTATCCCGTTCCTTTGACAGAATGGGTTTCCAATCCGGTCCTCGTAGACAAAAAACAAGGCACCATCCGAGTTTGTGTTGATTATCGCAATTTGAAAGCTGCTTGTCCCAAAGACAATTATCCTACAATCCGGTCCTCGTAGACAAAAAACAAGGCACCATCCGAGTTTGTGTTGATTATCGCAATTTGAACGCTGCTTGTCCCAAAGACAATTATCCTACGCCGTTCATAGATTAGATCCTTGATGATTGCATCGGTGTAATATTCCCAATTAGCTTTGCTAATTGGAATATTTCATTTTTGCTTTATTTTGCCGCTTTAGCTAGAAATAATAAATAAAGGGAGAAATAAGAGGGGTCACCTCACTTTAGTCACCTCACTTTATAAATAAAGTGTTCTTTTCCTAGTTGATTGTGATATAACTTGAGAGGGGGCCTTGGGGGTCCACATGAGTGATGGGTAGGCATCGAGTACGACCCAAAGTTTTACGCTGTGAGGTCAAGGGAAATGGAGCCTTGATTAAGTTTTGGAGAGTTTGGCATTATAAAAGGAGGGGTTCTCACCTCATTTGGACATGCATGATTTGATATTGATATTGAGAGCTAGACTTAAATCGCCCGGCCATGGCAGTTGTTGGTCGATTATAACGACCTTCATTTGGGTCGCAGGAGTGTCTCGGTCGGTCTCACCCTTAGCCTCGGGGGACTTCGAGTGCTGCCACAGTAGGGATTATTTCTGGCTCACCCTTAGCCGGGGGACTTCGAGTACGCCTAGTAAGGTTATTTTACGAGTAACATCCTTCGGTTTCGAGTGGGAATTGGTAGGTTTCGAGGTGGAGATTTGGAGAGGAAAAGCCCTTCTTGTGGGCACGCAGTCCCCAGAAAGCGGACGGTTGTTCTGTTCCAGGGGAAGAAAGGACGCAGCTCAGACTTAGAGAGAGGACGTTGTTCCAGGAGGAAGAAGGACGCAGATCTGAAGGCACATTAGTAGATCCAGCCTTGGAGATTGCAGATCTGAGGAGATATTTGCAGATCTAGTTCTGTAGGGTGCAGATCTGGAAAGATAGCATTAGATCCAGCCTGGGAGATTGCAGATCTGAGGAGATATTGGCAGATCCAGCCTAGATCTGAAGAGATAACATTAGATCCAGCCTTGGAGGTTGCAGATCTGAGGAGATATTGGCAGATCCAGCATAGATCTGAAGAGATAGCAGTAGATCTGAGCTAGGAGGACGCAGATCTGGGGGGATAGGACGCAGATCTGGATTGGAGGCTTCAGATCCAGTAGATCTGAGCATATAGGACGCTGATCTGATGAGCATGATCATGTGAGTGGGCCTTGACAGCGTTTTCCAGCATTCCTAGTCTTGAGAGGCTGATTTATTCATCTGGAGGTTTTGTGACTAGCACTCCATCTGTTTCTGCGCTGTCACTAGCAAAGACAGCGTTTTCATTGGTGAGGGTTTGGAGGATTGAGATCAGCCATCTTCCAGTCTTCAGTTGCAGCTCCATTGCATTCCAGTAGCAGCTCTTCTTCAGCCAGTTAGGACGCTGTCCTTATTTGTAGCCATTATCAGATCTGAGAGGGTCTCCACTTGCCTAGGGCAAGGATAGGTGCACTCATTCTGATTTTCTTGTACTCCTCTCTATGTACTTTCAGATTAATAAAATGGCTCAGTTTTCTGGCATTCTATGAGTATTTGTTCCATGATTTGGTTCAGCATTGTATTCTCTATATCTGTTTAGCATATTTCTGTGTATTACTGGTTATTTCCCTTTGGGGATATTACAGTGGTATCAGAGCATAATTCTGGCTCAGCCTGCGGTCTATGACATCGAAAAAGAGATCATACAGAGCAATAGCAGTTGCAATACCAGAAACGCAGTTGGAAAAAGGGCCAAAATAAAAAAGGTCAAATTTTGAAGTTTGGAATTAGGAAAAACGTTTTCTGGGTTTTTCTGGGTTTTGGACAAGGATCACCTTCCCAAATTCCTGGAATCTTCTGAGTAGTTTCAATGGGTAAATCGGATGTCGAAGTTAAGCAGCAGTATGGTTTTGCAGCAGCCATACAGTTTCTGAGGAGCCTGTAGGCACCTAGCAGAAAATGTCAATGGCAGGTGGTGATTGGTTTAAAGAGGCGGTCCTCCGTCACATCCAGGAGACATCACAGAGGCTCTCAGCCATAGAGGTCAGTCAGAGAGAACTCCCTAGGGGTTTTCAGATCGTTCGGCATGATGCCACTCGGCATATGGATTCATGTACACCCACACGTCCCACTATGCCCACATTCTTGCCAGAGGACACAGGAATAACAGTACATCGAGAGGTAGATCCGGCTCGGATGGCTGACATTCTTGCAGAGTATCAGGCTTTCGGACAGGGGTTCATGGATGCTTTCCCCTTCGAGAGATATATCCTGTACCAGTATGGCATTAGACTCCATGATCAACACCAGGGGCACCGGCATCATCATGGTAGAGACTACCACCGCACCGCGAGTAGAGATTATGTTCAGCTCCAGCGTGATAGTAGACCTCACAATTTTCGCAGAGGGAACAAGCACTCACATGATCGGGACTTACAGGATGTCTTACCCAGGACTCGGACACCTTATCCCCAGAGACAGGCCTTCCAGCCTAAGGGTAAGGACATGAGGGCTCCGCCTCCCAAGGCGAATCCTGGACGAGGGCAGTTTGATGATGAGGCCAGGAGAGAGCTGAGGAGGAAGCGGGTGTGCTTCACTTGCCGGGAGCCATGGGCACCAGGACACAAGTGTACGGCAGGGAAGGCACACTTCATTGAGGTCTTCTCCGAGAGCAGTGGAGAAGAGGATGAGGGAACACAGGATTGCAGGGAATTCGAGGATACACCTAGTGAGACACAGGACTCACCATCATTAGAGACCTCCTTGACCGTGCCGGTTGATATCGTAGTGGAGGAGGTAGAGCCTACCCCGATAGAGCCATCCACTGAGGTGATGACTGGAGCCATGTCTGAGTCTTCGGGTGGTAGCAGCACATGACAGATGGGTGAGGTATCAGGAGATATATCCACTATCGATGAGGCACTAGGAGATACAGAGGTATTGGATGATGGTCGCAGACAGCGGTATCATCGGCTTCGGACGGACCTTCGAGTTTTGAGGGAGAAGGCCGCGTCAGTACGGGAGACCATTTTGTTGCAGGACCAGGAGCTGGAGGGTATGAGTGACTTGTGCCAAGTCGGCGGCCAAGTTGGTCCGCATTGGGGAACAACTGGATTCCCTGATGGTACAACCAGAGGGCACGAGGGAGCGTCAGATCATTCCCCTTCAGGCATGCATGGATGGGACTAGCAGTATTGTTGGGTCATCTCTTCCCATTAGAGAGAGAGAGGCAGAGCCACCTAGTCAGGTCTCATATATTGACTTGGATAATGGTATGAGACGATTAGAGTTGCACAGGGTACAGCAGCCACGTGTTGAGATTGGATGGCGAGAGATTTTGAGTTGGTACTCGGTGGAGCAGACTATGGATGAGAGGGAGGTCTCGAGGAGAGATCTCACTGGAGATGCACTTCGACACACCATGGGGTGCGATGGTTTTTTTCCCTTCTCACAAGAGCAAATAGAAGATGGTGGACATCTTAGGATGGATAACATCTCTCATGCTTGTGTTGGACATCCCTTGAGCCATACACATCATGATGGGAGGTTTTTGCCTACCACCTATTTGATTCTTGATAGGGTCTCATTGATCCTTGAGAAGTTTATACTTCAAAATCCCATGAAGTGCAAAGTCAGAAATTTGATTTGGGAGGATGGTAGCCCTCATGGGAGGAGTACCAGGATGAGGAGAAGGAGGCATCCACAAGTGATTGAGTGGATGGGGATGATGAGCAAGGAGCTAGGAGGCCACTTGCAGATCTGTGCTACCAGGCAGCAGGAGGCTTGGCTGCGCTGGTTACTCTTGAAAGAGTTTGGCCATCTCTTGGCAAACACTCTTCCTAAGAGTCGGAGGGTGGAGGAAAGATCGCTGGATACTTGCATCATTGAGCAGCATAGAGTATGTATGCATGGTGTTGCTATGATACTCGTTATGTCTTCATCACATGAGTTGTATGATGGAAGTATGGGGAGGCAGCAAATTGTTTGGTTGCTCGGGTTGTTTCTGGGAGAGCAAGGGCAGATTTGCTCCCACACTTTGCATGATGTTGCAGGAGGAGGAGATGGCACTATCTCCTTGGTCTTTGATTGGGAAGCACTTCCATCTTGGGAGGTATTCCATATTTGTTGCAGCATTATTAGAGGAGTCTTTGACAAGGAGCATGTCAAAGAACAGAGTCTTGTATTAACAGGAGCTTATTTGCATGAGCTCACAGCGCTGTCACCTTGGAGCAGAACGTTATGGATGAAGTGTGCGCAGCAGAGATATGGTGGATCTATAACCCATAGGTCCCAGGATCACTTCATATTTGTTGCACAAAGAGGAGGTAATGGTGATAGAGACATTTATGGCATATTCTTCTTGACTTGGGTTTCCAATCATGAGGAGGATTATCTTCTTGCAGCACATGGTTCATTCTTCTTCATAGCATGCCAAAACACTATGGAGGACTCATTTATGGATCCATGTACCATCTTACTTCCAGCATATGGTGAGGATTTTGTCTATACATTCATTGATTTGCACACTCTTGCCATTCCTATGCAATGCATTGCTTCACAAGAGGGCAAGCTTGTCACATTGCTCCATGAGTTGTATTGGGCCAATCTACATGATGGAGGCAGCCATCCCTTTTGTGGCCTTGGGCAAATGTTTTATCATCACATGTATGTTCATTTGCAGCACTATATCATGTATCATGTGAAGACATGCATGGGTAACATAAACATTTTGCCTTGTACTCTTATCAAGCAGCAACTTGTAAAACTGCGCTGTACTTGTTGGGGAAGTTGTTGGTACCTCTTTTCATCACATGTGACCTTCAGCGTTTCCTTCATTTTTCTGCTGATCTTGTCTCCATTTGCTGATATAGATCAGATTTGTATGGGAGGCTTGATTATGAGGGAGACACATGAGCTGGATGTGTCCGAGAGTGGGAAAAATTCTCACAAATTCTGCACTACATGTTCTAATGGGAGCATGGGAGGAGGCATGGCCACCACTACTATATATGCGTTCTCTTTTGAGGTGGGCCATGAGATTGATATTCATCCATTGTACAGCTATGGGCAAGTGTTTGGCCTTATGTTGTTGTCCTATTCAGCCATTTACTATCCATTAGTAGATGTGATGAATCTTGCACATTGCTTGCCATGTAATTTTTTGAAGTTGCAGTGGATGAGACTACGTTGTATCCTTGTGAGAGATTGTTTGCATTATGTATCCTCAGGTAGAACCTTCAGCAAACATCTCATTAGGGTGATCCATGATGACCATGTCATATTCTTCATGGATGGTTTGTTTGGGGCCAACTTGTTCTTCATTGATAGAGGAACCTTCTATGGTGGATTATTTTTCACTTTGCCATTGGAGGGCAATGATTTTGCAGCCCAGGATCAGCATAGACTCTACACTTGTCATGAGTGGAGAGAAGGACAGCATGGTGTAAGCTATGATGCTTGCCAAGTTCATATTTCCAGCCCACCTTCATTACCAGAGCTTGAGGTGGAAGGAGGTTTTCAGGAGTTGCCTTGTTGGGAGGTGGCTCATTTTGTCTGGATGATTGCTTGGAGATGGAGGATCCACAGGAGGGAGATATTCCTCATTATATTTTCGACTCCATGCCTTGATTGGAGAGAGGTGACGAGTTGGTTCACGGTTGATGGGCCAGCTTACACAGTCATAGATGCAGAGCAGCAGCGGTCATGGTCTTCAGTCATAGCCAGAGGCAGTGAGCAGTCCGAGCCATGGGACTTGGGCTATTATTGGCCACAGTGGCGATGGGATCCGGGAGGACTATTGATTGGCTGGTACCATGAGAGGCCAGTTTGGGATCCTGGCATTGAGATATCCCTTCATATCGGGGTGATGCAGGAGACAGAGAGGTTTCAGTGGGACCCAGGCACATTTTGCAGTATCGGCAGGGAGCATCAGCTAGAGAGTAGGCTTGTTCAAGCATTGCTTGAGAACAAGCAATTTTTGCCGGATGGGGATGCCACTTGGGAGAGCGAGCAGACTTTACAGCATCCATCACTTCAGTTGCTTGAGGACAAGCAACGTTTTGCCGGGGAACATGTGTTATTAAGCACCCTTTAATTGGAATATTCATGCCCTTTATTTTTTTCCTTTAGCTAGAAATAATAAATAAAGGGAAAATAAGAGGGGTCACCTCACTTTAGTCACCTCACTTTATAAATAAAGTGTTCTTTTCTAGTTGACGTTATAACTTAGAGGACGCGGGGTACACATGAGTATGATGGGTAGGCATCGAAGTGACCCAACATCCCTAGCGAGTCAAAGAAGTAAGGACGCGATTAAGTTTTGGAGAGTTTGGCATTATAGAGAGGGGTTCTCACCTCATTTGGACATGCATGATTTGATATTGATATTGAGAGCTAGACTTCTGTCTGCTTCAGCACGCCGGTTGTTTAGTCGGTCTGCAGCACTGTTTAGTGCAACCGAGTGTCTCCGGTCGGAGGTCTCACCCTTAGCCTCGGGGGACTTCGAGTGCCTGCCCTGGTAAGGTTATTTCTGGTTTCACCCTTAGCTTCGGGGGACTTCGAGTGCCCGCCCTAGTAAGGTTATTTTCTGAGTAACATCCTTCAGTTTCAGTGGGAATTGGTAGCAGTTTCAGGTGGAGATTTGGAGAGGAAGAAGCCCTTCTTGTGGCTGCGCAGATCTAGAAGGCAGGACGCTGTTTCAGGGGGAGGAAGGACGCAGTTCAGATCTGAGAAGGAGGACGCTGTTCCAGGGGGAGAAGGACGCAGATCTGAAGGCACATTAGTAGATCCAGCTTTGGAGATTGCAGATCTGAGGAGATATTTGCAGATCTAGTTCTGTAGGGTGCAGATCTGGAAAGATAGCATTAGATCCAGCCTGAGAGATTGCAGATCTGAGGAGATATTGGCAGATCCAGCCTAGATCTAAAGAGATAACATCAGATCTAGCCTTGGAGGTTGCAGATCTAAGGAGATATTGGCAGATCCAGCATAGATCTGAAGAGATAGCAGTAGATCTGAGCTAGGAGGACGCAGATCTGGAGGGATAGGACGCAGATCTGGATTGGAGGCTTCAGATCCAGTAGATCTGAGCATATAGGATGATGATCTGATGAGCATGATCATGTGAGTGGGCCCCGACCGCCCGACTTTTTTCCGGCAGCTACAAACTAGTCTTGAGAAGGTGATTTTTTCATTTGGAGGTTTTGTGACTAAAGCACTCCATACGTTTCTTTCTTGTTGTCCTTCTTGAACGGCGTTTCATTAGTGAGGGTTTGGAGGAGTGGATTGAATTGACCATCTTCCGGTCTTCGGTTAATCTAGTGCATTCAGTATGACTCTTCTTCTGTTGATTAGAATGGCGCTCTTATTGCCAGCATTGCTCCAGAGATCTGAGAGGGTCTCCACTTGCCTAGGGCAAGGATAGGTGCACTCATTCTGATTTTCTTGTACTCCTCTCTATGTACTTTCAGATTAATAAAATGGCTCAGTTTTCTAGCATTCTATGAGTATTTGTTCCATGATTTGGTTCAGCATTGTATTCTCTATATCTGTTTAGCATATTTCTGTGTATTACTGGTTATTTCCCTTTGGGGATATTACAATCGGATGTGAGTCTTTTTCTTTTATGGATGGTTTCTCAGGGTATAACCAGATTGTGATTAAAAAAGATGACGAGCATAAAACCGCCTTCATCTGACCTTGGGGCACATTTGCGTATCGTAAACTCCCATTCGGTCTGAAGAATGCCGGAGCAACTTTTCAAAGGGCTATGGACTACACCTTTCACGACATTAGGTATATTGGACAAACTTACTTGGATGTCCTTTCGGCTCATTCCAAGAAGCGATCCCATCACCTCGCACACCTGAAACAAATCTTCGCTCAGTGTAGGTTCTGCAATATACGTCTAAATCCACATAAGTGCGTATTTTTTGTCGAGTCTGGACGCCTTCTAGGTTTTATTGTCTCCAAGCACGGGATTAGTGTTGATCCCGATAAGGTTAAGGCAATCATTGAATTACTCGCAACACAATCCATTCTGCAACTCCAACGTTTGCAAGGGAAGACAAACTTTTTACGTTGTTTCATAGTGAACTATGCCGAGATGACGAAAGGCTTTATGCGCTTATTAAAGAAGGGAACACTATATTTATGCGATGACCAAGCTCAACGGTCATTTGACGCCTTGAAACGAGCACTCGTTTCTGCCCCACTTCTTAGTTCCCCCAATTATTCACGCGACTTTCTCCTCTACCTGGCAACCTCCCCATCCTCACTTGGCATGGTTCTGGTTGAAGTTCACGATGACGATAGTGAACATGTGATATATTATTTGTCAAAAGGTCTCACCGGACCCGAACTACGATATTCACATGTGGAAAAACTCTCTCTCGCGATGGTCTTCGCTGCCACCCGACTCCAACACTATATATTACTACGTCAGACTACTGTTATTGCTTTAGAGAATCCCATGCGACACATTTTGTCTCGCCAAGTTATTGGAGGAAAATATTCCAAATGGATAGTGATCCTCCAACAATTTGACTTAGTATTCACTTCTGCCAAAGCAAAGAAATCTCTAGTCTTCGCCAAATTACTGTCGAACCTTCCTAGAATCGATGTAGGAGAAGTAGCTCATGCTCCATTTCCTGATGAATCTGTATTCTTAGTCGATTCTTCTGATCCTTGGTATGGAGACATTTTGGTCTACCTCCAAACTCAACACTTCCGCCCAACTCTCACATCCGAAGAACGCTGTCGTATTCACCACCAAGCGAAACATTACCTCGTACTCAACGATACTCTATATCGTCGTGGTGTCGATACTATTCTTTGGCATTGTCTCACTATTGACAAAGCAGAACGTGTTTTAAATGACTATCACGCAGGGGCGTGCGGCGGTCATCTTTATGGCATAGATACTGCCTAGAAAATCTTGCGTGTAGGCTATTATTGGCCCACTTTGTTTAAAGACTGCATCACAACAGTCCAGAAGTGTCATCCGTGTCAAATTTTCATGAAGAAAATGCGTGCTCACCCCGCCCCTCTCCACTCGGTTGTCTCCATTGGTCCTTTTGCTAAATGGGGAATAGACTTCGTTACATGCAACCCCACTTCGGTCAACGGACACAACTACATTGTTGTGGCAGTCGACTACTTTACGAAATGGGCAGAAGCCATTCCCACTTTTAGGGCCGTTGGATAAACTGCCGCTCTGTTTCTGTTCAATCAGGTTATCTATCGTTTTGGTGTACCCCTTTCAATTGTCATAGATCATGGATCACATTTTCAGAACCATATGATGACAGAATTAACTTCCATGCTAGGATTTCGACAAGATCAGTCTTCGTCCTACAATCCGCAAGCGAATGGTCAAGTCGAAGCCGTAAATGGCATCCTCAAAACCATGATTTGTCGGTTAGTCGGCAATCATAAAACCACATGGCATCGGAAGTTATATTCCGCGTTATGGGCATACCATACGTCAGTCAAAGCTGCCATAGGCTTCACGCCATTCCAACTCGCATTCGGCCAGGAGGCAGTACTCCCAATCGAGTGTGAGATTCCATCACTCAAGCTCGCTGTTGAACTCCGACTCGGCACCATCGCCACAGAAGAGCGCTTTCTCTCGCTCGATCACTTGGATGAGACACGTCGAGATGCCACACTGGCACTCGAAGCCCACAAACGCCGAGTCAAAGCTCAATATGACAAATCTGTCAAGCCTCGTTCTTTCCAAGAGGGTGATCTCGTACTACTCAATGATCAGAGACACGACCTCTTAGGGGTAGGAACACTTCAACCATTATGGCTTGGTCCTTACATAGTCACCAAAGTTATCTCAAAAGGAGCTTATGAACTTCAGGACTGTAATGGAATTCCACTCGCGGAGCCCAGCAACGGGCTCTATCTGAAGAAGTATTTTGCCTAGTTTTTCACTAGGCATATGATTTGTAATTTTATGTATATAATTTTTGCCTTTGTTTTGATGTCTCTGGATATTTTTGCGTTTTTGAAGTGTTTTTCCTCATACACAATTTTTTTCTTTCGCCATGATGCCGTCATCGTCTTTATCATACGTCGGATACGCGGACGGTGCTAGTCGTCATACTAGACACATTGCTTCAGATGTTTGGGTTCTCTACACACCTGAGTCAAAACTCTTTGGTTCTGGGGGAATTTTCCTGGGCAACGCCACCAATAACATTGCTGAGTACATGTCGGTGATACAACTCCTCACGGAAGCTGCATCTCGCGACATCTCCAATATAGTGGTCAGGTTAGATTCCCAGCTCGTAGTTATGCAGTTGAACAATCATTATCGCGTCTGTCATCCAGTCTTGTTACATTATTTTTTAAGGGTACGACTTTTAGAACATCATTTTCAAACCATCTTGTTTGAGCACATTCCTAGAGAATTTAATGCATTGGCCGATTCATTGGCAAACTATGTACTAGATTGGCATTTGTCACACTTGTTGTAAAAAGATTTACACATGAGTATATATTTTTTACCATAGAAAATGCATAAACATTAAAAAACACATAAGAGAAAAATCGCCAAAAGTATGTATCTATATATATATATATGTCGTGTCTAGTTCAAAATAACATCAAAAAATCTCTCATGAAAAAATCTCTCAAAACTTGGGTGTTTTACAAAACTTGGCTACACTAAGCCTCGCTATGATGTTTACACATCTACTCCTCCAGCTACGCCTGCTGCTTAAAATAACAAACAACTACGCTGGCTATCCTCCTCAGAGGCACTAGGTATCTCTCCGGCACAGCCACAGTATGTCGCTGCAGACGAACTGGAATCTTTCTCATGGGAAGAGGTGGTACACCCATGCTTAAACCCTCGAGGTTTCTGGAAAGCTCATGCAAGATTTGGGTATCATCACTCTCTTCGGCGGCTTCTGCATCCTCTGCTGCTGCGCCAGCCCTAGGTAGCTGTAGTCCTCATCGACCATAGCGAGGGGCTCCGGTTGGACGGACAAGTGCCACATCTATGTCAGGCAAACAAGCTTCACGTCAAAACATATTTTCACCCATTTAAACAAAAAAATTGCATAAACATTCAAAAGACAAAAATATTTCCAACTGCACTGATCAATCCTTCTCTTACCATCTAGACCCCGCTGAGTGCCCAGGGGCAACACTAACTCTGGATCTTCTGTAAAGTTCATCCCCGCGTAAGGATAATTTTCAATCATGATGATCTAGTGGTTAAGCCAATCAAAGAACCCATCATCAAAGAAATGACGGACTGGACCCTCTCCAGTCCGCAGTATCAAAGTTGCTCATCGAGCCTGTCTCGGCTCTCGTGGGCCCAATGCATCTGTAATCATTTTGGGTCTCATGACCGGCACCTGCTCTAGTAGAAAGGAAACAATCAATGTACCATATCCAAACTCTCTTTGGGTCCGGGTCTTCCACGCTGTCAGCTCTGCACGAACTCGACGAACAACACCTTCGCACCAGTCAAAAACCTGGGGTTGCATACAATCCAGTGCTAACAACAACTGGGCCCTGGTCAAGTGAATTATCATCCATAGCAGAGACCTCGCAGTCTCAAGGCCACCCATGCAATAGGCACCCGGTTGCTAACTGCCTCAGTATTATGCATGCAATGAGTAAGAATCAGGTCAGCAGTAGTACGAGGATCCACCTTGGACCCTGTCAAGTTGGGCCTTGGTCCACGGCACGACAGGCCAGTCAAAAAATAGATATCGTCTTTCTCAATCGAGAGCTCATTACCCCCGATATGAAAGACGTGCTGACAATCATCCCACATCTAAATTATCCACCTCAAAAGGTCCTCTTGTTCCCTCATCAGCTCTAATCGAGCATACTTTAGCAAACCGCACCTGCGGAGAACTAACAAAGTAGCTCCATCAGTGACCATCTCACGTTCTTCTCGCTCATGTTCCCTTTCTCGCCAAATACTCATGGTGAACAGCTTTATACCTGCCAAAGCAACATATTTAATGGATTAGAATTTGTCTGGAGTGCTTTAGAATGATAAACAAAGAATTCTTAAAACATTTATGCGCCTAACACAGGATCTAATTCCAAACAGTGCGTGCTAACGCGTTGTTTCTTCATGGGAGGTGCGTTTAACGCGGGCAAAGCACTGCTCGCTCGCGTTAGCCGCTTAAATTTTTTAGAGCTTGCTAAATTACTATTTTGGACCAGCAAAACAAACAAAAAACACTATGAAATGATAGTAGGAGGTTCCAACTCTTACCTGGATCTCGCGGAAGGAAGAACCGTTGCTCGGATCGTTCACAATCGCCCGCCGTAATTTCGCCACTTTTTTACCCCAGAGCTCTATCACAACATTCAAAACAGTGAAAATGAGGGTCTTTGACCTTCTTATAGCCATTTCAGGGGGAAAGACTCACTCAGTTAGTCTACAAAAAGTAGTGAATTCCTGCTGCATGTTTGTCGTAACTATTGATTTTGGTTACTGATGTTCTGATGAGTTTTTAATGTCTATATGCAGATATGACCATATTCGACCCTGAATCGAGCATTCTTTTTATGGTATTTTTCTTGCTCGTTAATCCGAAAAACCTCGAGTTTTCTTCTTCAGGCTCGTTAAAACTAACACGAAGAAGCAACGAGCTTTCCTTTTAGGGACTTTTTCTATCTCGTAAAACCGAAAAAACCCCGAGTTGCTTTTGTCGGGCTCGTTAAACTACCATGACAGAAGATTATGAGCCATTCTTTTCATCTTTTTCAAAGCTCTTTAAACGAAAAAGTAACTAAGTTTTTCTCCGTGTGACTCGTTAAAACTTCACGGAGAGCATCGAGTTTTTCTCTGTTGGACTCGTTAAAATTTCACAAAGAATATTGAGTTTACTTCGTCTCCTCGTACTCATAACAAAATGAGGTAGACGTCCATTGAACATAGATTTCTCATTTTTCCGGCTTCGATGGACTAATTCACGAAAAATGAACCGTTTCGGGCTTACTATTCTCTCTTTGTCGTGCCCGGTTATCAAGACATGACAAAGGTACCCCCCGGAGTTGTCTTTTACGACTTTTTTCAGACTCTCTAAATATGAAAAATTCACCGAGTTTACCCATCTGGACTCGTTAAACTTAATTAGACGGGGAAAAATTTGGAAAAAATGGATACTAATTCTATTGCATTTAAGAAAGGTCGATTTGGCAGCAAAAATCTTGAACATGGCACTTCCCAGAAAACTCTTTCACATTTAGCTGAACCCTACCATCTATGAGTTTAGCCTTCATCTCCCAGTGTTCCTGCACTGGTCAAATCCTAAATACTCTTTGGTGTTCATTAAGCCTAAGCTGCCTAGTACTTTGTTAGAGTGCCTTCTATTGTTCAAACAGAGCTCGCTATCTACTGCTCCTCATATCAACCAAAGCGATCATAATGCTAGAAATGATTTGTCGTCAGTTATTCCCATTTGCTCTTCATATTTTCCATCAAGAACAACATCATATTTTCCCGTTTCGTGTTGACTGATGTAGGACGCCTCAGTGCCTACCTTTTGACAGGTCTCTTCCTATCGACTGCAACATATTATATAGGAAGTTGATCCAGAAACACATCAGTATCCAGATACTTGCAGACATCAGTGGCCAATCATCTTGTATTTGATTGGGGGTCTTCATTATTGGCTCCCGATCGAATGATTCTACGAGTGTTCGACATCAACTCCTTTTATTCACACTCGCTAGATTGTACTGTGCATCTTGGGGACCATCATCATTATTGGTGGCCACCCCCCTGTCTGTTAATAGTTTTCCTTACTTACTGTTAATCAAACAATTTCCCACATGTTCTACGACAGCTCCTCCATTCACATGTAGGGAAATCTGCAGTTTCAGTGAAGCGGTGACCAAGACCTTGGGGCAAAGGTTACACCATTATAGCTGTGTTTCCTTCCCCAAGTTGCAATATTGTTTATGGAGACAACTTTTCAGTATTGATCCTGTTCTAACAGACACTTCCACGTTACGCTTATCGGTGGACAGATTGTTCATATCTCTGTTTTAGAGAAATCATGTTGATTAGCTACTGAGCATGGTAATGCCTGACTCAAGACAGATACTATATTTTCCTGACATATGTTGTTGTTTCAGGTTTTTCTCAGTCCTCCAATCTTTCTAATTCTACTACACATATTATAAAGTATTTCGGCCATCATCTTCGTTTTTGACCTCACACTTTAGGGGGCATCTGTTACAGGACAAATGACCTCCTCATCAGCTCAGAGGAGAAGGTAATATGGAAGGAAGAAAGTGACCTAGACAAAACCTATTTCTGCCAAGGTAACGCACCCCAGAAATAGCTAAACTGCGTTATAACGCTTCTGAGCCATGTAAAGGTCGCGTTAGTGACTAGGGCAACGCTCTATCTTGCCTAGAGGGTAGCGTTAACTCGTGTTTAAATATGAAACAGGAAAAATCCCGCAGATAATGATTGGCAAATCCAGCTTTTTCTCATGAAGAGTCAGTGCAACATAGAAACTGAAAGACACTAACCTCTTATTAGGCCTTGCCAAAAGCAACTAGACTCTCAAGGAAGGAAAAAGCATGGAAGGCTAAGGAAACATCTTGGTTTTTTCCTTTTTGAACTAGTTGAAAGAGTTGGGCAAGGTTTGCCCTCTCCATCTCCTATAAAATGGAGCTGTGGGCTATTAGTCCAAGGTCGAAGGTTTTTTGAATACATGTGAAGCAGAGCTACGTTGTTGCAATGTGGTAGTTGAGGATAAGTGAAGTTCATTGAGAGCTTACCGCCTTGATCATCATCAAATACAAGGAAAGAGAGAGAGAGATTGGGAGACTGAGGAGAGCTTGGTGCAACCGACAGTTGTAATCCTCCTTTTTATAAATCAATAGAACTGTATATGTTCTGTCCATTCAATGCTTTAATATTGCCGTTGTTTTTCAATTATTAATATAGCGTGACATGAATGGCTTAGATCTGCATTGTTTTATGTTTATCATATGTTGATTTAGTTAATAAGAAGTATATTGTTGTAGAGATTACACGAGTGCTTTGTTTGATCACAAGACCTGAATTTGGAGCTGGTGAAGGAGGATCCCTGCTTTGCTGCTCAGTGTTCTCCAAAGGATCCGGGATCGAAAAAGAGGTAATCTCCCATCTCATTGTATTAAATAATATAAATTAGCATGAACATATATGTAGCATCTTTGTGAACTATACAGCTAATCTGACTGTCTGCCTCGGGCACCGGAAACCCTAGAGAGGGATATTCGATAACCACTGCCCAAGCATATTACCCAATAGCACACTGCCTTGGAATCTCCACCACAGTTGGGGAACTCGAATTCTCTGCATGCACTAGCTATTTTGTGCTGAAGTCCCACTGCACAACTGACCTTCCGCTAGTTCCTCCAACAATTAGAACTAGTTTAAATGAAAATAACTTGAAATAACTAACCTTGATTGCTACAAATTTGCAATCACACACACTTAACTGAACTCTAACTCCTCCAACTTGAATTTACTAAGCTAACTAAGTCACAATAGCCATGTCACCTCAGTTAATTGCATGCAAGTTGTGTGTTGATGTGGAAATTCGAATTTTCTCAATTTAATCAAGGGAAAATCAAATTGAGAATTTCTTGCTGCATTTTTCAACACTCCCTCTCAGTAAGAAAGGGATTATCAACCATCTATATCTTGCACTTGTGGAACTCTTGTTCCTTTGTCGGAATGTATTGTAGCAACATTATCCGCATATGCACATAGTCCTGTAAATGGTGATACCGGATATCTATATGCTTGGATTGATCGTGAAATACAGGATTCTCAGAGAGCTTAATGCAACTTTGATTATCACAATAGATCACAGTTGGATCCATCATCTAAGCAAATAGTCCCACAAGTCTCTTCCTCATCCAAATCGCTTCACATGCTGCTTGACTTGCAACCTATGTATTATGCTTCTACCGAGTTGAGCACCACAGATCTTTGCTTCCTACTGTACCAGGAAACAGTTGTGGACCCATTACTGAAAATTCCATTCGATGTACTCTTTTGGTCTGATGGACTCCCTGGCCAATTTGCATCTGTGAAGCGAGACAACTTCACTCCCTTTGTCCGTTTGTACCATAGTCCAAACTAGCTAGTGCCTCTGAGGTACCGTAAAACATGCTTAGTTGCCTTCCAATATAATCTGGTTGGGCTAACCATAGCTGGGCTCAGTTGGTTGATTGCATAACACATATATGATCGTGTGTTCACAAAATACATCAGTGAACACACTAGTTGCTGATAAATGGTAGCATCAACTTCCTCACTTGAAGTGGCATCCTCCTTCCTCTAGTTGGTCACTAGAGGTGTCTCCATGGGTTTGCAACTCTCCATGCAGGATCCATGTAGTATGTCATTTGCATACTTGCCTTGAGATACAAACATTTCCCTATCGCCTTGCCATACTTCCAACCCAAGGAAGTAGTGCATGAGACCCATGTTCATTTCAAATTCTCTTGCAAGGTTCTCCCTGGAAGATCTGATCAACTGTTCATCACTAATTAAAATTAAATCATAAACATATAAGACAATAATAAGCAATTTACCCTCTACCATGATATGATAGAGGTTTGAATCTGCTTCATTTTTGTGAAGCCAAAATCGGTGAGATAACTATAGATCCTAGTTTACCAGGCACGAGGTGCTTGTTTGAGACTGTACAACGCTTGCTTCAGTCTAGACACATGTATGAAAATCTTCTGGTTTCTTGATGTACACCTCCTCCTCAATAATCCCATTGAGAAATGTTATTTTTACATCCATTTGGTGGATCTTCCACCCCATTTGCGTAGCCAAATCAAGAATTGATCTAATGGATGAGTACCTTACTATAGGAGCAAAGGTCTCCTCATAGTCAATTCCGTCAACTAAAGAGTATCCCTTGGCCACAAATCTGGCCTTATACTTCTCTATGCTTCCATCTACTACATTCTTAACCTTGAAGATCCATCTCGAACCCACAACCGATTTGTCTGCTAGTCTTGAGACCACTTCCCAAACACTGTTATTTACAATGGATTCGTACTCTTCCACCATTGCATCAACACATATAGGTTGATCTATTGCTTCCTATAAATAGGATGGCTCAATATCTACAAGTTCAGTCATTAGAGCCATGTAGCCAATGTACTGTTCAGGTGATCTCCTCTTCCAGCGTAAATTTGAAGGAGCTCTGACATTCTCCCTCGCATCTTGTACAAGTCTATCAACTTCCCTTGTTCTTTTCCTACCTTTTATAGATGGTTCTACTTGAGTGGTTGTCTCCACTCTTTTCTCCTTAATTTGTGGTTTCTCCACAACTTCCTGAGGCTCCTCCTTTGGAGCTAAAAGCTCCTCTTCTGGTGGGATCTGAAGCCCCCTATCAAGTGAGCACCACATCGCTTTCTCTTCATCAAATTTTACATCCCTTCGCATACTATCATTCTGAGGGATGGAAAGTACACACGGTAGTTGTGAGGAGTTTGTGTAACCCACAAATACCCAAATTTTGATGTTGGCTCAAGCTTCTTCCTTGATTCTTTGGAGATATGGCAGTAGATAGAGGCTCCAAAAATCTTGAAGTGCGACACATCCGACTTTCTCCCTGAGAAATCCTCCATTGGTGTGATCATGCTTAGAATCTGATCGGGACTCCGATTCTGCAAATAGACTATTGTGTTGCATGCCTCTACCCCCAAATGAAGTGGTAGGCCTTGGTCATGCAACATAGCCTAGCAACAACCACAATACTACAGTTCTTTCTCTCAGCCACCCCATTTTGTTGTGGGTTGTGGGGTGTTGTCAACTCTCGTCGAATGCCTTATTTCACACATAAGTTTTTAAATTCATTCAACAGGTACTCACCTCCATTATTGCTCCCGCGAGCCTTCACCTTCTTGTCGGTTTCTTTCTCAACCAGTGCCTTGAATTCTACGAACTTGGAGAATGTCTCATATTTCTTCCGCACGAAGAAGACCCAACACATCTGTGAGAAGTCATCAATAAAAATGACAAAATATTTGTGTCTGGCAGTGGAGGCTGTCTAGAAAGGTTTGCATACATCAGAGTGGATCATTTCCAAGAATGCTTGTGCTTTGTTGTCCCGATCATGGAATGTGGATTTTGTGTACTTCTCCAAGGTACATCCTCTGCATACATCCTGCTGCTCAAGTGATCATTTAGGGAGGCCAATGGTTATTTGTTGCATAATCTTCAGGGCGCCATGATGAAAAAAGTCTTATGTGCCAAAGTTCACTGACATCGCGGCTTTGCAACTTCTCTGCCTTAGTGCTTAATGCAAAACAATCTTCCACATCTAGCTTATACATGTTCTTCACCTAAACCCCGATCTTCTTCAATTGTCTTGTGGCTATGTGTCTCAGGAATGCTTTTCCTTTGTTGAATATCACATCATAACCATGGTCTTCCAAAACTACAACAAAGATGAGATTTTTTCTTTAGGCCCAGAACAAATATCACATCCTTGAGTCTAGAGGTGATCCCGACTCCCTCTGAAAGGTGACTGTACCAACCCTGGTTGTGTTGTACCTTATGTCGTCCCCCAACTCGATGTGCATCTGCAAATATTTCTCCTCTAGGTCACTGAAAAACTCTCCACACCCTGTCATGTGGAACGATGCACCTGAGACCAAGTACCGCACGCTCCCCATCATTGTGCTGGCCATGCATGCGATAAGGGTAAAGTCAAGCTTGAACTGTGTAGCCAAAGCTCTCGCTGCTACTCCTCTTGAGGTCTTCTTTCTCACCTTTTTGTGTGGACACTTCATGGCATAGTGTCTGAATTCATTACTATGGAAGCATTTAATTTTTGACAAATATTTCTTCTTGCCCCCTTGGCTGGTTTCGAGTTTGGATTGATATTTCAACCCTTTTCCCTTCTTTCCCTTTCCTACCAATGCAAATTTTTCTTCATCCTCGCCCTTGGATGAAGTCCCATCTTTGGTTTTTCGCCTTATTTCCTCTTGTACGAAATTGGACCATACACGTTTCCAATTTGGTAGTTTCTCCCTTCTCGTTCATCAAATCTTGGTAGCTATGCCAGCTCCTGGGAAGGCCTAGAAGGGCTAGGCTTACCAAATCATCTTATGCAACATTAACACCAACCCCGTCAAGTTCATCACGAACTTGTGTGAACCTGCCCAGATACTGTTGAATAGTATCATTCTTCTGCATCTTGATATTTTGAAGCTTATCCTTGAGTGCCATCTTCCTATGGTCACTACTATTCTCGAACAATTTTGTCAGTGCTTTCCACATTGAGAAGGAAGTTTCTTTTCTGTGGAAATTTGAGACAATGTGATCCCGTACTCCCTCTAAGACTATTATCCTCCCCTTGGCTACATCTTTCTTCCACTGAGCAAGGTTATGGGCATCATATGCTTGTGGTTTTGCAACATCTATCTTGATGTATTCTAGCAATCCATTTCCATCCAATACCGCCTCCATGTGATCCTTCCATGCGATGAAATTAGAGTTGCCTTCCAAGGCATACTCTAGCCACAACACGTTGAAGTTCATCTTCTCAGCTCTGAAGAGATCCTGCTACACTGAACTGCAAAATCGAACCTTCTGAGAAACAACTTCGAAATTCCTGCTCTAATGTGAATCTTGCTCTAATGGTCGTTGGTTCACCAACGAGAGATTATAAGAGAAGTACAATGAGGATGGAGAAGATACATCGAGTGGGGCTAGATCCAGACAGATCGAATTTCCCAAAGAGCAAAGATTTCCATAACAAAAGGCAGTAGAAGAGAAGATCTGCGCATTTAAGGAAGGAGTGCACATAGCAAAGCACAAAGTTGAGTAGGAAAGGGAGGAGATTCCTATTTATTTTCATAGATTTGAGTTTCGCAAAAATGGCCTTAGTAGGAATTAGAGATCAGGACAGGCTTGAAGGAGTCTCTAACTAATGTATCTGGAAAGCCAAAATGAATTTCCTGCTAAATGAGCATGGTCTAAAGATGTATGCAAAAAGAGTTATAGCCATACCTACAGATCTGTAGTATCTAGAGAAGTACAATAAGGAGATGGCCAAGGCGAAGAGGTTGATCCTCGATGGAGTTTGAGATCATATAGTCTCTCATCTAGCTGGAAAGAATGCCGCTAAAGAAATGTGGAATGTTGTTGCAACGCTTTTCCAGAATCCTTCCGAGAACCGGAATTTGTTCTTGAAAGAGCAGTTGAGGACCACCAAGATGTAGAAGGGTAAAGGTGTCACTCCTTATCTCACTAGAATTTAGAATGTTCGAGATGAGCTTGCAGCTGTTGGAGAGACACCTCACAAGAGTGAGCTATTGCGTACAACTCTCAACGATTTCACCAGGGAGTGGGAAACTTTCATCCAAGATATCATTGGACGAGATCAACTACATGGATGGGATTGGTTGTGGAGCGATTTCACTTAGGAAGAGATGAGACTTTCTCTTGTCAAGAGTCATATTAGCAGCAACAGTAGCAGAGGACTGAAGAGTGTGAAAGACAAGGAGAATGTAGCCCTTGCATCTAAAGGGAAAGTGAAGAAAGGTCCTAGTCAGAGGCAAGGCTCAAAGGGAGGAGAAAAGCAAAAGAAAGATCTGTTGAGGATCAAGAGCTTCAGATGTGGTGAATATGGTCACTACAATACTCAGTGTCCCAAGAAGAAG
Source organism: Pinus albicaulis (assembly GCA_034641835.2). NCBI lineage: Eukaryota > Viridiplantae > Streptophyta > Pinopsida > Pinales > Pinaceae > Pinus > Pinus albicaulis. Next base: position 1,648,120,348 of record CM076579.1, on the reverse strand, counting down.
AAGGAAAAGAAGGAGAAGCAGGAATAGGAAACAACTTCGGCAGAGATTGATAATTTGTCCAACAGGTCAGAGAATGAATTTGCTTTGTATGCAGCTATACCTCCAGGAGAGAAGTGGGGCAATCTTAAACTCTAATCCCCGGAGTTTCAAATATTTGGGCAAGATCCATGGAGGATAGCATTAGATAGATGTTTCCTCATGGATCATTATCCTTGCTACAGGGGCCCACAACTTTTAATAGCAGGTGGATTAGTGTCAGCATGGCACAATCAAATCTTGAGAGACAGTTGCAGAACTAGTTGCAGTTAGTTATTGAAGGGTGTAGAACCAGTCAGGGCATAGACAGATACTAAGAAGACAATGCAGAGGCTAGTTGCAGTCAAAGACTCAGGAGACGGTTTTAGAGCCAGTACAGGGACACAATTAATTGAAAGTTTTATTCTCAGTTGCAGTAGTTGTAGCAACAACAACAACATGAGATCAGTGGCAGTGCAGAGCAGTGTTAGCAACTATACAGGGTGGTATAGTTCAGTGTCAGCAGTAGCACAAATGCACGGAGGTTCAACTACAGAGTTGGTAGATGAATCAAAGTATGTGCAGTGGGTAGTGACAGGTAGTCATAGTTGTCAGACATCAACAGTGTGAGGGAAGATGTTTTGAGAGAGAACACCTTCCTCTCTATGAGGGAGTGTTAGTTTTTGTAGCATCAGACATGTGTTCTAGTCTCGACTTGTGTCAGAGAGGCTAAAAACACGAGATCTTCAAAACCCAGAAAAGGTTTCATGAGATAAGCTTGCAAAATGCCTTAATTAAATTCATTAACCATCATTTAAAATTTTCCCAAGTCTAACTTAGGAAAACTGGTAATTAATAACAATTAATTAAGGAAAGCTGAGAATGGTCTAGAAACTAACACAGATTGAGTTAGAGATGATCTAAACCATTGATAAAGATCTAATCATGATCGTAGGTTAACCAACGAGAGATTCTAAGAGCAGTATGATGGGGATGGAGAAGATACATCGAGTGAGGGCTAGATTCAGGAAGATCGAATTTCCTAGAGGGCAGTGATTTAGTGTCGAGAAGAATTTGAGCCAGAGATCAAGTAGCAAAGATTTAGATGATTTTTCTAGTGTCGGAATAGGCAGCAGAGAAAGGTCGAGTTATTCCACAAGAGGCTATGCAGGGATTTGCGCAAAGCCTCAAGGAGGCAATTCGATTCAGCCATAGGAGAGATCAATTCAGTAGTTGAGTACCGGGAAAATTCTTCCAGAGGGCCAGCCAATCCTTCTCAGTGGCAGAGACAGTCAACAAAGGCAAATAACAATTATTCTAAGTAGTGCGAGTTTCAGCTTGCCTAGAGGTTGATGCAGAGGCAGTTTCAGAGTTGATTGTGTGGTCAAACCACGGCAGGATTGCTTGTGGAGAGAGAGAAAATTCTCTCAGATATTTTACCAATGATTTGTTAGGAAAGGATTGCCAATTTGGCATCCCGATATTGTACTCAGATTTTGTTGTTGAATAATAATAATAAAACCCTCATCAGCTGCATCGGTTTTCCCACATTGGGTTTTTACAGGGACATTTGTCCTAAATAAGGGTGTCACTTTTTTTTTGTGCGTGATTGCCAATTTGGCATCCAAATATTGCACTCAGATTTTGCTGTTGAATAATAATAATAAAAATCTCATCTGTTGCACTGGTTTTACCACATTGGGTTTTTTCTGGGGACATTTGTCCAAAATAACGGTGTCAATTTTATTGTGTGTGTGTTCTATTTTCTCAGTTGTTTTATTACCGCAGTGCATTTTTTTGGGGTCAAAATTGTAGTAGTGATTTAATTCATTGTTTGTCGTAATATCAAATAAACTACACATAATAATATCCAATTAGAAGAATAATTTTCAGTTACTGCAATAGTGAAAATTTTACAAACACCCCATAGTAAGAGACAAAATTTAAAGTTTTATGAGCCATTATAGAATAAACTAGTGATCAACATGTCTTATGACTCACATCTAAGGGACAACATCATCATGTGTGAGAGAAGGAGGATAAGATGCAACATCATGGGGTTCTTATGAGCAAATAATGGGAACAATTTTTGGAATATATCCATGCATAACCATAGACCTCATTTGTGGAATTGTCGATTGTAATAAAAAACACAAGTGAGTCAATATTCTTCTTACCCCTACATGCATGTGGATAACAAGTCCATAATTGGTAAACCCCTCAAAAGCAATAAGAGGTTGCTAGACCATAATTTGAACAGATTCCCTTTTTAAAAAATGTAAGGTCTAATTAGGATCTTTGAATGGGGAGAATCTTTACTTGAGTGCATAGGGTCATTTTGTAATGACAATACACGAGAGCTACAAGGCCTTATACCATGTATCTCCCATTTTTTTGTTACCTCGATCCATTTAGGAGTCTATACTCTTCTCTCCTTTGACATATCCCTAGCTCCTACCTCATCTTACTTGGAGCCCCTCGTGAACCACGATCTATTCAATGATAGGGATTTAGATTCTTATTCTTCCCACCTTCACTAGTTTGTCTCTCCCCTATCCCATTCCTCGTCTCTTGAGTTAGTTTTTATCCAAATATGATATATGCTTTCCTCAACCATTTGCGAAGTAGCCTTGAGCTCTTATCCCAAAGTCACTAGATTTCCGTACTCGTCTCTCAATTCTAAATCATACCCTTTGAACTGTTGAGCTCCACCACACCCTCTTTCATGATCTTGCCTCCTATTCTTGGTTATAGAGATCCTATTGTTTCACCCTTTGCTACAAGAAAGGTATCTTCATTTTCCAAAAAAGACATGAACTGAACAATGCCCTTCTCCACTCTCCCAAAGAATTTTGGTGCACTATCTTCCCTGGCTAGTCATACCTCCCCATAGACCATGGCCCCTAATATATTTTCACCCATATGGTTGTGCTTTATGACTTTTTCGGGAAACTTAGGTTATTATCTCCTCCTTATCCAACATCTTGTTCTTTTGTATAGATATTAGATAGGTTATGTGGGAGTTGAACATCATTAGAATTACAGACAAGGAGGGATTTTAGGTAGAATTCTTCAAACATGGTATTCATTTTCTATAGATTACATTGCTAATTTGTTAATCATGTTGTTTTCTTGAGGTTTCCAAAGAGATAGTCCCACCACACCATTCACTCTATAAATAAGTGTCTAGGATTGATTCAAACAATTATAGGATGATCATGGCGGGGCACGCTTTCTCCAGGCTCTATGGTACTACAATATCCCAAATTGGGAACAAACAATAATATAAAGTGTACAAAGACTAAAACTACAACAAATAGAAATACACATAAAAAACACCATGAATGAGCCAAAACTTCTGAGCCATTTTATTAAACTTCTGAATGGGAAAGGTACAAGATGGTGCTTATGAAGATGGCACTTTGGCTTGCATAAAGAAGGCTAAAATAATCCCTCACTCCCTGCTCAGAAAACTTTGTTGCTCTGCGTGGCTCCTCCTCTACGCCGCCCTAGCTAGAATTGCTACTACTGGTTGAAAAGGGGCTATGTGTTGAGGTTGTTCTACTGCTCAGAAAATTCCGAGACTTGGACACCGGACTCTCCTCAACAAACCCAGAAAAACCCGCGAAGGATTTCTCGAAATTCTGACCCCGGAAATTCAACCCCATGGGCTTGGTACGCTATTCTGCTGGGCACACTAGGTTTCTGGCTGAATTGCTGGAGACAACTGTTGGATTCTGCTCAAGAACACTGCTAGGAAGTGGCTGACCTCCTCACAAAACTCCTGGCTGAAATTTGTCCTTCTTCCTCCTTCCCCAAGGTTGCTCCATTGTTGGACTGTGTAATCCTCTAGCTGACTGCATGGCCCCTGCGCTGTCTTGGAAGGAATTATTGCGTATGCCTGAAGGTGTACCTGTGATGCCTCTCTCCAAAACTGAATGTGACTCCTCTCCTGAGTGGGCACTCGAAGTCCCCTAAGGATGAGGTTGTGATCTCTGCTCGGAAATCTCTGTGCTAAACATCACTTGCATACTTAGCTAAGCAGCTCAAGCGTGCTTTTGGTTTACCAGACAGAAAATCAGTAGATAAATGAATGAATGAGGAATGAGCTGCTCTCATCCTCTTTTACCTAGTTGAGCCCCCAACGTTCCCTTGGGCCCCACTGCTTTGCACTGCCACCTCGCCCTACCAATCATTGCGCTGCCACCGCACAGTTGTTGTCCCCACGCTGTCCCTACGCTACCTACTGTGCTGCCTCTCCTGCGCTGGCTGCTATCTTTTGCGTGATGCTGGCCCCACAGGTCCCACTCCAGCGTTAATCTTTACCTTAGTGACTTTAGGAAAGTGACCTAGTTATAAAGTTTATTTGTGGGTCAACCTCACCCATCTTATTTTCGGCTAACATTAGAAAAAGACAAAATTTGACAAAATTAATATTTCAATTAGCTGACTGCTAATTTGGAATATTATAGGTACAACCCTTCATTTAAAGGTATCAAATGAGATTAAGAGATGTCCATTAAGGGCCAAAGGGTAGGCAGGTTTGTGTCCTTTGCATGCAACTATTGACAATATTCTAACCCTTAAGGCCGTCATTAAGGAGGTGAGACAACACTCTTTGAAAGTCTCTTGTTGCTTTGTAGACTTTCTGATAGCTTTTGACTTAGTGAATCAATATTTCTTAGCAATTCACACTTTATTAATCTTTTTCAGAGCATTATTTATTCTTCAGCATTATTGTTATTATTCTTTACCAGATATAAAATGAAGTAGAAAACACCATACAACAAATACAATGCAGAAAGATAAGATAGTAGACACAATATTTTTAGGTGGAGAACCCCCTCCGGATTAAAAACCACCAAATGCTTCTTAGTAATTGTCTTCTTCTCTCTTCAAATGAAAAATTAATTACATTAAGATTTCAGCTACCACTGAGGGAGGCGTAAAGCCCCTAATTCATAGGCTACAACCTGTAGGACGCTACTACACCCTAATACTTGTTGCAACCAGAAGGACGCACCAATGCCCTGTGAGTCATGCCACAACCTAAGGAGTGCCCCAACACTCTGTTTACTAGCTGGTGTTGGAAGGATGCTTCGCTTCCCTGTAATTTATCAACCACAACTAAAAAGGACGCTTCAAAGCCTGTTGCAGGCTAGGACCTGCCCTAGCACCACCCTGCCACCCTGAAGGGTTCTCAGGCCATAACCTGAAGGAGTCTCCAATCACCTGCCTTGCACCACCCTACCACCCTGAAGAGTTGGCAGACCATATTTCACAATTTTCAGACTGGATCCTCCTGTGCTCTAAATTAATATAAGAATGTTGTAATGATGATAATGCTGCTCTGCAAAAACTGCTCAAACTGACAACTGCATATCATTCCTCAAACTGACCACTGCATATCACTGATTAAACTGACCATTTACCACTGCACAGATCAAGCCACTGAACAAGCTGCACATCAAATGTTGTCACATCAACTGTCAACTACTCAAACTGACCACTAACCACTCTATTACTGCACAATGCATACACAGTCACTGCACTGTCCTGATTATGAAAGAATAAGCATAAAGAGCTCATAAAGCAGTCAAACCACTTTGCTTCACTGTACCAAACTACTTATGCTTCTGCAATCATCTGGCACTGCTATCAAAAGATGGCACAAACCCAAGTTCCTCGGGCCATCTCTATGGCCTGCCTGCAATGCTCTGAGACTTAGTTCAAGGAGGGCTACCGACATATGTGTAAACACTGCTGCTCAAATAGTCAATGTCCTGGAGCCATTATCACCCACTATAATCACGTATATCACGGTCCAATGAGGCTGTCATAAACCAACTGTAATATTGTTACATGTCATATCAATGAAATACATCAGCTAAGTGACCAATGTCACTGACATAAAGATTCTTAGTATACATGACAAGAAGGAACCTAATGTTAATAGGTCATTGTTTCATTGTTATGTCAAGTCAAGACATCATTTCAATGTCGATTCATTGTTCCCACAAGTAAGGTCTATATGTCAAGTCAATAGGTCATATAGGTTTGTAAGTCAAATCAAATTAATGTGTCAAGTTAATGGGTTATTTCAATATCATTATCTAGTTGTTGTAACTTGTACAAATCAATGTATCAAGTCAAGGTCAATACATTATGTCATTCCAACGCAATTGTATGTGCTCAGAGGACTGTTCAGGTTACTAATCCAAGGAACACTGTCACATCAAGCTAAGGTCAAGATACTAGAACAATCAACAAGAATCTAGTCATTGAAAGATAATAGTGTCACTGGTTCAGATGTTTAAATAAAATGTCAAGTCACTCCAATAGTCATTGTCTCACTGTTTTATGTTATATTAAGATGGTCATAAATCTTGTCATCAAATTCTAGTCATCACAGTGAGACAAACCAGCAAGGTCAATGCACAAAGATCAAGTGTGTCAAGGTCTTATATATATATATATATATATATATATATATAAGGAGTTTATGCAATGTATATTCACTTCCACTAGAGTTTGAAGTCGATGATTGACTTAGTGCATGATATTGATATTCGAACAATGAACTCCTTGCAACCATTGTCTTATAATGAGAAACCTTGTCATATATTGACATCTGTCACTGAACAATCTTCCTATACACTGCTTCTTATCAAAGTCAAGATAGACTTACTTCATTTACTAGCCTAAACATTGTTACTGTTCTCAAGTATTAACCACAGGTCGGAAAGGATTGAAATGGATCACAGGACCATACAATCAGATGCCATTAGTTCTCACAAATCCGAGCAAGTATTATAGCTTTGATCATCCAAATATCAAACCTTAACTGATGTTGATTTCTTCTTCTTCAAAAAAAAAACTGAATGTTCTTCTCACAATTTTGTTAATGATTAGGGCTTGTATTAGGCCACAAAAGGTTTGCTTCAAGATCACAGACAGTTAATCAAGATCAAATGTCTTTCTTTTAAACAACCAGCAGGACTGACCTCCTTTTGTATTAAGATTTATGTCATAAATTCTTTCAATTCAAGAGTTTCGTAATGATGCCCTAATGAGGGTTGAATAACAGAGGTATAAACACAAGAAGAATACACAAAAAAAAAATGCCCAAGCAAGACCTCACAGATCACAAAGGAAATAGACATTTAACCAAACATCAGAGATGAAAAAATCTGTAGAAGAACTGGGTCCGAACTTTGACTTGCCTCGGAGGGATGCTCAGAAAATATCACAAGTCAGAGCCTTAGGTAAAATGAAACTCACTTCCCTTTAACAAATGTCTTGTACCATAGAACCTTCAATACCAAGTCAAAGCAAGATGAATTTTTCTTTCTTGATCCTATGATATTTCTTTGTGCTATCCACAGGTAGCCAAAAATTTCAGAGGTGAAATCATCAGTCAAATGATTTAGATTTGATCTGTGAGGTAAAGTATAATGTTTCCCTTTTATAGTCATATGAGGGAGCAAGGAGGGGCTTCTAAGTGACCGTTGGAGAACTTAGGAAGGGGTTTTAAGGTAGACGTTAGAGGGCTTTAGTTATTAAAAAATTTGATTTTATAAGCCTTGAAACTTAATCAAGAGAGTCACTGCCATAAAAATGATTAGATTAGACTTGTAAATCAAGGAAGGAAAACTCCGTGTGAGTGTAGGTTGTTTGATGCCATTTCTTAATATAATTATTCTTTTCAAACCTTAAGTTAAATGTTTAATAATTAATAACCAATGTCAAAGTGCCATGTCACCATCCCCTTAGGGCTTTAGCCCAAAAATTGGGGTGTCCAACTTAAAATGTGAATATCTCTCAAACCGCAGGAGGCCTCTCGGGGTTTACCACATACCACCGGAAACATATATTCGAGGAGAATCCAATGCCGTCGATCTCCAAGTCAAACTCAATATTTTGACCCTTCAAAAACCCTCGACAAAGTCGGCGTACATCCTTAGTCCAGGGAACACAAACCCTAGGACTTGGGTTTTCAACCATCCATCAGTGTAGCTCCCAACTTGATATAATCTAACAATTACTAAGAAGTGTTCATTAACCCTTTGACATCAATGACTGGTGTTTTTAGTCAAAGTCATACCCAATCAACTCCATGGGTTGACATCAATGACAACACCATCCAACAGGATTACCCTTTTTTTATGGCTTCATGACATTGGCATATCAGAGACCCTTATCACTACTATCATGCGCTTGTATGACTTCATAGTTGGCTTCCTCTTCGCTACTTGGTATGTTGCCTCTCTGCCGCTGTTGTATTCTTGGCCTCAGATCAGAATCCATTGCCAATCTTTGCCTCTCACTGCACTGCAAACTCACTTTGAAATTCTTAGCATACCACGCCCTAGAATTTCGACTTAGCTTAAGTGCTCTGCCAATGTGTGTGTTCTCCAACTGACTCCAAGCCCTTCTCTTATACTTTTTTCGTTGGCAAACCAACGACCATGATCTAATCTCTAATCGACAGCTAAGATTATAAGTTGCTTGATCCACATCACCTAGAACATTCTCATCACATGTTTAATTTAATTCACTTTAATCTTTTAATTTTCCTAAGTTAGACTTAGGGTCCTTAATTAAAAAGATTAACTATTTGAATAACTATCAAACCAGATGGAATTTCTCCAAATGCTTTCTAGGTCTTGGAGGTCTCAAAGTACTCTAGCTGCTCCACAAAATTTTGGAGCTAGAGCACATCCGATGCTACCCCAAAATCTCAACACTCCCTCTTAGCGAGGAGTGTGCTATAGCAATACTTCCACACCAAAGTACTGCCCTAATCTCTGGCATCGGTCTCTGGGCTGATGCTTGGCTAGCTACCCTCCATCACTACGCTACTGTTGCTCTCTATACTCCTACCCATGACTCTGCCACAGTCACTGCCACATCTGTACTGCAACTCCCTCTCAACTTGTTGCATCATGCTGCCAACTGTTGCACTGCAACTCAGTTGCTGAGAAGTAAGCAACTAAAGAACCCCTACCCAAATACTGACAGACAAGTCAATCGGGTTGCATCTCATCATTGAAGCTCCCTTGGTTGCTACAATGTGATGTCCTCCTGAAGCCACTGCGCTGCTATATTTTTGCACTACGTAAGCATTGCATCCTCTACGCTGCTGAAGTCCTAACAACCCCTCTGCGTTGCTGCTTCTACGTTGCTGCTACCTCTGCACTGCGCTACTCCCTCTACATGTCCCAACTCTGCCCTCTTCTTCACTGTGATCCTTTGCACCCACTGCTCCAGTCATCCCCGCTACTGTCTTAAGGCTCTCATAGCACGTATGTGATCCAAGAGTTGGGCTACTCAATGATCCTGCCTTCCATCTGTAGCTGCTCTACAGATCAATATCGCCCCACCTCTTCTCTCGAGGTTCATGAGCACTCATGGCCACATCATCATCATAGCCATCGTCTTCTTTAGCTGCTGCAACCTTGGATTCAACTTCCTTCTACTTCTTCCTTAGAGGACAAGTGGTGGCGAAGTGTCCAAGTTCACCACACTTGAAGCATTGGATTTTTGATAGATCCCTCTTCTTATTCCCTTGCTGCTTATTGGATTCAAGGGCTGCATCTTCCTCTTAATCCTTCACTTTGCTGGATCCGGTGTTGGCTTGTCTCTTGGTCATTCGACAGATTTCCTCTTGTCGGAGGATAGCCCACATGTCATCCCAGCTTGGAAGGTCCTGTCTGCCCAAGATGCTTTCGACAAACGTTTCCCATTCATTTATGACTGCATTTAGAGAAGTCATCACCATGACATCATCCTCCACTTTAACCCCCATGGAAATCAGTTGATCCCAGATTGACTGCAACCTAAAGAAGAAAGGATCGATTTCCTCTCCCTTATTCATCACAAATAACCTAATCTGGTTCTCCAAAAGCATTTTCTTCTAGACAGATTTCCCTTGATACATTGTGGTTAATGCTGTCCAAATGACATTAGCCATCTTCTTCTCGACAATGTGTGGGACCAGCCAAGACGGTTAGTGTAGCCATCGGTTAGTGTAGCCAAGACGTTCTCTACATGCTCCTATAGTGTGTATGCCTCCAGGACCGTCAAGATTTTGGCCTTCTAGATAAAAAAGTTGGACAAGTCATCCAACCTATCCTGATCACGCAGTCCGTACGGCACCATCTATCTCAAAAAAATTTTTCGAAACAAATACTCCTCTCTCTGCTGTTGTTGCTACCCTCAACATAAGCCCGAATCTAAGGTCCTTCGTGAAAAGGCATCCTTTATAATAACTGCTCCCTCTCACAACTGATTTCCCTCCTTGGAAATCTGCCAAATCCTCTGAATCAACCCTCTTCGATCACTCTCCTGATCGATCCTCAAATTTCTTTCGCAAAAAAAATTGTTGAGCGGCTGTTCTCCTCGCGCTCTTTGTCAACTTAGCTAGGCACGATTCTGCACCGACAGAATCTCCACTGCTCCAGTAACCTTTGAAGATCTGAAGCTCCACTTTCAGACTATAGCAAGTTTGCACAACAACCTGTGAACTGGACTGCGTCCCTCTGGCTGGCCTCTGCGTGAGCAGACTGGCTCAGCGCAGCGCAGGCTGCTCCTGCGTCACTCTAGAAGGCTCTGCACTACCACTACGTCACTCAGCCGGGAGTGCATCAGCCCCTGCGTGGCCTCTGTTGGGACTGCGTCCTCCAGGTGTTGCGCTGCCCTCTTCGGAACTCTGTTGCTTCAATTTCCTTCTCTGTAGCAAAAAAATCTTAGCCGTTTTGCTGGTGATTCAGCTTGATTTGCAATGCTCTGATACCATGTGAAAATTTCTAGACATAGAAATCCTACTGCAGTGTCTCGATTTACTTTTCCTACTTGAATTATATTACAAGTTATTTTACAAGTAAACACAACTGCAGCCTACACATTTACCAATCATTTATTTAACATAAGGCACATATGACAAAGTGACAAAGATTTTTCAGACAAATGTCCTCGGAAAAACCCAATGCGGGAAATTTGGTGCAACTAGCTCTAGAGGGTTTTATTATTATGCAGAATCTGAATACAACAATTTCTGGGCACCAAACATGGTTGGCCCTGCAGATAAAATCACGACAGTAATACCTCTTTCACTCGGAGACAGTAAATATGGCTGATTCACACCCTCAAACGGGATTTATAGAACTCGAGCCTTTTTTGGCCCACCAGAAACCCCAGTGCTGTCCCTCAGCCCTCCGCGTCAGCCTTTCTGGCCTGCATCAGCCTTTGCGCTGCTCTGGAAGGGCCTGCGTCACCCTCTCTAGGCTTAAGATTCCCCTGCACTGCCCTAATTGGGCCTATGTCACCCCTGAAGGGTTCCTGCTGCCTCTGCGCTGCCCTCTACGTGGCTCTGGCTGATTTGCGTAGCTCTCGCTGACCTTTGTGCTGCCTGGTATGCTGTCTTTTTGTCTCTGTTGTATTCTTGGCCTCGGATCAGAATCCCTTGCCAATCTCTGCCCCTCACTGCACTGCAAACTCACATCAAAATTCTTAGCAAACCACGCCCTAGAATTTCGACTTAGCTTCAGTGCTCTGCCAATGTGTGTGTTCTCAACTGACCCCAAGCCCTTCTCTTATACTTTTCTCGTTGGCAAACCAATGACCGTGATCTAATCTCTAATCAACGGCTAAGATTAGAAGCTACTTGATCCACATCACTTGGAACATTCTCATCACCCTTTAATTTAATTCACTTTAATCTTTTAATTTTCCTAAGTTAGACTTACAGTCCTTAATTAAAAAGATTAATTATTTTAATAACTATCAAGCCAGATGGAATTTCTCCAAATGCTTTTTGGGTCTTGGAGATCTCATGTACTCCAGCTCCTCCACAAAATTTCAGAGCTAGAGCACGTCCGATGCTACTCCAAAAACTCAACACTAACTGCACTGCTGCCAACTCTGCACTGCGCTCACCAACATCTGACTGCAACTAGTCTCTGCAACTCACTCTGGCATCTCACTGTATCAATTGTCACTGGTCCATCATGCTACTGAATATTATGGGCCCTTGTAGCCAGGTAATGATCCAAGAGGTGGACTCCTCAAGGATCCTGCCCATTTGTAGCGCTTTGGGGATAGAAAGCCAAGTCACCCCACCTCACTCTTGAAGGTATATCGACAAACATCATGAAGTCTTCCTCCAACCTGGAGGAAAGCCTATCGATCTCTGCAGAAGTTGCCTGCCGGTCCTGCTTCTCCTCCTTTTCCTTTTTCTTGAGAGGACACTGGGTGTTGTAGTGGCCTAGCTCACCACCTTTGAAGCACTTGACCTTTGACAGGGCCTTCTTCTTCAGTTTCTCCCCCTGTCCCTGACTGTGACCCTTCAATGTGAGGGCCACATTCTCCTCTTGCTTCACCTGCTTCGATCTGCTGCTACTGCTGCTGCTGATGGAGCTCTTTAGCAAGTCTCATCTCAACTCCTCCTGCTGCAAATTGGCCCACATCATGTCCCACCTTCGCAAGGTGTCTTAGCCCAAGATACTTTGGACAAATACCTGTGACTCCTCGGAGACACTGTTGAGTGCCATCGTACTAGCTTTGTGGGTTGAGACATTGCCCCAACATTGGCAAGTTGGTCCCTGATCTCCTGAATCCTGTAGAGGAAGGGGTCTATGCGTTCCCCCTTCTGCATCTTGACATATCTCAGCTTCTCCTCCAAGTACATCTTCTGTTGCTTGGAAGTGCCTTGGTACATCGTGGGAAGCATATCCCACATCTCTTTGGCCATTGCCTTCGCTGATATGTGTGATACAATGTGATCCTGAACACCATCAAGGATCAACCTCTTTGCCCTCGCCATCTCCTTTCTGTATTCCTTTAGCTGATCCACATCCGTGGGAATTGCTACCACTGCATCAATATATGTTTTTAGGCCAAACTCGTCAAGAAGGAAGAACACCCTTGCCTTCCAAATGACATAATTGGAAGCCCCATCCAACTTGTCCTAATCACGAAGCCCAATAGTGGTCATCTCAATGGACTGTCGAAAATCTCCTTTTCCCTTCTGCTCAGCTATTCGCACTCCTTTCTGGAGTGAGAAACTCTGTTCATAACGACTGTTGATCTGCAAGGGAAATCGAACTTCTTGAGACTAGAATTTCCCCGAGGAAAATTTTTCCTCAGTGTGTGCTCTTCTTCCACCCAACGCTAGTTCTTCTCACTACAACCTTCACAAATAAAAAAAAACTGCAGAAGAAACAAACGTTAGAAGAAATGCTTACACACACACACATAAAATAACACAATTATTTTTGGACCAATGTCCTCGGAAAAAACCCAACTTGGGAAAACTGGTGCAGCAACTGAGGGTTTTATTATCATGCAACAGTGAAATAATCTGAGTACCTAGATGCTGAAATTAGCAATCCTACAGAGAAAAAATGGCAAGAAAAATGTAGTGAGGAATTTCCTCACTCCACAAGCAAATTCGGGATCTGACCTCTGCTCAAATTGAGTTGTCTAAATTGGCTCTGCGCAGTCATTGCGTCACCCTATCGCAGTGACTTCTTCACTGAGCTTAGAGCAACTTCTCCTCAAGCCGTCTGGGAAAATGTCTCTCCTAGCCTCTGGAACCTCTACCCAGCTTCTGGCACTGAAACTTTGCTTCTCTGCAACAAATTTGAAATTGCTTGTAGAGGCTACTGCGCTACTCTGCATTAGCCTCATTGTGGCTCCTCTGCTTCTCTGCAAACGCACTCATCGGAACTGGAATCCTTCCTCCGTATTCATTGCCCCTGCCCCTCGCTCACTACTTTGATCTCACTGACTCTCTCTCTGGCAACTAACAATTGCTACTCTAGAAATTGATCTGCCTATGAAATCCAACTGTTGAAGTGATTTCTCCAAGCCCCATCGACTTCTTCTTATAATCCTATGTTGAGACTTCAATGACCAAGATTAGATCTTAATCGATGGCTAGGATTAACTTGAAGTCAATCCGTGTGAGTTTCTAGAACATTCATACCTTGAATTAATTAATTTTGATTAATTAGCCATATTCCCTAAGTTTAGACTGACTAATAATCTAATTAATTCACTTCTAGACAAAATTTCCAAAAACGATTTCTGGGTTTTGGAAATCTCTTGTGTTCTAGCCTCCACAAATTTACGTCGCTAGAACACATCCGATGCTACAAAAACAAACAGGGGCCCCTTGGGCTACTAGCACAACTTCTTTGAAGCTACATATTTTGATCTTGGGATAGGGGTCATTCTTTTAGTAGGCATCCCTTCACTTCTAGACAATAATGATATCTTCCTCCTTTGATATAGAGAGGTACATAGCATACCAACTCTTCTAGATAGATTTCTATCCAGATTTTCTTGCCTTCAGTCTCAAATGATAGTAAAGGTTCAAATAGAGCAAGATCTTTTCTTCTTCAGATGATATATCAAGGGGATATTGTCCTTATTACCTCCTTTTAGGCATTCTCTTTTGTGGAGTTTTTTTTTCTCTGTTAAACTCTTAGCGATTTTTTAATATATCCGTCTCTTCTAGCAATATTACTTTCCTTCCTAGTCAAGAAAGTTTACATCTTCAATTAGATCCATCTTTGGTTTGAGAGAAGTGTTCCTTATGCTCCATTGTACTTAGCAGTGCCATTGACCTATTTGTGGTCATTTGTTGGACATTAATAGAATTATCTTATCATTTGTTTCATCTTATTCTTCACAACACCTACTGTCTAGACAACAATGATATATTCCTCCTTTGAGACAGAGAGGTACATAGCATACCAACTCTTTTGGATAGATTTCTATCCAAAGTTTCTTCTCTTCGGTCTCAAATGATAGTAAAGGTTCAAATAAAGCAAGATCTTTGCTTCTTCACATGATATATCAAGGGGATATTGTCCTTATTACCTCCTTTTAGACATTCTCTTTTGGGGAGTATTTTTTTTCTCTTTTAAACTCTTAGAGACTTTTGGATATATCCATCTCTTCTAGCAACATTTCTTTCCTTCCTAATCAACAGAGTTTACATCTTCAATTAGATCCGTCTTTGGTTTTATAAGAGTGGTCCTTATGCTCCATTGTACTTAGCAGTGCCATTTACCTATTTGTGGTCATTTGTTGGACGTTAATGGAATTATCTTATCTTTTGTTTCATCTTCTTCTTCACAACAACTACCTAGTCACCATTACTAGAACTATGTCTTCTCCTTTTTGATGATTCTCCTGGTAAGTTTCTCTTGGTGGAATTATGTTGACAGGGATTGCTTTCTCACAACCTTCCCAATAGTTCTACCCAGTAATCACTGACTAGAACTATCTTGTGCTCTCCTTTTTTGCTTGTGCAAAGGCTACTTCTTATTACAAGCTATAGTTTAGTCTTCTTTTATTCTTTCAGAAAATTCTATCCAATAACACAATTGGAACTATCTTCTTTAGTTTTGTCGTTTATCTCCTCTATGTCATCACCTTCCTCTCCTCATGCTGCCTTCTTTCCTTCATTGTGAGCTACAAGATGGTCTTCTCCAACGATAAATTGTGAGTTCATACTCTCCACTTTTTGCCTATGTGCATGCTTCTTTAGTTTTGTCGTCTATCTCCTCTATGTCATCACCTTCCTCTCCTCATGCTGCCTTCTTTCCTTCATTGTGAGCTACAAGATGGTCTTCTCCAACGATAAATTGTGAGTTCATACTCTCCACTTTTTGCCTATGTGCATGCTTCTTTTCATTACAAGTTATAGACATGTCTTCTTTCATTCTTCTAGACACTTGTATGCATTAACACAACTAAAACTATCTTCTTTACTTTTGTTGCCTCTCTCCTCTAGGTCGACTCCTTCCTCTTCTCTATCTTCTCTTTGCTATGAGATATAGGCTCATTTTCTCTTCCTCTACCTCCTCTTCGATGTTTTATCATCTCTTCTACTCTTTATGATATAGGTTATGTTAAGAATGCCTTTTTCTCCTCTGCTTGCCTCTCTTTTTAGGGATTATTTAAATTCCCTGAGCTACACAACCAATTGTTCTAATAGGTCATTACAAAGTTTCCAATCCAAATTGTTAATTTTAGTTAACAATGGTATGTTCTATGCTTAACACAATTACTTCAATGTCCTTCAAGCAACCCAATGAAAATTTCCAATTTTAGTTTTCCAATAGTCATCATATTAACCATAAATCACATTGACAGTAACTATAGATAGAACATAAAATAAAATGCAGAAGATAAGACAAGATAAGAGGACACCAGATTTCGCGGATGCCAGGGTAAAACCCCAATGTGAGGAAAATCAATTCTTCTTATTATTATATCAAATGTTCAGCACAGAGAGAGTACAAAAAGTCAAAGTTGACTTGCCATATCAAAGTCAAAACAACCCTGTCAAATCTAACTGCATTCAAATTCAGCCCTAACCAGAAAGTCATTGATGGTCAAATCAACAGAAAAAATGTCTCCTTTGAAGCTCGATTAGAGGCAGTGAAGCTTGGCCTCCAGCAATGGTCAAATTCATCCCAAAACAATCCTTCAAAGTCCAATCAAATTTGGTCAAAGGAGAGAAAGTCTGTTGTAATTTTCTACAGTCAAAGTTGCAGTCAACCCTAAATTCAACGTTGGTCAAAGTGCCCATATTTTCTTGATTTATGTGTCTAGTAATCGGCCTAGAGAAACAAAAATAATCCTCCAAAAATCACATTCAATACTGGTCAAAGAGTCCCTGGTCAACACTTGTCAAACTCGGTCAACTCTTGAAATTTTGGGCCCTGCAATTTTGTCCAGAAATTCGACCTTGTGCCACGTGTGTGAGAGAGAGAATGCCCAATAGTTGTACGAACCAATGAGATAAGGAGACGTGTGTGTTGATGATTCCAAATGAGGTGAGAGGACACCTATATTTATACAAGTCGTTGAGGGTGAAGTGTCACATCCATTGGGCTTCATGAGCCTACATGATGATGAGGCTCACCATGAAAATTTGCACATATGTGGGCATAAATTCAAAAACACATTTCTGCTTGTCCAAATTGTGAAAGTTCCTAGATCTAGAATCCTATTGCAGCAACTAGAAAATATTCTCCTAATTGTTAACACTGCAACCCTCACTTAAATAAACTGTGTAAATTAGATGCAGAAACAAGTTCTTAGCAAGAAAAGAAATAATACACACACGACACCGTTGTTTTTGGACCAAGTCCCCGGAAAAATCTACTGTGGGAAAACTGGTGCAGTCGCTGAGGGTTTGATATTATTAAGCAGTAATTTCTGAGTACAATTCTTCGGATGCCCTGAATGGAAATCCTATATAGTGATATAACAGAACAAAAAGCTAGTGAGTTGATCTCACCCATCACTGGAATATTTGACACTGATCTGCACTGGAGATGAGCCTCTGCATTGTCTCTACGCAGTACTCCGTCACACTTACGCAGTCACTGCATCACTGCTGTTGGGACTTCAACACACCTCCTTTGATCTCTCTGCAAGCTGAAAAATTCAGCCCTCTGTTGTCCCGGTCTCACACCCCGACTCCGTCACTGGATCCTGACTACTCCTTAGCAGAAATACAGACTCCCTCTGAAGCTTTGCATGCCTGGCTTTGCGCTGCCTCTTTGGACTACTCCCTGCCCTTTCTGTCTTGTACTCTCCAGATCAGGAAAGATCTCCAATTGGATATTTATCTCTGCCCCTCTCTGCCAGAATCAAATCGATCGATCTTCTCCCTGAGCACTACTCACTAAAGAAATTCGATCTCTAGACTTTGTCGGTGTCTTTTCCAAATGCCCCATCAAGTCCTTATAATCTTCTTATTGAGCCTTCACTGACCGAGATTAAATCGCTAATCAACGGCTGAGATTAACTTGACTTGATCTCCATTTTTTTCTAGAAGATTCACACCCTATATTATTAATACCCTTTAATTACTTTAATTTCCTAAGTTTAAACTTAGGGTACCATTAAAAATAATTAATTATTTTAATAAAACACAATCCGTGTGGAATTTCCCAAAATGCTTTCTGGGTTCTTTGGAATACATGTGTCTAAGCCTCCTTGCAAAATTTGAGACTTAGAACACATTCGATGCTACTAGAAATCAACACTCCCTTTTTGCGAGGAATGTGCTCTAGCAATACATCCTGTAGAAGTATCATCCTACCTCTGTAACATCTCCCTCCGCACTGTTGATGTCTGACATTGCTGCCCACCAACATTACACTCCTGCATCTATGCTGCTGCCTACCCTGCGTAATGCTGCCAACTGCTACTGCACTGCAACTTTGTTGCTTAATGCAACAAAAAAATCCAATTTTTGAACTAAGTGTTCAGCATGATGCATCTGGTACTGAAGATCTGATTGCTGCTAGTCTCTGCGCGGACTCTCTGAAGCTACTGCGCTGCTGCTGACTCTGCGTTGTGCCTTCTTGCATTGTTGCGAACTCTGCTTTGTGTTGCTCAGAATCTGGCGCTCACTAGCCACTGTGCTGTCACTTCTGCACTCCTCGACACCAACTGATACTTGTTCATCCTGCTACTTCTGATTTGGGCTCTCATAGCAAGGTAATGATTCGAGAGGTGAACTCCTCAAGGATCCTGCCCAACTGCTACTCTTTCGAACTACAACTCTAGATCACCCCAATTCTCCCCTGGAGATATGTGGGCAATCATCGCGAACTCTTCCTCCTCGATCCTCGTAGTTGCAGCCTACGGATCATGCTTCTCAACTTTTTCCTTCTTCTTGGGAGGACACTGTGTAGCGTAATGTCACATCTCGCACACTGGAAGCATTTAATCTTTGAGACATCCTTATTCCGCCTTCGCTGCTCCTGTTGCCCCTTTGATGCAAGGCCTACATTCTCATCCTCCTCCTTGCGCTTCGTCCCACTGCTGTTGTTGCCATCAAGCTTACACTTGAGTAAGTCTCTCCAAATCTCTTCTCTTTGAAGAGCTGCCCAAATTCCTTCCTAGTATGGCAACTTCTCTCTGCCCAGGATACTCTGGGAAAAAACTTGCCATTCTTCGGAAATGGAATTTAAAGCCAGTCTGACCATCTCCGTGGCCTGAGGTACTGAACCTACAGTTTCCAGTTGATCTCGAACCTCCTGAAGCTTCGCAAGGAACGTGTCTATGCGTTCTCCCTTCTGCACCCTAGTAGACCGCATCTTTTCCTCCAAAAACATCTTCCACTGCTTGAAAGACCCCTGGTATAGCGCGGCCAATGCATCCCACATCTTCTTTGCAGTCCCTTTGCTAGAAATATGTGAGACAATGTGATCGTTCACTCTGTTGACAATGTGATCCTTCACTCTGTCGAGGATCAACCGTTTGAATTTTGCCATGTTCTTCTCGAAGGCTTTCAACGGATTTGCATCTACAGGTTCAGTTAACACGCTGTCGATGAAGGATTTGAGCTCATGCTCATCTAGAAGGAAGGAGATCCTTGCCTTCCAGATTACATAGTTGGAGGCACCCTCCAACCGATCCTGATCACGCAACCCAAAGGTTGCTATCTTACCCAATCAAATGTCGAACTACTGCCTCTAACCCTATCCGCAGCTGTCTCTACAAACTCTCTGCTGGAGTTAGCAAAAAAAATCACGATCTCGCTGCATCTATACGGGAAATTAGAATTTCTTGGGCAAGAAATTCTCTGAGGTCAGAATTCCCTCAAAAGTGTCTTCTTCTTCTCTCTTCTGACGCTTTCTGCACTAGAAACTGCTGCTACAAAAAACTGCGTCCCACCAATTGCTGAATTTGTTGCGCTGCTCCCTCTGCCGCTGACAATTCACGATCTGGACAATCTTACCTCTCCGTCAACTCCCTCAGAGAGAGACTACCTCGCAAATCTTGCCCTCCTAGCCTGGACTGTGCAATTACTGGGAAATCAATCTACTACCTACGCTACTCTTTGATCTCCTTTCTGGTCAACGTTGGATCCTTCTAGTCTACTCTCTTGCTTCCCCTGCACTGCTATACAAGCTCTGATACTATGTGAAAATTTCTAGATTTGGAATCCTATTGCAGCAACTGGAAAACATTCTCCTAATTGTTAACTTTTACTTAACAATTTATTTGCAGTTAACTACGACAAACACTGAATAAATCACACTGCAACCTCTCAGTTAAATAAACTGCGGAAATTAGATGCAGAAACAAGATCTGAGCAAGAAAAGAAATAATACACACACGACACCATTGTTTTTGGGCTAAGTCCTTGGAAAAACCCAAATGCGAGAAAACCGATGCAACAGCTGAGGGTTTGATATTATTAAGCAGTAATTTCTAAGTACAATTCTTCGGATGCCCTGACTGACAATCCTATATAGAGATCTAACTGAACAAAAAGCTAGTGAGTTGATCTCACCCCGTCACTGGAAGATCCGACATTGATCTGCATTGGAGATGAGCCTCTGTGCTATCTCTGCGCAGTACTGCGTCACACCTACGCAGTCACTACGTCACCGCTGTTGGGACTGCGCTGCACCTCCTCTGATCTCTCTTCTAGCTGGAAACTTCAGCCCTCTAGCCTCCCAGTCTCACACCTCATCTGCGGCACTGGATCATGACTATTTCCCAGTAGAAATACGGACTCCCTTTGAAGCTCTGCGTAGCCTCTGCGTCGCTGGCTCTACGCTGCCTCACTGCTTTCTTCCCTCTCTGTCTTGTACTCTTCGGATCAAGAAATATCTCCAACCGAAAAATTATCTCTGCCCCTCTGCAAGAATCAACTCGATCGATCTTCTCTCTGAGCACTGCTCACTAAAGAAATTCAATCTCTAGACTTTGTCGGTGTCTTTTCCAAATGCCCCATCAAGTCCTTATAACCTTCTCGTTGAGCCTTCAAGAAACATCTCCGACCGAAAAATTATCTCTGCCCCTCTACAAGAATCAACTCGATCGATATTAAGTCGCTAATAAACGGCTATGACTAACTTGATTTGATCTCTGTATTTTTCTAGAAGATTCACACCTTGTTTTATTAATACCCTTTAATTATTTTAATTTCCTAAGTTTACATTTAGGGTCCCATTAAAAATAATTAATTATTTTAATAAAACACAACTCGTGTGGAATTTCCTAAAACTCTTTCTGGGTTATTTGGAATACATGTGTCTAAGCCTCCCTGCAAAATTTGGGACTTAGAGCACATCTGATGCTACCAGAAATCAACACAAATTTGATGATCTTTAGGTCGATTTTGGTCCTCTCGAAAAGTGGAATTCAATGCACTAATCATCTCCATCAAATGAGCTATCCAATAGTGGAATTTGGCCCTAGTTGGCAATTTTAACACTCCCTCTCAGCTAGGGAGAATTCCTCCTGCCAATCCATCTGTTATCATCGATCGTCATGGCATCCTGTAATATTCCCAATTAGCACCAGCTAATTGGCAATATTAATTTTGCTTAGATTTTGCCTTTCTAATGTTTAGTCAGGAAATAAAGGGGGTGATGGAACCCATAACCCAAACATAGGAGAAAATAACTCCCTAAAGTCACTTAGATAAATTCGTATTTTAGCATGGGGCCCAGGGGAGCCAAGTGACAACGCAGGTAGAGGGACAGCATAGAGGCAACGTGGGCCAGGTAGCGCAACGGCTGCGTGGGCCAGGACAACACAGTCTAGTGGGGACAGCGTGGCCATGAAGGGACAACGCAGTTGAGTGGGGCCCAAGGGAGAGCTAGGCTCTCAAGCATAAAAGGAGGGAGATGCTAACCATTCGGTCATTCTATTATGCATCTTGTGATTTTCTGTCTATCAGACATCGAGCACGCTTATGCTGTTTAGCGAATTCTGCAGTGCTATTCAGCATGCGAGTGTCTCTGAGCGGAGATTCCAACCTCAACCTCAGGGGACTTCAAGTGCCCGATTAGGTGAGGAGATCCACCATTGATTTTCAGAGCAGAGCACACAGTACCTTTCAGCCAAGGGCACACAGTCACTAAGGCAGCGCAGTCACATTCAGAGATTACGCAGTCTTCGGAGGAGGCAGCACCGAGAGAGAAGAGAGATCAGGGATTTCATCTTGGGAGTAGTGTGAAGGGATCAACCCTTCACAAATCATCTTTTGCAGGAGGAGGAGGCCATCATTTGCAGTTTGACAGTTCAGGGCCAGCGTACTAACCTAGAGTGCGTGATTTTCCCAAAGGGGTCAAATTCTGGGGTCAGCCATTCCGAAATTCCTTCCTGGGTTTTTCTGGGTTTTTGGAGGAGAGCTCATATCCATAGTTTCATATTTTTCTAAGCAGGGGAACAACCCCAAAGAGAAGCTCCATTACGGACAGAGGCAGCAGTTCCGACAACAGCAGCAACAACTTAGGGAATTACGCAGTCATAGAGAGAGCAGCTATTCACTGTGGGATTGTGAGGTTATTTTCAGCTTTGCCTTGAGAGAGCCAAGGTGCCATCATTTTGATCACCTTTGTACACATTTTTATCTTTCAGATTATCATAAAATGGCTCAGCGTTTCTCCATGTTTGCAGTGTTTTTCATGATGTATATCTATTTGTTGTAGTTATTGTTTATGTTGCTTTAGATTGTTGTGTATTTCCTATTCGGAATATTACAATGGTATTAGAGCTCATAGACTTGGCTCAGCCTGTGGAGTAGATCAGTCTATGACACTCGGAGGAAAGGAATACATCACTTACCGGACAAAGCGGTACCTGAGCCGAGAGTGGAGAGTCGAGGCCACATTTGGCTAAGGGGGCTACGTCCCAGTGGTGGACGCAGAGGAGGAAGAACCTATGGCTGAAGAAAGAGATGATGGGAAGGAGTTCAGGAATCTCCTCCTGAAATCTGTGCAGGAGCTCTCGAGGAGGATAGAGGAGATGGGTCAGAAGTTTGCCGCGGATAACAGATAGCGTGAAACCTAAGGGGTTTTCAAATAGGTGAGGGATCCGACACTTCCCATCACATACAGGAGCAGATCACAGCGCAACAGGTAGTACCACACATTCCCCATGTTCCACAATGCCCACATTCTTGACTACAGGCACCGGGACGAGAGGACCACAAGAGCTGGAGGTGGTTCATTTGGGGGACTATTTTGCAGAGTATCAGTCCTATGGGCGAGAGTTTGGTGAAGTTGTCACTTTCCACGATTTTTGCCAGCTCAAAAAGGACAACAAATCTCGCAACCAGAACAGAGGTGGTGGGTACACGCAGAGAGGTTTGCTGCAATGTACTGTGGGGCAGGTTTTTCTTGCCAACATTTGACGGGTCATCTAAATGTTCAGCAAAAGCTCAGGTGGAGAAGTTGGACCTTTATTTTCAACTTAATCAGATGGCAGAGGGAGAGGCCATCAAGGTGGCAGCGCTGCACATTGAGGGAGAGGACCATGACTGGTGGTTCCATGGGATGGCCACGCTGGGTCACTCAGCAGTGATAGTGTATGCGGAGTTTACACGAATATTGGTGGAGCGGTTTGACCGGAGGGATCCGAAAGAGCATTTTGTCGAGCTGGCTAAGCTCAAGCAGACGGGGAACCTGAAAACTTACATTTCTGAGTTCTTGAGACTTTCAGTGATGGTACCCGACCTGTCGTCAGCTAGTAGGATTTACATGTTCATTGATGGGTTGGAAGAACCTCTACATGGGCTATTCAGATCCATGAGGCCTACTACACTTTAGGATGTAGTCGGGAGGACTTAAGATTTGCAGGATGCTTTGCCCAGAACCAGAGCTCCTTTCCCCCAGAGACCGACATTTCAGCCAAAGGGGAAGGACACGAGAGTTCCACTGCTGAAGGGGAACCAAGGCCAGGGACCGTTGGACGATGATACCCCGAGAGACTTGAGACGGAGGAAGCTATGCTTCACATGACAGGAGCCATGGGCAACGGGTCATCGATGTGCTGCAGGGAAGGCACATTACATACAAGTCTTCTTCGACAGTGAGGGAGAAGAAGATGCCTATAAGGGGACAGAGACAGAGTCCAGCGCTGTACTGCAGAGAGGGGATCATCCACCACCTCCTCCCCCAGGAGTAGGAGGAGCAGCGTTTGCACCCACAGGAGGAGTCCTTGCATCTTTGCGAGGGGTTCCGAAGTATTTGACACTGCGTGTTTGGGACACTGTTCAGGGACAACGTGTTTCAGTTCTAGTCGATAGTGGGGCCACTCACAACTTTATTGATGCCCAGCTTGTAGAGAGGAGGGGCATACAGACAAAGAGTTTTGATGGCTTCTCAGTTCTAGTACCAGGTGACAGAACTATGCAGTGTGCTTGATACGTTCCGGCATTAGCAGTGACTATGGGGACTTACACTATGGCAGATCATTTTTTTGTGGTCAACATTCCAGACACCAACGTGGTGCTGGGAGTGTAGTGGTTGATCACGCTGGGGAAGGTCACCACAGACTAGGAGACCTTGGAGATGGAGTGGACGGACAAGAAGAGCGGTAAGCATGTGATGATCCAAGGCATGCATATATATCCTCCGTAGACAGTTTCAGCACACTGGATGGAGGCAGACTTTCGGAAGGGAGACATAGAGTGGACAGTAAAGCTGCATGTTTCAGAAGTAGGGGCCACAGGGCAGGCAGTTCACCCAGATGTGCAATCGATTTTGGAGAGTATTCCACGGTTTTTGGGGATATAACACTAGGACAGCCACCGAACCGGGGGTTTGAGCATACCATTGAGCTGGAGCAGGGTATTCAGGCTGTGATCAAAACACCCTATAGGCATCCCAAAGCCTACAGGGATGAGATTGAGAGAGCCATTCACAAGCTCTTAGCACTGGGACACATCCGGCCCAGTACTAGCCCATTTGCTTCTTTTGTTGTATTGGTGAAAAAGAAGGATGGCACACTGAGGATGTGCATTGACTATTGGGCTCTCAACAAAAAAATGATGAAGAACCGATACCCCATTCCGTGGATTGACGAGTTGATGGATGAGCTGAAGGGATCAAAATTCTTCTCCAAGATTGATATGAGGTCGGGATACCATCAAATCCGAGTGAGGGACCAGGATGTCCCCAAGACTGCTTTCAGATGCCATTATGGCTATTTCGAGTTTTTGGTGATGCCCTTTGGGCTAACCAATGCCCCAGCCACTTTCCAGTCTTGTATGAACCACATCTTTCATGGTCAGTTGAGGATGTTCATGCTGGTGTTCTTTGATGATATCCTTATATACAGCCGCACTTGGGAGGATCACTTACAACACATTGAGGTTGTATTGCAAATCTTGGAGGAGAAGCATTTGTATGCTAAGCTCTCCAAGTGTGAGTCTGGGTTAACAGAGATGCTCTATTTGGGGCATATCATTGGTGTGGCCGGAGTGAGAGTCCATGAGGAGAAGATTCGGGCCATCTGGGAATGGTCGGAGCCGAAGAATGTAACAAAACTCCGGGGCTTGTAGGCATCTTCACTTACTACTAGAATTTTATCAAGGGATTTTCTTAGCTTGCTGCACCCCTCACAGATCTCACCAAGAAGGGGGCATTCAGTTGGACTGATACAACGCAGAGAGCCTTTGACAAGCTCAAGGAGGTGATGAGTAGCTGCCTAGTGTTGGCTTTGTCGGATTTCACGCAGCCCTTCATTCTAGAGTGCGATGCTTCAAGAGAGGGAGTGGGCGCAGTTTTGATGCAGAGGGGCCACCCCATAGCTTTCGAGAGCAGGAAGTTGTTGCCGCATGAGAGGTTGTATCCTATATACGACAAGGAGATGTTGGCCATTATGCATGCACTGGCCAAGTTCCAGCAGTACATGGTGGGCAACAGGTTTCGGGTGAGGACTGACCACAACAGCCTCCGGTTTTTCCTTAAGCAGAAGCAGTTGCAGGAGAGGCAGCAGAAGTGGGTCAGCAAGATCCAGGCTTATGACTTTGACATTGAGTATGTCAAAGGGAAGAACAACGTGGTGGTCGATGCTCTATCACGCAGACCGGCAACGCTGTCCTTGATGAGCATAGATACGGACTGGAGGGCTCAATTACTGGTGGAGTACTCCAAGGACCGTTTTGCTTGTGAGGTGCTAGATGGCCAGATCACAGATGATAGGTACAGAGTGATGGATGAGGTTATTTACTTCAGGGATAGGATCTTCTTGATTAGGGGTTCTCAGCTGAAGGAGAAGATACTGCGTGCCTCCTGTGACTCATCATTATCAAGCCATCAGGGATTCACGAAGAGCTACAGGGCTATCAGGGAGAGGTTATCTTGGAGATGCCTCAAGGAGGACGTACTCCGGCATGTCAGGGAGTGCGAGGTATGTCAGAGGAACAAGGGGAAGGTGAGCCACACAGCCAGATTACTACAGCCGCTTCCCATTCTGGAAGGAAAGTGGGAGTTGGAGTTGCCCGCAAGTAGCAGGATACACAACATCTTCCATGTATCATGCCTGAAAAAAGCATTGGGGCAGCAGGTGACTGCAACAGAGGAGCTCCCGCCTATAGATGATGAGGGGCATTTGGTGCTACAGCCAGAATCCATCATAGACACCAGGGAGGGACAACTACGGAGCAGAACAGTCAGGGAGTACTTGGTGAGATGGAGGAATTTGCCGAATGAGGATGCCACTTGGGAGAGTGAGAAAATTTTGCAGCATCCATATTTGCAGTTGCTTGAAGACAAGAAACATTTCAGTGGGGAGGACTATAAAATTCCCAATTAGCAGCAGCTAATTGGTAATATTAATTTTGCTTAGATTTTTCCTATCTAATGTTTAGTCAGGAAATAAAGGGGGTGATGGGACCCATAATCCAAACATAGGAGAAAATAACTCCCTAAAGTCACTTAGATAAATTCGGATTTCAGCATGGGGCCCAGGGGAGCCAAGTGACAGCGCAGGGAGAGGGACAACATGGAGGCAGCGTGGGTCAGGCAACGCAGTGGCAACGTGGCCATGAAGGGACAACGTAGTTGAGTGGGGCCTAAGGGAGAGCTAGGCACTCAAGCATAAAATGAGAGAGAGGCATGGGGCCCAGGGGAGCCAAGTGACAGCGTAGGGAGAGGGACAACATGGAGGCAGCGTGGGTCAGGCAACGCAGTGGCAACGTGGGCCAGGACAACATAGTCTAGTGGGGACAACGTGGCCATGAAGGGACAACGTAGTTGAGTGGGGCCTAAGGGAGAGCTAGGCGCTCAAGCATAAAATGAGAGAGAGGCTAACCATTCGGTCATTGTATTATGCATCTTCTGATTTTCTGTCTATCTGACATCGAGCACGCTTACGCTGTTTAGCGAAGTCTGTAGTGTTGTTCAGCACACAGGTGTCTCTGAGCATAGATCCCAACCTCAGCCTCGAGGGACTTTGAGTGCCCGCTCATGTGAGGATATCCACCATTGATTTTCAGAGCAAAGCACGCAGTACCTTCCAGCCAGGAGCACATAGTCACGAAGGCAGCGCAGTCACACTCAGAGATTACACAGTCTTGGGAGGAGGTAACACCGAGAGAGAAGGGAGATCAGGGATTTCAACCCGAGAGTAGTGTGAAGGGATCAACGCTTCACAAATTATCTTTTGCAGTAGGAGGAGGCCATAATTTGCAGTTTGACAGTTCAGGGGTAGCGTACTCACCTGGAGTGCGTGATTTTCCCAAGGGGGTCAAATTCCGGGGTCAGCCATTCTGGAATTCCTTCCTGGGTTTTTCTAAGTTTTTGGAGGAGAGCTCATATTCGAAGTTTCATATTTTTCTGAGTAGGGGAACAACCCCAAAGAGCAGTTCCATTCTAGACAGAGGCAGCAGTTCCAACTGTTATCACTCCGCCAGATTCCCAAGGCTAAAGAAGGAATCCCAATAGAGGTAACCACAGACCAAGCTTTTGACGTGATAGCTAGCCCTATCAAGCTGGAGATGGCTCTCTTCAAAAGGTTCACAACGAGGAGGGCTAGAGCAATTAGGGTTTTTAGGCTAGCTATAGAGTGTAGGGGGTTGTTTTGAATTGTTTTGGTTGGGGAAATCACTGGATAAATAAATTAGGTCAAGGAAAGCTAGGTCAGGGCAAACAAGTTAGGGTTGCAGGGATCAATGGGGCAAGGTAGGTATAATGATTATCACTTGAAGAGAATTGTTATGGAATGGTGTTGAAGCTGTAAGAAGGCTAAGAAAAACATAGGAGATGTATTTTTCTCAGACAGAAGAAGATGAACAAAATATGATCAGTTACCCAAAACAGAGCATGTGCAAACATGTATTTTGATTATCTAACTTGTAAAAGATCATAACATAGAAATGAAGTGAACATGAATACTGTACTTTCAAACATATGATACTTAAGAAGAAACAATGATAGACATTCAATACCACAAGTATCCCATAAAAGTATCTGCAACTCCTCTTTATTAGGTTGGCCAGATTGAGTACAAAGTTTCCTTAATCAACTAGCAAACATCAAACTGATTCCAACCTTGGTCTATTGTGAAGAAAGGGACTAAATAGACATGAAAACAACATTCACTCATCCTCAGGGGTCGAATCCATGAGGTGAGGAATATATTACACAAAAATATGAACTAATAGCTAAAGTATAGGATGGTCCAAGTGACTCATTCCTAACTTAAGTGAACTGATTCATTACACCTCATTTGTTTGACTTACCTAATGTATTTACTATAGGTAATAGTAAAAACATGATAATTACATTTATTTTCATCATTTACATAGGTAAAATCATCATTTCCCGAGATGAAAATCAAAACAGGAGTGAAACTCAGAAAATTTCAGAAGATTGCCAAATTCGCCATCTCCTTGTCAAACGTGCCCTCTCTGTGTCAAACGCGCCTTCTCTGTTCAAGGCTTCTTTTAGGTGCCTTCCCGGTGTCTAAATTTGCTCCAAGATGGCTTGTTGGAAAGCCCTTCAAGTCTAATTTCTAGACATGCCTTCAGTTTGCAAAATGAAGCTCATTTTCCCTGTCAAAAACTCATTTTCCCGAGACTGGTAAACGCGCAACACCAAGGCCAAAAATGAGGTAAAAACATTGTTTTTCGGTGGTTTTTTGCCCTTTTCACTGACCAGCTTGTCTCCAAATGAAAATAAAATGTACAGGGTGCATGTCCTCATCATTCTGAATTTAATGGTTGTGACCATTTTCTCATTGGATGCCCCAAAAGAGCGCATCACCCCAGGTGCTGCGCGTTTGACATTTTTGCTGTGCTAAAAATGTCCCTAAAAGCATTTGCCTCCAAACGCTTAGCAAATGTATAGGGTGCATGTCCTCATCATTTTGAATTCAATGGTGGTGACCATTTGCTCATTGGATGCCCCAAAAAAGAGCGCATCACCCTTGGTGCTGCGCGTTTGACATTTTCGTTGTGCTAAAAATGTACCTAAAAAAACAGAAATTTACAAACTTGCAAAATTTGCCAAAAACTTGTCAAAATTGGTGGGATGATTGTTGATCATGTGTTTGAGGCATGGAGTGTTACCTCAGGAAGCATGTCTAGCCTCCTTTTCTCCTCTTGCTTGGTCAAGGCTTCAATTTTTGCATTGGCTCTTTTGAGCTTGGCCCTTGCAATTTTGTTCCGCATGGCATAATGCTTTGCCATCCTTCTTTTAATATCATTGTCCTTTTGAGCCTTGGTCAAGAGCTTCTCCAAGTGCTGGATTACCTTCTCAAACAAATAGTCCTGGTCTTGATTAACCATGATTTCCATTTGTTCATCAAAAGTGAGCTCTTTAGCAAGCTCGACTTCTCTTTTCCTCTCTAGTTCTAGAGCTCTTTTCAGCCCTCTAGTCCTAGATCTCTGTCTTGGAGGCTGGTCCTCCTCATCAAGTTCACCATACTTCTCTAGTGTTTTTTCAAGCAAAGCTTTAGCTTTCTCTGCCTCTATTTGTGCTTCGATGAATTTCACTTCATCAATGAAGTGTTTGGTCTTCAATTGCTAGTTCTCTTGCTTGAGAAAGGTAATGAAAAACTTGGACCTGTCAAGATTAGCTTGGAGCTCTCTAATCTTGGCTTCCGTCTCTTGGATGATCAAGGAAGGATCATCATCATCAATTGTGTCCAAGTCTACAAGTTCAAAATCTGCCTCTTTCTCATGGAGGCCTTTCTCTTCATGTATGTCCACCTCTGCCATCTTTTCCTTGCCTTTGTGTACCTGCTTTGTTGGTGAAGAAGGCAGGGCCCCTTCCACAATCTGTGGGGAAAACACCTGCCTATGACCTCTCTGATAGGTATGTGCCAATGTGCCCAAATCAGCCTTCTTAGGCTTGCTAATTTTACCTATACTAGGTGACCCAGTCTCAATGTGAAATGGAGATGACGGTGATGAGGTGGGTGAAGGACACTGATCTGGTGATGATGTATGAACTGTAGGCTGAGATGGAGGAATGGATGTGGAAGGATGAGATGATGAAGTTGCATCTTGGCCATGCTGAATAGGTGGGACAGTGAAAATCTCATTGGATATGAAGGTGTCCCATGCAATGTTTAAGTGATCAAGGTGATGGAGGACCATCATCTTGATGAGGGAGTGGTGAAAGACACTTTGCATTTGATGATCATAATCTCTCTTTTGGGCAATAAATGCCATCTTGTCAATGCTCCGGTAGAGATAGTAAGGTACATTGAGCATTCTGACCCTTGTGAAGTGCATGAGTAGTCGGACATGATAGGAGTAGAGTTTATAAAACCTACCCTCACAAGTAAAGTACTTCATGATGATTTTCATCATGGGGACATATCTGTCCAGGAGGTAAGAGAAGGAAAAAATCCTCTTTCTCTCATTCTTGTACCTTGGTTTAATATATGGCTCATAATAGAACTGATTCAATTCTCCTTTCTTGAACCATTTTTCCCCAACATTTGGGATCCCAGTGGCAGTTGATATGATGGCAGGGGACACAGTGAAAGTGACACCAGCAAGGGTTACTTGGTTGTCATGGAGGTTGGAAATGAATAATTTGGTAAACATAGGATGGTATTGGACCCTTTGTGCTTTCTCACAAAACTCAAAACAACCTACATGCTTAAAGCATGTCACAGTGATGGGAGATGCCATGAGTTCTCTGGTATTTGTTGGCTCATGTCTAATGATTCTCCCTCCTTTTTTAGATGGCCTTCTCTCCTCTCTTTCTTCATCCTCACTATGACTCTGTTCTCTTCTTCTACCATGATGTATTTGGTGTCAAAACCCTAGGGAGATGATGGAATGGAATGTGGGTGTAAGACGTGTGGGTTGGTGTGAGGAAATTTGAGGAGATGGGAATAGGGATTTGTGATATGAGGGAGGTGACAGGGGGTAGTGATGATGAGGGGTTTTAGAATAGGGGATTTAATTATAGGTAGGGTATAGGGAGCCAAGGCAAATGAATACCTAGGGCTTAGGGTTTTGAAGGAGATGAAAGCTTAGGGAAGGATATAGTTATGTAGGGGTTATGGGAAAGTGTTTTATGATATGGGGGGTTGGGATAGGGTAAATTGAAATGCGGGAATGGTAGTGGGATGCTAGTAGAATGATACTAGTGTTTTGAACATAAGATGACACCAAAACCAAATTAAACATTACATAAACTGATTAAGGAGAAGAGGGGTGATGAATTTGTGACCTATTTGCTTGCTGGAGAGTGTAGGCAACCCTTTTTGAAGCTTGAGAGAGTTGCAGTGGTCTTTTGGCAATCCCTGAGGGTTTTCAGGCAAACGTACAACACCCAGGTTAAACGCACCCTCCTCTTGAGAGGCGCGCAATGCCTTTAACAAATGGGCAGCGTTTTCAGGCAAACGCGCAGCGCTAGTGTAAAACGCGCCCTCTGCCCCTGTTTTGCACAACTTCACCTAAAAACTCAGAAACTTCTCCTTTGCTGAGTATGCTTGAGGGTGTAGGAAGCAAATGAACTTTGAATTGATGTCTTTGAGGGCTTTTATACTTGAGTGGGTTTGATTTATGTTTTGAAAACCCACTTTTCTAATGTTTCATTTCACCTTTCAAATTTTCACACTAATGCTCTTTGACTTCTGAATTTTTGTTTTGCAGGTTGATCAGTTGATGGGATAGGACCTCTAGCACTTTGAGATGTACTTTGTTTGGTATTCAGTTTGGCATATGGAGCTGAGTTAGCAGCTTCGGAAGATCGAGTACTTATTACATATATTGGACATAAAATTACAAAAACAAAAAATTACATCACTTTTTTTTTGGAATAAAAATTACATATTGGAATGAAACTAATACTTGAAATCAAAATTACAACTTTGAAAACATCTTTCATGTTTATAATCCTTTGTAGCTGATGATGAAATGTTTATTGAATCACTCTCACACCTTTGCTGACCTTATGAGATGTCATGGTGCATTTTTGGACCTTGAACAATGAAACCTAATGAGCTAATGTGACCTTTAATGCACTGACTCCATGATTGACTTTGACTAAGATAATACGTAGTGAATGAGCTTTTCATAGGTGTTTTTATGCTCAGCAAGACATGAAGGTGAGCCAGCAAATGAGAATTTGTGAGGGAGAGTGAGATTTTGAGACTAGGGCTACCATCAGTGAAACAATTTTTAACATGACCTAATGGAATGATATAAAAATTTCAGAGGGAGACACCTAAAATGAGAATGAAAAGAGTGATTTTGATCACTGATGGCAGAATTCGTATTCTGACACTAACACTGACAGCAACAACAACAGCTCAGGGAGTTACGCAGTCAGAGAGAGCAACCATTCACTGTGGGATTCTGAGAGTATTTTCAGCTTGCCTTGAGCAAGCCAAGGTGCCATCATTCTAATCACCTTTGTACACATTTTCATCTTTCAGATTATAATAAAATGGCTCAGCATTTCTCCATGTTTGTTGTGTTTTTCATGATGTCTCTCTATTTGTTGTAGTTATTGTTTATGTTGCTTTATATTGTTGTTTATTTCCTATTTGTAATATTACACATCTTGTCATGTACCATCTCTAAATCTTGTCTCAACTTTGTTGAACCATGTTGTAATAGTGGATAAGAATTGATCGAGAGTGAGTCACAATACCTTGCCACTCTCCACTGACAAAAGTCAGTCCAGAGGTAGAACCCCAATCAGATTTTATCCTAAATGATCAATTTGTTGAACACCATGTATCCTAGACATAGGGAGTACCGACAATGCTGATGATGCGTCCAAAGGATTCTTCTGTATTTGATTAAGGCTTAAGTAAAATGACATTGTAACGTATTTGCCGCTAAAGAATGATAATAAAACCTCATCTCGTTGCACCGGTTTTCACGCACGGGGTTTTCTCGTGGACAATTGTCTAAAAATAACGGTGTCAAAATTTTGCAGGGTGCTAGAATTTCTCGCCTCTAGTATTTTGTTTTTTTGTATTTTTCATGGTGAAATTGCAAACTTGTGATTTTATTCATTCCCGTGTTGTAGCAAATAAACCTAATAATTAAATTTACAAGTTAGAGAGTTATTTCCACTAAGCCGTAATAGATGAAATTTTCATGGTATGAGAGCATGAGTGATCAACTAGGAAGCTCGTAAGCGGAGAAGGGAATTTACGTTTAGATGGAGCAACAAGCCGAAAATCTCGTAGATTATGCCAGCATCTAGATAGGATCTAAATTACTGGCAAGGGTTCATTTTTGCCATAGGATTGCGTAAAATTTGAGTTGCCGGAAATAGTGATTCCAATAGTCGTAGGAGCAACAACTCGATTTTTGCTGAACAATATTTTGGTTGGACGTAGAGGGTTTTGTAGCGGTAGAATTAACGCGTTGGAAGATAATAGAACACATAATTGTATGTTCTATAACCATGGACAAATTGAATTAGGGATTCAGATTTGTCTTCTAGGCCGGAGGACGAATTTTCTTTCTTGTCAAGATCAACTTCATTGTGTCTCGGTGTATATAGATAGTGCAATGTCACCTCACATGACAAGAGTTAGATAATATTTCTCTACTTACAAGGAGGAGAAAATGGACTTCCCGTATTATGATGGGAAACGTAACAAAATGTACTCCAAAGAGGTAGAGGAAGACGATTTTCGAGGGGATTCAAAGAGCAAACACTAGTGCTACGTATGTATTGATGTGCTGTGGTTGCGTATGAACTTGATTTAAGTATCCTAATTACTGTGATATGGGATATGATATCCACTTCATAGGGGAAGAAAGTGTTTGTCAAATACTCAAGCGGAATAAGCGTAAGATAGATTGGAGTTTGAAGCAACAACAAAGGAAGTTGTAGCTCAACTCTCCAATGACACTAATAGGGAGGACAGAAAGGGTGGGGAAAGAACCGAATGAGTTATGGAATAGGAGAATGGGGACATCTAGACCATCGAGCATTCAATATGCTCAAAGGTACCGCAACATGGGTTCTAGAACTTGGCACGGAACACGATGATGTGTGCAGGATTTCCGTACATGGGAAGTATGCTAAGGCAACATTCCGAAGAAGTGACAACAAGCCATGTGGCGTGTTAGGACTTATGGGCATTTAGATATTTGTGGCCTGATGTCCACTAGAGATTTCAAATGCTGGTGCCGAATATTCTCAGCTACTTTTATTGATGACCATTCCAAAAACCCGACCTATTTCTTAAAGACTGCTGACATACCATCATTTGAGGGAGTTTAAAGGTCTCGTGGAGAATGCGACAGAAAAGAAGATCAAGGTGATTCACTCGATATTGGTGGAGAATATATCGATAAAGACTTTCCGCGCTGTCCAAAGGAGGCATCATAGAGTGGAAACTCGTATAATCCACCGCAGAATGGGGTAGCAGAGCGTAAAAACAAACCATAGTTAGGGCTGCAAAAACAATGTTATATGACTAGATTTGCCTAGGTTTCTATAAGGCAGGCATGTAACATGACAATGTATATTCGTAACATGACTCACACCGTTGGGGAAGATTCACAGGAAGAAGCCAAAGTTACTTAGTTTAGGATCTTTGGCAACATTTCTTATTGCCACGTGCCGTATGAGAAACACACCAATGGATCGATTGTAGAGAAGGGTTTTCTCGTTGGGTATAGTGAATCTCCAAGGCATACATGATCGACATTCCTAGCAACAAAAGATTGTAGTAAGACAAGATGGAAGTCTGATGGAAGATCGAGCTTTCAAGAAGTCTCGTGAGATGCCCGTAGGTGATCGAATCAACCCACCGAAGCTCCATTGGTCCAAAGAAATAGGATAGCAAAGGGGCAACCAAGTGGGACAATAGTAGGATCCAAAGATGTGAATCCATTACTAGTATCAGAGCAACGAACTTAGTTGAGATCTCGTGAGACTCGATCAATAGAGTGTGATGAGGAGGATGGTTGAACCTACCACTACTAGTGGTCAGCCACAGAGAGGGTGCGTGAGACATTGAGAGATGTAGATTATTTTATCGCGTTCCTAGGATGAACAAGAAAGAACACAAACAATGTAACAAATATCAAGCATTGGTAGCTCGTGGTTGCAAATCTAACAAATTTAAGGAAGCCGCACAACATCGTGGGAAGATGCCATGGTAGAAGAATACATCTCTATCATGACGAACGATGTTTGGGATGGATCTACAAGATAGCAGGCGATGGTAGTCCGGATAAGTACAAAGCTAGGTTTGTGGAAGTGTGTATGCATAGAAAGAAGGGATAAATTATGATGAGGATTTTTGCCCTGGAAGCTTTCTAGATATACTTCTATTCTTTCAGCTTATATCCCTAGAAACCTCGTATGAGATGGAAGATTCACTGCATGGAAATCAAGACAACATTCTCAACTAGGGTGATAGAGGAAGAGGTGTACATAGAATAGCCAAGAGGGGTTTAGAGACTCATGAGAGGTGCACTCATGTGTGACCGAAGAAATCTCTATACTGTGTTCAAGCATGCTCGGTGGCATGGTATGGTTGGATTGATGCCTACTTGCAATAGATGGGATTCACTAAGAGTGATGCAAATTTCAACCTTTACTATTTGATGGTAGAGGGTGAGCCACTCATTCGAGTATTGTATGTGGTCGATCTCTTTCTGACAGATCATCGTGGCTCATAGAGAATTGCAAATAGAACCTAGTAGCAAAGTTTGATATGAAGGATTTGGGGGTTGATGAACTATTTCTGTGGATTGGAAGTGTGGTAGAAGGACTAGGAAATATTCCTTGGGTAGGGAAGATACGCTACAAATACTCAAGAGGTTCAATGTAGGATTGTAGATCCATGTCTACTCCCATGATCAACAACTGAATAAGATAGATGCATCAAATGACAAGGATATGTTGGCTTATACTACTCAAACTAGCAAAGGCCCAAAGGTACTCCTAAAGGGATAACTCATCGCTAGATCAAGGGGAACGATGGAGACTTAGCCCATTGTCACCCTGCACGAAGACTCCCTAATTTTTACTGACTTTCATCGATGGGAAGCCACCCGGTATATAGGAGGTGACTTAAGTGAAGGATAGATCAGTAAATGGATGTGAAGTGACCTCAATGATCATTTCCCTAGAAGAAGATTCAGAATGGAGCTTGGCTGCTCTTTAAGCAAGGTACAAGGTTTTCGAGGTGAAGGACGTGAGGATTTAAAGGGTAGGTTAAGGG
Organism: Pinus albicaulis; assembly: GCA_034641835.2. NCBI lineage: Eukaryota > Viridiplantae > Streptophyta > Pinopsida > Pinales > Pinaceae > Pinus > Pinus albicaulis. Next base: position 1,648,083,880 of record CM076579.1, on the reverse strand, counting down.
AATGTGACTTGTAAAGGAGTTTCCCAATCCCTAAAATCCTTACAAAACTTGATTCCCGAGTTGTCTATAAAGAATTTTTTTTGATAAGAAATGGGACCGCACGAGGCCAAGTCAACTCAGCTCTAGGTTAAGAGAGGGAGTTTAAAAACCGATGATAATCTAAACCTAAATAAGGAAGGGAAAGGATCAAAACAAAGACTTTCCATTTAAAGTGTCAAATTGATCCTATGAGGTGCTAGCCTAGGGAACACTGTGGAAAATTTGATCTCAAATCTAGGGCTTGGGATATCTCGCAATCGCACCATCGTTATTTCTTCAAATTTGGAGGAGAACTTGAGGACATGCCAATGCAAGAGAGGTTGTGAGATCGAACTTTTTTCTATGACTAGTTTGTCGGGAAAATGATGCCCTAGGTGGCCCAATGGCTAGACCCGTAAAAGAGGGGGAAAAAGGCAAAGGAAAAAGTTTTAAGGAGATCACCTTATGGTGGATTCGTGCCTAATTCCTTTGGGGACATGGATTCAAGAAGAATTATGAGGAAGGATCTTGTTTCTAGCTCAAGGAGGCTCTACAAGAATTCTTTGTCCAATGTTAGGGCAAAAAAGGAAAGTGACCTTAAAGCATTTATACTTCACTTGCAAATGAAGATGGCTTATCAAGATAACTTCGATCTCTTGAGAATTCGTTCAACAAACATGGCCCATGCATAGAGATATGCTATATAGATGCATAATTCCACACCGCGCAAATGTATGCAAAAATTAGCCCTAAAACTTACATTTATCCAACCGTTAATACATTTGCCAATAAAGAAGCTCCAAGATAAGAAAAATCCGATCCAAACATCAAAATTGATCCATGCCGCAATTCGTTCTCCAAGAAGGAAATGCCATTATATCTAGAGAGAGAATGATCCTAATGCAAGTGATGATACAAAATGAATTCATGTCACTCCTATTTGTACATTAATTAGGAAATGTTTGAATTACCTAATTGGGCCTATGGCGAGCCCTGAATAAAATAATGTGCAAAGTGGTTCAACTTGGTGACAAGCCCACCAAACTAGCTCATAAAATAAAAATAGTAAGCCTCTCAAGAGGTCGAATGATCAACAATAAAGCATGTCGTTGGGCCTCGGAGGAGGCTCGATGAAGTCCATAAGTGCCATAATGATGAATATGACCCATAAAAGTGATGGACAAGGGGGTGGCCCCTTGTTCTCCAAACAATAAACCTACAAGGTTCTGCCAAGTGTGGGGGGCACACCTATAACCTCATGGGTCTCAAGAAAGTCGAAGATGCCCGTGGACAATCCGTAAGGGCTTAGATGATGGAATAAATGATGCCACATCGTTGTACATGTCCTTGGTCACTTGCCAAGTGTATGGTGCAACCGTGGGGCCTACTGGGCATGGTGTACTGTGCATCTTCCTCGTCCAATAGCCGAATCTCGAGCACCCGAACAACTCTAGGGATCCATGGAGTGTTGTCTATTGTTGTGGAGGCCCATGGCTCGCACACCCTACATGTGCCCATGTCGCTTCTCTAGAGAGTTAGGGACCTCATATAGGGGACCAAACTCGTATCGGACAATCATCCGCAATGCCGCATAAGATCCAATGTGTCCCCTAGCCTTCTAGCACAAAAAGTCATTAAAGAATTAAAAGATATACAAACCATGGAAAACAAGTGGACATTCCATAATGTCACGCCCTTCCATAGTAGGCTTTGGCATGTGCTAATGTCTCTAATCTCCAAAGGGGGTTAGCCACATACCTTATTAGGTGGTTTCTACCTTTAGAGGGATAGTATGTGGTGAGCTCGGTATTGCACCAAGAGTGCTGCAACTCCCAAGGGCTACTCAACTTTACTTATCAACACGATGTTCATACAAACTTGAGGTGACAATGTTTTATGCACAAGAGATGGATTTTTCTCATGCCACCCTCAACTAGGTCTTCCAGTCTAGCATTTCTAGGCTATTCTTTCTACTTGATTAAAGTGCAACTAGCTAATGTAATACAGGAATTGCTTCTACTTTAAGACACAGAGAATGGATAGCAAACTCATCACTTGTAATTGATAATGGAAGCAAAGCATAAACAATTAACCTAATTATGTTTAAAAAAATGAATCTATGCTATGGGTAATCATTCATCTAACTATCTATTCATTTCAAGAATAATCTTTATTCTTATCATCACACACTTCATCAAAGCATAAACCAAATCCTATCTACTCGTTCATTCAACTTATATTTGTATGTAAAACTCATTTTAACTCGAAATGAAATTGTGTTCCAATGTCTACCTAGTTTGGCAAGAAGGAAGGAAGGAGATTTGGAGTGGCCTAAGAGTCTCTTCTAACCATGTATTCATTGGGGGTCAAGTACATCCTATTTTAGGTTAAAAAGCAAAAAAAGCTACATTGGAGTGAAGAGGTGACAACAACGCTACTATTGTGGAAGTTGCCACAGAATGTCCCGTAATTGCTACAGATGTCCCCGAAGTGCCAGAAATAGGCCAAGAGGGTTTTAAGGATGGAAAAGGCAAAGAAGTGGGAAGGGTGAGGAGGTGGAATGAGGTTAGGGGAGCAGGCTACTCCACTTAACCAAACTCAGAGCCCTTGGAGTCTTCAGTGTACTTGGAAGGTTGTTTACAAGTGGTGGTGAAGGTAGTTTCACAAACAGTGGTTTGGTGGCGCATTTGGAGTTGAGAAAGAGGATGAGTGAGTTGGAGAGATCATTTCCTTACACTGCATGTGAAAAAATTCCTGAAATTGGAATCCTATCGTTAAAGAACTTGAAAATATTCACCTAATTGTTAATCTTTACTTGACAATTTATTTTCGCTTATCTACGACAAACACCGAATACATCACATCAGTAATCTACAAATATAAAATGTTGTGGAAACAAAATATAGCGCAGAAAGAAATAAACACTACAATCAACAGCCATTATTTTTGGACAAATGTCCTCCGAAAAACCCAATGTGGGAAAACCGGCAACATCCGAGGGTTTGTAAGAAGGGCAAGGAGGAGCAGATCAACAAGTTGCTACCGCAGAGATCGATAGGTTGTCCTCCATATATTGGAGGAGGAGTTTACGATTATTGTACATATGCTCTGTGGAAAGTGGGGTGATATTGTTTTGTAGCTCGAAAGAGTTATAGGATGGGAGATCCGAGGAGTCCACCTCTTGATAAATTCCTTGCTACTAGAGCCCATACAGCGAGAGCAAGATGGAATAGTGACAAATGGTTCAATCAAAAGTTATAGGACAGATGCAAAGGGGTTAAAATAAGTAGGGAATTGAGCAACGCAGAGAAAAGTTGACAAAGAATGCAAACTTAGCACAAAGGCGTAGGCCAAGAATGTTAAAGGCTTGACAATGCAATGCGTCGTTAGCCGAATTGATGGACAAATGCATCAATCAACTCGCTTGGTTCAATTTATGGACATCTCGCGCTTGCAACAACAACAAATGAGAGGGAGTTGCGGATGTTGGGTATGGGTGTATAAATGAGTTGTGTGCTGCGTATGCGTAGTTGACAACAACATGCGTAGTCAACAACAACACAAAGACAATGCGGGGTAGAAAGCTACGTTAGCAGTTGGTGGGGCAAAGCAATGGGAATGTACATCAAAGAAATGTTGTACCGGGATGGTGCAAGTCAAAGTGATGCTTCGAGAGGTTGCAACACTTGAGTACATTCCTGCTAAGAGGGAGTGTTGATTTTGTAGCATCGTATGGTTTCAACCTCTCAAGATTTTGCAAAGAGGCTAAGACACATGTATTCCATAATACCTAGAAAGTGTTTTGGGAAATTCCACCTAGAGAGTATTTAATTAAAATAATTAATCGTTTTTAATGTATTCCTAAGTCTAAACTTAGGAAATGTGATTAATTAAAGTGTATTAATTGTGATCGGGTGTGAATCTTCTAGATAAAGACATGGATCAACTCCTAGTTAACCTTAGCTTCCTTGGACATGTTTTAATCTTGGTTGTTGATATGTCAACGAGAGATTATAAGGAGCTTGATACATTTGGAAGACATATCGAGTGAGAGATCTAGAGATCGAATTCTCAAGAGAGCAGCGCAACAGTTTCTGCCGAGAGAGATTGAGTTGATTTCTTGCAAGCAGGGGAAGGGATAGTTTGTTCTTGAGGATGTTTTTCCATCCCAGATTACAACAGGTATAGAGGTTCAAAGAGGCCGCACATTGCCACGTCGGACAAAGGCAATGCATGAGGCAACAAGGGAGCCCGAGGAGATTCACTAATCCGTTGAGGAACAATTAGGATCTAGCAGTTGGGACACGGGTGTGATACCAAAGGGTTGAAGATATAAGTTCCCGCCATAACGATCAACCAAAGGAGTGATGTACCTGTGGTTGTGATGCGTAACCAACGTAGTGATCGTGCGCAGGCGCATGGGCCGGATCGTTGTCGAATCACACAATGTCAGCAGGAGATAATTTCTCACTATCTTTTTGCCCGTTTATTCTCTCGTATCGGATTGCCGGGTTTGGGCATCCGAAGATTTGTATTCGTAAACTATCGTATAATAATTAAAACCTCAATTGTTGCATCGATTCTCTTGCATTGGGTTTTTCTAGGGACATTGTCCAAAAATAATCTGCAGTATATGTGTGTGTCTATTTCCTTCTCTTGTCTTAATGTTTCCCGCAATATTTTTAATGTTATAGTTGCGTATTATTTACTTCGATGTTTACCGTGTAACATTGTAAATAACTTGAATCGAATTATCAAGTAGAAAAAATAACACGATTGTTGGCAAAGAAAGATCTTACCTTGGAATTTTCTACACACGTTGCATGAGGACTCCACCATTCACTTTTCGCGACCGGTCGAGGGTGGCAAAGTTAACTAGCCACCTTCAACTTATTGTCTTCCCCTCTTCGACATTCATTCATTTAGTCACTTATGCATAAGGAGAGGTGAGAGAGTGCCATACTCGGTGCCTTACCTCCTCATTTAGCACATAGGTGATGCATGTTGGAGCTGAGTTGGAGTTGTATCACCGTGTTTGTATTGCTTCTTGATTTTCTTCTTGCCGTGTCTTCTTTCCGAGATGTTTTAACTTGATTTTGCTTGCCGTGTGTGCAAGCACCTTGTCGAGTCTTCAAGTGTATGTATGCTAGTGGAGGATCCCCTTGCGCCGCCATTGTTGGCTTCAAATTATGAAGCAGAAGAAATAACATCGTATTGTTGGCGTAGGATTCCATTTTTGAATTTTCACACACGTTGCATGAGGACTCCACCATTCACTTTTGGTTTAACTCGGTCGAGGATGGAAAAAGTTAACTTGCCACCTTCAACTTATTAAATTTCCCCTCTAGCATTCATTCATTTAGTCACATATGCACAAGGAGATGGTGAGAGAGTGCCTACCCGAGCCTTATCTACTTGTCGAGTTGTTGTAGGTTGATGCATGTTGGAGCCGGAGTTGGAGTTGCATCACTCGTGTTTGTATTTGTTGTTTGATTTTCTTCTTGTTGTGTCTTCTTTTCCTTTTTGAGATGTTTTAACTTTTAACTTGATTTCTTTGTCAGTGTGTGTGCAAGCACGTTTGCCGGGAGTCTTCAAGTGTATGTATGTTGTGTGAGGATCCTCTTGTGCGTCATTGTCGGTCAGAAATATCTCCAAATATTTCGGTCTTCATGATTGGTCAAAAACCATCTTCAAGGCTTTTTTCCAGGTGCTTACAATACCCACTTGCCATGAAGTTTTTGTTGTTTCTATAGCAACCCTCTAGAGGGTGAGAGAGTGCCATACCTCGAGCCTTACCTCCTTGTCGAGTTGTTGCGTGATAATGGCGTCGGAGTCGGAGGTGGAGTTGCATCACTCGTTTGTATCGATGCTTAAATTTCTTCTTGTTGTGCTTTTCCTTTTGAGATGTTTTAACTTGACTGCTTGCTGTGTGCAAGCACCTTACCGAGTCTACAAGTGTATGTATACGTGTGAGGATCCCCCTTTGCAAAGGCTATTGCCGGGTTTCGTAGTCATCTCCCAAGTCTTATTGGTGTTCATGATTGGTCAAAACCATCTTCAAGGCTTTTTGGTGCTTACATTAGAAGGCTTGCCAGAAGTTGCTGTTTCCCGTAGCAACCTCTTTTATGCCCTCGTTTTAGGCCTCTAGCTCGCATGAGTGATGAGGGAGAGTGTGAGGTGGTCTTAGGGTGATGGTAGGATGATTATAGAAGCGGGTGAGGAAGGGGTGTGGCCTTGGAAAAGGGAGTGAGGAAACTTTGTGTATTTCAGAAATTTACAGAGGTGACAAGGTGGGGGTTTGAAAGAAAAACTCTTGTAGCTGAGATGAAAGAGTGATGAGAATGTGGTAGGAAATGATGGGGAAGACTTTCCCCATTGATTTTTGACACCCAAGTGGCCCTCGTGGCTTTTGCTTGTCCTCGACCCACCTTCTGTAGCTCACCGTAACTTTCTATAGCAATTACAGACTTCCCGTAGCACACATGAACTTCTCAGCACCTCGCAGAAGGTGGAAAACTTGGTTATCCGAGCTCAAGGATGGTGTGGATGGATGAAGAGGTGAGTGGAGGTGTTGAAGAGAGAGAGGATGGATGGAGGTGTGAAGAGAAATGGGAGAATTCCCTTGCTTGATGACCATGACATGCCACTGCTCATAACCTGTACGTATTTAAAGAAAAGGTCAGTCAGTGATGGTGTCATCCCCTGCTCTTTCTTTTGTTCTTTCCTTTCTTATTTTTTGTCAAGACCAATGGCCGCCTCGAAGAGGTTTTCAACTCACTATCCTTCCTGGCGCCAAAGAGTAGTTTTCACTGTGGATATTTTTATTTTCATTTTTTCTCTTTTTTCCAAGATCCACTTCTAGAGGTTTTCAATCCCGGAGTTGTCCTTGGATGCCTGCGTGGAAGCTACCCAGCCCTTTATTCCTTTTAAGGAGGACCGTGAACTAGAAGTTGTGAGGCTCCCAATGACATTTGCTTCCCGCTCGATTGTGTTGATGAACTCGTCCTGACATGGGCTTTTTGTAGACTTGATCCTATAACCATCGACAAGCAGAGGTATCCCCTCATCAATGGTTTTGATCTCAACAACCCCATTGTCATGGCACTTTTGCATCGTGTATTTTCCTAACCATCTTGTCATCATCCGCCCTTTTAAAGTCCTTAAAACTCGGAGTCATATAGTAAAGCCCAATCTCCTTCCCCGGAATACTTTCTCATTGATGTGCCTATCATGCCTCACCTTCTCCTCGCAATTGGATGACTTCGCTGTGGAAGAGGGTCCGCATTCCGAATTCATCTAAATCATTGAGTTGAAATAGTCTTTCTTCTATGCCCTTGTGATATCTAAATCCAATTGAGTTGATAGCTCAAGAGTGTTATATTCAACTAATAGAGAGCAAAGCTTTCTTCCCATAGACTCGATCATATGGAGTGAACTCAAGTAGAGGCTGTCTTCTGTGTGGTGTTATAGGCCCAATTTGCTCCCACTAATCCGTCTTCCCAATCTTTCCCCGCCGCTCACTACCTTGGTGTGGATACTTTCCAAGAGCTTATTAGTAACGTCTACTTGCCCATTTGCTTGAGGGTGATAGGTAGGACGTTATGTGCTTGATGTTATGTTGCCTTAGGAGGTTCTCAATCATGATGTGAACTCGCCCTTTGATCAATGACTATCTCCTTTGGATAGCCAAATTTGTAGAACACATTTTCTCTTAAGAATTCAACCACCTTTTTCTCGTTGTTGCCGCTTGACAGACTTTGTCTCAACCCACTTTTTTCAAATAATCAAGATACTATGATGTATTTCTTTTTGGCCTTGATGGAGGGTCGATTGGCCCAATGAAGTCCATGCCTTACTTGTTAGATGGTTCTAAGGCCACTTCGAGATTGTAGAGGCATTTCATCCTCAGTAGGTTTACCCATCGTTTGACACTCGGTCACATTTATTGTATACCTTCTAGCATCTTGATGGAGAGTAGGCCAATAGTAAGCGCCTTGCAAGGCCTTGAAAGCTATCCTCTTAGCCGCAAAATGACCCCACAAGGCCCATCATGACATGTCACTGAGAGTATGTCAAAGACTTCCCGCTTCCCTAGCACATATCCTTAGAATCTAATTTGGTCTTAGTTTGAAAAGATCGCCACCAATCCAAGTGAAAGGGGCGCTCTTTCTCACAATTCTTCTCTTTCCTGAGATGATAGATTTGGAGGAAATCTCCCAAAGAATCCTAGTTGGCCATGTCAAAAAACCAAGGAGAGAGTACTAAGATAGAAAATGAGTGCTCATCCGGAAGTTGGTCATCAATCATCTTTTCATTAGTCAGAGTGAAAACCGAGTCTAGACAAAAAATTTGCAACTACATTTTCTTCCCAGTTTATCAATGATAGTCAAGTTTCAACCGTTGCATCAATAATAACCACCTAATAATTTAGCATTCATACCAGTTTGTTCATCATATATTTAATTGTTGCATAAAATATGTGGATAAAATTTTGGTAACCTTAAAGAGAAGGTTCATTCTATTTAAGGAATGGAGAACAAGTAAAAGCTCTCACTCAAAGTTGACATTGTAGTTTAATTCACTTTAGATAGATTTTTTTTTATGATGAGACATACTAAGAATCCTTATAGGGCAAGTGGTCAAACTTTTTCTTTATGATTTCAAAGGGCTTCTTGACAAAGATTTGACCAGAGACCAGTCTTCTTTGGCTAGCAATCCAAACAATGGTGACATCACCTTGCTAAAATCCTCGATGAATTTCCTATAGTAACCAACCAGGCCCAAGAAACTCCTAAGTTCCTATCTTTCGAGGAATAGACACCCTTTTTATGATGGCAATTTTGTTTGGGTCTATTTGTATCCCTACCTCGAGATATGTAAGCTAAGGACAACTCTGCCTTCCTCAAGAATTCACACTTCTTAGGACTCAAAGAGAGATGCATTTCAATGCATCTCCTTAGGACTTTACCGAGATTAAAGAGGACCTCTTGGAAATGATACTCCATAGGAAGTGAAATCATCCATGTAGATTTCAAAATCATGGACAATTTGGAAATGATACTCCATAGGGAGTGAAATCATGGTTAGCATTTCCTCACAAAATCATGGACAAACTCATGAAAATGTGGCCAGGATTGCTCTCTCGAAAAGTGGTGGACATTGCATAGGCCCTGAAGAACTCTATAATTAAAAGGTACCCCCAAGGACATGTAAATGTAGTCTTGTCATGGTCTTTAGGGATGATCCGATTTGATTGTGTTCCATCAACTCATCTAGAAAAGAGAAGAAATTCTTCCTTGCAAGATCATCCAAGGACTCTGGTCAAGGAAAATTATATTTCTTTAAGTGGCTTTGTTCAATTCCCTATAATCAACACACAGATCCTCCACTTCCCATTCTTCTTTGGGACTAAGACTAGAGGAGACACCTATCTACTCATTCGAGAAGGGGGTATATGAACCTTGCATCCAACAAGTTTTGTAATTCATCCTTTACTATGTCTTCTGGCCGGGGTCATTCTCCTTCGTGGCTACGCACAAGCTTGCATCCCTCTTTGTTGTAGATATCGTAAAAGCATTTGTTATGCACCCTTTCATTTTGTAATCCCAAGCAAAATATCTAAGTTCTCTAAAGAAATGGCACAATTCTTCTTCCTCTTTGTCGAGAGAGAGGGAGATTGATATTTAGGGTTCTAGATGGGCTAAATTCTTCTACAATCTTGGCAAAGTCTGTGGATCGAGTCAACCGAGCATGTCTACCTCCAAGGGTTTTTTTCGCATCTCTCACCAGCTCATCAAGTGGAATGGCGTGTGTGGTTGGTTTTGAAGGATATGGTCAATGAGGTCATCTTCACGGTTGCTCCCCTCTCCGATAACAACATCTAGGGTACAAACAGGTATGGTGTTGCATGGTATACTTCATCTTCTTCTTTCATCCTCCAACCACAAAGGTAGATAATGTTCAACAAAAAGGCCGGGGAAGGAGGATATAAAGCCACTGGGCTTGCGGATATAAGGGCTCATTCTTTATGGTCATGCTCTTCGTTCTACAACTAATATAAGCATCCATCATGGCCCACTACACCTCCTTCTTGTCCTTACACGCCTCCATATAATCCTTAACCTATCAATCAATCATTTCTTCCATATGCTCCCCAACCCCCTCGCTGGAGCAACCCATCACAAGGGTGGAGGCCTTAAATCAACCAACCTCCTCGCTTTGCTCGCCTCCACCCCAACCTCAACTTCCATTCACTCATCCCCGCTCCACCTACAACCTCGTATGCCTACTCAACCAATCCGAAACCGGAATAACAAACATGCACATTAGGTCTATAGTGGAGATACATCTTAATTCCTCGCTCTATGATGTAGATCCATGAGATTAACCTTATCATTGGGAGAGTGCCCTAGACAACCATCCACCATCTCCACCTAAAGAGATTGAAGAGGAAAGGAAGAGAGTACCCTCAAGTAGATCCACCTCCTTTTCCCGAGAGATTGATCCATCCGAGCCAGACACCACAAAAGGGAATTTTGGCTGAATTGTAGTAAGAACAAGGCGCACCTTTGCATGCCTTGTTGGTATGGTCGAGGTCCTTGAGGTTTCCCTTTTGACTTATAAAGCAAGAGTTACTTCCGGACCACCTTCCACCCCTCGTATACAGCTCTTTAGGCTAGGTAAGGAAGGGCATTTGTCCGTTGCATGGTTTTCTTCACACCATCAAACTTCTAAGTGCATTCATTTCCTAGGTGTTCCTGTACTGCATCTTGTGCAAAAGATGGCTATGGATCTCACTTCCTCTTGTTTTCTTTTCGTATCCGGATGCTATCCATTTGCAAGGAAATATGTGCAACATTTCACTCTTAAAATCCTATAACATGTTCCCTATCTCACTTTTGTTGGATGAGGTGGAGGAAGAGGTACTCGCCAAGCCTTCGATTACTTCCACCCTTTTTTTTTGGCTGCCCTAGAATGGTTTTTGAAGTTTGAACACAATATTGATGTCATCATAGGCCAACCGATAGATATCTCCCCTAGATAACATGTTGAGGGTTTCCAACATTTTCCTTCCATGATCCCTTCTGAGAAGAACTAACTCGAGCATCTAGGATCAAGGGTGCAGCTGGGTCTCTCTTGTAGTTCGCCTGAAACCTTTCCTCAGGCAGCCCTAAAGATTCATTAGGCCCTAGGTCATTCTAAAGATTTCGTCCTTTGGTTTTGGACCTACAATAGTCTCTATACTTGTCGATTGATTCCTTGCATTTGGGCCTGTAGTGATGTTGCCCCCAGTAGACCCACATGAACCAAGCCGCAAGGTTGCATCCTTGAGAAAGGAGGGGAATGGGCTAACTTTTGTTCATTTGAGGCATAGTCATATGTCCTACGTACAACAACAAACTCAATATGAAAGTGTCGAGGTCCTTAGAAGTTGTTGTGTATGTGAAGGATGAAGAGCCTGATGTTTTTCATCCTAGTCTCTCCATTGGTTTCTTTGATGGGAAAGACTCCTTGGGTCTCCGTTCTTATCCATAACTTGAGCTGTGTGAAGCAAGTTCCTCTTCTTCCCTAATAGGTTCCTCAAAGTTTCTGTGCTGTCTACCTGTGAGGGTATTCTAACTCACAGCTCACCGAAGAAGAGTGAAGGCTGATTCTGTGGGGATGTTGGGGGTTTTTGGTAAAACATTTCCTTGCTGTCCCTACTCCTACGAGGCATGAAAGAATTTTGTTGTTGTTTCTTTTTCACTTTTTCAAACTCGTATGCAAACAAAATCGAAAAACAATGCTTAATCATGTTAAACATCTACTTAGACACCTCCCCGACAACGACACCAAAAAGTGTTGAGCGCTAGTTTTGCACCAAGATTGTTGCAACTCCCAAGGGCTACTTAGCTTCTTACTTATTAACTCGAGATTCATACAAACTTAGAGGTGACAGGTTATATGCAGCCGTAGATGCATTCTACTCATGCCACCCTCAACTAGGTCTTCTCGGTCAAGTGGTACTTTCTAGGCTATCATTCTTCTTATCAAAGTGCAACTAGCCAATGATAAAGGGGAGGTGCTTCTAGTTTAAGACAAAGAGAATGGATAGAAAAAGTCCTACTTGTAATTGACAATGGAAGCAAAGAATAAACAGCTAAGCTAATTGCAGAAAAATGAAACTATGCTATGGGCAATCATTCATCTAACTATCTATTCATTTCCCCGCAGAGAATCTATTCTATCATCACACACTTCATCAAAGCATAAGCCAAATCCTATCTACTATTCATTCAACTTGTATTTGCATGTAAAACTCATTTTTAACTCGAAATGAAATGAAACCCTAATGTCTACTCGTTGTTGCAAAGTAAGGAAGGAAGGAGCTTTGGAGTGGCCTAAGAGTCTCTTTGAAATCATGAATCTGGGCTTGGGAGTCAAGTGCATCCTATTCTAGGCTAAAAAGGAAAAAAATAAGCTAAATTGCTAGAAGAGGTGACCAACAACACCACTACAAAGAATTTTACACAGATGTCCTGGTGCTGCTGGTGAAACAAGTCGAGAGGGTTTTAAGGATGAAAAATGTGCAAAGAAGGCGTGGAAGGGTGAGAAGAGGTGGAATTTGATGAGAGAGAGGTGGCCAACACCTCCAGCCCAAACTCGTGAGCCCTTTGGAGGTCTCGTTTCTTTGCACTTGGAAGGTCGCTCACGGTGGTGGGGAGAGTAGTTTCACAAAAATGGTTTTGGTGGTAGATCGAGTTTTTGAGAGTGATGGATGAGATGAGAGGACCCTTTCCTTCAACTTAGACAACCCCGAAATCACTACACATATTCATGCATTGCTTATTGACAACTAAAATGTTAACAAGTGGAAAAGATGAGTTGAATGGAAAAACCATACTTAATCTATGCTAGAACGAATTAGAACACAAATCCAACCTCTAACTTACAAGAAACTTAGCTATGAGCATAATAATCACACTATCTACCTTTCCAAGAAATCATAACCAAACTACTTTTTTATCCGTGGTTGGAGATCCTTCTCTCAAGCTCCCATGAGAAAGGTGAGAAGAGAGGCTATGGGCACAATGATGGATTTCGATGGTACTAAAATGTAAACGGACTAAACAAGATGTTGAAACATAAAGAGAGAATATAAATACACAAGAGGTACTTAGCCAATGGATTGGCCCTAACCGAAAAGCATCAGCCCTTTGACACTAAACTGTTGATGGAACAAGAAACCTCTCATTATCATTGCATAAAAATGTCTAATACATCATATGGCAGTAAAAATTAACACTAAATTAGAGCTCAAGAGCTACCTAGATGAATACAAAGTTTGAATCCAATTGAGCTCGTGCATATGCTTATTTATACAAATGGGTAGGTCCCAACAACTCCCTAAAAAAAGGGAACAAGTCCTCCTTTATATCGAGAAAAGTGGAGATTGGCTCCTCATAACTGTCACTTTGCTTGGGCTTTCCAGCTTTGCCTCGAGTTGCCGGGAGAGATCTCGATGTGATTTTGGCCGATTGAGAGAGTTAAGCAGGTAATCTCCTACATTCTCTCCTTTGTTGTCTACTTCCAGCCCTTAGGTGGAAAATATCTCAAAAATAGATCTATTTCCTGCAATTAATTCTAGATTAGGCAACAAGACATGACAAACATCATACACCCTTTTCATTTAGCATAATATGACAAAAATGTAAATAAATGTGAGAGAGATGTAACTCAATAGCTGAAGTATGGCATTTTAACCCTTAAAATATACCTAATGAATGTCCAAGGTACTTCCCTCAAATGGTGGTGGCATGTGATAAAAAGGTGAATGGAATAGGGAATGAGAGGGGAAATCTTGGCCACATATCGGGGTCCAAGGGTAGCTAGAAGCCGAGAAGCCCGCACCTGGGGTAGAAGGCAATGAAGGGGGAGGGAGAAATCGTGGTACATGGGGTGCCCCGACCTCGATTCTTCCACCCTTTATATTCCTTGCCTTTATGATTTTTCTTTGATTAATCAGCTTTCAGGCTCAAAGGATAACAGCTTGATGTGTAAGAAATAGCATTGGATACCCCCTTTTAGGTAGGACAATTTATTGCCGTCCAGGGTTTGGGACAATCATGGGTTCCTGAATGATAAACGAAGCCCATCTAGGACCTATGGAACCAAGGTGATGGCCATGGGTATGGGGTAGAGCTCATGCATTGGCTTTTACCCACGTGCTATATATGTTTGTCGCGACATCTTTTGCATCTTGTGGTATATTTTCCTGTTGAATGTAGCCATTTGTGTTTTATTTTTTCCTTTTAGCCGCTTCAACATCCCGGCATTGTTCCAAGCTTCTGACCTTGCAGGGACAAAGGAAAGGGGAGGTTAGCCCTATGTGGACCTAATGAAGAAATGTGGACCCGAGTGGGAAAAGTGATGAATGGAGTTATAGAAAATGGAGGGGAAGTGATATATGTGGATGAGGGAGTGGGGGACCATGCAACCAAAATCAGGGTTTCCCATGTAGGACCACCCTAAAAATGAATGGTCAGTAAAGGAGATCCCACGAGACTAAGATCCATGGGTAACATCCAAAAGAGATATATGGAATGTGTAAATCACGTACCTAGCCCAATCGTTTCCGCCGAATGTCCACCATTAATCCATGCCCAAAAGTGTCTATGATAATCAAACTCAATACTCAATTACCAAATGAACAAGACACACTTCTTTAGGTTCGAGGCCCAACTTCAAACATACGATCATGACAAATGGGTGAAGGACCACATGGCTAGCTTAGGATGGATAAACAAGACAACGAGCTAGTTGGTCGCCGTAGTGGCCGAGGGACCATTTCAGAAAAAAATTCTCCTAAGGATATCGTCCACAAAGTGGGTGGGGGTGTAAGAGACCCCCACCATGTATAGACAACTTATCGATCTCCTGCTGTAATCGGTCAACACTAGCCGATATCTCATTTCGCTGTCAATAGCCTTAGTCAATTTATGCTAGAACCGATTATCCAGGTGGATATTTGTTAAATTTGGACAACTAGGTCCAAACTCCATGTTGTGATGCTCAGATTAAGTGGCTAATATTTTTGTTGGATTCCTCTTTCGGAGAGGTGTAAAATCCATATAAAATATATCTTAATCCGACAGCGTAACATTTATTTTTGAATTTATTATTTATAATAAATTATATGTATGTGTCGGTTTTAAGGTTTCACACCCCCAGCCAGATAAAAGTTGCCACACCCCAATGATGAATATAAATACTGCAAAGTTGGAGAGCATTTCAAAACAACTCAACACACATCTTTCTCTCATCCGATTTAGTACGAGCTCATCAGAGGACAAGTTCAGCCCACACGTGTGAAGAAGAAGGACACCGTACGGCCAAGAGGAAGGACGAATTTCGTGCCTAGGGTTTTGGCTGAAGTTTGACTAGCGTTGACTTCTGGGTCAATGCATGGTCCGAAAGGGTCAAACTTGTTGGAAAGTTCGATTTTGAGAGGCCGTACACATTGGCACAAATCGAGGTCAAAGGGTTGACCGAACCGTTGTTGCGTTGACTTTTAGCTTGCCGCCCTCAAGGAAGCATCTTTCTGGACAAGGCGACTTTCCTGAGTTGACTCGGGGTTGGACTCGCAGGGCCGATTGGAGGATTGTTGTGACACATTCCGGGTTGGCCGATCAAGCAGACATTGTCGGTTGAAGCATCCTCATGACCGTATCCACCATCACATTTTTTTCGTTTCTCGGTTTGTCTTCTATAAGATCCACTTATATGTTCTATCAACATTTTACTTAACTATTTGTGTGATTGTTGTAAGAAAAGTAAATTTGCTTCAAGCATAGAACATCTACAAAAATCCTACATCGTATCTAGGCCGAGCCTGTTCTTAGCAATCACCATCGTGAGGAAATGGGTTCCACAAGTTTTGAATTCAAGGAGAATGACAAGCTGACTGAAGGGATGACTTCCATGCCCGGAAGATGATATTAGATCTCTGAAATTGGAAGACTATGATCTCTTGGATCATGTACCTGCAAGATTCAAGAACCTCCATCCAATGCCACCGCCGTCGCTAAAAACAAGTATAAGAAGGAGAGATCAAAGCAAAGTCGATGATCGTGGAATCCATACATAAGAGTCCGTTGCCTATATATCCGAGCTAGGCACATCCAAGGAGATGTATGACAAATTGATCTTGATGTTCAAAGTAAAGAATGTGAACCAAGTGCTATTCCTCAAGAATAAATTGAAGAATATGAAGAAGGGCCTAGATGAGTCCGTTCAAACTTACTTTTTTGAAATTGACCGAAACAAGGAACAATCCGCTCGGCTATTGGGGAGACAATAGCCGATCGTGAGATGGTTCTCACCGCACTTGAGGACTCCCATATGAATGGCAAGTATTCACCACTACCATTCTCAATAATAATACCCATTCTAACTTGACGAGCTTTTGTCTAGATGTATGCAAGAAGAAACAAGAATGAAGGAATTCGATAATGATTGCAATGCCGGCTATGTGCTCATTCTCGAAAGAAGAACTCGGTGGTCCTAAGGACAAAGGAAGAACAAGGACTCAAGAAAAGAAGGGTAAGTGTTTCACTTGCCATAGGCCTCGGTCACTATGCTAGAGAATGTCCCTTCAAGAAGGATTCTCCCGATAGTGATGATAACAACAACAACCGGAGGAATGGGAATCGAAGAACGGACAGACGAAAGGAAAGAGGAAGGCTCCTCTGGTGGAAACAATCAACCTTCGAAAAGGTCTAGAAACTCCAGTATGAGGAGTCTAATGTCATGGATAAAGAAATGAGTATATTCTTGTACTACTTTCAAGAATTTCCGCCCGAGAATATGGATAAGTCCTGGGTCGATAGATGTGGTACCAAGACATCACCGGTTTCAAAGAAGCACTCTCTCCGACATGGTTGAGAGGGATACCAATCTGAAATTATCCTTGGAGATAATGCCACATATCCCGTGAAAGGGACAGGATCGTGACCCTCCACTTGTCTCAAGGACAAGTCCTACGTTTGCAAGATGTACTCTATGTACCAAAATTGAAGAAGAACCTGTGTCCGTAGATTGCCCATGGAAGACAAAGGGTTCAATGTAACACTTTCCGATGGAGTGTGTGCTCATGTGGAAGAAGAGCCAAGCAGTTACCCCATTTAGTTCTTGTGTTGGTACACTCACTGTGTTGGAGGAAGTCCGCCGGGGAGCAATGACTTGTGATACTATCCGACAAACCTAACTATGGCACCGAAGGTCTTCGACACCTTCATTACAAGGCCCTTCCCGAAGCAAGGAAGGTGGTGACAGGATGCCCGAATTTGGAAATAATCATGAAGGTGTAAGTGTAAGGGCTGTACAAGGAAAGCACATGCGCGTGACCTTTCCCCTCAAGTGTCACAAAGACATCCGATATTCCCGTAACCGGGTCCATTCGATCTATCCGGTATGTTGCCCGTGACATCCCCGGGGAGGATGTTCCCACATATGACATTCACCGATGAATTTCTCTCGCAAAAACTGATATACTTTGAAGAAGAAGGATGAGGCTTTCATGTGGTTTCGTACCTTCAAAGCCTTAGTGGGAAAAATATGACCGTAAAGAAGATCAAGATTTTGAGGACCGACAATGGCACTCGAATATGATTCAAATGAGTTCAAAGACTTTGCAAACAGAAGCCGGCATCAAGAGGAGACTACTACCGCATATACCCCGATAGAATGGTGTTGTCAACGCAAGAATAGGACTATTATGGAAGCCTTCGTGCCATGCTATGTGACCAGGGTCTACCGTTCTCTGTGGGGAGAAGCCGCAAATACCGCCGTGTACATTCAAAACCGATGCCCCTTATCTCCGTCCGGACTCCAAAACTCCCGAAGAGGTTTTCAATCGGTAAGAAACCTAACGTCTCACATTTTAGAATTTTTGGATGTCCCGTTTATTTTTAAGAAATAAAGAAAAGAGAAGTAAGCCGTATGCTTCCGGGAAGAAAGTGAATGTTTGTGGGCTACGTTGGAGACTTCTAAGGCCTATAGAGTCTATGTACCCGGTCAAAGGGAAGTAGAGATATGCCATGATGTCACTTTGATTTGGGGATGCTTCCCCGAAGAAAGTAGTAGATCTTCCAAGATCCGAAGAAAATCATGAAGAAAGGCTTGGAAATCAAGAAGAACCACAGGATGAGACAATGCCGGATATTGAAGGACCAATGGACCCTATTGATCCATCTCCTTCATCGGGAAAGAGATCAAGGGTTCGAGATACCCTCAAGATGCCGAGGGACATGCCGCCCCCAAGGGGGACATTCCGAGAAAGCAAGAAGCCGTGTAGATACCAAGGGTATCTAGTCGGCCATGAGTACTATTGTACAATCTCGAACTCCGGGATCTTTTGAGGAAGTCAGAAGCATCAAGTCCGGGAAGGATGCTATGCACGAAGAATATGAGTCCATAATGAAGAATGATGTCCGGGATGTGGTCCCTAGACCTAAGGACAAATCAGCTTGTCACCGCGAAATGGCTCTACAAGATCAAACATGGATATGATGGGAGGGGTTGAAAAGTTCAAGGCAAGATTTGTTGCTCCGTGGCTTCTCTCAAAGGAAGGAATAGATCATGATGACATATTTGCACCTGGTACGATATACCACTATTCGATCAATCATAGCCCTTGCCGCTACGCAAGGATGGAGTCTTCATCGATGGATGTCAAGACCGCTTTTCCGCATGGTACAAAGGAAGAGGTGTGTGTAGAACAAACTCCCTCTCGGGGATTTGAAGTTCGGGGATCGAGACACTCATGTCCGCAGTGCTGAAGAAAGCCCTCATGGGTTGGGGGCAAGCATGCGCAGCTTGGTACGGAGATGATGCTACGTGATGAAGCCGGGCTTCACTCGAAGTACGTCGATCCGAACCTTTACTTCAAGGTCAGGCAGGGGAAGCCTCCCATTCTAGTGCTATATGTGGATGACCTCTCTTTCCCCGAACAAAATAATCTCTCTCATTCATCAATGTAAGAGGGAGCTCGTCATGAGTTCGAGATGAAGGACCTAGGACTCGATGCACTACTTCCTAGGCCCGGAGGTTTGCGTAGACCCGGAGAGACTTTCTCAAGGAAAATACATTGTGAAACTTCTAGAGAGATTTGCATGGTGGACTGCGGAAGTCCATGTCAACACCAATGGAACTCAACTTCAAGAAGTTGAGTGGCGCCGCCGTTGGGCCTATCTTGGCCAACTTACCGAGTATCGTCAACCGAGCAGGAGCTTTGATGTTCTTAGTGAACTCTAATTGCAAGATGTTTGGTAAAGAATGACTTGAGCCTGCATCGCATGGTTGAGCCTCATCATTTTCATCGGGTTGGTGCCGGGAATCTTCGAGATATCTTCGGGCACGATAAACCATGGGTCGAGATACACCGTCGGAGGCCGTGACACTGATATACTCTGGCGCGATTGGGTCAGGCAAGATGGTGGATCGTAAGAGCACATCGTGACGTCGTCTGACGGCTCCGCTTCGATCTCATGGATGAGAGCAGTAGGCGTAAGCGGTGGCTTGATACACCACCGAGGCCGAATACATCGTTGGGGCATAGCCTGCCAGGAAGCGCTTGGTTGCGAAAGCTCTTATGAGCCGTTTGGACATGTGCTAGATACCACCGTGATACACTGTGATAACTAGAGTGGATTCGTAGGATCGAGAATCCTCAGGTTCCACGACCGATCCAAGCATATTGATATCGTGCACTACTTTATCCGGATATGGCATGTACGAGGCTGCCGTAAGGCTCGATCATATAGAACCGATGAGTTAGCGTCGTGGATATTCTCGGGACAGCCTCAAAGGCTGTCTTAACCTCCGGTGAGAATCTTGGTGTCGTGGAAACCACCCTATGATGTGGGTCCTGTTGGACGATGAGCCTGGGAGCTCGGGGGGCTTTGGGGATAGCTTCTCTAGAGCGGAAGCACTCATAATGCTTCGCCCCACCCTTGTGATTATTGAGTCGGTTCGCTCTCATTTATCCGTGCCTCAGATAAATCCTACCCATTGAGTTCGGCTCATGGGAAGTACTTCTCATTTGGCCAATGAGGTGGGAAAAGTTAGAGACTAGTAGCAATACCGATGGACGCATCGCAGATTGCCGTACTCTCTATCTAGGGATGGCACGGCCCAACCACTTGATCCGGGATCAGCTTAGTGAGGTCCGGGACCTCCTCGCCCGACTTCGGTCGTATGAACCAACTTCGGGTTGGTTGGAGACTCTTTGTGAGTCTCTGACAGAGGTTTCAACTCGGGCTGATTATGCTTCATTTGGGGATGATGTCTTTGTGATCGACTCCACTTCGAGCCAAATAAAGAGGTCAAAGAAAGCAAGCTACGTTGGGATGACGCACGATGTTTGATTGCACCGATGGATGGAGTTCTCCCTAGTTGAGAGGGAGTGTTAAATTTGGACAACTAGGTCCAAACTCCATGTTGTGATGCTCTGATGAAGGGTTAATATTTTTAGTGTTGGATTCCTCTTCGTGAGAGGTAAAATCCATATAAAATATATCTTAATCCGATGAGCGTAACATTTATTTTGAATTTATTATTTATAATAAATTATATGTGTGTGTCGTCTAAGGTTTCACACTTGCGTATGTGCTCACACACCCCACGATGAATATAACACAGAAAAGTTGGAGAGCATTTCGAACAACTCAACACACATCTTCTTTCATCCGATTTAGTACGAGCTCATTGAGGACAAGTTCAGCCCACACGTAGACGAAGAAGGACAAAATCCGTATGGCCAAGAGGAAGGACGAATTTTTGCGCCTAGGGTTTTGCTAGAAGCTTGACCAAGATTGACTTCGTCAACGCATGGTCCGAAAGGGTCGAAACTTGTTGGAAAGTTCGATTTTGAGAGGCCGTACACATTGGCACGTAAATCGAGGTCAAAGGGTTGACCGGAATCTATGTCGCTGCTGGACTTTAGCTTGTCGCCATGCGTTGACTTTTCCGGAGCCGCCGCTGACTTTTTCTCGGGAGTTGACTTGGGTTGACTCGCCGCCGATCGAGGATTGTTGTGACACATTCGGGGTTGGCCGATCAAGGAGAATTTGTCGGTTGAAGCATCCTCGTTGACGCCGTAACGCACCATACCGCATTTTTTTTCTGCTTTCGGTTTCATTTCTATAAGATCCACTTATATGTTCTATCAACATTTTACTTAACTATTTGTGTGATTGCCGTAAGAAAAGTAAAGTTGCTTCAAGCATAGAACATCTACAAAAACTTACAATATTGGTGGCCACCCGCCTATTCCACCTAGTCATTTACTCGCTCTCTTATTTACTATTTGGGGTAGTTTTTCTAGTCCTAAACTTCCGAAGCTGTTTTGAGGCCCTAAACGACGTTGTTTGGGCATGATTCATCCGACGATTTCATAGAAATTATGTTAATAGTTGTAGTCCTCGGAGAGATCTTTCCAACGAGGTATCATATGCGTCAAACGGAGATAATATGACCAAGTTACGACTTCGGGAAGTTGGTTGCCCAACTAACCTAACGGGGCCCATAAACTCTCAAACATTACATCTCCTCGGCTTAGGTTTTTTCTCTTATTGTTCAATAATAAAAGGCCCTTGAGCCTCATTGTAACACAAATTTTCGTAGACTCGTAGTCGACATCTCTTTCTCGAGATAAGCTACCAATGTCCTAGCTAGCTTATTCCATTCTTTTCAGAGTACATTTGAGTTATTTGATATTAATGAAATGGCGGTTATTTCGCCGCATCTTTTGTATTTATGGGTATATTCGTACTCTGCTATGCTTCTGCATAAATTCGGATCAACCGAAGAGGATACATTGGGCAACAAGCCGAGGCATATTTTGAGGTATGTGCATGGCAAATAGCCATGGCATGGGTTGAGATATACCCGAGGGGATAATGTCGACTATCCGAGTTCGTCGATGTAGATTGGGTAGGCGCTTCAATGGACAGAAAAGTACCTCTCGGTACTACTTCAAGAAAGTTGGATCAGAATGTTTTTGTGTAAAAGGAAGAGATGTCAAGAGCACTAAGCCTACGTAGCGCAGCATATGGCAACAAGCATAATGCTGCAAAGCTATATGGGTTCAGCTTTCCCGTAAGCTTGTTTAGGCAAGAGGATGGAGGCGAAGGGTGTCTACCGTGATAATTAGAGTTGCATGAAGTTTCTAAGAACTACTATGCGGTGTCGAAACACATAGATATTCCGTGTCATTTCATCAAAGATTATGCGTGTGGAGTGTTAGCACTCCACTAGTTCTCCGAAGGGCCGAAAAGGAGACCACGGGCTGCACCATACTCACTTTGACCTAGTAGCTAGCCCTACTAGGCCGAGAGCGCTTTCTTCAATGAGATCATAAATAATGATCTGACTATGCTGATGAAGCTAGGTATGTAGATTAGGGTTTATTGATTTGATTTTTGTGTTGGATGGTGGTTTACGTCTAGGTGGACTAGGTCAAAGCTCTAAAAATCAGATTCGCAAAGATGTAATGGGCCAAGGTAGGCACACTTTAGCACTTTAAACGTATCTTTGTGTATAGGGTAGATTGATAGGTTTCAAAACGAGCATGGATATCATGAATTAAGTATATTAGAAGAAATGAACATAAAATGTGAAATTTCTCCAAAACAGAGCATCGGGATCAATGAATTTTGTTTATCATCTTAGAAATGAAACACATAAGACATGGAAATGGAAATGGAAGGTACAATACATTCAAACATATGATCATAGAAGAAGAAAACATCATTAAAGCACATACTCACATGGTGGGGCCCACCACAATAGCCGCAAATTCCCGTTTTTATTAGTTCCCCGCCAAATTCACAAATACACTAACGCTCCAAGGCTCCACCGTGACAACATCCCACCTTTGAAATTGATTACAAAGTGCCCTCATATAGTCAAGTGAGGTCGTAAATCCTCCATTGGAGGTTGGATTTCCAACAAGAAAAGCTAAATACATGCACCTATCCAAATCTCCGCTACACACTAGGAGGTTACTCAACCAATTCCTCCTTTTCCTAACCATCATGAGACATTTCCTCAAAGCATTGAATGGAGGATAAGACACCTAAGTAGCCCTATCTTACCCATTTACATTTACTTTTGACCATTTACATTCATTTACCTTTTTACCTTTTGACTTTTACAAAAGTCAAACTAAAAATTGCAAAAATTTACATAGTAAAATTTCATTAAAAATTATCGAAAAATTGTAGCGTAATGCCTTGCCAGTCCAAATTCAAATCCGAGACCAAGTTTCCGGAAAGCCGAGAGAGTTTAAATGTCGTTTGAGTATTTAAGAATCCAAAATGACCAATTGTTGGTTGAGATATGGCCATTTTCCCAAGGTGTCTCTATGCTAACGTAGTGTTCTTTGTGGCAAGAACGAAGCTTGGAAAAAGTGACTTTGGAGGCGTTCTGAGGTATGTCAAAGATATGAAGGTACCATTGGAAAGCTTAGGATTTTTTGCTACACAATGGAGTCATCAAAATATTAAAACCCTCTCCAAACCTCTAAAACCGTCTTGAAGTCAAGCTATCGAGAAGTGCAAAAAAACCTTCCTGTGGCAATTGCAATTTTGGCATTTCTCCCAAATCATAATACTGCGGTATAAATTGAAAGATGTTTGTTCCCTGGTGTATATGATGGACAAAAACTCTTCTGAATTTGGAAAATTCATCTCTTATTTGGTCGAAATACATTTTTAAGCAAAATTGTTCGTGGTGTGCACTGTAAACCCTAGGCAACCCATAACTTGGAAAGGTAAAGCTATGATTTCTTGAATTTGGCAATCGCTTGGAAAGTGGAGAGGACATCATCTCATGTGTGTTGAGTGGTTCATATCTTGACATCCGACCTTCCTTGTGATAGGGCTTTTCCGCATAAGTGCTTTGCAAAGGGAAACCCTAGTGGTGCAAAAACAGGGATTGTGGAAAAGAGTGGGATGGAGGGGCGTAGGGAGAGGATAAAGGATGGGAAAATTTAGGGATTTGGGAAGGGTTAGGGAAGGCTTTAGGGGAAGTGAGAAGGGAGGTAGGGGAAGGTAGAAATAGACCTAGAGAATTTAATTACAAAAATCTAGGCTCAGGGGGCTTCAAAAAATGCAGCGTAGGGTAGTATTATGTAGGAGCTTAGGGTTTCAGTGAGTATCAAAAGGGGTTTAGGGAATGTAGTGGAGTGATGTTAGTGAGTAGGGAAAATGAAGATTTAGGAAGTGAGTGAGGTGAGGGGGTGGAAAGAGTAAAATATACCTACCCTGGAAGAATAGGGTAGACTAGGGTTTATAGGGAAAATGATAGAAATGAAGGGATGAGGTGGTCTATCAACCGAAAATAGACGTGTAGGGGCAAGAAAAATTACGGTTTGGAGCAAAGAATTAATCATTTGGGAAGCAAAACCATGACTTCTTAGGAAACCCTAGGAGAAAAGGTTTTTGATTAAATTCTCTTAATAAAATGCTAAGCAGGAGTATGAAAGTCTTTAACTTACCTTTGAAGAGGCTTGGAGGGTGTAATGGCCGGTGTGAAGCTCCGAAAATCAATTTTGGTTGCCAAACTTCACCTCTCGCAACACTCGCCCCTGGCGTAGCGAAGGCCTCCTCGTGTGCATCACTCCGGTGCTAAGTTGAATGCCACAGCCGAGCTCCTCCGAAAGTGCAACGCTTAGTCTTTCAGATGTACGAGGGCCAATTTTTTCCGTTGTGAGGTAAAAACACGTTTTTCGTCAATATGAGATAAGAGCTCGATAAGAGAACATAAGAGTGCAAATGAGTTTCATTTTGTCTTATTGGCTTTTCTTATAAACATTAAGGACTCCTTTTGAGTGAGGATGGGCCCCACATGTCTTTTCCAAGTATGACTTTCATGTTTTGAACTTGTAACCTTTGGAATTTGTGTAAACTAGAACTTTTTGTAGCTTCTTTGGAACCTTGAATCTCTTTGAAACCTTGAACTGAAGCTTTAGGAACATGAAGTACTTATTACATATAGAAACATAAAATTACATTTTGAAATCAAACCTTTATTAAAGAAACTTGCCTATTACCACTCCTCCAATTGCCGGATTTTATGCATGAAATGCATTTATTTGGTGACCTTGAAAACCCTTATGACTTAATGGAGCATTAATCGTGAACCGAATGAAATCAGATGGTGATGACTGGAGGATAGATGATGATCTTTGAATGATGATACACTACCGCGTGATGACATGG
This sequence comes from Pinus albicaulis, assembly GCA_034641835.2. Taxonomy (NCBI): domain Eukaryota; kingdom Viridiplantae; phylum Streptophyta; class Pinopsida; order Pinales; family Pinaceae; genus Pinus; species Pinus albicaulis. The sequence goes on along the minus strand of CM076579.1, from coordinate 1,648,058,600 downwards.
ACCAACATGTGAAAAAATTAAAGGAGTGTAAATAGTCCTAGAGCTACTACTTAGTGACCAAATTTTTTACTTGAAAATCTAATGAAATGACAAAAAATTTGACTATGAGCAGACCCTAACAAGACATGATAAGAACCCATTTGATCACCTAAGTGATGTGGCCGTATAACCACTTAGTATGGAGCAAATTGGAAATGACAGATGTTCCCATAGAAGAGCAGTGTTGCTATTATACTCATGAAAGCTCTAGGGAGAGATAAGTTCATCTATTTCATAGAACAGATGGGTATGGTGGAGAACCCGTTTCTAAGATAGGACAAATTATTTCGGATGCTTCTCAAAGTGCATGTTGCAAGTTGCAACTTGCAACAACAACATGAGAGGGAGTTGCAATATGTATGCGTAGTTGGCAAAGAAACATGGTAGTGCCGTATAAAGATTGATGCAACATCAAAGTTAAAAGTGGCGTACAATCACAAGGTCCATACATCAACAAGATGACAAAGGGGTGGCACAAGTAGATAGGGTTTTGCAAAGAATATGGTGCAACACTAAACACCTTCCTCGCTAAGAGGAATGTTAGTTTTAGCATCAAAGGTGTTCTAATCTCGAAACTTTGTGTAGAGGTTAAAACACATGAGATCTCCGTAACCTGCAAATCGTTTATGGAAATTCCACTTAGAAGTGTCTCAATTAGATTATTAGCCGATTTTTTAAATATTTCCTAAGTCTTAACTTAGGGAATATGGTTAATTAATCAATATTAATTGAGATAAGTTGAGAATTCCCTAGAAACCCACACGCATCAAATGGGAATTAACTGGGCCCTTGATTAAGATTTAATCTTGGTCGTTGGTGCTCCAACAAAGATTATAAGAAGAAGTCAATGGGTAGATGGAACACACGTTGCGTACACTCGCGGATCTAGGCAATCAATTTCTCCAAGCGTTGTGAAAATTTCAACACCGAAATCCTATTGTAGCAATTGGTATTATTTCTTTCAACTGATAAATTAATTATTCACTTTATTGCGACGACAACATCGAAATAAACACACTACAACCTTCACAAATCGGCAACGGAAAAAACAATAGCATTAGAAATTGAGAAAATACTAGCACACACACACACATAAAAATGACACGTTATTTTTGGACAATTGTCCTCGAAAAAAACCAAACTTGGGAACCGGCAACACCAGGTTTTATTACTACAAAGAAGTAGGAAATTTTGAGTACAATAATCCGTGATGTCAAGAATTTGGAAATCCACAGAAAAAATACTCGCAAAAATCTAGTGAGGACTTTTTCTCACCCCATAGAAAATTCTGCGATTAAGATTAATTTTAAAACCCTCTACGAATTGTCGTGCATCACCTCTATGTGGGATTTGTGCACACTCGAATTCGTATGGCCTGGATCTCAATCTAAGTTGTTTCTTCTCGTTTTCCATTGACTCGAAACGCTTCTCCCGTCTTCAAAATTTTGTGCCACCAAAACACTAAAACGACTTCCCGACCTCGCAAATCGAATTTCTTTAAAGGCTATTATGCCAGCCCTCGCACGTCTCATTATGGTTCTTCTCCGCTCGCAAATGCACTCGGATCCGGAAATCTTCTCATCTCACCGTACTCACCTTTCACTCACTACTTCGATCTTTGGCTCTTCGACAATCGTTGTTGCTCTCTAAAACCGTTCGCCAAGGAAATCACCATGTATCTGGTGTGTGTTTCAAGTGCCCATTAAATTCCTCTATAATCAACTCTTGGAATACCAATGACCAAGATTAAAACTTTCTAATGGTATTAGGATCATCTGAGTTGATCCTTGTGAGTTTCTAGATATTTATACCTGACTTAATTAATTCTTATTACTCAACTATATTCTTAAGTTTACACTTGAAAAATATTTAAAAATTGGTTAATAGTCTAATTAATCCATTTGTAGGTGGAATTCTTGTTTTATGTTCTATACTCTAGCCTCTCCACCAAATTTCGTGGTTAGAACACAACCGATGTCATAGAAACTAACACTCCCTCTTAGCGAAGATTGTGTTCTCTCTCTATACGCATTACTCCCGACACAACACCTTGTCTTTGTATCGTCCTCTATCACGTTGATGTCCTGCCATCAGATCGTTTCCATTGTCACCAACCATCGCAACTTTGATAGTTGCATCCGTGCCGTCGCCGACCCGTCGTACTACTACCAACACTGTGACCGCAATGCAACTCCTCTCATCACAGAGCCGCAATCGCAACAAGTGCAACGAAGAAACATCCAAATCCTTTAACTGACCGTGTTTAGTGTGATGCATTTGTCTCCCGAGTCTTGACTACTACTAGTATCCGCATTGCCACGAAGAATATGTGTTGTTGCCGACTTTGCTATCGTGCCACTATGCATCGTCGCTAACACCGCACCGCGCGTCAATATGATCGATACTAGTCCGCAATTGTCACTTGTACCGGATCGCATCAATTGCTACCGACCGATCCTCGCTACTAAATATTGTTGGTCCCCTCGTAGCGGTGTAATGATATGTGAGGTGGACTTCTCGCTGGACTTCAAGCAGAACGAGGGCTCTCTAGAGCTACAAATCTAAGTCACCCCAACTCACTCCCCGGAGGCATACCACCATCGCCAAGTCGTCTCCAACATGAAGGACAACTTTTCGAGCTCACCGACGTTCCCTACCGGTCCCGCTTCTCCTACTTGTCCTCTTCCGCGAGACATTAAGTATGCCAGGTGGACAAGCTCACCACATCCGGCGAGACTGACTCTCTGATTGTGTCCTTCTTCTTCCTTCTATGTTCCCCCTACCCCCGACCGGGACCCTTTGATGCAAGGGCCACACATTCTCCTCCTTCACCACCTTTGATCCGCTGGTTACCGCCGCCACCGATGGAGCTTCTTAACAAAGCTCGCCAACTCCTTCTGGTGAAAATCGACTCCATTCTATCCCATCTTGGTAAAGTGTCTCTCGCTCTAATATGCTTTGGAAAAACACGTGCCAATCCTCGAGACACGCAGTGCCAATCGCACTAGCTCGATGGTCTGTGCATTGCCCCAACACCGAAAGTTGATCCCGGACCTCCCGGATTCGGCAAGGAAGGATCTATGACTTCTCCCTTCGCATCCCGGGATGCATTCCCAACTTTTCTTTCCAAGAACATCTTCCGCCGCCGGGGAATACCCCCGATATAGCGTGGAGAGAGCATCCCACATTTCCTTGGCGACTCCTTTATCCGTCACATGTGAGACTATATGATCTCGAACTCCATCCAAGATCATCTCGCTTTCACTCTTTTCCATTTTCTTTTCTCCTTTATTCCTTCTCGTTGATCTACATCCAAGGGAACTGCCACCACATTGTCTATGTAGGCTTTCGTGCCATATCTATCTAGAAGGAAGGATATTCTCTAGCCTAGACATGACATAGTTGGAAGCCCCATCCAACCCGTCCTAATCTCTAAGCCCCGTTTATGGCTATCCGAATACTCGTTGAAAATACACTTCCTCGTCTTCTACTGCCATAGTAGCCGCACTCCCTTTCTATAATGCGCATCTCGCTAGCCGTTATTGCCCATCTGTCGAAAAATCGAACTTTTGAGAGTCAAAGTTCCCTAAGAGAAATTTCCTCCGTTGTGTGCTTCTTTCACTCCAATGCTGGTTCTACCGGCCGTAAAACCCACTACGTCCAACCAAGGAATCTGGCTGCCGAAAAATCGAGCTACCTAAAATTTCCTAGTGGACAGGCGTAGGCTAGTAGTAGTCAAAGACTACTTGAGACAGCTTGCAAGACAAAGACAATTGATTTAGTATTCAATATTTTGGATGCTTCGCCTGTAGATGTAACAACAACAACAATAGTGAGAGGGAGTATTAATTGGGTTGAAGTGTAAATGTAGAGTCGAGCGTAGTACAGTTGTACAATACAAAGGTCAACAACAACAATATAGATGCAACATGATTTAGGCTATAGTCGTTGGCAAACATGAATCAAAGTTAGCGTAGTGGTTGATGGATAGTGGCAATCTGCTAATTTTTTGCATCATCAAATATGGGAGGATGATGCAAAGACAGGGTGTTGTAGCAACTCAATGCTAGGAACACCTTCCTCGCTATGAGGGAGTGTTAATTGTAGCATCGGATGGCATTCTAGTCTCAACTTCGTGGAGAGGCTAAACAAGAGGAGATCTCCAAAACTAAGAAATCGTTTTTGAAATCCAACCTAGAGATAACTCAATTAAATTAATTGACCATCATTTAACTTTTTTCTAAGTCAACTTAGGAAAATTGATTAATTAATAGGAATTAATTGAGAAAGGTGAGAATTCTCCATAAACTCACATCGACTTAGAGATGCTCAACCATTGATTAATATTTAATCTTGGCCGTTGAAGTCTCAACTGAGATTATAAGAGGAGTTCAATGGGGTTGCCAACGAAGAAACACTTGGAGAGCAAATTCCTTGGCGAGGTCGAGTTTCCTAGCCGCAAAGATTCAAATGTAGAGAAGTTTGAGCCAAAGAGGGATGCAAAGATAATGAGGGGCAAAGACAATGAGTCCGGAGGAGGATTTTGGGCCCAAAGAGGCAACAACAAGTGACAGTTGTATTCCACCCGAGGCCGTGCAGTATTCATGCAGAAGCTTCAATAGAGCAAGCCGATTAGTTGGGGAGGAAATCAATTCAGCTTCTAGAGGCCGAGAAAGTTATTCCGTAGGTCGTGACAATGTGATCGTAGGCGTAATCGCAGCCACACATGTCGTGTCCGCGCAACATTACAAAGGGCCCGCGCAAGGGCCGACGGCCAATTCTTTGAGGGAGCCAAGTGCTAGGATTGTTTGTGGAGAGAGAAAAATTTCTCTTTATTATTTTTGTTAGATATTTTGTCTGGCATCCAAAGGTTCTACTTAGAATTTCTCATTGTTGTATACAATAAGAAACCCTTAGCTATCGCACCTAGCTTTTCCCACATTGGGTTTTTTCGGGGACAATTATCCAAAAATAATTAAATGCTATGTGGTAAGCAGAATTTGATCTACTTCTAGTATTTGATTTTCCACAATATTTTTATGGTGAAAAATTTCAAGCAGGATTTATTAGATATTTTCCATACCAAATAAATCGCATAATTAATTTACGCTAGGAAAAATAAATTTCCAAATTGTTGCAATTAGGCTTGTAAATTTTCACAAGGGCCGGCCAATCTAAATGACTTGGATCTTTGTTTGGTCCACATGCCTAGTATGTTCTTCCGTAGGATTCAAAGGATGAATTTGTGTATGCCAAATGAGTATTTCTTTAGATTGGCATACACCTTGTGTTGTTGTAGGTGCTTACGACTCCTTGAATGCGTTGTAAATGTTTTGCCTGCTTTATTGAAGATGAGGATGTCATCCCAATATACAACCACAAAAGAGTTCGTGAACTACTATAGGATATCATCCATCATCCTCATGAATGTTGATAGAGGATAAGTCAAACCAAAGGGCGTGAACAACTACTCAAAAGGCCTTCTTTACATTTGAAGGTTGTCTTCCATATTTCTATTGTTCAATTGGCTTGTAAATTTTCACAAGGGTCGTCAATCCTAAATGACTTGATCTTTGTTTGTCCACATGCGCCCCATGTTCTTCCGCAATACATCTCAAATATTGAATTTTTGTGCATGCCAAATGAGTATTTCTTTAGATTGGCATACACCTTGTGTTGTTGTAGGGTGCTTACAACCTCTTGAATGTGTTGTAATGTTCCGTCCAGTTCTATCAAGATGAGGATTTCATCCCAATATACAACCACAAAAAAGGTTGTGAACTACTATAGGATATAATCCATCATCCTCATGAATGGTTGATGGAGGATTAGGTCAAACCAAAGGGCATGAAACAACTACTCAAAAGGATTTCTTTATATTTGAACTTTTGAAGGTTGTCTTCCATAGTCAGTTTGTTCAATTGGATTTTTGGTGGTATCCTAATCTCAAATCGATCTTACTAAAGGATTCGACACTGTTGGGCTTTAATCAAGAAAAATCGTTAATTCAGGATTCGTATTTATTATTGATCGTAATTTTTTTCAAAGCCCTCATAATCAATAAGGTGAGTCTCCATGTCCCATCCTTCTTCTAACAACACAATTGACTCCCACAAGGTGAGGAGCTTGGTCACCGTAGCCTTTTTGGACAAGCTCATGAATAAGGATGATTTTATTTCCTTATTCTTCTTCTTTCTCGAGAGTTTATACATTGGGTCATTAGGTAAAGGAGCACCAAGTATCAACTATGTTGACCATGGGATGTCAATTGGTCTGAAATGTCGTATAAAGCAAGGGATCAAAATTTTTCAAGTCAATTTCATCATTGCAATCCCAAATTTTGCAAAATTATTGTAAATGATTCTAGTATGACTATTAAGCCATGTAACAATACCTAGGTAATCCTATGGTTCTTCTCAAAGGGTTTCATCCTAAAGGAGTTTTTCAACCTCTCCAAATTATTTGTGTTTGTAAACACTAGATAACTGACAAGAGTTTTTCCTCGCATATACCCCAAAGCTAGGTGCAACTCTCGACGAGGTCTTAGGTGAGTCCTAGCGTTATCGAGTCAATGTATTTTTATCATACTAGATCATATGTCTTGAGTCGCTAGGGTTTGTTTGAGTCTTAAGGGGTCTCAGGTCTATTGTAATTTTTTCCTTCTAAGGGGTGTAGAATATTGTGTAATCTTGATGTAAAAGTGTGTCTAGGAATAATTTAGTGCATGGCTACTCCGTTAATCGTACACCATGGCTAAATTATTTTAGGCCCACTTATAGGGTGGAAAAATATTTATTCCCTCTAGAGTCTTTTAATTAAATTTTCTAAAAAATTAAAGAAAATAATTAGCCAAAAAATTATTTAAATTGAGTCAAAATTAATTTGAGAGAAATTAAATTCTCTCCAAGTAGCAAATTATAAAAAATTCATGGGTCAAAAAAGAATTGATTTTCCGGGGGTCATCCATTAAGGGAAAAAATCAAAATTTTAAGAGATGAAATTGACACTTTGACCATGGCGGTTAAGTCAAAGAAGATTTTTTTGAGGGTAAAAGTTCTTAAAGATATTTTTTGACTAAGAAAAAAGTAGTTTAATGTGGAATTCGAATTTTTCCTCAAAATAAAATTCAATGATAGGATCAAAGATTTTTTTCTCCGTCAACTAAGAAGATCTAATTTTTCAAGAAGATCAATGGATCAAATTGTTTTGATGAGGATCAAGCCATGGACTAAAGAACTAGTCGTTATTTTCCACTTAGAGGGGTTTGATCCTCTAATTTTTTCTATATATGAAGTTTATTGATCTCCTCATTGTGTCATGTACTCATCAGAAAATCAATTGATGTAATCGAGCTAAGCTCGCTAAAATAATTCTAATAAAAGTCTTTGTGGTTTTAATTCGGGAGGTGTGTCTTCGATGATTCATGGTATGCTAAATACTTTATTGCTTTATTGATTTATTATTGAGTATTATTGTTCCATAGCTAGTGGTTGGATTGTCTATTAGCACATATATCTTTAGGTATCAAAGTTAGAGTAAGCACATTGAATCTAGCGATGTAGGTATCGTGACTTAGATCTCTAGTTTTCTTGTGTGAATCAAACCCTTTGGAACTAATAATCTATCTTTTTGTGTAGAGATCTTCAAGTATTCAACCTTGGCTTTTTCCCCCAAGTGTACATGGACTTTGATATTGCGCACACCTTGTTTGACTCCGAGCTTATTCTAACGATTTTTGGTGCAAATGGTCCTAACTTGTACATTAAATAACAATTGTTCCTATCGATTACTTTAAAATCTATCCGTCATTAAAGAATTTTTTTCGTTAATAGAGTTTGTAAATTAAATTGTAAATATTGTAAAATAATTTTGTAAATTGCTTTCCACTAACCCTTGTATCTATATTTTAGTTTTCCTTTGATATACTTCAATCATTTGGGTTTTTTCAAGATTGAAATTTTTTATTTCAAAACGCTTCTGGTCTTTTCAGTGAAATTGTTTTTGCATGATCATTGTTAGAAGTTTTTCAGCCTCTTATGGAAACTTAATGTCATGGTATTCTGTCTGTCTTGCCTGAGTTCCAGTTCATAACATTAGGTCTCGCCAGAGTTCCATTCTTTACAGGTCTGATGAGGTTCGCCATTAGGTTCAACTACATATAGTAATTTAAAATGAATTATAGGATACAATAATGAGAAATCAACATCAAGAAATGATCAAAAATGCTATCACGGACATGGAAATCGCAAGGATAAATTACAAGCTTGAGTTGTGACATGAAATTATGAGTTTTGATCTATGGACTTGGTCAATGACTATGAGGTTCAAATGAGGTTCGCCAACCTCAACATTTTTTTAAGGTTCGCCAAAATTCGAACTCCTCAAGGTTAAAGTTCAATTAACCTTGTGACATATTTACAAAATCCCCGACGGCTAGGCTTTGAGCCCATGAAGGTGGATTATTTTCAGATCAAGGACAGCAACATTCTCTAAATACCCTAGATCTCATCCACCCTAAATGGCTAGGTTTAGGGCTGTTATTACACTATTTAAAGGGGTATCTTGTGCCTCCTTTCAGGCTGTATGTGGCATTGGGCCCTTCTAGGCCTCAAGAAGGATCAATTCATCATTTTTGGGCTCCTTGGCATCAAAAGAAAAACTTTCCAAAGGAGCCGCTAGGGTTGAAGCCCTTGTTTTCACCACAAATTTGAATTTTGGCAAGGGTTTGAGCTTAGATAAATTTGTAATAATCTTGTGAATTATTTTCTCCATTTTCTTTCTTGTAAAAATTTGACTCGGGTTTGGGTTTTGCAGGCCCACATTCTCATTTGCGATGAAGTCTGATTCGTAGGGATTGTGGTGGCTAGATGCTATCTTTGGGCCATTCTGGCCTGGCTGCAGCCCTTTTTTGACCTTGATTTACATATCATCCGTGTTTACTCAGGTCTGACCTCAAGGTAAGAGTGAAATATAGAAGTTGATCCCTGTGATTTGCAGGCCTAATCAAAGTATTATGCAGGGGTTTGATAAGGGTTTTTAACTTTTATGCTTTTGGCATCAATGATCATTGATTCATCAAATTTTTGCTCGTCATCGCTTAATGGCAAGGCCTATGTACTTTCAGGTCATGTCGCAAGTATTTCAGAGGCTTATTCTATATTGCATACAGTCCAGGACTAACAAGTTTGTACTTCAGGTAGTACAAAAACTCTGGAAGGGATACATCACTAGTTTGAAGCCTAAACATTAGCATTTGAGGACTTGACTTGACATACCAGCCTTGAGTAAGGTCAAGGGGTCAGTCTCAGATCCTCTTTCCACCTCTCATTCTTTGTCAATATCATATCATTTTCCAGATTTGAATCATTTATTTCAGACCCTAATCATAAGAAAACTAATGATAATAAGAGCCTAAGACCACTAAATTGTCTTACATAATAATTGCCATGAATTATAACAAGTGTTTTAGATTTTGTTTCTCTCCTTCGTGGATGACCAATTTGAATATCATGTTATAGTAGTCTGATATGGAACTGCAGAATTGATCTAAATCCTCCTTACAGTGGCATCCATTTAGTGTGTTTTTTATCAAACTGCATGCTGGCTGTTCTTTCTTGCATTTCGTAGTGATTTGTGAGCAATCTTGTGCCCGACCTCATCATATTGCGGACTAATATATACTTAACTAGCTGCATTGATTCAATTTTCATTAGCAATAGTATTCTGAAGTCTGGTGCATCTTTTCTTGTGGCTAACAATTGTGGTTACAGGTTTCCTTCTCGTCATTGGAAGAGGGGCAACATTGTATTTTGAAGCCTAAAATCTGCAGTTTGGTCACTAATCTTTCCATTGCAGGTGTTGAAGGAAGGCCTCAAGGCCTTAAGGGCTTTCTTTCACCATTTGTTGACTATCTTAAGAATAACCAGATCTGAAGCAAGCCTTGCAGTGGCATAATCACATTTAATCTAAGAGTGAGAAAAACACTCTAATCTAACCTATCTGAAATATCAGTTATAAATATCATAGCATACATATTTGGGTGTCTTGATTTCACTGTTAGAAGTCTGATATACTTGTTGCAAAGGTCTGATTTGAAGGTCACAGTGGTATTCTCATTGCCTAACTTGGTCTTCCGGGGCCGTGGTTGCGGGGAAGCGCTTCTCGAACATGGTCCCAGAGCGTCCCAAAATCGCTTCCGCAAGGAGCGACTCTTGGGAGTGAAATCTTCGCTCCATAGCCTTTTCTGCAATTCTGCACAAACATTCCAATTGCAATCAAAAACAATATTTTTTGAGGCAGCCTAGTGATCAAGCCTATGGCCCTAGAATTGGTATGTGATTTATGGTAATGTTAGATTCTTAAAGTGTAAGTGATGTTCTCCTTAATCTTTATTTTCATAAATTGACATTCTCTTTAATCTTCATTTTCATTTTAAAAGTGACATTCTCCTTAATCTTCATTTTCATAAAGTGACATTCTCCTTAATCTTCGTTTTCATTTTTATCCTTTTACTTAAATTTTTAATATTACCATGAAATGACTCACTGGATTTCATATGAAGAATGTAGAATTTTAGATATCATTCAAAAATCCAGCAAACTTATCGTTGTTTTAGGATTTCAAGATTGGGATTGCAATGTTTCCATGGCATTTGTCATGTATTAGGGTATGGAATCCGTATTTAATCAAGAGCACCAACTCTCTATGTACCTTGATGTTAGTGACAAGTATTAAGTTGAACTCCTCTATCATGACCCTACTAAAAATGTACCTATCACTCAAACACAATCTTGTGTCCTTTTTTCTTCCCGTTTCTTTCCCCGTTTTCCTTTTGTGTCCTTGCTGTTTGTTTCTCTTCCTCCAGAGTTTTCTTTGATGGGTACCCTTTTTAATTTTTGCCTCTTTACATGTGTCGTTGTACCATGGATTTAGTGGGAACTTATTTACTATCCCAATAACCCTTCTTTCCCTTGTGTTTTGCATTTCTCAGACCTGTCATCAATTATTTGCATTAGCACCATTCATTTTCTTCGCTATTTTTCTTCTCATGAAATTTGAATGCTGATGTGAGTTTTCTAGCTTTCCATGGAAATCTTCATCATTTTGCTCATCTCGATGTGATTTATCTTCTCCAAGCTACCCGTTGGCCGCAATTGGAAAGAGTCCATAACATAGAGCAATGTCCTCTTACTAGAATAAAGACCTTCACTCCATATGAAATTATTATAGCGTAGATAGGACTCTATCTCGCTCTAAATAAAAGCACAAAGAAAAATTAATCCTACACTCGGGAAAAAGGGTGGCAGTAAATAGAAGGCGGGATACCGTCATTTTAGAAAAAGAAACACTAGAAAGTAGAATGGAAACATGAGAATTGGGTGAAGAATAAAATGGTTGGACTCGGATGTCGTAGGAAAGGACCGTCCTATAGATAGAAAAATGCTAGAACCGAGAGGGCACCTTCGCAGCTTTGAAATGGGAAAGTGGAAGAGTAGAACACAAAGAAAACCATATTATCTCAAACAAATTTCAACTACGTATGTGAAATAAAGATCCAAGAACACATGTTAGTTAGCGTTCTGAAAAGATAAGCAAACTCTAGCACATATAAGACGAAGTCGCATTACGAGCTGAAAACAGAGATGCAGATATTCCCGAAGGAATATTAGGAGTCAGATGACGCGATCTCATATGCCCAAATATACGTCTTCTAAACTCACATTTTCTAAGTTTTATTCTAGTCACCGTTAGCCTTAGACTAAATGCCTCGAAAACATCGATCCCGCAAACAAACACCTCGCGCACACCAAAAAGCTTCAACCCTATCAACTAAAAGCATGGCAATCCAAAGTTGAGCTAATGGGACAAAGGACTGGATAGATGGCGGTGGAGCATGTGAATGGCGTGACACCAACTTGATGCGTGGACCTCTCGCGTTCGAATGGCGATTGTTGAAAGGGTGGTAAGTTGGGAATGCCGTTGAGAGTATTTGAAATCCCGCTGGGGCTCCACCGATCGCTTAATTGGTTTAAAAAGGTTTTAAATGCATATGTATTAATGTTTCGATATCGACATATCATCACAAATCAATGTACCGATTTAATACCATACCACGTTACATTGTAACCGCCACCATCACATATATTAATGTGCAATATATGGTTTGAAACCATATGCGATGTATTAACATGACCGGGGCCGTGAGTATGGATAAAGGGGTAAACCTTATCATAAGGTTTCAATTATGATTCTAATAATGTATATAACATATAGCCAAATAATAGAGCCGAGTTGTCGAAAATGCATATGTATTAATGTTACGATATATCACACAACCGACGGAAGGAAAATCAAAGGTTTAGAGAGCGGGACGTCAAGGGGTCAAACCCCCGACCCGTTCGTATATATAAAATTTCAAGGCAATATTAAAACCTTTGTTACCCGCTCCATATTTAATACAACAATATATATATAAATATATATGCCTTGTCATTGTCATAAGATACCCAAGGACTTTACAATATTTAATATGCCACTGACTTAATAGTTGAGCCTCCACCGTAATGTATGATTCGTACCCACCACTCAATTCAAACCATTCTAGACTATATTCCACATATATGCATTCGGAACTATATGTTAATGTGTGGATTTGTAACGGTTTAATAAAATTAACCTGATTTATAATAAATATTAAGTTTGAAATTATATTAATAAATTATATAAATATAAATTAATATAATATAGACATTATTCATATATATATAAGAAGAATCCCATTTCATAAATTATCGTAACGTGGTTACGGATGAAAGTTAGAATTTTGATTATATTTCATTTATTATATAAATTGATTAAATTATAGGTCATATAATTTTAAATTAAGATTAAACAAAAGTAGGGTAAATTAGAGTTTGAAGCGGATATTTTATAGGCATCTAAACTAAGGTGACAAAATCTTATAATATGATATTAAGTTAAGGATCGAATGAGAAAATCAGTGTGAGAATCAATAAGGGTAGAGAAAATCAATATTCAAGTGTTTGTTAGTCATAAAATAAATCAATAAATCCTCTTATCATCGCATATCGAATAAAACATTCTAGACAAGTTTATAAACTAACACTTTGATCGATGAAAACCTTGCATTCCACTCTAGATTTAGTAAGCATACATTACCCTCGCATAGGACACATAATGCTGCTGCCACCCTCCCCTGACTCCCGTACGCAAGACCCCGCCCCGCGTATAAAATAGCAAAAGAACTATACCCGTATGCCGGCCCTAATCTTGCGAAATTATATTTTGTCGGGCCCGAAAATTTATCCACTCCTCATGAATTTATTATTATGTATTCCAGGAAAATTACCATGTTGAACACGTACAAAGGCGCAGCACCGCCGAAATGCGCCGCCACCTCCACCTTCACCCATCGCCTCCACCACGCACACGAGACCGGGCCACAAGAACTCGTTATTCGCCCGATCTTACTATCATGATGAGCCTGTTAGAGGCCATTATGGAACCATGAAAGGGTCAAAAATACCAAAAAGAACAAGGAGGAGCGACGCGCCGAGGAAAGACACCTCGAAAAGGCCGAGGGATTCTAATAGATGAAACCTTACAGAGAAGACATTTCACTGTGAACCGCAAAAAAGATTAAACTCCCCGAATTCTCCGGAGGACGAGCCGGAGAGGCCGAAGCATGGTTGGAAGGGATGATCGTGTGTTTCGCATTAAGAGAATATTCTTCAACTTCTAAAAACAAGGATCGTTGTATTCCAACCGTAGGAAATGCTCCGATTTGGTGGGGGAATATGGAAAAACAAGCTTGCATCTCACCAAGAGCATCAGTTCTGGAATTGCTTCGACCGATTCCGCGGAATACGGGGTTGTCTTTTTCAAGAATGAAGAAGCTAGAGCCTTCCACTGCAACCCAAGGGGGTAAAACCGTGAAGAATACGCAGACAAGGTCTATGGAACTTGTGAAGTATGTTCCTTATCTAAACACGGATGAACGCCAAGCCGAGCGTCTTCATATTTGGGTTAAATCCTGATCGAGCCATGGAAAGAATGTGGAAGCCACCAACCGTGCGTAGGCAAAGGAATGCCTATGCAAAAGAACATCTAGGGATAAAGGGATTTCAAAGCCACCGAACTCGTCACTGCATTTATAGGAAAGACTCTAAATTTCTTCCGAGGAAATAACTCGAGACCACCTCCTTATGGTAACAGTTTACCCCAAGAGGAGCGCGTGGAGCCCCAGACCATAAAATGCACTAGGCTCGGTCCTCAAACACCAAGACTTGGAGTCCCAGGACCGGTAATCGAGGAAGGAAATGGGAGGGGAGGAAAGCACTGTATCGCAGTTCTGGCTGATTTCTCACTAAACTGGGTGAGGACCAACCCAGGACCGTTGGGGATGTGGAGGACCCCATCTTCAGACGGATTGTCCGGTAGAACGCGGCGACCAGAAAAGAACCGTCATCGATGCTCAAAGCAATCACAATCCATGCCGTCGTCAACAACAACCAAGCGCCGCATCAATCCACGCAAGTGGTGGAATCTTCAGTACAATCAATGGGGCAAAACTCAAAATCTTGTTTGACACCGGAGCTACCGATAGTTTTATTTCATCTTATGCATCGAATAAATGTGGGTTGGCAAACCGCAAAACAAGACAACTTAGATAGGTCGAAATGGCTTCGTGAGACCTTCAATCTAAGAGAATTATGTGGAAGATCAAGTAGTTAGATCTAGAGCTCCGTTTTGGACCAAACCAAAAGTATATGTCATGTTCTGTGTACTTACGACCCGGTGATAGGAATGGATTGGTTAGAGTCTCATCGAGCATGGGTAGATTTTTCCGGAAAACACATTTGCATAAACATATGGTTGAGACAATCCAAATTCAAGGTATTAAGAGAAAGGTATCCTTGCGTTTCATCTCGGCACGATGCGTATGAAGCTTGCCGAGGAAGGGTTGTCAAGTGTATGTCGTCTCAAATGGTGTTAAAAGAAAAAGGGCTCTCCTTATATCAAGATCCGATTCTAGCAGAATTTCCTAGATGTTTTTCCGAAGGAACTACTTCCGGATCGCCTCCTAGGAGAGAGCTAGACCTCACCGTTGAGTTGAAACCCGGTACGAAATCCGTATCCAAAACTCCCACCAAATGATCGCCCGGAACTTCAAGAGTTGCAAATACAGCCTAAAAGAACCGTGAGGTAGGCACATTCGACTTGTTTCACCATGGGGTGCTCCAAAGAATCTTTGTCACAAAGAAAGATGGTTCATTACGACTGTGTGGACTATCGAGATTTGAACCAGACACGGTAAAGAATAGGTATCCAATGCCTCGCATTGACGACCTTTTTGATCAAATGAAAGGAGCCGCGTATTTTCAAAGATCGGGATCATGACGTTATCATCAACTCAGATTAGCGAGAGGATGTTTCTAAAACCGCATTCGAACTCGTTTCGGCATTATGAATTCATTGTGGTGCCATTTCGGTTGACCAATGCACCCGAGCCTTCATGAACCTTATGAATACGTTCTCCCTGGTGATATCTCGCCAAATTTGTACAAGTTTTCCCGGATAATATTCTCATTTACTCTAAGAATGAGGAGGAGCATGAAGAGCATCTTCGTGATAGTGTTATCTTGTCTCTAGATACGGTTATATGGGAAATTATCCAAATGCGCTTTCTTCCGAAGGAAATCCATTACTTGGGTCATATCATATCCGGCGAAGGAATTTCTCCGTAGATCCCGAAAAGGTAAATACAATCGCAGAGTGGCCGATACCTAAGAATGCACATGAAGTGCGTAGTTTTATGGGTTTAGCAGTTACTACCGAAGTTTTGTGGAGGGATTCTTTTAAAATTGGTAAAACCAATCACAAACCTTCGCCGCAAGGGTGTTAAGTATGATTGACCGAGGAATGTGATAAAGTTTTTTCGAGCTTAAGCGTATTATTGACTAGTGCACCGATTTACGAGTACGGATATGGATAAAGATTTTACCGTATGTACCGACGCATCTAAGCAAGAGTTAGGTGCAGCTTAATGCAGAAGGGAGCGTAATAGCGTACGCTTCGAGAAAATTAAAACACATGAAGAACTTTATGCTACGCATGATTTGGAGCTAGCCGCGGTGGTCTTAGCTTTAAAGATGTGGAGACATTACTTGGTGGGGAGAAACTTGTGCTCAAAAGTGACCACCAAAGTTTGCAATATTTATTCACCCAAAGAGACTTGGAATGCAAGACAAAGACGATGGAGTGAACTCCTAAGCGAATACGATTTTGCGATTTCATATGCATCAAAGGGAAGGAGAATGTGGTAGCGTATGCCTTAAGTAGAAGGCCCCGAATATTCTCCCTCGTACCTATCAAGGTGAACTTGAGAAATCAAGTGCTTGAACATCTTGTAAGAGATAGTTGGTACTTAAAAGTAAGGTCGTGACTCGAAAGCAACCATTCAAAGAACCTAAGTTCGAAGGGTATGATTTGAAGAGGACGGAATTTCTACGATTCCACGAAGGGATGGCAGGCTCTGAAGCGCTGGAGATCTCCGAAACACCATCTCAGAAGAAGCACACCGAGCCGTATATTGCATGATCCGTAAAGAAGACAAGGCTTACACCAAGAGACTCTTCTTTCCTGTCAGTATGAAAAACGACATTGTCGAATTTGTTGCTAGATGCCCGGAATGTCACAGTAAAGCCGATCATCGCCAATCAAAGAAGTCTCTTACAACCTCATGAGCATCCTATGACCAAATGGAAAAATAATTTCTATGGATTTTATTGTCTGGGTCAGCTTCTTACGCAACAAAAGCATAATGCCATTCGGGTTGTAGTGATAGATTAACAAAAAGCGCCCATTTCATTCCGCAAGAGATACTTAAGTGAAGTAGCCGATGTAGCTAAGGTATTCATAAATGAAATCATTAGATTTCATGGAGTACCTAAGAAAATTATATTCGACAGAGATCCTCGATTCACATCAAGGTTCTCAAGAATTGTATGCACCGCCTGGGAACTCGCTAGTCTCCTGAGTGCACGCTATCATCCCGAGACCGATGGACGTACGTAAAGGGTAAATCAAGCACTGAGATATGCTAAGGATATATGTTATGGAACAACAAATACGATGGGAAAAGTACTTACCTCGTAGAATTTGCTTACAACAACAACCTATCACAAGCTCAATCTAATGCCGCCATTTGAAGCGTTATACGTAAGACCCCGCAGAACGTCGTTGAGTTGGGATGTTAGAAGATAGAATGATCATTGGACCGAATTGATCCAAGAGATGGAGGATCAGTAAAACTGATTAGACAACGGTTAAAAGAGGCTCAGGATAGACGTAAAAGTTATGCGGACACCACAGACAGATAGGAGCTATGTGGCAGGAGATCGTTTTCCTCCGCATCGTACCTAATAAGAGCACCATTCGGGGTTTGGGAGGGGGACAAAATTATCTCCCCGGTTTATAGGACCGTTTGAAGTCCTCGGAAAAAGTTGGACCAAGCCGCTTTATCGTCTTGTAATCAAGTACCCCACCTCGCACAAAATTCATAATGTATTTCATGTATCCGCATTACGACACTATGTTGCCGATAAATCTCATAACCTTCAATGGAAGGAACCGGCAGTATTGGACGAGGGAATCCTAACGTCGAACCATTACGTATTCCTGAACGTAGGTTCGACAGCTCAGAACCGCCGGGATAGACCAAGTGAAAGTCCAAAATAAGTATAGTCCCGGATCAAAGAATCCTGGGAGGATGCCGAGACTTTTTGTCGAATTACCTCAAAAATTGTGCTAGATTTTGAGAACTCGAAAACTTTTATGTATATGATCGCTCTATTTGGATACTTGACATTTTGAAACACTATAAATATGAGTTTTTACTTAGTCGGGTACATGATACCCATAAGTCTAGAATACATTTCACCCTACCGATACGTAATATACGTTTGTTTAAAATTTATCGGTGCATGGGACACCGATATGCAATATGTCATTTAAATTAACAGCGTTGCAAGAATGTGAAATCACAGATTGGACATTATAGATGAAAATATCTATCAATTTATTTCATTGCATTTCAAAATATGATTCAAGGAAGGGAAATAAAAGAATAACTACATATTGAATATGAAAAAAGAAACTCTATGGTATATAGAGATTGAATGGGATGTGCTAATGCATCATAAATAGAACATGAATGAACTAAAATGTATAAAGACTAAAATATAAAATTTTTATTGAACGTATTGATACCTATGTGGACAAATTTTCTTTTATATATAAGTTCTAGGATTGATATCATACATATCAAAGTATTTTGAATGTGTAGAGGTTGTTATATGGGTAACAATTGGTTATGAACAATATAGATGCATATGCCGTAATATGTGTACGAGTGTTTACATTGCGTATTGTGTACTGCTGATTACTTCTAACAATATGTGTTACCAAAACAATAGACGGGATGATGCATCCCGTAACGTTGAGACTCATGTGATTCCATGATAGGGTGTTGACTTTGGTTCTACCGAGAGGGGTGGTATGTTGTCACACCATATCCTCCAATACTTCCGGAGTCATGGGAGGATCGTGCGAGTCACGCTCCTCAGACGTGTGATGATGACCGGCTGATGCCTACAAGCATATCGTGGATATAATCGACGTTGATATCCTTAAGGTCTATGAATGGATCAAGAACCGATGCCATGTCATATTCTTGTAGAGGACGGAGTAGAAGTAAGCGGGAAGAGATTAGGAAGAACAGGATGATTGTGAATAGTCTGCTGTGAGGCGGCTGAGGTATAACAAATAAATTACAAACAAACAAACAAACAAAAAACATAATTATCAATATGAGTATATAGCCCTAACTTTGACTAAGTTTTCCAAGGAGGAAGTATGTAATGACCCATACCTAATTGATAAGTAGGATAACCGTTGAAATTATATGAGGATGAACCAATAAATTAATTAAGGCAAATAAGTTAATTTATAAACAAGCATAAAGTCATCACACTCATTCCTAATTTATAAATAAAATAATTGTCAAATTAATTAAGTTATTAAACAAAAAACATAATATAAATTGGAGTTTCCATAAAGCCATCACATATACGTAATTGGATGAGGACTCAACGAGGATATTTGCCGCATTTATCCTTAAAACTCTTATTTCCCCAACATTTAATGTCCCTTTAAATAAAGATAAGGTCTCCTTAAATGGTTGCACCCTCATAAATATGAGATAAATATCTACGAGAGTTGAAGGCAATGGAGGGATGGATATAAGGGGGAGGATGTGAAGGAGGAGGGGGATGGTTGGGAGAAGAAAAATTCGACACATTCGCCAACAAATGGATTGAAGGATACGAAGAGTCTGAAAAAGAGTTTCACCATTTTGGATTCTTGGCACGGGGCAGTAAGGAGGACTGGTCTAGGATTGATCCTAGATCACTGGGAGGATTGTTGTTTTGGTGATCCGTTCCATTCGTTCATCTCCGTCCACAGAGGAGCAGGCACTCCGAGAGCGCCACCATTAATTCGGCCTACCGCACCTGCATTTCCCCACGTAGCTAAAATTAAATGTATCTCGAACCGCATGAAATCGTATTTCTATTGATTCCTATTTATATATGCTTAGATATATGCATGAAAATGATTTCTTAAACTCGTATTCGTGAAAAAAATGATAGTTTGTAATCAGGCTGCCTTAATTAAATTACATAAACTTTGAATAATCTCAAAGAAAAGGAATTGCTAATTAATTTAGTTAAGCTTTGAAATTCCTTCGAAACTAAGTGAAGAACTTAGAATCATCATCAAGGATATTACAAATTATAACATGTGTTTTAGCTTTTGTTTACCCTCGTGGATGACCAACCTTGAATGATTGGCAAGTTACAGTGGTCTGATATAGAACTGTGGTAGTCTGATCTAACTTATTATGGCATCCATTTAGTGTGTTTTGTATCAAATTGCATGTTGTCTGTTATTTATTTGTTAGTGATTTGTGAGCAATCTTGAGCCTGATCTCATCATGCTGCGGACTAATATATACTTAACTAGCTACATTGATTCATTTTTCATTAGCAACAGTATATTGAAGTCTGGTGCATTCTTTCTTGTGGCTAACAATTGTGGTTGCAGGTCTGCTTTCATCATTGGAAGAGGCAACATTGTATTTTTTGAATTCTTGAAGCCTAAAAATTGGAGTTTGGTCACTAATCTTTCCATTGCAGTGTTGAAGGAAGGTCAAGGTCATAAGGGCTTTTCTTTCACCATTTGTTGACTATCTTAAGAATAACCAGACCTAAAGTGCCTTGCAGTGGCATAATCACATTTAATCTAAGATAAACACTCTAATCTAACTCATTTATTGAAATATGAGCTTTAAAATGCTGTTGCATGCATATTTGGGTGACTGATTTCACTGTTAGAAGTCTGATATACTTGTTGCAAAGGTCTGATTTCAAGGTTGCAGTGGTATTTTCACTCAGCAGGTCTGGCCGCAAGTACCAGAGGTCACCTATACTATATATTGTATACAGTCCAGGCTAACAAGCTTGTGATTGCAGGCAGCGTGCAAATCTGGAAGGGACATCACTAGTTTGAAGCTTAAACATTAGCATTTGAGGACTTGACTTGATATACCAACCTTCGAGTAAGGGCCGAAGGGCTCCAAGGCCTTGATCCTCTTTCCACCCTCATTATTTGTGGACTGTCATGTCATTTCAGATCTGAAGCATTTTCTTCAGTCCCTAATCATAACAAAACTACGATAATAAGAGCCTAAAAACACTAAATTCTCTCACATAATAATCGTAAGAATTATAACAAGTGTTTTAGCTTTTGTTTCTACCCTCGTGGATGACCAACCTTGAATGATTGGCAAGTTACAGTGGTCTTGCAGAACTGTGGTAGTCTGATCTAACCCTATAATGCATCCATTTATAGTATGTTTTGTATCAAATTGCATGTTGTCTGTTATTTCTGTTGTATTTGTTAGTGATTTGTGAGCAATCTTGAGCCTCATCTCATCATGCTGCGGGCTAATACATACTTAACTAGCTACATTGATTCATTTTTCATTAGCAGCAATGGTATATTGAAGTCTGGTGCAGAATTTTTCTTGTGGCTAACAATTGTGGTTGCAGGTTTGCCTTCATCATTGGAAGAGGCAACATTGTATTTTGAAGCCTAAAAATTGGAGTTTGGTCAATCTTTCCATTGCAGGTGTTGAAGGAAGGCCTCAAGGGCTTAAGGGCTTTTCTTTCACCATTTGTTGACTATCTTAAGAATAACCAGACCTGAAGCAAGTCTTGCAGTAGCAGTAATCACATTTAATCTAAGATAAAACACTCTAATCTAACTCATTCATTGAAATATCAGCTATAAAATGTCACATGCATATTTGGGTGACTTTGATTTCACTTGTTAGAAGTCTGATATACTTGTTGCAAAGGTCTGATTTCACAAGGGTATTTTTATTTATTTTTCACTCTCCAGGTCCACAAGTATTTAGAGGCCTATACTATATTGTATACAGTCCAGGGCTAACAAAGCTTGTGATTGCAGGCAGCGTGCAAATCTGGAAGGGATGCATCACTAGTTTGAAGCCTAAACATTAGCATTTGAGGACTTGACTTGATATACCAACCTTTGGAGTAAGGCCGTAAGGCTCCAAGGCCTTGATCCCTTCTTCCACCCTCATTATTTGTGGACTGTCATGTCATTTCAGATCTGAAGCATTTTATTTCAGTCCCTAATCATAACAAAACTAATGATAATAAGAACCTAAAGACACTAAATTCTCTCACATAATAATCGTAAGAATTATAACAAGTGTTTTAGCTTTTATTTCTACCTCTGGATGACCAACCTTGTATGATTGGCAAGTTACAGTGGTCTGATATAGAACTGTGGTAGTCTGATCTAACCCTATAATGGCATCCATTTAGTGTGTTTTGTATCAAATTGCATGTTGTCTGTTATTTGTTGCATTTGTTAGTAAGTGATTTGTGAGCAATCTTGAGCCTGATCTCATCATGCTGCGGACTAATATATATTTAACTAGCTACATTGATTCATTTTTCGTTAGCAACAGTATATGGATGTCTGGTGCATTCTGTCTTGTGGCTAACAATTGTGGCTTGTGGTTTGCCTTCATCATTGGAAGAGGCAACATTGTATTTTGAAGCCTAAAATTGGAGTTTGGTCACTAATCTTTCCATTTCAGGTGTTGAAGTAAGGCCTCAAGGGCTTAAAGGATTTTCTTTCACCATTTGTTGACTATCTTAAGAATAACCAGACCTGAAGCAAGCCTTGCAGTGGCATGATCACATTTAATCTAAGATAGAACACTCTAATCTAACTCATTCATTGAAATATCAGCTATAAAATGTCGTTGCATGCCTATTTAGTGACTTGATTTCACTGTTAGAAATCTGATATACTTGTTGCAAAGGTCTGATTTCAAGGTTGCAGTGGTATTTTCATAGCCTAACTTGGTCTGCTTGGCATCTAAGGTAATCTTTGTGCATTGTCTGCCTCATATTTGCATCGATCATCTAATTGGCTGCAATCTACTAGTAAACAAAGCTACAACAGTCTACTGATTTGTTGGCAGTGGTATTCTTAAGGATTTAACAATCACAATTGATTTATCTCTTTAGACTTGAGGATAACATAGCTCTTGCATATTGACTCTTGCCTCTTGCATTCTTGCATCATTTGCATTGTGTTTTCTGACATCCCTTTGTTTGTTTGCACCTTATCATTGCATTTCATCATCAGCAATTTCATTGTGCTCATTTTAATGTGCTTAAAAGGGTGTTGCAGTTTCTTTCCTTTCTCCTAATTGCTTAATATTATAAGTGTAATAGTACCTTAGATAGGCACTTTGAAATCATCTTATCATTGTTGGCTATTGTGTAAGATCCCAAACACAATCATGGACCGAGATGGTGCACTCATTGACCGAGAATATTGCTGGTTAAAAACAGAGGGAAAAGGCTGTTTTACGGTCTAATTCCGTATAATATGAATATTTCTAAGTCAATTTAATGATGTATGTACCGTTGGGTTGAGCTTTGTATTGTTTTGCTAGAATGTAGATATTCTTTTTAAGTTCTTCCAATGTATCATTGAGCATGTAATCTACCTTCTTGGAGATATCTAAAATACCCCCATAAAGAAATACATACACAGAATTAAGGTTCCACACACACCGCATTTAATTTAATCGCGCAGAAAAGATATTCGGCGTCGTATTTCAATGAACATTTGCAAAGAAATTAAAATGGAGAAACAACTGTGATCAAAAAGAAAATACCCCGGAACGCCGTTGATGATTTTGAGGACCGTGATGATAGTTCTCCTCCTTAATGATGTTGATGCTCCTAATGATGCTGTGAATGTAACGTATTACCCAAACAACAATCCTCCCAAAATTCCCATCTAGAGCAACTTAGACCCAAGAGTGATCTTCTCGCCCCCGTGCTCCGAATCCCGTAACGGTGAAACTCTCCTTTTAGAACTCGTGTATCCTTCAATCCCTTGTTAGCGAATGTAGAAATTTTCTTCTTCCAACCGTCCCTTACTCCTTCACATCCTCCCCCTTATAACCATCTCCCTCATACCGCCTTTCACTCCCGAAGATCTTTATCATTTATGAGGTCCATACCGTCGAAGGCGACCTTATCTTCATTTAAGTGTATATTTAATGTTTGAGACAAGTTTTTGGGATTAAGTGTATTAAATATTCGTTGAGTCCCTTCTCCATTGGCTGAGAGATGACTTATGGAAGCTCAATTTGTATTATGTTTGTTTAATACTTAATTAATTTGGTTTAATTAAATGTTTTTATTTATAAGTTAGAAATGGGTGTGATGACGATAAGTTTGTTTATAAATTAATTAATTTTCCTTAATTAATTTATATTATTATTTTATTGGATCATCCACATATAATTTTAACGATTATACTATTTATCAATTAGGTATGGGTCATTACATATTGCTTCATCAAATAACTTCTTAATGCATATTGTATTTTCTATGATTGTTTTATTGAGATAACTTTTAAAGCGTCTACAAGTGACTATTGGTATTTTTGTGATCTGTGCTTAAAGGCTTATTCTTCTCATCTTACTTGCAAGTAGTTTAACATTGTCTCATTGGAGCATTTCATGTTTCTAATCTCATTGAAGCAAGCCTAATCTAACATCATAATTGCATTTTCATTTTTAGGTAGAAATGCATATCTTAAAATTTACCTCCAAGCATAAGCTTGGTTGAAAGAAAGATAGGACCACCTTTCTTCACGCAATTCTGAGAAGCTCTGATCTTCATTTGTAGTTAACATAGGTGACCTTGCAAATTCTCTTGTGGGTGACCCTTGTAGGAACAAAGTACACTTGTGTAAGGAACCCCACGGGAGGTATCGTTAATGAGGCCATAGTCTCCTCTGGCCTCTCTACTACTTGCGTTTGAGACTAGCTTCAAAAGAATTGAGGAGAAGGATTCACTCCAGATTGGGCATATAATTAAAATCTACCAAGAGCTTGCATCTCGCATAAATTTAGTTCGCATTCATCCGGGATAGAATTTTTCATCCCGCAACAACCGTTCATCGATGACTTGGAATTTAATTTAGATTGTGCAAGTAATGAATTTTTTAAAGGAACCGTTCTCTAACTAATAATCTTAAGGAATCAACGAAATCGTACTTAATAATCATACGTGCCTCTTAATTTGAACCAAGTTTCTAAGGCCATTCAATTGTGTCTCCTTGGTTTGTTGGTTCTCATCAAGTCTTCAACTCAGCCCATAGGGACTACCCTCTCTTAAGCCGCATTTAGGGGGACAACTTCTAATGGACAGTGGCATGGATCGAGTGGATAGCCCTCGCCATGAGCATTATCGCAATCCTATGGACAATTTTAGCGACAACAAAGTCAATTGAGTGTTTGAACTAACACATGAAAGTAGAAATCTTTGGAGTCCGTATGTCTCTAAAATCTTGTCCACCCGCATTTGTTTGTCGAGAGGCCCTGGTATGCCGAGGTTTTGGTGG
Source organism: Pinus albicaulis (assembly GCA_034641835.2). Lineage (NCBI taxonomy): Eukaryota > Viridiplantae > Streptophyta > Pinopsida > Pinales > Pinaceae > Pinus > Pinus albicaulis. The sequence continues at coordinate 1,648,033,451 of CM076579.1, read as the reverse complement.
TTGTAGGGACCTTCCTTTCACCTTTTGAGTGAACCATGAAGAGGATGACTTCGGCACCGAGAGATTACCTTTCGGGAGCACGTTTTTGTTGAGATCAATGAAATTCCAAAGAGTTGAAACTACTTTCGTACCTTGTAGAGATGGCCTCAACAAGTAACAATGACACTATGAGGATGAGACTCATATATAACATGATGTTTCCACATATAAGGTTGTCCTAAAAGAACATCACGAACTTCGGGTGGCACAACATCACACAATACTTTAAGGGGCTGATGCCTTGGGATATCAAAGACATTATCAGTCGACATGGATGTCTTGTCCATGGCTCAACCAACTAATGGTGTATGGCTGGGGGTGTGGCATTGTCGACTTTCTTCAATCAAGGATGAATTCGGCTAAGATCAAGCTCTTTTGGTTTTCGCCGTCAATCGTGAAATGCAGGGGCTAAATTTTCACCCACATCTCAGAAAATGGAAGAGACACTCCCCTTCTTCAAGCTCCTTCCGGGCTCTTTTGGTTGGATTCTTTGTGGTCGCAATCAACGTTGCATGAAGCGGGGACGCGGAAGTGTCATTTCCCAAAAATCTAGTGAAGCGTCTACTATATATATATTGTTATTTTTTTATTTTTTTGCATTTATATTAAAAAGAACATCCCAAATAATTAAAATTAGTTGTAAAAAAGGCATGAAAACATGCATATTTTTACATAAATCATGATAGATATGGCATCCAAGATTCCATTGTACATCAATGATTAATTATTCTGAGGATCAATCATCTAGATTCTAACAATTACAAACATACATCAAATTTTCAAGCATATTATAAAACATAAAACATTTAGAAGATAAAATCATCAAACATTCAAGTAACTTATTTAGCAAGTGAGTAACTGTATATTAGTCATGTCCAAAACTCAAATAATAATGTTTACAAAATATACCACTTGGCCACCACTAAGACTCAAGTACAATAATCGAACTAGGAAGAGTAAGACAAAAAAGTTCAAATTTGCAACAAGTCTACAAGTCTAATCTATGACAAAAGAAAATTGTGAATATATATACTTAATCTCTCCCCTCCTTCCACCAATTACGTATGTATGTTGGCAATGAAGAAGATGGTGGTTTAGAGGTTGTGGCACCGGAAAATCCCTGCAGTTTTCTTGGTGTTGAAACATGGAACCCGGGGAACCAAGGGACTAGACTGGGGTCGCATCTCTTAATTCAATCATCATCTTGGATAAGAACATCCTCTAATTGCTCTAATCGCAACACTCCATCCTCCAAATTTGGATCCTCTAGAATTTGCCCCCAAACCTTAAGGTCCGTATTAGTCTTTGCATCATCATTGTAATGGGACAACAATCACAAGTTGCGTTGAACATAAACCAAGCTCTTTGCCCGATCTAAATTTAACCTATTCCTTTTAACACCGGATGAAAGAATAAAAAGTTCCAACACCTCTCGCGTAAGAAGTGTTTTCACTACATGATAGCACCCACAAAGTCCGTAGAATTGGAGTAGCACTTCCATGCATGTTCCACCACTCAAGAGAATAAAAAAATTCTCTCGATCTCTAATTTCATGCATGCTCCCAAATGGACCAAAGGCTAAGCGATAGTTGCTTGACTCCAAGCTGCACCATGCGCCTTCCTCCTCATCGTGGACTACTTTATCCAATGCTTTCATATAACCAAATAGAACCTTCTAGATTTAGGTGTGGTTTTCTCCTACTCCCCTAGTGTTGTAGTGTTGAAAGCCATGATAGATGATAGTATTTAGGTGTAAGAACATATGCTAAGGCATGCAATGGAACATTTAGCATATCCCATCGTTTTTCCACCTCTCGCACAAATATAATTGTAGAAGGTATCTCTAGCTCAACAATGTCTTTAATTTGCCCCAACATGCTATCCATTTTCTCATACACCTCCCCACTATTGGCCGATCTAAATATACAAACTTTTTCATGTATCACATGGGTTTGGTGAATTGAAAAACATATTTAATTTGTGACCAAAAGAACATGTCAAGAATAGTGTCCTTGGCTACATTAGCACTTACCCCTATCAATGACTTCTCCCATGATTCAAAGGTCACTCATATTAACAAAGCTTGTCTCACCTTCACTAGTCGCTTAAAGGTGAGGTAATAACTTGAAAATCTAGTTTTTATGTTAAAGAAACCGCAACTTGGAGTAAGTGTCAAAGTAGCTAATTCTTGTTTTCCTGTGATAAATTTAATGAGTTGCTCTCTTATAAAGCTCATTAATCCATCCACATTCTTTATGCTTCACAATATCATGCATTGGGTATATTCAATTGAAAATTAAAGGACCCAAACCAAAAGATGTGTGGATGAGTACACCAATAATATTTTTGTTTCCTACAATTTGCCGCATTATCGTTGATCACTTGAACCACATTATTAGGACCAACATCTTTGATTGATTGCAATAGGATATTTGTAATGTTTAGGAAGTTGCACCGATCATGAGTCATGACATGTAATAAATACCGCACCACTAGCAAAAACACCAAGAACATTTATCAAATGTTGGTTTCTAATATTTGTCCACCTCGTCTGATATAATGGATTCCACAATCCACCCACTCATCTATAAAACGTGTCAAAGCTCTTTCGAACCTTTCTTTTCACTTTCTAATAACGTTGTTCTATCTTTCTCATAGTTGGGGCTCTTGTATCCTTTTAAATTTATTGATGGCCTTAACCATATCATGCCAATAGGAGAAGCGAAACACAATGAATGGTACACCACAAGCACAAAGAAACGTATTCATCTTTCCATCCACATCATCCCTCCTGCAAGAACATTCACAAAGAAAGCCCCCTATTGTTCTTCTATTTCGAGAGGCTGCGGTAATAATTACAAGGAGATGAGGAGAGGGAAAATTTGTATCCCCACGACACTCTTTTTGTCATCGCTATCCAACACCCACAAAGATGCGTCCTCACATGGGTATATGAACCACTATATGGTTTTCTCCATGAGGGCACAAAAACTTGTATCTTCCACCACCTTTTCCCCCGTCAATTTTGGTCACATAGTTCCACAAATGTCAACATAATTTCCTCACATTTTAGAGTTCTTCGTGTTCATCCTCTTCCTCTTCAAACCCTTCCTCCTCATCATGAAGGACAATGTACTCATATGGGGATCACTATCCTCTTGTTTTGATGAGAGTTTTAATTAGTGATTAAACCTTTTAGTATTTAATTGTCAACTGGGACTCGTAAACAAGAGATGTACCGCGCTTTTGATTCATGTTATGATCAGAGCATAAATTCCTTCAATGGTCACTTAAGTACGGTAATGATGTTTAACTTCTATTTGATTAGCACTAATTTTATCTCGCGAACAAAGAATTCCGAATAGAGGTAAAGTGAAATCAATTCACTTAGTTTATCAAACCAAGTGAAAATACCTCTAGTATCTTTCTCATAGTTGGGGCCTTAACCATATCATGCCAATAGGGAGAGCGAAACACATTGAATGGTACACCACAAGCACAAAGAAATCAAACTCGGTTTCCATCCACATCATCCCTCCCAAAGAACATCTCGTGAAAGCCCCTATTGTTCTTCTACTTCGAGAGGTTGCAAAGTACCATGAGGAGATGAGGAGAGGGAAAATTTAGTATCCCCACGACACTCTTTTTGTCATCACTCATTCAACACCCCACAAATATGCCTCCTCACACGGTATATGAACCACTATATGGTTTTTCTCCATGAGGGCACAAAAACTTGTATCTTCCACCACCTTTTCCCCCGTCAATTTTTGGTCACATAGTTCTACAAACGTGTCAACGCAATTTTCCTTCTAGTGTTTTAGAGTCTCTTTCAAAGTTCATCCTCTTCCTCCTCACCACATTGGTCACTCATATGGGGACCACTATCCTTTTTTTGATGAGAGTTTTAATTAGCGTATTAAACCTCTTAGTATATTTAATTGTCAATCCGTGACTCAGAACACGAGTTACCAAAGTAACCAAATGGGTATCTAAGGTGGTTTGAGTTGGGCCTTGGTTGAGAGGCACTAAGAGAGGCAAAGTTGAGGGAAGGTGTGAAATGTATCTTAATGTTCTTCTTTTAGAAGTTGACTATGAGACTCGAGTGGGGAGGAACATACTGAAGTTGTTCATAGACATGGTGGAAGGGATAGAAGGTCACCACTAGCACTTGCTATCATAAGTAAAAGGCTCTCTTTCCTTTCAATGACTTATTCTTTTTTCCTTTTCCTAACCTTCTCCTATTCAAAATTTCAAACCGTCTTCAACATTTATGCTCTAATATACTCTATCCCTTCATTTGGTGCACCATATAGGGTTACTACCTCTTGCACAAATGCCTAATACCCCCCCCAATAGAGTATAGGCAATATTGACAAACCATTTGGCTATCATAACATCACAATGGGTACATGCAACATTTTTTACTGAGGCCATGGATGATGGAGCTTAAATGGAAATAAATCCGCAAATTGGGGAAAATATCATGCAACAAAATACAATGCAAACTCTATCTTAAATTTAAGAACAAAAAGGGGCAGATTTAGGAACAAAGAGGATTACTTTAACTCGCAAGAGAAAAAAACAAAATTTAGGGACAACATTCCGCATCTCTGTGACTTCAAAAGAGGGAAAGCATACCTAGGAATGAAAATATGGGTTATAGCCTCCTCCCAAAGATGCCAACTATGCTAGACAACTCCAAATTATCTACAATATGCCAAACTAACTCTAAGCTTGTTGATGCTAAACTATTGCTAAAAAAGTCAACACTATCATATAATTTATGAAGCTCACATATGCTCACAAAAGCTCACAATTAGATGCATGAGGCAAACAATAGGTAGAGGACCGACTGCTTTGGGCCAACTTGTATCGATTTGCTACCAACCAGTCCATATGTTTGGTACCAAACCAGCCCTTCTTCTTCCTTTGTTGTCATTGTCCCTTTGATGCTAGGCCGCATCCTCCTCCTTCTTCACCTCCTTCTACCTCCGCCGGGCCGTTGACTTTCCTTCTTGGTCATCCGTCTGACTTCCTCGTCGAAGGATAGCCCACATGTCACCCCAATTTGGGAGTTGTAAGCATGCCTAAGAGGCTTTGGACAAAGGTCTCTCACTCATCGCTGACTACATCTGCTGCCAGTCCTCAACAAGAACCCTTCATCCAAAGTTGCCCCCATGGCAATCAACCGATCTCGGATCGTCCGCAACTGGAGGAATGGATCGATCTCTTCTCCCTTACACATCCGGAACATTCTCATTTGGTTCTCTAGAAGCGCCTTTCGTTGGACGAAGCTACCTTATACACAAGTGGTCAAAGGTGTCCACATCCATGTGTCGCCCTCTTCGAAGAATGTGTGGGACCACGGATCCTTCACCCCATCCATGATCAAGCGCTTTGCCCGCGCCCGACTCTTCATTGAACTTCTTCAAAGCGTCCGCATCGGTTGGCACGTCTAGGACATTTTCCCGCATGGTATCTCGATACCGCATCTTCCAGATCGTCGTAGATTCTCGGGGCCTTCTAGATCGCAAAATCGACACACCGTCCAACCCATCCCCGATCTCTCGTCCGTGGGGCCATCTAGCTCAAAATTGGTTTGCTGGTACTTCCTTCTCCCCTTCTATTGTCAGCTTTCGCACTCAACACACTGTGATCTAGGTTTCTTGGTGATAAAACCCTTCAGAGTAGTTTCCCTCTCGACAATTGATTTCCTCTCGAAATCCTTTTCAAATCTCCCGAATCAGCCCTTCGATCTCCCTCCCCGATTGAATCTCGCATTTCTTTGGCACAAATATGCTAAGAGATTTTTCTTTACACTTTGTCACCTTTGCTAGGCATTGCTCCGCACCGATAACCTATGTTACCAAACAGAACCTCTTCAGATCAATTCTGCACTTCCACCACAAACCGTATAACGTCACTCCCTCTTGGACCGCATCACCTCTTGGTGTTACGTCGACTTCTCGCATGTGCGTACCGGCTCAACGTCCTCCTAGTGTTGCCTCTCGCTCGCGTGAGCAGACCGCGCCCGCGTCGCCCAAGGTGAGCGTACCGACTCTACGTCACCCTTGTTGTAGGTCTATGTTGTCGCTCCGGTGTTGTGGCCGCCTTCTTTCGGACTGTGTCAATCTCCTAAGGGTGAACCTTTTCCCATCTTCTCCTCGATTTTGGTCATCTTCGTAGACAGTACCTTGCCGCATGGGGAGAATTAAATCTTCTTTTCTTCATTTCCAACAGATGACTTGATTTTCTCATCTCTCCTCTTTGTTGTAATATTTCATTTTAAGGCTTTCATTGGTATATAGTGAGGCCACAAATTTTTTAATTGAAACTAACAACCCTTCATTTTCTTTTACCGAAGAAGAGGTCGAATACTTTAATAGATTACGTTGAAAATGGGGTTTATTTTCTTTTACCGAAGAAGAGGTCGAATACTTAACAAATCACATTCAAAATGGGGGCCAGAGAAAGTTGTTGAGGTAAACATTTATCAATTGTCTATTAATTTGTATAAAGTAGGAACATATAGAGTTCCTATCTTCTTATAGTTTTTCAACTAGTTATTATTGGTCTCGCCAAATTTATGGTGAAATTATCCACTAAGTAATTAATTTTTATATGATTTTCCTTTTGTTGTTTTATCTAATTCTTATTTCTTTACTATGGAACCTGTGAAAAATATGGAACGAGATCTACATCAATGGTGGGATTTTCTTAACCGTATTTAACATTAATTATTAATTGGATTGTTTTTCCCATAATTTCTACCATGAAATTCTTTTGATTGTTTTTATCATATAGGGCTAACAATCTATTCATTGAATCCACGCATTTATGGTCGCCTAAATTTTCCGTTCATGAAGGACAATGATATTCGTTTCTATACATTTCAATAGGAAATTTCTTAGCATGAATGGATTCCTCATCTCAGATACCTCATGATGAAGTAATGTTGTCTTTTAAACTCTAAAAATAAAGATTGTTTGCTCGAAATAAACTCCAATTTCTTCTCATTTACATGCCTTCGCATAATTTAAATGGGATACATACTTGCCTTCATGAATGACTTAATTATAATTTGTTCACAAAGATATTTATTTGTTCTTTCAAAATATATGCTTTTTGCACTATTTCTTTTAGTGACAGCAAAGTTTTCCAAAAGGTAAGAAATTTACTAAATTTCAATCTTACCAATGCAGAAAACCCATTTTTTTGATCATTAAGAGAAAAGGAATGTAATGTGAGCATAATTATCATAATGCTTAAGGAATTAAAATAACATTTGTTGTTGGAATCAATTTATATATTATATCGTAACTGCCCATTTAGTACATTTGATTCTTCTCTAACACTATTACTTTCGCATTATCTCTAAAAAATGAAGTACATAAAAATATAATTTCCAATCACTGGACAACATGGCTAGCGTATTCTTAGTGATTTCCTTGGCACCGATTGCCGTGTATGTTTTTGTTTATGCGCTATCTCACACCCGACTCACACGTGACCGTCCACCGTGGAACACTCTGTGCTTTAGGACGTTGCATTCATATGCTATGGCCTATCACCGGCCGAATTCGACTTTGTTTAACTTCTCGTCCGCGACTTCTTGCAACTCGTTTGTTTTTTGTGTTGTTCGATAGATCGTCTCTATTGTTTATTCGCACCGGCGCTCCGTGGGGTTTCACGCACCGTGGAAGTGATATCCTCTTTCATGCGCGGCGCAAGCATTGAGGGTTTATTTTATACAACAAGCTTTTGTTTTGGTCCACCATACCCCATTGACCTCCGTTTCGTCGTGGTACTCGTCTCACCCAAACATGAGTGGGTATGAGGAAGAAGTGGATTATCGAGGACCTTGTAGTTGGGAGGGATATCTGGGCTCCAGGAATAGGAGGTGGGCGATACTATCCTGCGTACCTTTGAATACAAACAAGGGCACTAGTAGTGGTTTGCCTAATAAAGAAATCTTCGATAGATGTATCTCTATCCGTGGAGCATTTAAAAATATGGTTGATCCAACCGAGAACAGAGAAACCCCACAGTGCCTACGCCGTCACCGCATCGCCCTCTCGTGGCTGCATCACTGCCCTGACGACCGAATACGAGCCCTTCCGCCCATCGCAACCCCAAAGGTTGTAGCCTTCCTCGTCGGCCACCCCCTCCTAGCCTCGCATCACCCTCTCAGGATCGTGTCGCCCTCTTCGTTGGCTCCGCGTGAGCCTCGCGTTGGGTCTACGGCCACCCCCGCTAGGCCTCCGCCGCCTACGTCACCCTTCCCGGGATTGCACCGCCTCTCCGCAATTGTATTCTCGCCCTCAAATTCAAAACTCGCCGGACCGCCCGCCGCACCGCAGAACTCACTCGAAAATTCTCGCAAACCGCCCCGTAATTTGACTTATCTCAAGTGCTATCGCTATGTGTGTGTTCTCCAATTGACCCCAAGCCTTCCTTTTTTACATTTTTCATTGAACATTCAACAGCCGTGATCTAATCTCTAATCGATGGCTAAGATTAGAAAATACATGATCCTCGTTATTTAGATCATTCTCACCCACATGTTTAAATTAATTCCTTTAATTATTTAATCTCCCTAAGTTATACTTAGGGTCTCCATTAAAATAATTAATTATTGGAATAACTTAGGCTTCGGTGAATTTCAAAATGATTTTTGGTCTGAGATCTCATGTGTTCTAGCCCCTACACAAAGTTTCGTGAGCTTTATACATCCGATGCTACCAAAAATCTCAATGTGCTACATTAGTATTATAGGGACCTAACATGCTCCTCTCAGTGTTGTCCTCAACGTTTGTGTAGTTCTAGATGCTTTTGTATAAAATTCTCATTCTCCCATGTGGAATCTTCAAGGAGTAGGTTCTTCAGTTAATGAGATACTCGAAATTGATCGATTTCGTAACTGCCAAGTTCTTGTTTCCGTGGATCGCTTTAGGCTCCAATATGATTTTTCTTCTTCGTCAAGTTTTGGCAATATTGTTTGAAATGGGAGCTTGTCACTAATAACCTCTTTAAGCATGAAACATGCGGGAAAAATGGGTGTATTCTAAATATGTAGGCAACTCCAATTTGTATCCCATAGTAAAAATCTTTTGCAACAACTTGTATGACCATAGTAGTTGGGTGATAATTTATTATCCTTCTTAGCTTCGCTGGTGGGACATTTGCTTGTATGGTTGTAGCCGTAAAAATACCCAAATTTTTGCCTACATCAAAACTTCTTTCATCGTGATGTTGAATGGCCTCGTTGTTTCATTCAATCCTCGCGATGTGAGTGAGGTTGTCCTTTAAGAGTTGGAGAACTTGTTTGTTGTTGATGCTCACATGTGAACTTCCACTCAGAACCTTTAGAATTTTCTCTTAAAGATGATGTGATGAACAAAGGATGATATCCTAAAGTGCCATAAATGGGGTCATTTTTTGCTACAATATGGAAGGAGTGTTATACCACCATTCAATCAGAGTAGTAACCACTGATTCATCAGTTTGTTTATCGATAGAAAGCAACGAAGTAAAGATGTCTTTCCAAACATTTTTTTATCATTCTAATTTGTCTGTATCAGGGATTGAGGATGATAAGATGAGCAGAGCTAATTGAGTACCAAGACAAGAAGATAATTAGGTATCCAAAAATTTCTAGTGAAAATGGGGTCTCTCGCTTAATTACAATAATCTTTGGATTTCAATGTAGCTTTTGAATTGTTTCCATAAATGCAAGAGGCAACTATACTGCTTTAAAAGGATGAGATAGTGCACCAAAGTGTGAATACTTTTGGTAAATATATTAACTACCACCCCGATGGCACTCTTTCCTTCAAACTTGGGTAAACTCGTGATAAAATCCATTGAGACCTCCCAACATGGACTTTAATGTGCTGTAAAAGAAAATGCACCGTGGTCGTAATTGTTCCACTTTTATTTTGTTGGCAAACCAAACATTCGCCACAAACTTCTAAATATCATATTTAAGGCCATCCTCAAAAAATTCCTTCTTGACTTCGTGATAAGTTTTTTAAAAATCCCTGTAACCCTCCTAAGGGGGAGGTGTGCAATTCCAAAAGAATCTTTTTTGAGTTGTGAATTCTTGCAGAGACATATGTGATCTTTGCATCATAATGAATTATTTTTCCATATAAATGTATCGTATGTAATGGGATCTTGGCCGCAACTTTGAATGAGTGTCCAATAACTCTTCGTCATACTCCATTCATCCTCGTTTATTTATCTAATCGTGCTGATAAAGAAATAAAATGTTAAATGCTCTTAACATCCTCATCCTTTCTTGAGAGTGCATCTGCAACGACATTTTGCTTCATTTTTTTGTATATGATTTTGAAGTCATAACCCACCCTCGTGACCCATTTTGTGTTTATTTTTGGTAGCATCTAAGTGCTCTAAGTCTCAAAAGTTGTGGAGAGACTTAGGCACATGTATTCCAAAGAACCCAAAAACTGATGAAATTCCACTCTAATATGTTTTATTGTAAAAATTAATTATTTAATGGGGACCCTTAACTCTAAACTTAGGGAAATTAAATAATTGAAGGATATTAATAAAACAGTGTGAATGGATCTAGGAAAGTCGAAGAACAAGTCATAAGTATAATCTTAGCCGTTGATTAGAGATCTAAACTCGGTCATTGACTATAAAGGAAGGTCGAGGGCCATTTGAAAAATACACCGAGTGAATCTAGTGATCAAATTTTCCGACTTATAGTGCTCGTACGAAGATCGATCTAAGTGATTCCAACGCATAGAGTGGTAGAGATAGCTTCCTGAGAGAAAGTGATTTTTCTCATCCAGAGAAATATCAACAAAGAGAGTGCGCAGAGAGATCCAACTAGAACCAAGACAGAGCCAACACAGAGCCACGCAGGCCGTGATAAGGCCTAGAGGGTTTCCAAGATTTTACTATCGAATCGATTTAGAAGCTATGATCCAGGGTGTGAGACGGAAAGCGCGAATATATGAGATTCCGGGGAGGGCGGTGGATTTCATCTTCTACCTGGGTGACGCAAAGGCTCAGAGAGAGGACAAGGATCGCGCTGGCACAGAGAGCTCGCTATGTACCTCATCCAAAGGACCTGGACTGGCCGGAAATTCCAATGATTGAGTGAGGTAAAACTCAAAATATTTCTACTAGTATTTCTCTTCTATAACTCGAATAACCTTGAGGTATTCAAAGATGCATTCAAGATTTGTTACCGTTTAATAATATAAAACCCTCGCATCCACCGCACCGGTTTTTCCCGCATTGGATTTTTTCCGGACTCTTCGTCCAAAATATACATGTGTCCATGGGGGGCATTGTTCTTTGCTCGGGCTTCCTTGTTTCGAATCATAAGAAATTAAGTAGGTCGCTTTAGTAACTTACTTCAAAATTTCAAGAAGAAATCTAAAATAACTATGTAATGTAATTTACAAGTAGATGAAGTAGATTCCGCTATTGTAGTAGGATTCCCTAGATTGAGCAGATCGAGAATTCACATGGTATTAGAGCGTTTGATGTGAAACAAGAAGAGAAGATCTAGGCACCGAAGGAAGGGTCGAATTGTTGGTAAGAATAGCGGATCGAAACCCCGCAGGGATTGCGCAGCTCTAGCCAACATGGCTGAATTTTCGAGGTGGTCTCTCTTCCGATCGAGTCGACAGAGAGGTAAGAATTTCGAATCGAGATCTTGACGAGGCAAGAGGGAGCAAGACAAAGCCATAGGGACGCAGCTTTTCCGCAAGCAATTGTTGGGCAGAGTTGCGTAGACGAAGAAGAAAAGCACATAGTGAGGGAATTCTTTCCTCGCTGAGTTCCTTGCCGAGAATTCAGATTTTCTCATTTGTTGGGCAAAGAGAGGAGTTGCCAAAGAGACTTACCAAACTCGCATCATGAAGTGCGAAGCGCCCTAGAAGCTATGCAAAGAGGGAGCAAATAGAGAAGCCACCGATGACATCTCACGCACTTAGAGATCGTGGATTCTGCTGAGGTCTCCAACTACGTTATCTCTGAAGGAATTAATCAAATTCCTTCTGACGAATATGATCTCGAGGAATTTGTGGACAACGTGGTTGTTGGGTACCTACGTATCCGAATCGAACAAAAAGTACAAGTCCGATATGGCAAAGGCCAAGAGACTTATTCTTGATGGTGTCAAGGATCATGTAGTCTTTCATAGTTGGCAAGGACACAACCAAAAGTGTATGTGAGAGGCCTTGTCCCCGTTTATATGAAGCAACTTCCGAGCAACCGGAAGATGTACTTGGAGTAGAAGCTCCGGATGATCCGTATGCATGGGAATGCATTGTTCCATTCTTAACGAGACTTCAGTAGATATCCGTACCGCTACGTCATGGGATCTACCCTATCTGCTACAACTATGCTGAGGTCGGTCTGGGGCGTCTACCGAGGAGTGGCAAGTTTTTATTTGAAGTATCTTGGGCAAGGAAATGCTATGTGCTGGGAGGAGATGTGGGTAACTCTTCAAGAGGAGGAGCCGTAGAGAGATCTAGTCAAGTGCAAACTTGATCGTAGGCAATGGAGTGGATCGAAGAATCCGGAGGAGGAGAATGCGCCTCGCATCGAAGGGACAACATGGGCAACAAAAACAAAAAAGAGATGTTTCGACAGAAGTGCTTCGTATGTGGCGAGATGGGCCACTTTGCATCACAATTTCCTTTGAAGAAAAAGGACAAGGATGAGAAGCAATAATCCAAAGGTTGCCGCCGTGAAGATTGAGGAGGATGAGTTTTCCATGAATGCCCACGCATTCCCCGTAGGAGATGGGGGGACATAGAACTATAGTTCACCTTGAACTTCAAGAGCAGATCCATGAGGAGCCCACTCATGGATTATCACCTTGCTACGGAGCCCATGATCGTAGGCAGCTAGGATGGAGGAGTTTTCGCAGAGGTGCAGAGAGTGTAGAGACGATAGCTAGTGAGGTGTGCAGCCGCCAACTTCTGCCAGCGGCAGAAAGCAACAAGAGCTAGTTGTTGTAGAGCAACAACAATGCAATAGCTATCGCTAGCCGTTGTCTTTAGCATCGAGATGCATAACTCAACACTTGTCAAATTTTTGGGTGGTTTCAGTTTGAGCTTTCCTCAAGAATTGAGTTGTAGTGCAGATGCAGTGAGTTGGGGCATTTGGCAAAGGATAGCAAGATAGCAAATGCAACATTTGAGAGTGAGTTTTAGTACAGATGCAATAGTGGGGAGTGGCAGCAGTCATGGGTAAGATACGGTTACAACAATACCACGGTGTTGTTGGTGGACAATTGTCAGACATCAAATAGCCGCAAAGGATGCTTCGTGGTCAGCGCGTATGGCAACAGGCATATTGTTAGAGCACTTTCCCTCGCTAAGAGGGAGGTTGATTTTTGGTAGCATCGGAATTGCTCTAAGTCTCAAAATTTGTGGAGAGGCTTAGGCACATGTATTCCAAAGGACCGTAACCGTTTGTGAAAATTCCATTCGAAATATGCTTTATTGTAAAAATTAATTATTTTTTTAATGGGGACCCTAAGTCTAAACTTGGGGAAATTAAATAATTAAAGGGTATTAATAAAATAGAGTGTGAATGATCTAGAAAAAAACAACGTATCAAGTCATGTTATAATCTTAGCCATTGAGTCTCAATTAGGAGATTATAAGAAGAAGTCTATGGGTAGATGGAAAACACATTAGTGCAAATACCGTGCACTAGGCAGCTCGACCTCAAGAGCAGGAGTGATTCAATAAAGGAGATCAAGCCAAGAGGGCGAGTTGTAGGTGGAAGGTTAGGTCAACAATGTTTGGAGGAATAATATCCAATTTCAGAGAGTAGCTTGGAGAGACGCAAAGATAGGCCACAGAGAGGTTGCGTAGTACCCTCCTTGTAAAGGGCTCGATTTGATGATTCAAACTCGTTTCAAAGTTTCGTATAAGGTGAAAATTTCGCAAAGGCCGTAGAGACACTTCCTCAATCATCAGCTAGCAAGACGACTTGAGTAACAAGCTTGTTCTAGGCGTTGCATGTGGCAGCCGCGTAGAGGAGCCAAGGTCACAGAGGTTTTGGATAGCTCACTTGAGCCTAAAATGAGCTCCTCGGATTTCGAGGGTGAGGAAATTTCTCACAAATTTTTTTTCCATTATTTTTCTCTCGTAGGATTGCTAGTTTTCGCTTCCATATTGTACTCGTATCCGCTCGCAAAGAATAAAATAAACCCTCGCCTTTTTGAACTAGTACATTGATTTTTCTCGGGGACTTTTGTCCAAAAATAATCTGCGGTTTTCATATTTTTCGTGTGTGTGCTACCATATTTCTTAGTAACTATTTTCCGCAACGTTTATTTTATCGGGTGAAGAAATTGGGTGTATAGGATTATTTCATTATTTTGCCTTAAACAAAATAAGTTGCGTAATTGATTTATCAAGCTAGGAAGAAATACTTCTAGTTGTTGCACTGCAAGGTCTTTTCACATACAAGACCGTTGGTGGGCAGGTTTTTAGAGAGCTCTCAGGGGAAGTAAGTGGATGGCTTACCAAGGGTTTAGAGCAAACATCATTGTCTAGAGGGAGCGTCAAACTTGATAGCTTGGAAAGTGAGGCTTATGATAGAGATGGAAGATAATGGTGGGAGAATTCGGTAGCTGTGCTATCCCCGCCACCACAAGATGCCCAACAATTGTCGTAAAGATAATAAGAATGATATCAAGGCGAAGAGGATCATTTTAGAAGGGGTGAGAGTGTATCATTGTCTAGAGGGAGCGTCGAACTTGATAGCTTGGAAAGGGACGATTATAATAGTGTTGGAAGATAATGGTGTGGGAGAATTCGTGAAGTAGGCTATCCTAATTCACCACAAGATGCCCAACAATTGGCCCAACATAATAAGAATGATATCAAGGCGAAGAGGATCATTTTAGAAGGGGTCAAATATCATATAGTGCCTCATATCCATGAGAAGAAGACAATGTGTATGAAGAGATAATACAGAATCCTTGTTGTATCGTGGTACCGTTGATACTAGGAAGCTGTTTCCTACAGAGAAGTTGAAGAGTCTCCTGATGAGCAAGGATGAGCCCATCATCCCATATTTGTCAAGGTTCACTCGTGTACGAAATGAACTAGGTGGGGTGGGGCGAGTTGTATCTAATCAAGGATCTTGTGAGCTTTTCCTTGTGCGTGGAGCTAGAGAGGAAGAGTGTGCAAGAGAATATTGCGCATAGATTGGTAGAGAGCAGCAGAGATCAACAATCTTGCAAGGGTTTCAAGCTTTTAGATCGCGTAAAAGACAAGTGTGTCTTTCGCATTGGAAATAATTGTATTTTGGAATAGATCAATTGCTCATTTTTTTTATCAATAAAATTTCATCGCGCAGGGTTTTTCCGAGTTGGGTTGCCTAGCTATGTTGTGTGACCGTGTTTTATTTATGTTCCTAATCGACCGCAGTAAATTGAGTGTATAAATTATTAATTATAAGAAAAGAAAGTGCATTTTAGATTGTTCTTATCGCCATATCAATTTCATGGAAATTGTACAAATCTATGAGTGTAAATTCATTTCATTACTCTTTTAATCGTTAAAACACCATTTTGGCAAATTTCGAACCCAACAATGGTACAAAGGAATTTGAGAAAGGAGAATCCACCTACCCTTGTCACCTCAAGGAATTAAAGGAGTTTATTGTTGATTTTTGGGTAGCATCGGATGTGACCTAGCTCCGAAATTTTGTGGAGGGGTTAGAACACATGAGATATCCAAGACCCAGAAATCGTTTGGAGAAATTCCACCCGGAGTGAAAGTTATTCGAATAACTAATTATTTTAAATGGAGCCTGAGTTAAAACATAGGGAATTTAAATAATTAAAGTGAATTAATTTAAACATGTGAGAGAAGTCAAGTATCAGATCAAGTTCAATTTAATCTAGCCGCTGATTGCTGATTATCTTCGTGCTGTTGATTCATCACACAGAGTGAGGCGGAAGGGCTGAGGGTCAGCTTGAGAACACACAATGCAGTCCGAATCTAGAGATCGAATTTTTCCGACGGAGCAAGGTTTCTGGACGAAGATCGGGATCTAAGGATCTAAAGGTATGGTAAGGTGCTAGCTGTTTGTCTGAGGACCCGAGTACATTGCAGAGGTAGCAGAGGACAGAGGGACCGCCGCAACCACTGTGAAAGGTGACGCACCCCGCAGAGGGTGACACAAGCCCATCGGCAGGGTTGCGCAATGGCTCCAGTGATATCCACCGTTAGAGATCGGGATTTCGAGTCGAGAGGGCCGAAACTCGATTTCCTAAGAGGAAGATCAACATAGAGAAAGGGTGACGCAATCTCGCCAAACCCACGTTGAAGCCTATGCATCTACTATGCAAGTAGGCAACTCGGGGATTTCACCAATTTCGATTCCTATGATACGGACATTTCATAAAGCAGGAGTAAACTACAATTTGTTGTCCTGCCAAGGATATTCTCTCGTTGGGTGAGCGCATCATGGCACCCTAGATGTACCGAGATTATTGTAGCTTAATAATATAAACTGTACACCCACGTACCAATTTTCGCATTGGGTTTTTCCCGGGATATTTGTCCAAAAGTAATTGTGTCCTTTATCCGAATTCCTCATTTATTTTTCAAGCATTTGACTGTGTATAGTTGTGTTTGTCAATGTATTGCATATAATAATATTTTCTGATCTATTCGTAAAATAACTTGTTAATTTAATAAAAACAAGTAGGTAACGTAAATCAAATTTCTTCATAGTGATGATTTTTGTAACTTAGATTCATAAATTTTCACATGGTATCGCAGTTTTGCAGACAAGTAGAGCCGAAGCCATCGAAAGGATCTAAGAAAAAAATTGCTACAGAAAGCCGCTATCTCGAGTGATAGCGTTCGAACCAAAAAAGAGGCAAGAGGAAGGTGACGAGTCACCATAGGGGCTCACGCAGCATGCGGCCACCAACTAGGTGACGTTTAGCCGCACACCGCAGGCAACACAAGCATTTGTTGGGCCAGCCGTTGCAGGGGTTTTGAGCCTCATTCATTCCCGTTGCCGTGGCCGGAAGAGTAGTACGATTTTCTTTCCGGAGTTGTTGGTAGGGCATTGTTTCGTTGGTGCGCAGAAGTGTCTAGTGGGCAAGAAAAGTAGAGGGAAGGGCCGAAGATTTCTACAAGAAGTTTAGATCCAATGTTGATCAAAGAAAGAGTGATTAGAGAGGGAGTGTTTCAACATCACTCAGCGCAGGGATTTCGTAAAGGAAATCAATTTTTCGTAGGAGCTATTCCTTAGAGGGTTTCTAGCGCCAAAGAAACTCAGATCCGAGTTTTACAAAGCACAACAAAAGAGGAGAAGAGAACTAGTTCGACATTTTCTTATTGAGCAGAAAGATGGCCGCATATGGAAGGAGGATCAGTGGCTGTGTTGATGGCACCAACTGCATAGCCCGGAAGGCCAGGACCCCGTAAGTTTTGGATGAACATTGCATCAAGGATCATGTCTTGAATGCAATTGTTGTCACCGTTGATGCCAATCCTCTCAAGGCAGAGAGGTCAAGCGAAGGGTAAAACGATAGATCGTGATGAAGTCAAGGATCATGTGATCCCACATATTGCCGAAAAGAACACAAGAAGGGAAATGTGGACTTCCTTGACCACTATGTATTAGGGAACTTCCATCCAAATAGGAAGATGTTGCTTGAGAATCAACACTGAGATTGTTTCGTATGTATGGGAGAAGAGATCACCCTCCTTATCAAATTGCAAACGATCTCGAGATCGCCTAGCTTCCGTAGGGGCTATACCGCATGATGGACTTATGGTTGGAACTTGGGATTGCCCGAATGGCAGCCATCGAAGATTGGGAAACCTTGTCCAAGGTATTTTGGGCAGTGGTCGCTCTTCCAACAAGGGAGAGAGATGTAGGCCTTCGAGAAGAAGAGATCATAAGGTTGACCAAGGCCTAAGCAACAAGATGGGATCAAATCAAGGAGGAGGAAGAGGAAGATGCAGCCTTGCATCTAATGGACAACATGGGCAAGGTAGAGAAGGAAGAAAGAAGGACCCTCGAAGGTCGTGATGGCTTCCGATGTGGAGAATTGGGACATTTCGCCACACAATGCCCTCTCCGAATAAGAAGGCAAAGAAGAATTTGACTCGAAGGTTGTCAAGAAGAAAGGGGATGATGATGATGGGGATGATGATAATTCAGCCATGGGCGCTCATGTGCCCGGAGAGAAGCGGTGGACGACATTGAGTCAGAAGTTCTTGAACGCGCAAATGTGGTAGGATCCTTGGAGGTGCCCAAACTCTTGGATCACATACGGCTACGGAGTCCTTAATTACAAGAGTTGAATGACGATGTCAATTGATGCAAGGGATGATGGAGCAACAAGGGCGTAGCTAGAGTACCGAAGTCTAAAGCAACCTGCAGTGTATAACATCGCAAGAGGCATCGAGGGTCGCGCATTAGCGGCAGAGGAATCTTCAACATCAAGGTGCATCCAGATCGGCTCCAATATGTCGGCATTGGATATCTTTCGCCTGTTTAACTCTCAAGAATCGAGTTGCAAGAAGAGTTATGCTGGCGTTGCTAAGGGCAGCATGATGCAACATTTTGAGAGTGGAGCTTCGCATTACAGATGGGCCAAAGGATGCGGGCGCAGTCAGTAAAGAATACGTATAGCGCTAGCCAAGAAGGAGGAGGGCAAGCACTAGCATCAACAACGTAGAGGAAATTATGGGAGGGGTTAGAACACATGAGATCTCCAAGACCCATAAATCGTTTGGATAAATGCCACTCGAAGTGAAAGCTATTCAAATAACTAATTATTTTAAATGGAGCCTAAGTTAAAACTTAGGAATTTAAATAATTAAAGTGAATTAATTTACATGTGTGAGAAGCTTCTAAGTGACGAGGATCAAGTCTAATTTAATCTTAGTCGTCATTTAAGATTATCTATGATCACATCTGCCCACAAGAAAAGTATAAAGGAAGGCTTGAGGGTCAGCTTGGAGAACACAATACGTAGTCCGAAACTAGAGATCGAATTCTTATGATTCAGTAGTGCTCGACGAAGATCGGGATTCGAGTGATTCAAGGCAAATGCTGAGGGGCGAAGCGCTTGTTGGTCGGGGACCAAGAGTACACCGCAGAGAGGCAACAGAGAACAGGGGGCACTGGGCAGCCTACCCGGAGAGGTGATGCACTCCCAAAGAGGATGACCCAGCCACGCAAAGGGCTCCAAGCCCAAAAATTGCTGAGATCAGGTTTATTTTAGAGGGCTAAAACTTCTGATTTCCTAAGAGGCGATTAGCGCAAAGAAAGGGTGACGTAGTCCTCACCAAACTCATCTGTGCCTCAAGCATCACCAAAGGCAACTAGGTTTCACCAGCTGATCCGTATCAATGTGGACTTGTAGTGTGAGGTAAAAACTCACAAATGTTTCGTCATTGCTGATATTCTCCGTTGGTGAGCTGGACAGAGCACCCTAGATGTACTCGCATTATCATATTTAATAATATAAACCCTCAAAACTCGCTCGCACCGGTTCTTCTCGGGGATATTTTGTCCAAAAATAAGTGTCCTTTATCCTAATGCCTTCATTTATTTTGGCAATTTGATCCGTATAATTGTGTAGGATGCAAGATAATTACATTGATATTTTTCTTGATGTATTCTAAAATAACTTGTTAATTAATAAAAACAAGTAGGTAACGTAAATCAAATTTCTAAAGATATTTTTTGTAACTTAGATTCATAAATTTTCACATGGTATAAGAGTTTTGCAGATCAAGTAGAGGTGAAGCCATCAACGAAAGGACTATGAAAAATTTAAAAGCATAGAAAGCCGTTTATCTTCAGTGATAGCGCCGAAACCGTAAAGAGGCAGAGAGGAAGGGTGACGTAGTCACCATAGGGGCTCACGCAGAGCATGCGTCACCAACTAGGGTGATGTTTAGTCGTTAAATGCAGGGGCAACACAAGGTTCAAGTAACAACGTGCAGAGGTTTTGAGACTCATTCATTCTGGTTGTCAGAATGAAGAGGTGTACACACCCTTTCTTCTAGGGTTGTTGGTAGGGCATTGTTTCTGCCAGGCAGAAGGCTCAGTGGGGGCATGGAAAGTAGAGGGAAGCAGCTTCCTCGAAGATTTCAAGAAGTTTAGATCCAATGTTGATCAAGCAAAGAAAGAGGATTAGAGAGGAGGTTTCAACATCAATTGCGTAGGATTTTCGTAAAGAACTCAATTTAGGGAGCTTGTTCCTTAGAGGGTTTCTAGCACCAAAGAAACTCAGATCCGAGTTTTAGTTAGCAACAACAAAAGAGGGAGAAGAGAACTAGTTCGACATTTTCTTATTGAGCAAGAGATGGCCGCACATGATCTCCGAGACCCGCAAACTGGATAAATGCCACTGAGGAAAGATCACAAATAACGAATATTAATGGAGCCTAAGTTAAAACTTAGGGAATTTAAATAATTAAAGTGAATTAATTTAAACATGTGGGTGAGAAGCTTCTAAGTGACGAGGATCAAGTCTAATTTAATCTTAGTCGTTGATTAAGGATTAGATCATGATCGTTGATTCATCGCCAAGAAAAGTATAAAGGAAGGCTTTGAGGTCAGTTGAGAACAATAATACGTTGTCCGAAATCGGAGATCGAATTCTTATGACGGAGTAGTGCTCGACGAAGATCGATCTCGAGTGATTCAAAGGGTACAGTTGAGGGGTGAGCAATTGCTGGTCGGGGACCAAGAGTACATTGCGTAGAGGTACTGAGAGAACAGACTAAATAAGAAATAACGGTGAGAGGTGGACAGACCAAAGAGGATGACCTGTGCCCACGCAAGGGCTCCAAGGGGTACCCAAAAATTGTCAGAGATCGTGGTTTCGAGCCGGGAGGGCTAAAACTTGATTTCCTAAGAGTGCGCATCAGCGCAAAGAAAGGGTGATCGAAGTCCTCGCCCAACCCACGCAGTCTGGGTTGTCAGCATCTAGTGCGCAAAGGCAACTAGGGTTTCACTCAGCTTCATCCGACGTCGAGGACTTAGTGGAGAAACTCACAAATGTTTTTGTTTGCCAAGGATATTCTCTCGTTGGGTGAGCCGCATTATGACACTTAGATGTAATTAGACATCGTTACTTAATAATATAAACTCCTCAAAATCATTGATCAGCTTTTCTCGGGGACATTTGTCCGAAAAGGCACCTAGACCAATGCCTCATTTATTTTGGTACTTGATTCAGATAGTTGTAGGATGCAAGATAATTACATTGATATTTTCGATGTATTCAGAAAATAACTTGTTAATTTAATAAAAACAAGTAGGTAATGTAAATCAGATTTCATGGTAGGATTGTAACTTAGATTCATAAATTTTCACAACCTATTACGCCCACCTCCATCACACATTGTCACATTGTTCTCCACAAGATTGACGGGATGGAGTCGTCTTCTCCATTTCTATTGGCTGAAAGAGCAATACCTCCACCTTTCCAGCTCACTGGGACTACCCTTATGTGCATCGTTTATATCACGATTGATCGCTCTGAAGGCAATCCACTACACTTTCAAGGGACCATTGGTTTTGGCATCTGTTCTGCGAAATCGATTGCACCACCCACCGGAACAGTCTCAAACTGGGAAGGAATCTCAGACATATTTAGCTTGTGTTTTTTCTTCCTCCTGCAAGACCTTACTGAATTAAGGGCACAATAGCCCATCACTGTTGAATATGTTGTCCCCACACTAAGATGGAGTGGTTCTCAGGTGGTAGCACTAAGTAATGTTCAAAGAAGAAGCCTCTGCCTACCAATGCCTTGATATTGGGTAGTCCTGTACGTTCTTTGAAATTAGGACATCCAATGGATCTGTTACACTGGCAGACTATAGGTAACACTGCCAGTATCAAAAAATGAGAAGCTGGAAGCAACACGAGGTATCAATGATCATTGCCCACCCCTCAACATACGTCAACTTACCTGTGAAAAAAAGATGCTACCAGTGGATCAATCAACCCTTGGATTCTTGGTTTTTTTTATGAAGTCCATGGACGCTGCCTACGATGGGCAGTAAATCTCTGTTTAAATTCTCATCATGTTTTGTCGCTATATGTTTTTAGTAGCAATGTTTATTAAGAATGGTGTTGTATTAGTAGGAAAAAAAACCCTCATTTTTTTAAGAGCTTCAAATTCTTGTAAAGCATCTGAAATAGCATAGACCTAATTTTGTTGTAACTTTCTTACTGACCAAGGAAGCCGCTGCCTTTTACTAATACAAACATCTCTGTTTCGTTAAAAGAAAATGCAAAACCAGAACAGGAAGAAATTTCCGCTGTGCATTTTGAAAAATGTTTCTGCATTCGCTATTAATGAAAGTGCATATAAAAGAAAATTTTTGCTCTCCAAGAACTGGACTATCCATCAACACAGCCCAATGTCTGTCAAACAATGGAATAAATAATCTACGATATGGCTTACAGTACGCTTACACCTTGGAAACACAATGATAGTGCAAAACGAACACAAATGCAATCCTAAATATATGTCTGGTTTCACGGACAGTCCATGGTTCCCCCCTGTACATTAATGCCTATAACAAAAGAGTGTTATCAATGCCCATATTTGAACACAAACTACTTGTTGCTGTTTCCAAAACTTTACGTAAAAAATAAAATTTTAAATGCAATAAAGAATTAAATTAGTAGACATTGTGACGCCCACCATTTAAGGCATATCATCAATCAGACTGTGAGTTTCTCTCGACGTAAAATTCCACTAGAATCTCTGGAAAGAGGTAAACTAATTGAAAACAAACATGACTATAGCAGAATCGTTGGCTTCCTGTCTGGCTCGTGAAAGAGGCTTCATCAAAGAAAAATTTCCTTGACCTGCAAATTATCCATGTAACAAAATACTTATGTCCAAAAACAAACAATCGGTAAAAAGACCTGAATAAAACAAAGTTAAACAATTTTTAAGTTATATTATTTACATGAATACGAGATTCTTAGGTTCTAATTCTCCAATTTGTGGATATCTAGATTATGTTTCTCTTTTACTGGTGATACATATGATCTACACTCATTCACAAACTATGCTCTGCCTGATGTTATTGCCACCGACCTCATATATTTCCAGTTCTTCGGTAAATGCATTTACAATGTTATTGCCGCTTAGTTTTGTTACTACTAGCCGCCTTTCTAGTTTCCTCGGGAATTTTGATAGAGAAATGGTTTCTTAAAAGACATGCAATGCACCCTCAAAAGCACTACAGTCTATTATTGCAATGAGAACCCTAAAAATCATGTCTGTGTGTGAGAAATAAATAAAACAAACCATCAACAAATATTCCAATCATCTACACCCTGATTTATCTCGAAAATTATAATTGGAGAAAAACTCAACCAACCTTGTTTTTGGCAACAGTCAAGCTTATCAACAACTTGACTTTTTCTCTGCTCAACCATAGCTCAATATAATGGAATGCACAAGTCTTTTAATAGTTTTATCGCTATGTAATCAATACGGTGCCAAAAGAAAAGAACCACAATTGTTAACCATAACTATTAACACAACATCAACTCTATGGGTAGGTAACCAATACGGTGCCAAAAGAACCACAATTGTTAACCATAACTATTAACATAACATCAACCATATTTAGCGATCATGTTTATTTAGTTTATTTAACACCGTTGTGTATGTGTGGGTGAACGCTTTAGAATGTCTCACCGAAATGAGAAACATGCAAACTTAAAATAAAGGCCTTGAAAGGCCCCTTTTCAAATCGGCTATATATTTATTTCAGAAACCCTCCTATCTCTTTAGAAACCTCATCTACATCAACATATTTAATAACTCTCCCTTGCAGTTTCATCATAAACGCTGCCATAGACGTTGGAAATAATTTTACATACATATTGAATGAGATGCTCTGAAAATTGCCGAGGGAGGAATCATAACATAACGACTCTCCCCAGAATATGCTCCCCCATGCAGCCTCATCATAACGTCAACTATCGATGATGGACATCATTTTACATCAATACTGAACAAGGCATGTGAAAAATTCTTGTTGAAGGAGGAATCATAACCAATAGTTCCATCATAGAGGCGACTCTATATATTGGGAAATACTTACGCCAATATCGAATGAGATGCTTTGAAATTTTGAAGAGGGAAAAGTCAATTCCGAGATCTAAGATTATGTGTGTGCCTTTAGGTGCATTATAAAAGTATTTATCTCGTTCGATGAACTAGGTTCATTATTTGACCAACCGTCAAATTCAAAATTTGTCTCCAGTTGTTAAAGCTTTCAGTTTTAACTCCAATGTCATAAAAATAATTGAAAGCTTTTGTCTGTTCGTTTAAATATAGTTAAATAAAAATAAAAATATTGAATTTGTGAATTTGTTAAGGTTTAGAATTTTATTCATTTGAATTTGACTAATAAGTAAAGTTTTGATTTGTCCAAATAGATAGCAAGATCTGATTTCAATGCCTATTTTAAAATATTTTAAAACTATAATATATTATAATTGTATTTACATTTGAACTACATTAGCCTAATAAATTAAGATTATCTATCCAAATCAATAATTATATATTTTATTTTTTTAATTTAAACTAAAATATTTTAAGAAAAAAATTATTTTAGTATAATTATTAATTTATAAAAACACATTTTATTTTTAAAATTTAAATTATATTTAAAAAATAATAATAATAAAATTAATTTATTATTTAATTTATTATATATTTTATTTATTAAAATTTGAATTTAGATTTTAACTCCTATATATATAATTTTTTTATTTATTAAAATTTGAATTAAAATATTCAAGCAATTTTTTTTAATATAAATATTAATTTATAAAAAGGTATTGATATGAGAAGAATAATTACATTGTATTAATAATTAAAAAATAATGATTGTAAAAATCACTATTATGTAATAATTATTCAAATTATTAACGAATAATAATTGAGTTATACTACTAGGCTGGTAAGATAATAATAATAATGTGCAAATATTTTTACACTTTGTAATGATAATCAACACTTAAATCTGAGCATTTCGGATATCTTTATGAACATTTAGAACAATTATTAATCTTCCTAGTCTTGCATGATCTTTTGATATACATGTAGAGAACCAAATGCATTGAAAGGTATACTATATTTTCTTTTCTTTTTTTTCTTTTGTATATTGTAGTAAATATTTTGTTTAGATATATAAAAAATAAAAATATTTGCGTGTTTTTATTATTATTTTAATATATTTAGTCTTTTTTAGAGTGATGGTAAATACAATAATATTTATAAGCATAAAGCTATTATAATCATATTTATGATCATCATATTACTAGCATGGATTTAAACATGGTGTGAAAATAAGGATCATTCTGCGCAACCACCCAAAATAACCCTAAATAACATTGATTATTTTCATTTATTATAATATATCTAACTATTGTATTACCTTTTTTCCACTAATATTTAACAATAATTTCAATGTGTTATGATTCACTCTTTAACCATTATTACAATTATTATGTTTCACAATTCTTAAGTTTTCCACATTTGGTTTTACAAACATGAATACTTGTTAACCGAGAAGGAAATGGTGTAGAATATGAAGAAAGTGAAGGAGTGTGTAATAACTAAAATCACATTTGTGAAATGAAACATAATAATTAAAATCCTTGTTAGAGAAATAGTTTAATTTGAATCGATTAAATGGCTCACAGTAATAAGCAAATTAGTACAAAATTGCATATCACCGTGACATTCTATCTTATTTTTACAAAATACCGTTGATGGACATTGATTATTTTGTTCTCATGTTTTGATTGTTATTGTTCATTACACTACCCTTGATTAACTACACCTTTAACAAAAACTAGGGTACCTTTGGAAGACTGCTTTTGGTGTGTAATGCAAGATGTCAATTTTTTGTCTCTTTGCTTCAACATGTTATTTTCAAACTGAAGCAGCCAGCTTCATGTAAGCTCGACGATATATTGAAAATTAAATTTATATTTTGGCTAGATCTTATTTTTATATCCCTTTAAGACATCATCACTGCCTCCAAATCACTCATGTTTTCTTTCTTGAAAATTCAAACTTTGAGAATCTCGCAAAAGGGTTAGCATTAGGGGTAGGGATAGGTTCTACGCCACATTGTGGTGAAATAGAGAAACCAAAGGCTGCTTGCAAATAAACAAAAGGGAAGAAATAGATTCATTATGCAATTTTCGAGAAAAACTAGGATCTAGTAACTCTCAAGTACAACTAATCAAGCGAATAGATTAATAAAGACGAAATAAATTGAAATTTACTAGTGTGATGGAGGTAGATGTATAGGATGAGACTAAATCTATTCAATCTCGCCTATCAACTAGAAGTCTAGTCCTAAGAACTGTGAGGAACTCGAATAAATTCATAATGAAGCTAGGAAAAAGACACTCTTAGAACAAAAACTGTGTCCTTGTATGAATAGGATTAATCCCACCCAAGTTATTCATATTGATAAGGGAGGGAATAGGCGAGCCACTAATAATCGACAGTGGGAAGATACCAAACGGGACTACAAAACATGAATACTTGTTAACCGAGAAGGAATAAGGGAACACAGAAAATAAAGTGGAGGTAATAACCTTAAAATCACATTTAGAAATAAAACATAATAATTAAAATCCTTGTTAAAGAATAGTTTAATTTTGAATTGATTAAAGGGCTCATGTAAAATAAGCAAATTAGTACAAAATTGCATATCAATGTGACATTCTATCTATTTTTACAAAATACTCGTTTTCGATGGACATTGATTTATTTTTTGCAAAACTTACTAATGTAAATTTTGATATAAATTTGAAGAAAAATTACTTTACAAAACATAATATTACAATTTTAAGACTAGGATCACTCATTTCTCTCCTTTGAGTCAAGCCATGTTTTGATTGTTATTGTTCATCATGCAACTACCCTCGATTAACTACACCTTTAACAAAAACTATGGTACCTTTGGAAGACTTATTTTGGTGTGTAATGCAAGAGGTCAATTCTTTAGTTCTTTACTTCAACATGTTATTTTCAAACTTAAAGCTATGTTTTACTTCGCTATGTAAGTTGACGATATATTGAAAATAAATTTATATTCGGGTTGTGAACTTATTTTTATATCCCTTGAAGACATCATCATCGTCTAAATCACTCAGGTTTTCTTCTTCAAAATTCAAACTTTGAGAATCCGCAAAAGGGTTAGCATTAGGGGTAGGGATAGGTTCTACGCCACATTGTGGTGAAATAGGAGGGAACCAAAAAGTCTTGCAAATAAATAAAAGGGAAGAAATAGATTCACAGTGCAATCTTCTGAAGGTTAGA
Source organism: Pinus albicaulis (assembly GCA_034641835.2). Classification (NCBI taxonomy): domain Eukaryota; kingdom Viridiplantae; phylum Streptophyta; class Pinopsida; order Pinales; family Pinaceae; genus Pinus; species Pinus albicaulis. The sequence goes on along the minus strand of CM076579.1, from coordinate 1,648,006,033 downwards.
TCTAGAATCTCAAGTACCAACTAATCAAACGAATAGATTAATAAAGACGAAATAAATTGAAATTTACTAGTGTGATGGAGATATAAGTATGATGAGACTAAATCTATTCATTCCCCCGCTCATCAACTAAGTCTAGTCCTAAGAACTAGGAGAGAACCGAATGAATTCATAATGAAGCTGGGGAAAGACACCTTAGAACAAAAACCAGGTCCTTGTATAAATAGGATTAATCCCACCCAAGTTAGTCATATTGATAAGGAAGGGAATAAAGGGCCGCTAATTACCAGACACTAAGATACCAAACAAGACTATAACATATATGGCATATGGTATGATGATTGATGTTTCATTGATATCAACTGAGTAAGTAAATGATTCATATGAGTGGAAATGACACAAATAATATACCTTTTTTTTAATAATAATGCATGATTAAAGAGTGATTAAGTAGTATATGGAACACAAGGTTCAAAAGAAGTGACTCCATTTCTCTCGATGATGGAGGATTCTCCTTTTGCCAAGGTATCAACACATTCATTATGAGACCTTATAAAGTGATAGAACCGAACCTATTCAAATTTCATTAAGTTATATTAGATCCTAACATAATTTTTGCCCAACTCTCGTAATGGATACTTGATTTGTGTTCTCACATTGCACCTCTTCAAATTCACAAGTTCTTGTTGCATCCTAACATAATATTCTGCTAGCGCTTGATGATGGACACTTGATTTATCACATTCCTTTGAATATAATCCCCAAGTTTCCCTAGGACCACCAAGTTTGAAATCCGCCTTTGTTCATCAATCAAACCCTAGAATCCACTTGATTATTAATTTTTTATCCTAATCCCTACAAAAAATTAACCATTGTTATTCCATCTAACATAATCAAAGTTCTAACTTCTCTCTCTCCCTCTACTTACAAAACATAATATGTCACAATTAAAGTCAATCACTATATTTTTACATGGAATGTGCATTTATCAACGAAAAATGGCTTAAATTTGGTTTATATGAGTTATAGTTTATTTCATTTATCTTTTTCATATATTTTGCCTAAAACTGTGTCCTTGTATAAATAGGATTAATCCCACGCAAGTTAGTCATATCGATAAGGAGGGGAATGGGCGGCCACCACTACTCGTAATGTGGAAGATACCAAACAGACTACAACATGAAGAAGGCATATGGTATGATGATGATTGATGTTTCATTGATATCACCGCAGTAAGTAAATGATTCATATGAGTGGAAATGACATAAATAATATTCCCTTTTTTAATAATAATGCATGATTAAAGAGTGATTAAGTAGTATATGGAACACAAGGTTCCCAAAAGAAGTGACCAGATTTCCTTCAAGGATGGAGGATTCTCCTTTTCCAAGGTATCAACACATTCATTATGAGACCTTATAAAGTGATAGAATTGAGCCTATTCAAATTTCACAAGTTATTACTGGGATCCTAACATAATTTTTTCCCCAACTTTCAAAATTCACAAGTTCTTGTTGCATCCCCTAACATAATACGTAATAGCTTTGACATGGACACTTGATTTATCACATTTCTTTGAATATAATCTCCAAGTTTCCTAGGACCACTAATTTTGAAATCCGCCTCTTTGTTCATCAATCAAAACCTAAAAACAAAAAAGAATCCACTGATTATTAATTTTTTATCCTAATCCCTACAAAAAGTAACCATTGTTATTCCATCTAACATAATCAAAGTTCTAACTTTCTCCCCTACTACAAAACATAATATGTCACAATTAAAGTCAATTACTATATTTTTACATGGAATGTGCGTTTATGAATAAAAAATGATGCAATTTGCTTATATGAGTTATAGTTTATTTCATTTATCTTTTTCATATATCCGGTCTCTACCATCCATTACAACAACTAAATAGTCATTGAGAACCACAATTACAAACCTAGCAATCTTGCACCGAAATAAGGCCGTAAAATAAAGATAAGAGAGATTTATAATCTACTTTATCCAATTAATTTTATACAACAATCTACTAACTCGCCTATTATCATAAAATACTCTATGATAACACTTCAGACAGATATCATACAATAATAATGATATTGGGATTGGCATGAAACATTTCATGAAGGCAACCTTCTAAATCGAATAGGGGCCTCCTACCACCATACACTCGATTGTTGCGACATCACAAGAATCTTAGGCGAAACATCAAAGAACTTTGGAAAATAGCAAGACATGCAAAGAAAAGTTTACCTGTGGAAGAGGTATGCTAAATTTCCAAAATCAAATATTTAAAGATAACATTATATAATCAAATTTCTTAAGCATAATGAATCAAACTAATAGAGTTACATATGAAATGCGTATTTTAATAAAAATTAAGATTAATACTTTTTAATTATTAGTTAATTGTTAAATAAGATTAATAATGCTTATATTATTAATTAAATGTTAAATAATGTACCATACTTTGATGAAAAATAATGATGTTACTTTTTTAGTGGTTTACAAGTCTTATGGGAAATTTTTTATAGTGTTCAAAAGCTCCTCACAATTGGTGAAGTATCTACTCTTGCTAAGCCATAAAGTTTTGGTATATGTGGCTTATTGGCTCTTAAATATACTCTTAGAATTATAATGATAGCCATTAAATTAATCTTAAACTTACTTCCGATTATATATATATATAATTATTATAATATATAAATAGAATATTATCTAATTATTATTTTCTATATTATTTATAAATTAAAATTGTATTACATCAAATAAATTTTATATTATAAAATATTAAAAAAAACAAAATTAAAAATTAAAGAAAAAAACAAAAAATATAAAAATCACACTACACATTTTTATTTAATAGTACAACACATTAAATATATATCTAAAGCCAAATTTATTGCTATAAATTTTACGTGTGTATAGTATTATAACCTACTATATAAAATTTCAATTATAACATAAGGTTGAAGCCTCTATAAATCCAACTTATTTGTGAATTTATTGAGCACAATCGGAAGACAAATATAAACTATATCTCCAATAAAATTATAAATTATTTTATTCATTATATATATATATATATATATATATATATATATATATATATATATATTAATTATTTGAATTTTATATAATAAATTATTATTTTTCTAAATTAATATATTTTTTTATTTATACACCATGTTAAAAGCACATACATGGTGTATGAGGAAGATGAACACAATACACACGAGACTCAACACACAATGAAAGATAAATCGCAGACTTTCTTATTTTCCATTATACAAAGATGTACATTTATAAGACAATGGTGTGACTCTTGGTTTCATATTCCAAGGTCACTTGGACTCCATTGTGACTTCTCGCATTCCACACCTACCCATGTAGGATTAGTGTTCCAACATCCCCCCTAATCCGAAGGGGTATGTGAGTCCAAGAAAAGAGTTGTAATACAAATCAAGAAGTATGCATGGCGCACTGGCCGAATCAACTCTCTAAAATGTTGGAAAAAAAGAGGTGGATGATTTGTCACCAACACCGGAACGCAATACTTGTCAGTAGCCTCAACTCTTCCAAAACCGGCAAGACGCCGAAAGCTTATGCTAGAGGAATTGTCCCTCATAAAAAAGGGAGACTCTAACCTAAAAGAAGGAGGTCTACTACCTATGATGGTTTTAGGATTACCAAATAATCCTCAAATGCTTCAAGCATTTCCCGGAACTCAACTAAAGCCGGCAAGAAGCCAAGGCTTCGCTAAAGGAAGTGTTCCTCATATATGAAAGGGAAGACCTTCGACCTAAAAGAAGGAGGTCTACTACCCGTGATGGTTTTAGGCGTTATCCACCAACCAAAGATGATGGTTTAAGGTTATCCACCAACCAAAGGCATGCCCATGGGAATCCGTGACTCGGCTACATCTCTCCCCGAATCCGGAATGACGACCGTGGCTCAAGCTCGCTGAACCGCTCGGCTACAACTCCGAACATGGAATGAGAGATTGTGGCTCAGGCTCAGCTTGATCCGTCGTCGAAGTATGTACATGACCACATTTTCCCCGTCGTGGACAAGGTGAGATGATGGCGAAAAAAATCAATCGCAAGTTTGACCAATATGCGTGAACAAGTTCTAACATGTGTCGTAAACATCTTCTTGGTCATTGATGCCCATTACCAAGAAGCGATCCATCCAAGATGAATCTTTTTTCACAGGAGGTTTCGTGTCCGAAGCATCCGTGAAGAATGAATGTGTCGACTGGGTTGCTTGCATGGATGAAGATCAAAACATCGATCTTCATATGGCCAACTCCGATCACAAAGGTTGGCATTTCTCAATCAAGGTGGAAGTAACATGACTGGAACAAACTCGGCAGTGAACCGTCATACATGAATTTAAAAGACTCGAAATATGGCGGGCTTGGTGTAGTATGGAATATGAAAGGACACGTCCTCGTTGCTATCCAAGACCGCTCTCGTGCTTGTCGTGGACAAGCTCTTCCCAAGGTCCGATAATGGGCTTGAGAAGTGGAGGCCGAGCTATTGCATCTACATGTAAATGTGCTCTAGTACAAGGCACCGAATGGGAATCAATCGCATCTTTATCTTCTTTCTTCTAATGAGAGTCTCACAATCTTCTCAAATCGCAACAGGTTCGGTAATGGTGACTTTGTCAAGTTCGTCTTGTTGAAGCCGAGATTCCAACTCGCAAAAACTCAATCTTTTCATGTGCATCTTGCAACAACTATGTGAATTTTACAAAGAGCATCCTTGCTCATTTTTATCATGTCATCAACATTGGAATGAATGAGGTTATTCAACAACTCTAATGCCTCATTGATTTTAGCCATTTTGACAACTTAGGCTCAAAAAATAAAGGGTGTCGGCTTCAACCAAAAATGCACCCGTTTACAATGTGACTCAACTTCCTTTCAAGAAATACAAATGACTCAAGAGAACTTCCAACTATGGAAATCTCAAAGTACAAAATCGCTCCTCAAAATGATGGAGGACAATCAACAATGACTTACATCAACAACTCCAAATTACCGATTCCAACGATGAATGAAGAGGCAATATAATGTCGGCTCAATAACACTATGCAACAAAAATGTGCAAGAAACACTTGTGCAAGAAGCCTTCTGAGGTAGTTGAATTTTCTTTTTCAAATAGTTGTTTGACACAAAAACAACTCAACTCAACTCAACAAAAGGAGGGGGTTCACAAGCTTGGATGTTTTCGACCTTGCCGGCAGAATGCAATAGCTTTAAGAGAAACTCCACAAATCAGAAATGTTGTGTTCAAACAATGAATGTGCTACACGTTGTTCAAAATGAGGACTAATTTATCTTCAAATGTAAATCTTTGTAGAAAATCACTTTCTCTAAATAATGCCACAAAAATGCAAATCTTCTCTTTTCACTATGTACTATGCATTTTCTTCATATGTCATTTCCTCTTTATTTGTGTTGTTCATATTCTCTCTTTCTTTCTCTCTCTCTCTCGCTGTAATTTAATTAAAAAATATATTAATTAAAAATGAAAATGATGTGGAAATTAATTTAAAAAAATGGGGAAATGGATTATAATAAAAATGAAAGGAATTTAATAAATTAAAAAAGGGAGGGGTGTGGGAAAACTAAGGAAAATGTTAATAAAAAAGAGATTATTAAAAAAGGGAAGGGGAGTGATTTAAAAGGGAGGAGGGGTTTATATTTATATGGGAGTAATTTAAAAAGGGATCGAACGAATTAAATGGAGAGGGGGTTTATATTTATATGGGAGTAATTTAAAAAGGGACGAAATGTATTATCGTAGAGGGGAGTGATAAGGGGGCCTAAAGGCCGTGGGGAGAGCATAAGTAGGGCTGTGAGGGGAGCTGGGGAGAGGGGTATGGTGTAAGGGGGAAGGGGTGGCCGTGAGAGAGGGAGGAGCTATGGCGTTCGCAGCGTAAGGGGGCGTGCGTAACGTAAGGGGTTATGCGGTAAGGGTGTGAAGCGAGGGCGGATGGGGCAAGGGGGTATGGGATGCGCGTTGGGTTTGGTTTTGCAGAGCAGGATTGCGCAGAGGCCGAAGGTCGAGAGAGCATTGTGGATGAGCGTAGGGAGAGAGAGTAGCGTGAGCGTAGTTGTGAGATGAAAGCCGTGTAGGGAAGTGAGGAGATGAAAGGAGAACTAAGTGAGAGTGATAGGGAGGTCGAAAGGCCGAATTGTGCGTAAATTTTTTATTTTTATTTTTATTTTTTATTTTTTTTAAATTTAAAAAATTGGGGCCAGAGAATGTGAGAACTAATTTTTAAAACAGTTTTTATAAAAATTGTAGAATGAGTGGCAACAAGACAAATTTCATAATAAAGGTAACAAATAGATTGCCAATAAACCCGTAAATTTTTTCTAATAGCCCAAAGAAGAAAGAATATTTTCCACAGTAGAAAAACTCGTAATTGCAGGTTTTTGTACATATTGTACATCATAAATTGCAAGCATACATTTCAATTAGCATGCTCAACTTTATCACAAGTTGTGAAGGCAAAATTAGCCGTATGTTGATGCCTTGGAACATTTCCATTGTTCTCTTCATCTTCATCAATTACATTGATTAAAATTTCATTACTGTGCATGAGCGTTAACATTTTCGTTATGCATTACAACTTTCGTGTTTTTTTTAAAATAAATAGGGAAATGTTGGATCATTTGGTACAAGGCGCATGCAAAGTTGTATTGCATATATGTTATATCATCACATGTTTGACTATTTGTTCGCATTCTATTTAAAATTGATATAAATCTCTCATCCGTTTGTCGCATATTCATATGCAATTGGAAGCACTTGACATTATTCTTCCATAAATCATGTGTTATTGTTTCGATTGTCAATTCTTGGTTGTTCAAAAATTAGCGAGTCTTGAATAGATTGTGCTTGCGTAAAATCACCACAAAATATCATGTCAATATTTCGAAAGTAGTTGGATTGACATGTTTTATGTTTCGAGTCTATTTTCATTAGAGAATATAAGAACGACTAACAATCATAGTGGTTTCATCTATGAGTGCTGCTAGTTGTAGTTCTCGATATAGCTTTGATAAGTTGTCTAATACTTCTTTGCTATGGGCAAGAATTGAGACTTGTTAAAAGGCATTAGCAATGGAGAATGTATTGTTGTTCCACCGCATTATATGCAAACATTTTCCCTATATTGTAATATTAGACCCTTTGGTTTCATAGGATTAGTTGTGTTATGTGAATCATATATTCGTATATAATTTTATACTGTTTTCACGTCGTTGTTTTGCCTACCCCCGCTTCCCAATTCGTAATAAATAGGTAAGTTGGTTAATTGACGTTTTTTATTATTATTATTCCAACATCTTTTACAATTGATTGTTGCTCTCCGTTCAACATTATTCGAGTTTGTAATACTCATCGTTTTCCATTAAAAATGGATACATGTTATTTAAAACCAAGATTGATTCTTTTTTTCATCTCAAATTGTTTTGGAAATTGCAAGTCTGATTGCAAATCATATTCCTCACAATGGGAACTATTTTATTTGTTTCACATATTTATCTCGATTGGTATTCATAGAACTATTTAGAAGTCTATTTGTTGTTTCCTAAATCAACCGTTGGTTTGATGTTGTATGTAAATTTAGCTTCATTATGTTAATTGTTTTTTCATGTAATGTATATGCAAAATTTTGCCACAAGTAGGGAAGTCTCGTTTCAATGTTTTTTCACAATTTTCAAATGTAACAATAATTTCTCTCTACAAAAGTTTTCAACATCTTTGTATTTGTTATATTTGACAAATTGTATAACATTTAGTTTTTTTCCTTTTTTGATATGTGTGTGCCATCTTTCTTGTAATTTGATACAAATTCCGCAAGGCAAATTTTGCTAATGGAGCATGGGCGTCCGATGTAGTATTCAATAATGGAATGACACATCACATCTTCGAATCATCGTGGGTTCTTGTTTCAAGAGAATAGGTGGTTTAAGCATAAATGTACCATCAACCGGATATGTATTTATGAATATCCATTCTCTTGAAATATAATTCAATGGCAATGAAAGTAAGCATGGACCTATTGTTGAGTTGACATTTGTTGGTGGACAGTAATGTATTTCCAAGTTTACGTATCATTTTCGCATAACATCAATTTTCATTTCATGCTCTTTGTGTATCCTTATAAATGTATTTGTCATGGACTCGTCAATTTTGGTCAAATATGAACTACAATATGATGTTGCAAGATATGCATTTAGCACAAATTGTGCATCCGTATTTTCATTCCATATATGAAGATATCCTTTGCAAAATTGTTGTTGCAAATGTGAGAAGGTTTTCGCTTTAGAAAAATTGTTGGTTGTTTTACTATACATTGTAATATTTGTATGTACTCATTCTCCGTTACTCCTATTTCTATCAAGAAGTTGTCATGGGTTATTGAATCAATAATTATTGACCTAAACATACGCGAAGTGACATGATAATGATTTGTCCGTGTGTTTTTTATTGTCTACACTAATCGGTTCAATGATCATTTTTTATTTCATTGGTGGCATGGGGAAGTTAGCCTACAATTTGAATTTTTTTCTTTTACAACTTATTATATGGTGATGTTTATGAATTTAGCAATATCCGTTCCAAATGGTCCGTATCACAAGTTATGTAATTATCGAGAAATTTTTTCAATGTCCGGATTGCTTTGCTTTCCATATATTGGAGCATTTTCTATCCATAATGTACCATGTTCATGTTCAGCATCTTCTATTTGAAACTCGTTTATGAAATAGTAGTAAGATATTTTCCGAAGAATGTACTATCGTGACATATCATTCGTTTTACAACATTAATTATGTGTCTATAGTACTGACTACATGTGACTGATATTTTATTATAAGATAATCAATGTCATCATTTTCTAATGTATCGTTGTCATTTTTTACTTGCTTTTTATTTTTAAACAATGTGACCAAATATAATTTACGTTATTGGTTTCATCGATGTCCCGCACTTGTAAATGCCACAAAGAAAGTTGGAGGTCCCAATTGCCGTATCATTAAAAATATGTTTTTGTTTTTTTTAATTTGTTCCAAATGATCAAGAGAGATAATGCTTCGAATCTAGATCCAATATCATATTTCAATAAATTTTCCAAATTTGCTCGATACTTGACATATTTTGCTAATATTTTTCTTCCTTCTAGTTTCTCTTTTCTTATTCGTGTATCTGTATATGTAAGAGAGTACTTTATCAATAATTATTCACATTGTCTTGAAAAAACAAATTTTTTTCAGGATATGAGTAGTCACCACTTGCTTGTAACAATTCCCATTGTACTATTTTTTGGTAGCTAAATCTATTTGTGATGTCATCATCACGTGCATCACCATAGAATAATGTTGGAAAGTTCATTTCTTCTATATGTTTGTCCTGAAAATCCCAAGTGGTCGTTGTCCTTTCCCGGCCATAGGTGCAGTTCATAATCTGGTTCCTGTAAATCATATATGCGTTGTGACTCTATTAATCCATGTATCAATGTTTCAATAGGTGGTTCATTGTTTGCATCACTATTTGTATCACTTCCACTATCACTATTTGCATTTGTATGATGTTTTCATTATTTTCTTGTAAAAATATGGGTCCAATTTCATTTACAGAAATGTTCTCAAATTTCTATATATAGACTTCTAGAACATAATTCATTCAATGCTTCTATGACAATAATTGGACACGCTTTACCCGTTTGATATGCATTTTTGTATTGCAATTGTCTTTTTTCAATGCAACGGAATTGTCATCGTATCACTTAGATATTTGTAAAATTTTTTTCGGCAATGTCCATATGAACTGGTACATTGATAATTGATCCCGTCAAGCCAATTTGTGATCACTTATATCCCTGATTGCCTAATTTGTGCAAATGAAATTCTTAGTGACAATAAGTCTTTCTTCTAACCAAAGCACTTTTATAGTTGGTAATGGAGTGTTACGGCCCATTTGTTCGTGTATTGCAAATTGCGTAAGCTTTCCATTTTGAAGCCCTTTTGCATGCAACACATGTGTTTTCACTTCTAAAGGTCCTATTGTTCAATGTCAAATTCATATGCTTTTCAGTGATTCGTAGTGAAGCATGTCATCCTTGCAAACTGCGTACATGTATTTCTAGGTGTGTCTCTGACTTGCTTCATAAAGATGTATTTTGCATCTTTTTTATTTCCTGACGATTTTTTTTGTTTATTATACCTTTTTTTATCGCTTCCACATTTATGTCTTTTGTTTTAATCCAAGAAGTGTCATTCGTGTCTTCTCATTAGAAGATGTTCTTTATATGCAATTTGGTATAATTTCACATGTATGTTGGCTTCGTAAACATTAATGAATATTTCATTGCATCTAGTTCTCGTATGCATGTATTGGTTTTATTTGTATACTGTTTACCATTAATTTAAAGTTGGACTACTATCTTGTGAATCAGATACTATCTCATAAATAGATTGCTTTGTTTCTAGTAGACACTTACGAGTGTTTTGATTGTCAGACATGTCATTGCCTTTGCTCTCTTGTACGTATGACTGAGCTATTTTAGATACCAAGTCTATAGGACACTTACTTGACCGATATTTTGTGAATCAGATCCTAAGTGTCGAAAGAGATTGCTTTTTTTCTAGTAGACGCTTATGAGGCAATATGTTATCATTATTGCATATGCCATTGCATTTTCCTATTGTATATATGAATTGCTTCATATCACTAAATTTTTCCTTGTACATATGAACGTTTCATTTTGTGATAATTGCTTACAATGAATATTTGGACACACTTGTTGTGTATAGATGATATCTCAACTAACATCATTGTTGAAATGTACTTGAGCATGCATGTCAAATTTCTCATTAGCATTTGTAGATTTTGTTACTACAACATATTGCAAAATGTTATCATGATCATTTTTTTGTATCATTGGCTCATAATGGATGTAATGTATCCGTTTTGAATGACATGATATTAACAACACGATTGCATCTCGACTGTTACAATCAGAATTGAAAAATTATCAGTTACGTAGGACCACAACTGATGTTCACTTTGAATATGACAGATATCCATTGCAAACATACGGGTCCACCTCGATTAATACATATAATATTGCATATTTTTATGAGATATTTAGTAAACATTGTGCGTCGAAATATGTTGCTACTAAATAGAAAATTGCATTAAAGAGGTTGTCGTCGATGTTGTTTGTTTTGCCATCGTTAATTCATTTAAAATCATATTACGTGCAGTATGCATCCAATGGTTTTGAATATATTTGCAAATAGATGAAAAATAGATACTAGATTGTTCAGAAATGCATATTGGGAACTTTTGGTAAAGCAATGGTTCATATGACCAATAACAAGATTTGAATCATGGAAGAGAACGCAATATGGAATTGTATTTTCATGTTGATTAAAAAGCAAATATCTTGTCTTTCTTGTTAATGACCAAATTCCAATCGATATATTTAGCCATTTAGCTAACCAACATATGCAAAATGTATCTCCCCATAGCCCTCGTTAAGATTCTTTATATTTGTAGATGCAAAACAATAAATTTTACGAAGATATGTATCAATATCAGTAATTACATGTAACTCGTACAAAAAATCAGATGCTAGTTCATATTGACATTACTCTACTGCTTCAACATCGTTGTTGTTTAAGAAAAATAGAAAATGTTCTATTAATCCATTTCACAATTGATTTGAAGTATAATGAAAATGTAGAAGCACTTCAAATGAATTAAACAAACAATCTCCTACATTATATGAAAATGCATATAATCTAAACAGACCATTGATTTTTAATACACAATCAATGTTATCAGATACAATGCATTTCAATTTGTAACTGTCAACATCTATTACTTCTTCCATCATTTCCAAGTATTTATCAGAGTTTACTTATGAAATTGTCTTTGTAGAAACTCAATTACCTTAGCAAATTATTATATTGCTCCTATCTACATATTTCCAAAGAAGATTGCTGAGATCAGGAAACAATAAAGATGATTGTTTCTAAAAAAATAAATGCATTAAAAGAACACATCTCTATGATTCCAAGACCCTAGACAAAGGATAAAGGTTACAAATCTAAAAGGAATAAGTTGATGGTACATAGTAAATAAGGGAATGCAAGGACTAAACTAGTGTACAACACCATGCTACAAAAACAATACAGATATTCTCATGCATAGATATGTTACTTAATTTTTACATTGTCCAAATAAAGTTAAACAAATTAGCCTACATTCTCAGTGGTATGAGAATAAAAGAAATTATAATGTCCAAATAAATTTATATGCCACTAAAGCAGGAAATGGTCGAACATAATTGAACCTCAATCTTCAATGTTGTTATATCTGGTATTTACTAAACTCAATGACATTACATTGACTTCTACTTTCAGTAGAAAGTCCAATACTTGAATTGGGCACAATTGAATTGCACTGAGCTATCACAATATATGCATGTATAAGGTTAAATTTATGTTAGGACAAGAACGTGCAAGTTTTTAAGCCTTAATTTGTAAGGAAAATGATGAATATAACCCAAAAATATTTGCACCAATGTAATATTATATCAAGTCAAACCATGAAAATATTGTATTCACAAATCAATGGCGATACAATGCATATGGTAAACATACTAGCAATACATCCCCTTGACCCCAGATCCAATTTGACCACATATATTCCCCACAATGCCTTGTATTCTGCTCATTCTTATACTCCACAGGATTTGGACCAGTGCCCTCCACAATTTCCTGAGAGGTGTGATTCCCCTCCCCTGAGGGAAGCCCCGCCACTTCTCAGCTTTAGCCCTCCTAGGAACCCAAATGACCATAACCTGGAAAGGCACGATAGAAAAGACGAGGAGGATCATCATGATCATGATGAGGTGATTAATGATAATGTAACGGTGGCCTTGCATATCGGTCTTCCTAGCACGAATAGTTACAATTATGATAATAACTCTGGGTTTGGTGTGAGTTTCAAGGCGAATCATCAATCTGGGACCAATTATAACTATGATCATGCAACAGATAAAGAGAAATAATGAGCAGGAAGGGTCCCCGAGGGGCAGTACTGAATACCAACTTCAGCACAGATTCTCATAGGACCTACTCAGTTCTCATGTCCAGTCTGTGGCAAGACCTTCAATTGATATAATAACATGCATGTATGTCTGCTTAAGCTGCTAGAAAGAAAGAAATATCTTATAACAATAACAAGTTCTCTGATCTAGAATCATGCATGAAATAGAGGTGCTTTCATAACAGAAAATGTTTCAGGATGTCTTTGTTGCTTAGACTTTGTGTAATAGTCGAACAAGATCTATGGTGAATCCAATTACTCTTCATAGATCTTGTTAGGTTGTTCACAGATTCACAAGTTAGGGTCAATCTAAGATGAGCACCACTTTTTTATTTTGTTTAGATTATTGAGTTGCTGCAACCTGCATGGCATCTCTTTAGACCATAATACAAGATATGTGTGCATTTGCAAATCTAGATTCTGTTTTTAATTTTTTATGCAAATATATAATAAAGAGAAACAAAATTAAAAATAAATAATTTTTAGATTAAACTTCAAAATAAATTATATGAAAATAAAAAGTGAGAAAGGTAAATTGAATGGGAATACATTTTACAAATCATTATCGTGTTATGAAATATATTGATTTATAAATTGTTTTAAATATTCTTCTGCATAGTTCACTACAACACTAAATAATTTTAAAAGTGAGTTTATGGGAAAAATTAGCCATATTAAAAGTTATGCAGACAAAAAAAATTCAATTAGATAATTTACTATAGTTTCACCTCAAATTTATGCAATATATTATATAAACTTTTACTATATTATATAAACTTTTACTAGCCAAGATAGATATGGTGCATTCCTATACCTAATTTTTTCTCATTGCTATTTTCTTCATGGAGCTTGGCACTTACCCACGATTCATCAATTTACTTCACAATGGGTCAAATTCACCACTCTATCTTGATTTAGGGTAATGGAGGCAGTAGTCACATTCGTTTCCTTGATTCATAGATAATGGAAGTCAAATTTCCCCTAGTTTTTTCAATTCACTGTAATGGTTGCAGTTTTCCCAATTTGAAGAAATAGGGCTCGAAGTTAGTGAAGGTTTCCTTGATTATGGTTAGATAAGATCATAATTACTGAAGTGTTTCTTGGTTATGGGTAATGGAGTGTTGAATTGTAATTTTTACTTTGGTTAAATAAGTTAATTTCTTAATGATGCACCATTTTGGTCTACAAGTTGACCCCAGAAAAATACTAACCAACTAACTACGACAATATATATAGACCAAGGGATTCGATGGAGTTTAGTTTGATTGTTGATTCTAGTTCAACAAAGAGCATGATTAATCAAATTATTATGCTTTATTTTCAATGAGAAGGTGAAAATGTAATTTGACATAAAAGAATGAAAATTTACAATTTAATGACATAGTAAAATGGGCTTGTAAAGCCTAGAAAGGGTAGAAGAGGAGAAGAGTGCAATGAAAGAATTGGTGTATCTTTGATATGTTTTGTTTTTTGTTTTTTGTTTTTTAAATGTTTTATGCAAATGTATAATAAAGAGAAACTAAATTAAAAATAAATAATTTTTAGTTTAAATTTCAAAATAAAATATATGAAATTTTTTATCTGATTATATGAAGAAATTCTATGCTTTTGTTTTTATTTTTTCTGTGCAGATGCATATGTGGGGACACGGATCTCAGTACAGAAAAGGTCTGGAGTCTCTGAGAGGTACACAACCCATAGCAATGCTGAGGCTGCCATGCTATTGTTGTGCACAAGGGATCAAGAACAACATAGATCATCCTTGTGTAAAGCCACTCAAGGATTTTTGTACCCTCTAGACCCATTACAAGCGCAAGCATGGCATGAAACCTTTTGTGTGCAGAAAGCGCAACAAATCATTTGCAGTGAGAGGGGACTGGCGAACCCACAAGAAGAACTGTGGAAAGCTTTGGTTCTGCACATGTGGATCAGACTTCAAGCACAAACGCTCTCTCAAGGACCATATCAGGGTATTTGGCCATGGCAATGCTCCTGAGGGGGAAGCTGACAATTATTCCTTTGAAGATGAGGAGGACCAGGGTTCTAAAGATGATGAACTCTATAGAAGCTCCCAGTGATGATGAACATCAAAAAACTGAACAGATCATCATAAATTGAATTACTAATAGATTTATGTTGATATGTTGTAGGAATAAAACATTGTTTTTAGGTCTTTTTTTAGTGTTTTTTCTTCAAGTTTTAAGACTGCATGTATGTATATGGGAAGTATGCTAACTAACAAAAAACTCTTTATGTGTTGACAGTTGTTTGCTAATAAGCACACCGGGGGATATATCCACACCAAGAAAATGGGATTTATAGATAAGAACCTTACCCCTTTTAGTTTTACTGCTGGACACCTTGCAACATGGGGGAGTTAGTCCCTCAACAACCTTGGACCAGTAGGGAACAATATATTAATCAGAAGACCTTTGAATACCATACATATGCCAGAATAACTTTAGATTTACAACCCTATAACATTAGGAGGTCCTTCGAGGGACAACTAGAGACCAAACCCAACATTGGGTTGGATTCTTTAAGCCGGGAAGCCTTACCTGTACAGAATCACCCATATACTACCTTTCCTTACCCACCTGCCAGAAATATTGATTTTCCTATAAGGCAGTATATGGCCTTAGTGCAATTGGCAATTTATGTATGGACGTTGGCCAACCCAGTCCATGTAGTCGATTTAGCACCTTGTTCTTTGAATGCAATATTATTGCAAAAAGATGCATTGAAGTACAACAATACTAAGTATGAAATATATATATATATATATATATATATATATATATATATTTCTTTCTAGACGCAGCTAATATGTAATATTTTAATTTTATAATAATTGATTTCATTTGAGTAAGACAGAAATATTATTTGTTAACTTTGGCCTTGATATATATATATATATATATATATATATATATATATATATATATATATACATATATATATATATATATATATATATATATATATATATATATATATATATATTTCAAAGGCCAAAGTGCTAGGAGACTAATATTGTCTTATAGGTAGAGAAATCAATGTGTATTATCTGTAACTATTATGGTGGCTGCAGTCTAGAGGAAATTTGTCTACTTCACAGACTCGGGCATAGACATTATTAATATAATAACTGTTATAAAATAACAGTGGATTAGTTATCTGGATTCTTTAGTATCAATCAATGTTTGTGTGGCCCTTGGCTGGTAAAATTATATAAAATAACTTTGTCTAACCCATGGAAGACATGGATTCATGGGTGTCCTTGACATTTTAATAAATTATTTTCTTTTTGAATTGTAGATTTTAATTGAGAATTGTTCAAATTCTAGTTGAAGTTGTTGGCTAATCAGGTGATCATGTCCTAAGTGAAAAAAATGCTAAAAACTGGAACTGCTCAGAATTGGTAATAAATTGATCGACCGGATAGTGTTCGTCATTATGATCCTAACGCCGTGAATGGAACTCAAATCTGATGTCGGATGTGGAAGACATTCAAGTTTGAATTTTCCCAGTAACCTTCAAAACAACACTTTGGAAATCAAAATTTTGGCTTCTTCAAAAATTCATGTGAAAATGGAAAATTTCATTTTTTTTATAAAATGGGGATGGCCTAGCAGTGGGTGCCACGTGGCCTACCCGGAGGCTGCCACATGGCCCCAGGCCCAATGGTTCAATCTAATTTAAAAAAATTAATGTTTAAGTTTTTGGGTCATTCGAGCCGACTCGACCCGACCCGACCCAGTTGGGCACGGGTCACCCACGGGTGGTGTTGACCCGTGAACGTGGGCGGAGCTGAATGGACCCTGGTCAGCAGTAAACGACAGGTCAGCTCTGAACGAGCGTGGTCGGTTAGTTTTGAACATGGGTGAGCAGTGAATGGACTCGGGTCAGCAAGAAACGTCGGGTCAGCAGTGCACGAGCTTGGGTCACGAAGTAACGACGGATGGCATTATAGGTTGGGCGGAGAACAAGTGTTAGCTCCCACTTGATAGCTCCTCTGCATAAAACCACCAGAACGGAACCACAGGCCAATCACCGGCGGATAAACTTAAACCTCGACGGTTTAGCTATGAAGGCGGTCACATGTCTCAGCGGCATTTCCGTTAACATTAATATGCCACGGTTTTGTTAACTGTAGGCTCCACGGTTCCGCTGGCGGTGGAGTTGGTCCATGTGACCACTACACCTTGACACTTAATTCCTCCCTAACCGTGCGACCAACTAGAGCGGAGCCCCAAAATTCGGCGGTAATTGCTATTATGGTGGAGTTAACTCTAGTCCTCCCAAGTTTGGTGGAGGTTTTTTAGGCCAAACTGGACAAAACTTCTTTTGGACATAACTTTCACGGGACTGAACCTTTTGGAGCAAATTTGTTTTTGATTTCGAGTATTCTCAGCATTCTGAAGCCATTGGAACAGGTTGCAGAACCATTAGAGGTGTTATTCAGCCATTTACACTTCAAAGAAGCTTGGGAAGCCATCAGGGCCTTGAGGGAAACAAAGCTGCATTGGACTACACTTCACTATTTTAGGTGAAATCAGAGTCATTCTTAGCTTCTTTTTATGTTATGAATCCATTTTCACAGCTGGTTTGGTATGTTTATGCCTTTTACTCATTTTATTACCAATTTGAGCATCATAATATATCAAGGACATGCCCATTAGGAGCCTTGGACCCAACAGATGTAGCCCAGGAGGGGTGAACTGCCTCATCATGTTGATGTATGTTTATGGTGAATTTTTTCTGCTGTGTTATTCATATTAAAGTTGTTAAACAGTAAATTAAAAAAACACTCCCTCACACCAAAGTTCATAAACACTTAACAAAAACATTTTGTTTCACTTGCAAGACTATCCAGACACTTTGCACACTTAATTTAATGGAAATGAATACTTTTAACAACAAAACAAATACTTTCATGTACAGATCAGTTGGTATCAGAGCTAAGGTTTTAGAGCCATAGAAGCTAGAGTTTTTAATCAGCATTTGTTTTGTGCAAAGATTAAGTCATTTGTTTGCAAGTTTTGATGCTAACTAGGTTAAAACTCAAGAGAGGTGAAGGAAACTTGGTTAGTGCACAAACTAATCCACAACCAAGAAGGGTCAGAGAACCACCTCCAAGAGCCCTAGAATCAGCTACAAGCATGTCTTCAAGAGAAGGAGTAGCTCCTGAAGAGATGGATCCCAAGGAAGAAGAAAGGGTATTTCGGAAATCTTTCTTGGATATGACTGAAATGGTAAGGATCCTCTATCAAGAAAGAAATGATAGGATTGTCGAAGAAGGGTCTAAAAACCAAAAAGAAGGAGAGGATTCATCAGGAGGAAAGAAGGGTAATGATCAATCAAAGAAAGGGAATGGAGGAAATGGTGATCCACCATCTCCATCGTCATCCTCTTCCTCGACATCGTCTTCCTCGACTTCAGTAAATCAGTCACATAAGTCGAAAACCACTGGTAAAAATAATTTTTTAAAGCTTGATGTCAAATTTGAATTGCCAATGTTTAACGATGAAGTTAATGCAGAGAAATTAGATAATTGGATCAGACAATTGGAAGTCTATTTAAGGATTCAAAATCTGCATGATGATGACACCAAAATACAACTAGCCTCGCTAAGGATGGATGGAGCAGCATTGGTATGGTGGGAAGCCAAGACCAAGGAGGAAATCAAGAAACATGGTAAGATTACTTTATCATGGACTGAATTTATTACTGCCATCAAGAACAATTTTATCCTCTTGCTCATCTTCAAAAGGCTATAATGAACTGGCAAAACTTTAGTTAGCTTAAGGGACAGAATGTGCAAGACTATACCCAGGAATTTAGGAGAAGAGCACTATTATTAGGGTAAACTTACGAAGTCAAGATACTTTGCTGAATTATATAGGTGGATTGCACAGTTACCTTAAACACACTATCCTTATGTTTAATCCTACTATTATAGACGAAGTTTGTGTACAAGCTACGCATTTATAGGCTAGAGGGAAAAACACTTTTGATGAGGGTAGAAATAAGCCTTTCAAAGGGAAGAACAAAGATAAAACCTTTAAGGGAAAAGGTAAAAATAATGCATCTATCAAACAAGAGGGTGAAAAGGTCATTTTTAAACATTGTTCAAGAGAGGGCCATGAAGAGAAAAACTGTTGGAAATTACATCCTGAAAAAAGAAACCAGTTTAACAAAAACAAGGGAAAGAAGAAAATTGCAGCTACTACAACTACACCTCAAGATTTAGGTGATGATTCAGGGGATGAAACCAAAATTGCAGCTATGGGTTTGAAAAGCATGAAGGGAAAGGAAACTGAAACTAAAGCAAGCACTAGTACTTCAAACTGTCATGTACAAGCTCCTAATGAGGAAGAAAGAATTGAATTGTTCCATGTGAGGGTAGTCTCAAAACATACTAAAATTGACACACTGTTTGACAGTGGGTCACAAGAAAATCTTATATCATAAGACTTGGTCAAACAGCTAAAACTTGAGACCATTCCACATCCAAAGCCTTATCCACTTGGGTGGATATGCAAGGATGCAAACTTACAAGTCTCAAGGAAGTGCATATTGCGATTCACCATAACTGCACACTTTATTGACACAGTTGAACTTGATGTGGTGCCGCTTGATATATCAGGAATTGTTTTGGGAAGTCATTACTTATTTGACAGGAAATCGATCTTCCATCGCCATGAAAACAAATATCATCTCTTTAAATATGGCAAGGAGTTCATTATCAGAGCACATCGCAAGAAGACAAATGTAGCGATGGTAAATGTGGGACAGGTAAAAAGGCTAGTCAATTCTAGTAAGAGTTTTGTACTTCTTATGGTTAAACCCAAGGTTGATATGAATCATGAGTCATTTGAAAATTGTGATTCCAAGCTTAAATAAAATTTATATGATGTAGTTGATGCACAACATGAGATGTTTCAGGAACCGACAGTTTTACCTCCTAAAAGGGAGATTCAGCATGAGATCCATTTACATCAAGATTGTCCTCTTCCTAACATCGGCATGTACCGCTTGTCTATAATGGAGAATGCTGAAATCAAGAGGCAAATTAAAGACTTGTTGGACAAAGGATTCATAAGACCAAGCACTTCGCCATGTGGGTCACCAATAGTGTTGATTCCAAAGAAAGATGGAACTTGGCGCATGTGTGTGGATTTCAGGGCATTGAACAAAATAACGGTAAAGAATTGTTACCCACTTCCAAGGATAGATGATTTGTTGGATCAGCTGAAAGATGCTAAATATTTCACTAATTTAGACTTACGTAGTGATTATCATCAAGTTAGAATTGCGGAAAGTGACATTTGGAAGACAACATTTAAAACCAAACAGGGACTATCTGAGTGGCTTGTTATGTCATTTGGTTTATGCAATGCACCTGCAACTTTCATGCGGGTAATGGATGATGTCTTAAGTCCTTTTCTTGATGATTTCATTATTGTCTACTTAGATGACATCTTAATTTTCAGCAAGACTAGAGAAGAGCATGTCATGCATGTTAATAAAGTACTTTATGTTTTGAAGAAAAATCAATTATTTCTTAAAATGTCAAGTGTGAATTTGGAAAGACTTCTTTGGTTTATTTGGGACACACAGTAGAAGGAGGCGCTTTGAGAATTGATCCTTCCAAAGTAGAAGCCATTGTGAATTGTCCTACTCCCAAATCCATTATAGAGGTAAGAATTTTTTTGGGTGCAGCTCAGTATTGGAGGAAGTTTATTTCTAACTTCTCTGCCATAGCAGCTCCTATGCATGCAGTGGCTAGTGTGAAGCGTGCTTTCCAATGGGGAGGCAAGCAACAAAAAACAAAAAGAAGATAAGTTCAGCTCCAGTACTTGCATTACCAGACTTGAGACAACCATTCGAGATTCAGACAGATGCAAGCGATTACGCCATGGGTGCAGTTCTCTTACAGCATGGTAAGCCTGTTGCATTTCATTCTGAGACATTTAATGGTGTTGTTGTAAATTATCCTACATATGATAAAGAGTTGCATGTGTTGGTACAAAGTGTCAAAAAATGAAAAAATTATTTGATGGGCAAAGAAACAATTGTTCATACCGACCATCAGCCTTTACAGTACTTGTAATCACAAAGTAAATTGCAGCAGTCACGGCATTTCAGATGGATGGGCTTCCTACAACAATTTCACTTGGTAATAAGGTACAAGAAAGGTATTTACAACAAGGTTGCTGATATTCTTTCAAGGCCTATTATTAGTGCTATTACTTTGCTTAAGAATTATTCTATTGTACATGGGAGCTACATAGAACAGTATGCATCAGCTGTTGATTTTAAGGATGTGTATGCTAACTTGAGTGAAGGGAATCATGTTGAGGAGAATGATTATCATTTGCATAATAATTTGCTATTTCATATGGGCAAGTTATGTATATCACAGGGGGAGAGACTAAGCATCATGAGAGAGGCTCATTCTTCTCTCATAGCTAGACATTTCAGGGTAAGCAAAACGGTGGCACATTTACATAGGTATTGTTATTGGCCTCGCATGGTAGATAAAGTTTCATGTTTCATTAGAGGTTGTTCATTATGTGCTACAAGCAAGCCTAGCAATAAGAAGCTTGGCTTATATAAACCATTGTCGGTACCTTCTAGACCATGGGAAAGTGTTTCTATGGATTTTGTTGGAGGGCTACCATTATTTAGAAAGCAGCATGATTATCTTTATGTAGTAGTTGATCGTTTCAGCAAGATGTGTATTCTTATGCCTTGTAAGAAAACTATAACTGCTGAACAAACTGCTGGTTTATATTTTCAACATGTATGGGTTCATTATGGCTTGCCTACTTCTATTGTTAGTGACAGGGATTCCAGATTTGTGGGGAATTTTTGGTCCAATTTATGGAAGATGATGGACACCAAGTTGAAGAAGAGTACTGCTTTCCATCTGCAAACCGATGGCCAAACAGAGGTAGTGAACAGAACCATTGTACATATTTTGAGAGGTTATTGCAGCAAGCATCCCAAGCTTTGGGATGAGCATTTGCATTAGATTCAACATGCTTACAATCGGGCCAAGCACTCTTCTACAAATACTTCACCTTTTGAAACTTGTTTTGGCTATTTGCCTAAGTCACCTTTAGATTTTATTCTTGAGAAGGATGTGGCCATTGATGGTCATAGTGACATTAACAAAGCTCGCATATTCATTGAAAGAATTCAGCTCATACATCAGCAAGTTCAAGAACAACTTGAAAAAAGTCAAGGCAAATACAAGGAGAGGCATGATAAGCACATAATTGATCATAAGTTTCAAGAAGGGGATGAGGTATGGTTGCTTATTAGTAAGGAAATAATGCAAGGAGAAGGTAAAAAGCTGAAGCCTATTCATTATGGTCCATTCAAGATCCTTAAAAAAGTTGGAAATAATGCTTTTCAATTAGATTTGCCTTCATACATGCAAATGTATTCCATTGTGAATGTGGAAAATTTGCGTTTGTATGAACCTCATTTAATTGCTGATATTGAAAGTGACATTCGGCTGCCATCCATAGAGGATTTATCGCCAGAATTTTTGGATGAATTGAAAGAGTATGCTATCCTTGACAAAAAGGACACACACTTCAAGGAGGGGAAATGTTGATTATGTTCGGGTTGGTCTTAAAGGTAGCAAACTGAGTAACGCAAAGTGGATTGAGGTGGAAAAGGTGAGGGACTTGTACCCTCATCTTCTTAACAAGTAATTGAAGGCTTTTGGGGTCCAAAAGCTTCCCAATGGGGAGGTGTGATCAGGTGATCATGTCCTAAGTGAAAAAAATGCTCAAAATTGGAACTGCTCAGAATTGGTAATAAATTGATCGACCAGATAGTGTTTGTCATTACAATCCTAACGTTGTGAATGACACTCAAATCCGATGTCGGATGTGGAAGACATTCAAGTTTTAATTTTCCCAGTAACCTTCAAAACAACACTTTGGAAATCAAAATTTTGGCTTCTTCAGAAATTCATGTGAAAATGGAAAATTCATTTTTTTTATAAAATGGGGATGGCCTATCAGTGGGTGCCACGTGGCCCCAGGCCTAATGGTTCAATCTGATTTAAAAAAATTAATGTTGAAGTTTTTGGGTCATTCGGGCCGACCCGACCCGACCAGACCCGACCCGGTTAGGCACGGGTCACCCGCGGGTGGTGTCGACCCGTGAACATGGGCAGAGCTGAACGGACCCTGGTTAGCAGTAAATGATGGGTCAGCTCTGAATGAGTGCGAGCGGTTGGTTGTGAATGCGGGTGAGCAATGAATAGACTCGGGTCAGCAAGAAACGTCAGGTCAGCAGTGCACAAGCTTAGGTCATGAAGTAACGGCGGATGGCATTACAGGTTGGGCGAAGAACAAGTGTTAGCTCCCAGTTGATAGCCCCTCTACATAAAACCACCAGCGCAGAACCATAGGCCAATCACCGGCAGATAAACATAAACCTCGACGGTTCAGCTATGAAGGTCACATATCCCGGCGACATTTTCGTTAACATTAATATGCCACGATTTTGTTAACCGTAGGCTCCACGGTTCTGCCGGCGGTGGAGTTGGTCCATGTGACCACTACACCTTGACAATTAATGCCTCCCTAACCGCGCAGCCAACTGGAGCGGAGCCCCGAAATTCGATGGTAATTGCTATTATGGTGGAGTTAACTCCAATCCTCCCAAGTTTGGTGGAGGTTTTTTAGGCCAAACTAGACAAAACTTCTTTTGGACATAACTTTCAGGGGATTGAACCTTTTGGAGCGATTTTTTTTTTTTTTTGGAGTATTATCAGAATTTTGAAGCCATTGGAACAGGTTGCAGAGCCATCAGAGGTTTTCTTCAGCCATTTACACTTCAGAGAAGCTTGGGAAGCCATTAGGGCCTTGAGGGAAACAGAGCTGCATTGGACTACACTTCACTGTTTTAGGTGAAATCAGAGTCATTCTTAGCTTCTTTTTATGTTTTGAATCCATTTTCACAGCTAGTTTGGTCTATTTAGGCCTTTTACTCACTTTATTACCAATTTGAGCATCCTAATATATCAAGGACATGCCCATTGGTAGCCTTGGACCCAACAGATGTAGCCCAGGAGGGGTGAAATGCCTCATCATGTTGCTGTGTGTTTATGGTGAAGTTATTTTGCTGTGTTATTCAGATTAAAGTTGTTAAACAGTAAATTAAAACAACACTCCCTCACACCAAAGTTCATAAACAATTAACAAAAACACTTTGTTTCACTTGCAAGACTATCCAAACACTTTGCACACTTAATTTAATGGAAATGAATACTTTGAACAACAAAACAAATACTTTCATTTTCAGATCATTGGCTCACTTGTTACTCACCTCCACTCATTCTAACAAATAGTAAAGTTAGTTTACTATTTACAACTGCAAAAATTTAAAACCAATTCACATACTCTGATACTTTTCTTTTTGCATTCAAGTATGAATGCCTTTAACAAGACCTTCCAGATCTCTATATTCTGGATAGGTACATAAATTCCCTCACCATAATAATAGTGAGCGTTAACACCCTCTCCCACTATTGAGAGCTTTCTTATGCATCATGACTGGAAGAAATGCATAATTACATATGCCCATAGTCCCATTTTCCTGTCCCGTCTGCCTTGGCAGGTCTAAAGTCCAGTAGCGCCCTATCTTGGCTATTTCTTTGGCCTGATCAATATGTTTGCACTTCCCAATTTGATTGGCTACACATCTGGCCAACCACATCTAATACCACTTTCACTTGCTCCACTGACTATTTTTGAAAGCTGAAGTTTCACAATCCATAGTTTCAAAGTATGACCTAGAAAACCCAAGTTTGAAAATTTGCAGTCAAGAATAATATAGCTCCATAACAATAATGTAATATTAACCTACAACATTTTCTACAATGGTCATATATGTCAGAATATCCATTGCTGAATTTAATTATTTTGATCGATGATGTGTATCCCAGAGTGTGAACATAAAAGAAGAACATTTAGTTTATAAACCTGAGTATGGTATATTGTTTGAATTAGAGTCTTGTTAAATTTATGGGTAAGCACATGTATTTCTATCTATTACCATATCACTAATAATGAAAGAAGATTATTATTGTAAACCCAGAACTTAATCATGTACTTAACCAAGAGAAGGAAGATTAGCCAGACGTTGTTGAGAACCAGGACTTTCTTTGCTCTTATGCTCCTTCTCGCATAGGAGCGCTTCCTTCCCCAACAAAATCAGATAATGGCATGCGCATTTTTACAAGGTTCCATTTTTTGCTTCCATAACCTGTTATTATCTTCTATTCTTTTTAAGTTCATCTGTATATTCGTATTATTGTTTTCCTTCCTATCCTAACTTTTTAAAATTTTATCTATCGTTCATCACGTGCTGCTTAAACCCAACGTAGTGAAAGTGTCAGAAGTAAAGGATGGGGTTTCGATTGTTGCATAAAAGGAAGATAGAAAGAAAATTAGCTAGTATTAAATTGCCCGCATAATCGTATAGAAGAATACTAAACAATAAATTGTCAATTCAATAAGACCATCATTAAAAAATTATAGTAATGGGGGAAACAAAATAATATCACGGACCTATTTTTCCATGCAACATCTAGAGAAAAACACGCTAAAATTTGTTATACATCCTACAGCTACAATACACTTCTTAAGGAAGAAGATAACATATACATGATAACCGTATACTGATATGATAACTGCAAAATCATGGAGAGATCGCATCAAAAATAAGACAGTGGAGTCGTACTGAGGCCATGATATGCTTATAAAAAAGTGTAACTAAGAATGTGTTCTGCTGTATGGCTTAGAGGAAGAAGCTTAAAGATAGCAATAAATTCTGCTTCATGTACACAAACACATCTACAATGAGGTAAGCAATGGGAGGAGCACAGACCCTAAACTCACAACTATAATGTTCTTCGTCCGTCAAAGAAAGAACACCATTGTTCCCCACCGTGTGTTACCATTTCCTATCTAATTATACTTAATAATAACATCTTAAGGATATAGAGGGTCTTCCGTACAGACCTGCTTCCACCCAGGGGCGGTCAAGGTGGGTCTTAGATGAATACTCAGAAATGAACCCGTACCTACTGATTAGAGGTAGTACATTATTCCTTTCAAGGAGACCGAACCAAACTATCAAATACAACATCATGGCCCTAACGTTAACATTTCATCACAACTTTTATAATAAATAATGGGCTACATGGATGAACAAGCATTGATATCTTCATCCATTTTATCATGTGTGTTTAATAAAACTTATAAATGTAACAATGCCCGACAAATTAAAATAGGTAAATTTAACCATCCATTTGCGGTTCCATTTATTAATCACCGGATTGTTGCCTTAAATTAAAACTAATGAATAACAAGGCTAAATAATATAGCATAAATAAAGTCACAAAAATAGCGAAACAACAACAAAAGTGATAATAGAATTTATCAAACGATAACCCTTCAATACTGTCTGTTATATTCTCCATATGTGATGAGTGTATGGCTAATAATTTTAATATACTCATGTAAAAACATTTTAGTTAATACTTTTCAAATAAATATTTAAGACACTTCAGTAAGCATTAAGACAATTAAATATGCAGACGTGCAAATATAGCCTATATGGGCTTAGCATTCTATCATAGCATTTGTTCACTTTATGACCGAAATCTTTACCTTCTATTCTGATTTGTCTACCCCTATGGTTCATAACTTTACCTTCATTCTCTTTCATGTATAACCTACACTTCATTATTTATCTTTCTATGTTGCTACTATGACCTCCTGAGATTTATCGACAGAAAAGATATTTTTAGTAGTTCCATTTGATGGTATCTAGCCTTACACATTTACATGTTATTCAATCGTCCGCTTACAAGGTATCCCACAAATATGGTATGAATAAATTGTTCTAACCACAGTATAAGCCATATATGTCACAAAGATCTTGCTCATCGCGCTAGTTCACACGTTAAACCGAATCGTACGCTCGGGTTTGGTTGTGAAAGGTAAATCAGCAAATGTTTATCACTTCGTACTTCCCTTGTTATTCGGGACCCCCCGATATTTGATGTTGGGCAAAATTCATTTCTTCTCACTTTTTTTGCCCAAGGCTCGCCGCTATGTGCTCATAGCAAGCATCGTTATAATAAGAGGCACCTACCGTGTAGATGAGCAACATTTATAAAGTGGTATCGTAGATCGTTAATGTGCCCAACCGCTCCTTTCGCAGAGCACATGTTGAAAGCCTTCTGGGACACTTCAACAAAGGTCGGCAGCGTATTTTACAACTACTACTGTCACACCCAAAGCTAAAAGGACTATATTGGTCACTATAATTCGTTCCATCAGACTAGTGGAGTTTGATTGTTTTTTTAACTATGAATGCGATGTGTAGATTACTAATGAACTTACAAAACAAGAATGGGGGCATTGTAATGAAGAAGAAGGGGAAAACATAGACCCATTCATTCATAATAATAGGTCGTTGTATTATTTCTCGACTTGTATCTATCCACTGTTGTCGTAGGTTTAATTTAAACGCTCATGAGCCATTACCTTCCTGCCACGTTGCTGCTTTCAACACGCACCGGGATCACGGGCGTCCGGGTCTGACCGCATCGATAAGGACATGAGTAACTTGCCTTGCCTTTTATGGGGGAACTTGCGCTATGCTACTTATTTTGGTTCAAGGTCATCAACAGTGCTCGTATTCTTTTGAAGAATCAATCGGCGTTAACTCCATCATCCTAGCTTGGCCTGTACGAACACGAAATGACCACTCTCGTCTTTTCAAACCCCATATGGTTTTAAAAACGTACAGTAGGGTTTGTATGCTGTGTGTACAGCCCAAAATAGCAGAATGCAGAAAACCGCATACGATGTTTACATTTCGTACCTTACCTTCATAAAATATACAAAATACATTATAGATCTTACTTGGTAAAATATATATGAGGATGCTTTATTTTCAGATTCATGTTCTGCTGCCCATGAGATCTATACTATGGTACGTACTTCCATGTATCTATGCAATATTCATTATTTACAAGTGTAAACAGCTGATGAGATCTCAATTTCAAATTATGTCATGTAGATGAGAGCATGCATGAGCTCATTTTCAAAGATATTAACACTCTTTCATGGTTCACACAAAGAATGATGAGAGCCCACCATACCTTGAACAAGATGACCTCATATGAGCCCACTCGGGTAGACATTAACACCCCACATACAACACTACCACTTATAGCTTCCATTCTGAGACCAAAAGCATACAACACTACCAAAATTAAAAATCACAAGACTAGGCAAAAGAATTTGGGAGGCGAAGAAAACCAAGGAGACTTATAAAATAAGAATGTATTGTCGAAACATAAATTTTCGTGATAGCAATAAAACATTGTAAAACGTAACTTAAGAAAATTGATAAAAGCAGCCCTGCATTTCAAATACTTTGGAATTAAAACTTGGAGGAAAGTTTGGATCAATGAAGAAATGAATTTCACAAGAGAAGAGAACAATAATAGCATTCGTTTCCTTGTCATAAAATCGTAAAATTTAAATGTTACAAGAGAACATTTTAAAACTTTGACAACAAGATTAGCATGGGCAGTCTGCCAGTTTAAAATTAATTGAAATTCAATGATTCATTTATCAATGTAGTCTAGGCAGCATTAGCGTGTTTTCCAAAACCAATGAAATACATTCACATCATGATTTGTCATGAACCAGACATTCTGACATAGAAGCAGTATAGTTATATCAGTTTCCAACATATGCTAAAAGACAGTTTTAATGAATGAATGGTAATTACATACAATGACTTTAATTTAAATTTTTTAAATAGTATAATTAAATAAAATTAAAAGAAAAATATAAAGAGAATGAAATGATTTTTTTGAATGCAAAATTAATTTTAAAATATTATTTAAATCTTTTTCTTTTTTTTAATCACATAGGATTAAATAGATTAATAGCATTAATAATAATAATAACTGAACGTTCACATGCAATAAGTTGTAGACATTGCATTTGCATATGAACACTTTTGTTTGTGATGAAAGTGACCCATCATATGACCTTTTCAAAGCTAGGACAATGACATTTGTTCAAGTTTATATGTTACAAGAATACTTCACCTCTATTTTTAATAACTTTAGATATACATTTAACCATTAATTCCTACAAATTTGGTTGCATACCAAAATAAATATGTACTAAAAATCAATAAAATTACAACGATTCGAACAAATATTAAACAAAATTAATAAAATAAATACAAATGACATTTTTTAATTAATATAATAATATTTAATGCGTATTGCTTAAATTTAATTTAATCAGTTTAAACTCAATCAAAAAATATAACCCTAATTAAAATACAGAATTAATAAAATAAAGAATTATATCCATTAACGAATATAATATAATATTTAGCTATCGTCATATTAAATTAATTCTGGTTACATTAAACTACTAAACTGAAAATACAATTTTGATAACACTTATCCGACCAATGTAGGATTTAACCTCCCATTCTCCGCGATTTATTTTCCACCATGAATATTTATATATGTATACCAACATTTAGGGGCGCCAAATGTGACTTTGAAGATTTTAGCACCATTTCATGTTTCTTAGTGACTTAATGCTGAGGCTCAGTATTTATATTTATGTATCTTGAGTTTTGATTTTTTTAATGACCCAGTCTTTTGCCGCAATTAAATGTACTGCCTGCTTATTATTTGGATCTTAATAAATTATATTTTGACCTCTATTTCATCAAACTTGGTTTATTAGATGATCTTCTCGTGATGTATAATAACTCAAATTACGGCTCCACACAACTCATAGTTTATGTTACACTTAAAACGACGTCGTATAAGACCAAAAACTGATCTCAATGCGAGATATGTTGAGATGTTGAACCAAAAGAGGTATTAAATAGAGATTCTGCCAGGGTTTCTTCACGTACGGGCCTTAGAGAGGTTCCGTAGACGGTCGATGAGAGGCCCCGTAGCACTTAAACAAGACAGAGACAGAGGGATGTTGGCGCATAAACAGAGTGAGAGACAGAAGAGAAAGGGTTAGAAAGATACGTTCATGATAAGAAGAGCAAGGATAAGAGAAAGAAGTTTTCAATCAAGCGATCAATGAATAAGATACATAGAATAAAGGCTGGCCATATGGTATTTACTTTTAATATCATCATGATACCGGGAGAAGCAACCAGAATCATAGAAAATGATATAGGAAGGAAAATCACTTTCATCAGCCAAAATCAATGTTTAACAATGCTAAATGTTGAATATCGTGTATCATGAACAGACTAATCTGCCTAAAAATGATGTATATGAAAAAAGGTCCTAAAGGAGAGGCATTTTTGCAAGAAACAACATTCAACAAGCCCTGTAATGGTGGCAATAAGTCCAAAGAAGAAAACCATTTGTCAGATTATGTTTATATAGCTCCACGTCCACACCTCACTTGGTCATCCCGATATTTATGGAAAGAACCTTAAATGTAAAAGAAAGTTTGGGTAGAAGCTTAAAGAGCCAAGAAAGAGATTGTTAACTCAGTACACTGTAGTACGAATACAGAAGAAGCACCAAGAACAAACAAACATTTATGGAAGCCCATTAGGTGTTGCATTTGTCCAAAGTGGAGGCACATGAAGAACTTATGGAGAACAGGTGATGAATGGTTGTCCCGCATATGTAGCAGCCACCATGACACCACATGTTACCTGGCAAGGAGGAAAGGAGTCCACAAAACTTTCCAAACTTAAACAAATAATAACAATCAAGATAAATAGGCAACATTCAGCTAATAATATGTAAATTTATGAAAGACATAGATATAGTAAACAAAACACCAATGGTATAAAAGTATTTAGAGAAAATTAATTTACCCTCATCATGACTTTGAAATATAAGTCTATAAGGACAGTGCTAGCTGTAAACATGAGACAGGTTTATCAACAGAGAGCTAAAATGTACAGTGTTTCATCATGCCTAATCAAGAAAGATATCATTCCCATGCAGGAACAACTCAGGAGGGGTCCTCACTTTTTCTAGAAGAAGATTTAAATCAAAGATAAAGGAGGAAGAGGGACAGTTAGTGCACTCGTAGTGGGAGATGAGGCAGCAGACATGACTTTGCAATGTGTGCTCGTGATTGTGTAATCGGACCTTCTTCAAAACAAGGAAAAGAAATGATAAAGGTGAAGAGTAAAATTCCCTAGCAAGAAATGAGGAAGTGAAAGCCAGGGTAAGTAGACAAAGACCTGAAATCAGAGTCTCAGCGTTACCAAAACAACACCATCACAGTCTTACCAGTTTCTTTAAGATTAGTTTGTTGAACCCAGGAATATTCATGGAGACAGGACCTAGTTAGGGCCTGGTCAGCTTTAATAAAGACATGAACGTGTCTTCCAGAAGACATGATACGACAAAAGAGACCCTTTTTGTTTAATAAAATTAACAGATATATGTGAATAAGCAACAGAATGGCAAGGCTACATGAAATTTGACATTAGGGTGAGAGACAATGTCATCTAAATTACAAGAAGACCCAAATAAGCAACTTGTTTTAATAAAGTATCAAAATGGAATGTATTGGTTCCGTAACATGTTGGTTTTCATGCCTTGCTCCAGTAATTCAAAGTAGAGGGTTTAATGTAAAGATCTCTTTTGTCTTTAAACATATGTTTTGCAATATATTCTCAAACAGAGAGAAGTCTTACATAGTGGGGGATCAACAGAACCGCAGTGAATGCTTAGTATTTTAAAAGATAAAACATCTTGCATTTATAATGTATAGATAGAGTAACTGGAATATGAATGATTCTATAGATAAAGGTCGTAATTCCCTTGGAGAAATAACCATTTACGTTTATGTAATGTTAACGTAGCTGTTGCAGTCATCAGCTAGCAAGTGTTCAATCACTGAATACTTATACAATGGAGAAAGTAGTAGATTATAATTTTCTTTATGTAGTTTGTAGAAAACGTATACAAATACTAAAGATCAAACGGAATTTAAAACTTTATCACAAGCTAACTTATTTAAGTTTTCTGACCCATAAAGCAATTAGGTCTAAAAATCGTTGTGTTCACAAAACTTTGCAAGAATTTTTTATCCCGCAGAATCAGTAACATTTCAAAAATAACACTAGAGAGGCTTCCTTTAAGGATAAAACTAGGTCTCATAATGTAGCTGATTACAGACATTTAATTAAAAGTGACCACAGAAAGAGTAAAATTAAAGCTGAAACACATTTTTCTTGCTAATGTCATTTACGAGGAACAAAATGAAAGGAGAAGGTGGGAATACAAGCACAGTGAAGAAATCCCAGGCTTACGTTGTATATAGCAAGAAAAAGGTTGATTTTATGGTTTCATAGAGAGGAACGAATTTTCTCTTAGCAAGAACTCAAATTATTTGCAAGAAGTGAGTTTCAACTGGGTATGCAAACTGAAAACAACATAAATGAAATGGTTTGACGGTGTAAGACAACCTGATGAGCAGATCCCAAGGTTGACCCTCCTCCCTTTTACGCAGACAGACAAACTTTCACGTGTGGCAGGTAGAGATGTATCAGGTTAAATGGAAAACTACAAAGACCACTCAACCCCATGGAGACCACATGGTACCGACCACATCACAGTGTGTAACTTATAATAATCTCACAATAGTGGGTTCCCCGTGCGAGATTGAGGTCTAGGTATGTATAACACTTTTCTTAGAGTGGTGACAGACCCTCCATTTATAGAACTAATGATAAACTCCCTGTTTGCAAAGTTATTTGGAAGCATATGACAGCAAGAACCGTACAAGGAAAGAGATAATGCACAAAGGGGAAAGCAGAAAGCCTGACCAAAGAGTCCTGGCAGTTGACCACGTACAACTTTAAGGCAAGGCTCGCTCAGCAACCATAAGAAGAAGTTCGTTGTTTTGTCGATTTTGCAGCCTTGTCGTGTCCTAGGATAAGCTTTAAATGATAAATCGTGTCCTTGCGTACCATACAACTGCAGAAAGCAGAAGGAAGAGGAAAGCTAAAATCAGAACTCAGAATCACATTTTACAAGTTTTAAATACATTTAGCCACATGTGTCGCCACTGTCTCCCATTTTCTTTAGGTTATTGACATGTTTGAAGAGTGCTATAAACTCAAGGAAGATGTATTCATCATAGCAAGTTTAACAAGGCTCTTCAGGCTACGATGACCTGCATTGATCACAAATCGTACCTTGCCTACGCAGACACGATGCCCCTGAGCATTTTCGTAGGGCGCGGTCGATGCAAGTCACTATTAGGCAAAACAAAATAGTGTCGAATTTGTCAAAAGAAAGCAGCAACTGCGAAGTTCTATTCTAGAAGGCAATATCTTTAAGGTTGCATACTATAAACAGACTTTGAACTGACTTCAGTTTGCAACTTAAGCCTGATGCTTTGTGGTGTTACACAAGAACTTTAGGGTTAAAAGATTTAAAAGTATTCAAAACGGTGTAGAGATAGCTGGACCGGGAAAACGCACTTTAATTTTCGAACAGTGGATTTGGGTGATTCTCATAGCCAGGAATCGTGTCAGCATATGTCCGTATGCAGCACAATGACACCCACATTTGACGATAAAGTGTCCTGCAGGCACTGAAGTGAGTTTTTAAAGCATTGGTGGGTGATGTTAAACGTGAAGTTGCTCACGTTAACAACTACAGAAAGTAGCTATGTATCTGCACTGATAAATGAAAGACAGATGTACTTATGCTGAAGTCATGAACAGTGACAACATTGTGCAGAAAGAAGACTTGATGCGGCAATAATAAACGTTTGGTAACAGATATTTGCTTGAGAAAGGTCTTACAATAAGAAAGACAAAACTTTTTGTTATTGCGAGTTCAAGGGGCCACATTTAGAGAAAGAGCTAGGAGAAAGAAGGCGCACATATTGAAAGAGTTTAACCCACGTACAACTAACGTAAAAGGCATGAAGAAGCATATTTCTTGAGATCTAAAGTTCTCTGCTGGTTCATTTAATGACTATTCTATCAACCTGGCCACAGAAATAGTGGCGCCCAGTGAAGGCCAAAGAAATGTGATGAGAGTACGTATTTTTTTGCCTCCCAGAAAAGCAACAAAAAATATCTTCATTTCCTGAACTTCTGGCCAGGCATAACAGAAAACGAAAGTATTCCAATAGTTCTGAATAATTGACCAACAGGCAGTTTA
The DNA here is from genome assembly GCA_034641835.2 of Pinus albicaulis. Taxonomy (NCBI): domain Eukaryota; kingdom Viridiplantae; phylum Streptophyta; class Pinopsida; order Pinales; family Pinaceae; genus Pinus; species Pinus albicaulis. The sequence continues at coordinate 1,647,971,629 of CM076579.1, read as the reverse complement.
TTATATCAAGTGCTGAAGCAATATGGCATTCGTATAGTAAGATCACTTCCATGTTTATTTAGTCTCATAAATATTGCTGAAAATTTTCTTCTATTAGTTTTATATTGAAATATTATAAACTTCAACAATGTGCAAACAATAATCATTACTTATTGATGACAAAGCTGCACTAAAACAACTTAAAATAATAAAGAAATTGCCATGTAAGATAAATGATGATCATATTTATTGAGATTAAATGATTTAGCCAAACGTTTTCCAACATACAATTTAATAAAATTAAAATTCATAATAATAACAAGCCATGCCAAGATCAACATCTTCCGGAACAACAACTGTTATTATATTATGTTTTTTGTTTTTCTTTTGGTTAGAATCGAAAAGAGATAAACGTTGTTGTAGTTCGTTAATAATAAAACGAGGAATGTTGAAAATCAGATGACATTTTTCATAACTAAACGACAGTAATGCACCAGATGGCGCCCATTTTTCTTGAACGTCGCAAGCGACAGCTTTATGACCAGTTACTTTCTTCAAAGTACGGTATTTAAATACGTTCATTAAAACATTATATGCTAGCTTTTCATCTCCCATTTTCACTTGGGATCAATCGCATTTCACTGGTTGTTTCTTTAATAGACGCTTGTTTATAGTTGCATGCTGCATTGGTTTCTCCGCTTGTTTTTGTCAGTTTATTTTGTTCTTTTTCATTTTCATTTTTTGCCTGCTTATTTTTTTCTTATTAACGTTCATCACCTTAGTCATTTCATAATATGATAATCACTGGCGTTTCGCTATTTGGTGGTCCCATTTTATTTTTCCGCGAAGCTAATTAACGATGTGACAATCACGATACCTTTGCTTCTTCGCGATACCAATTAGTATGGCAGAGAGTTTTATAGAGCGTTTTTCGTGTTTAACAGTTTTTATTTTTTAATCGTTTTATTCAACCAGGAAATTGTATGTTCAACGACCGGCAATGTTATGATGACATCACCTTGTTTAACTCATTAAAGTAATTTGCCTGATAAATAATTTAATTGAATGAATTTATATCCACAATAAAGTTGTTGGTGAGGATTCGCCATCCAGAAGGAATAAGGCTATCGCCCATGTTTGTTTTAACTTTACGCAGAACAGACCAGAGGTTTGTTTTTCGACGGCCGCATTTCAACTTTACTTATATTCTAAAAGGCGTTTCTGACCTATTTTTCGTTTCAAATTATTGCAGGAGATGATGATGAGCGGCATGCCTTGCGCAAGAGATATTAAGGTCGATGGCGGCGCCTTTGCCTTTAAAGCATAGATTATCCGTCTCAAATTTCCAGCCCCAATTAGGTTGATAAATATAACTACCGATATATTTCACAATTTGCCACCGTGTATTCATCAAGGTATAGTTTTTAGGTTGTTTACTGAACATGGTAAATCGCTTTACGTAAAATATTACTACAATTCGAAATCAATACCTGCAAAATATGTTGAATGCATTGAGCGCAGGATGATTCATAATATTGCAAATTTCTTGACACTTCAAATATCAAAGTTTAATAACTTATGTAACAAGATTCTGCAATCTTTTATTAAATTAAAATTAATAATTTAATAAAATATGGTTTTATATGTAAATTTTATCATTATTTGTTTATCAACAGAGAAAATGTTCATCGTATCCTGGAATCGAAGTTTCGAGCTTAACTGCATTCTCATATGAATAGTAGAATGGCTTAGCGAAGAATGCCTTTGGGCTTTTTGCGATAAATCCCACCTCTTCCTGCCGTATGCATTTCCTTCGTCATTGAGACCTCCACCTATTTCTTTCATGGTCTTTGACCTTCTTCACCACCACAACAGACCCATGGTAATGAATATTTAACAGATGAGCTTAGGTCAACTGTTTGACTACCGATAGCTGACCAAAATTTAAAAGAATTAAATGCTCGAATCTGAACATATGTCTTGAGCTACACCTTTGTCCCGCCTTCTGGCTCCCATCATCCTGCAGATTTAAATCACGCGCTATTGCTCTTTGTAATATTTATTATTAATCAGCATTGCCAGCGAATTCCATGCCTTCGACTATCTGTCTTTATTTGACTCAAAATTTTGAAATCAGCACGATGTATGTATTGAGATCTCTTCGATTCTGTTGTTCTTCTTTTAATTTTTGATTCCACACAAATACCATTTTCCAAGAGATATTCTATTAGGCGATTCATATGTAGTGTCAGCTACCATCACTGCTTTTGTCTTTCGAGGTCGAGCGATTCCATCATTTTGTTCCAGAGACCCAGGCAAGCAGTTGTAGTATCGATTTCTTTCCAACAACTGCCTGCTTTTTTTCTTCAATGATGATATTGAGTTTTGAAAATGTTACTATTTGATATGAACAGAATCTTGTTTCTCCCAGGTACAACTTGAGCTTCGAGCGCGAGCCTTCCGGCCCTTCAGCCTGGGTTGCTTAACGATTGTATTCTGCTTAAATTATATGGCAATGGCCCAAAGAACGCTCAACAGAGACCTGTGTTAAATTTAAGGTTACAAGACTTCATACATATATGTCGATTTTTGTCCTTGGTTTCTTTTCAACTTTTCTACTTTTTTTTTTTTCTTGAACTTTTTTTTTAATTTTTTTTTCAAATTATTATTTTAATATATATATATTTCCGGTGCTTCAGCATGGTGACATCTTGATCATGTCCATGTATATTAGATTTTAAATGAAGATATTAGACTGTTATTGAGAACTGAATTAGTAATTTCAACGCAGGCAGGTACATCACATCCAAAATTTCAAACTCACAGAGAAATATTTAAATAATATTAAAACTTATTATTTATCGTAATCATAAAATATTTAAATAATATATTAAAATTAATTTGCATTAAAATTAACAATAAATTTAATATAATAAATTAATCATTGTGAAGAATATAGACACAAATTAGTAATTATAAAATAGCGAAAGTTACAACTATCAGTATAAAAAAATTAATTAAAAATTTATAGAAAAAATGATACAACAATTAAAATTATTATTGTAATTTAAAAGTAAAAAACAAAATTATAATGTTTTTTATTAATATTTAAATAATTATTAGAATAAAATTATTGGTAGCTGTCAGTGATCATAAGACATTTCTTTATGGAAATCACCGTTCAATTCTTCACTACGAGCGATATCAGACATGATGAAGATCTATTCCGCTAAATTAAAACGTATATTGGCAATAACATATTTAAAATAATAAAATTAAATTCCACCTTACGCTATAATGATGAGGGGATTACTAGTTACGTTAAGCGGACTAGATTTTATTTTAATCAGCATATGACAAGTTGTTAACCTTTTTTTTAGAAAATAAATTGACATAGACATCTTAAGCATGTTAGCGACTTTTTACGCTAAAATAAACTAATTAATATGTTTTATTTTACTTATTTTAGATCCATTCGCCTTTACAAATGAGTCTTATGCCTACTTAAATATAGAACATTTTTATATAATTATTTAATATTAAAACAAATGAAATTATTCGTAGTTATTATGTTAATTTCAAAAGATTTTAATCTGACCGATTTGGTGAATAATTTATTTTCTTAAATATTTGGCTTAAATCTTCATATATTGTAATTGATTCATTTTGCACTATTTATTTTAGATTATTAAAGTGTCAGCAATAATTAAAACTAATTCCATCGCATAATCTACCAAAAAATCCCTTTCATTCTGAATATAATACTTAAACCTAACATTATAATATAGCATTTTAAATTAACAAAGTATTTAGAGGAACAATATTTTGTCATATGTACACCAACAAGAATTTTAACAATAATATTTATATTCACATTTTGACAGTTCTTAGGATCTGATTCGCTATTTCAAACATGATCTACTAATAGCACCGCTAATAAAGTTCACTTTGTATTCAGAGATGAGGATCTAAATGCTTCGTGATGTTCTTTAGCATTGACATTCAGTGTAGTAGCATACAGAGAGATGGTTTTTTTAACACCATAATGTTGTTAATTTTTTCGTTTCTTTATGATTTAAGAATATTTTGTTTTTTTAAATAAATGAATGTATGAATTAATTATTAAAATAGTATGTAATTAATTTATCATATAAATACCATGAAGTTCTATTTAAAATTTATTAAAACATGATGTAATTAACTTATTTATAACATTTGATAAAACAAATTGTCATTAATAACAGAATGATTTTTCAAAATTATAAATTTTTACAAATTGTAATTAATTAAAAACAAAATATCAATACAATATTTAAAATAATTATGAATAATAAAATTTACAAAATGACATTTAAAACAAGAACAAAATAGTAATTTTTCACAACGATATAATTTTAAACGAATTGCAAAACAGCATATGGTAAAAAGAACTGAAATTAAAAGTCTTAAGTTTGAACTCACCTCATAATACTGCAAAACTTCCTTTGATTGGTTAAAAGAATACAATAATAATTAAACAATTAAAAAACTTTGATTAGAATATACAGTTAAATTTAAATTCAAAATATAATCAAACATACATAATAAATAATAGTAGTAAAAGAAAATAGGTAATGTGTATATGATATTGTTGGTCTTTATCTTTATTAACATTGTTTATTTAAAATACAAGTATTGTACGCTTTCAATTGATTTTCCAAGTTAATCTACAAATTTTAAAGGTTGTTTAGCTTATAGAGGTAAAAGAGAGCGATAGTATTCTGTATATAATTTCTGAATAATAGTGCAAAGATGCAGGAAAACCTTGTGCCAAGAACATTTATTTATGGAATAAAGTTGATACAGTTGAAGTAAATTTGTCTTTTTCGAAATACGTTGCATATATTCCTTTATGTTAAGAACCGAATTTACATCAGGTAATTTGACCATCTTTAAAGTGCTCGAATGAAGAACTAAATCATTTAATTTAAATTTTTTCTAATGTTGTTGGTTTGTTTATTTGTTTACTGTTTCGTTTAAATACCAGCTTCTTCTTTAAAGATCACCCGTTTAGAATAGTTATATAGATTTGATTAAAATGAAATCGTAATTTGTGGCATCAATTTGTATTATTATCATTTCATTTGAAAACAAAACGTTGCATTGGTAAACGTTCCGTTTGTATGTTTTGATGAAAATTATAAATCGTTAGCAAATGAAATATGAATTTGATTTGAAAATAAAACTGTACCTATATATGAATTTGTTTATCTATGCTTCTATATTTTTATGACCTAGCGTGTATTGTTTGTTTATTTTCCTCTATTTTTTGCCCTCTCATATCTCTGTCTGTTACATAGAGAAGAGGATCAGTTAAAAGGCTACTGATATTCACCGCAATGGATAAATGTTTTGAGGTACTTCTAAAGTATGTCCCTAGTTAAGAATTTTAAATTAGGTTAAATGATAGCATTTAATTACTTTGAATGAAAACTATTCCAACTCATTTTCACATGAGACTGAAGGTCAGTAATATATTAGTTATAGCCATGAGTGTGGCACTTCAACCTGTTCTGAATATATTTATTTGTTAGCATGTTGGTGTAACATTAGATAGCATTATTCTTGCTTTTTAAAATGAAAGTTTATTCCAACTTTTTCTTGCTATTTTTCAATGAAGAATATGATAGATTAGAAGCATAGTGATGTGCTCTAAATTAATCAGTGAAATTAGGTTATGAGACCAAATAGCATTTTAAACACTCCAAAATAACAACATGGTATTAGTCCACATTTGGGTTATTTTGTTTAAATTGTTTGTTTCAAAACCCTACGTAACTTGCTACCTTGTAGCTATTTCTTTCATAGTTTTCAATTATTAAACCTTAATAATGGTTATAAGAATTTGAAAATGAAAACCATTCACTAGATAGCCTTATATCTCATTCAAAGTTCCTATTGTTTATCATTTAGTGTGGGAATTTTTGAAGAGTATTTTCGGTAAGCACCTATATATAATAGATCAATGAATAAATCTTTTGTTTATTTTTCTTATTTTGAGTCTACATTTAATGTATTAACTTTGTTCAAATTATATCTTGCATTAAACCTAGTCATTTCTATTATTATTAAATTCCTAATGAAAGGTAAGAACGCAGTATAGTGCACCATTTGATAGTTTTGTCCATTTGAAATTGATGATTATTTATGGGAATTTTGGTATTCGACACTTTAGCATAAAATTTATTTTTAGTTCATGAATAAATTTTTAATTAATCAAATTAATTTAGTGATTTATCGCTTGACAAGCAGTATTGCCTTGCCATATTTTTTCCTTCATTACGATCCTTTTCTACACTATTTCTTTGTTGAACTTCATTTTGGTTGTAACCATACGAACATTATTCCTCACAACATTTTTTGTGATTTGTATGTTACTGTTGCCTCTTCAAGTAGAGTTGGCGGCAACTAGGATTGAATTGAAATCATTTCAAAAATAACGAATGACGGTTAAAACTATTTTTCTCTATTTAGTCATTTTAATGAGTATGTGGTGATATATACATATGAATATTATTTATTTGATGTGCATAGGATTTAATGTATGACCTATGTGTTCAATTAACACAAAGTTTAAAATAACAGCCAATATTTCGATTCATGTAGATTGGGACTTCAGGGGAACACCCAAATGTTCAATTCAACCCAGTAGTAGCCTGGTGTTAGACCACACTTTTCCCCGGCTACCTAACCTTTAACATGGGTGGATTTTTTTTTTTGCAAGCCCTGGCCTAACCATTACTAGTTTTAAACCTTAGTTGCATTATGGAATGGAACCTTCAACCACCACTTAGTGGGATTGTGTGTACACAATTAAATCATGTTGTTTGACATATTTACTTTGTTATTAATGTGTCTCAATGAATGGGACACATACATTAAAGGATGATGCATATTGAGCTGACAGAATGCGTATATAAATGATATGAATATGAATATACTGTCTGTAGCTATTTATAGTGTTGCAAATGAATAAAACATATCAATTAATTTGCATTTAGTGTGAATTTTGTATTACAAAACAGACTTGACATTGATGTCTTTTTAAATACTCTATTGAATTTTTGTGTTTCTTCCTATCTTGTAAATAATGTTATAGTGTATATGTCCAGAACAAGGTTGACTTAAATTGTAAGGTATGCAAAAGCATTGAGAATGCTATTTATAGTTTAGTACCTTTAAATAGCCCTGACTATGAAAATTTCTTCAATGAATGGAAAATGGCAATACATATATATTCTTTATAATTTTTCTAAACTGTGTATAATAATAAAGAGAATAAAGTGTCTTAATGGAGTTCTCCATTCACACCATATCCTTTGTTAATTAAGAGGCATTTATGTAGGTTTGATTACTTATGCTCTTCTTCATGAACAAAATTGAATTTTGAGTCTGACTTCAGAAACGACGTTCAAATTACATAGTTTATAATTTTGCATGTTTTTATTTTAGTCCAACTTGTTATTAAAATTATAATGTATTTTTTCCAGAAAATCGAATTTTATTAAAGAGATAACAAAATTATGTAGCATCAAAATGAAAATATACTTATTCAAACAAGGTCAGTTTCAACACAAATAAAATCATTATTATACAATAGTGAGAGAAAACTATTTTTTCCTTCTTTTTCCACTTTCCACGTGCCTGAGATGACATGGGGGAGACAAGGCGTAATCTTATTTGTTCATCGAGGCTGTTCAAAGTCTTTGCATAAGTCCTAAGTAGGAACTTAAGAGTGTTTTGTTTCACCATTATTGCTACCATGTCTCATGCTAGTATTTCAAAAGGATTCCGATCTTCTTTTTTCTGTGTCCAAAACAACAAGGACTCTGCTTTGTTCAATTGTGGTGCTTCTTCTTCCTTCTTTTTTCCTTTGTATTTCCATCCTTTTGGTGTTTTTCCGACTTCTTTCTTCAGCTGTTCCCCGCTTTCAAGATGTATGCTTTGGTGATACCACCTATCCTATACTCATTTCAACAACAGACTCTATGTAGTCTATGTTGCACCATTTCTTTGTTGTTCTGTGTACCACCCAGGTGCTCAGAGTCCTTTGTCAGACACATCTACTTCAACACACACATTCCATGGTGATGTGTGCAGAAGATTTCTTTCCAATCATGTAGTATCCGTTTGTTGTATCATAAATGATATCTTTAATGCCTTTGAAGTGACACTGCCACTTGTAATGTGTAAGGATTATAGCTCGACCCAAACCTACATTCTTAGTGATAATCATGTTGTTAGCATTAAAATTTTAATTATGGGGTGATGTGTCTCGTAGAATTTTCAAAACCATATTCTCCCATAGAATGTAGTTCTATCAAAGTTGAAATTAATTCATAGCAGAAGTTTTTTTAACAAAGTATTTCAGACTCAGAATCAGCTTTAATATCCATTGAAGAGGACCATTGGTTTGGCTAGATGGCTGAACGCAGACATGTTTGAGTCCTATAAGCATTGCGATGACTACTGAATCTGTGTACCTATGTCACCAGAGTGATTCATGTTCCATTTATGTAGGGCTTAGGGCATTGCCTTTAGTTTTGTTGAGGACCTTGTCTTTTTTTGTCCCTCGTATGTTTCGAAGGAGGTCTATGTTGTTTTGTCCCGTTCTTGAGGTGTTGCTTCTGCCCACTCAAACTTTTCAGTTTTTGTCCTTCGAGACCCTCCTAACCATAGATTGAGTGATAATGGTGGAGCTGGAGATTATGATGTTAACTTTGTAGTTATAAAGGTGTAAGATCCCGTCATATCAAAATATCATTGTAGCTGTATTGCATTCTGTGACTTGTGATTTCTAATTTGAGGTCTATCACTCGTTCAAGCAGAGTCTATATTACTTTATTTTCTTTAAATAGGTTTTAAAATTGAAAATCGTTTGTAGTTACTCGATTCTAGTTCTCGTTGTTTTGTATTCACTCGCTGAAGAAAAGACATCTGTCTTTTGTGATGATGATTCATAGCATTTAGAGTGTTATATACAGACCAGGAGACCTAAACCATTGATAATCCAACAAGAAGAGGTCGGCGGGGATCGGGCGCGTACAGGAAGCCCACGCAAAGCTACCGTTACGGGTATTTCCACATCGATACCCTCCTAGGTTTGACTGGCGGGGACAGCACGAAGTTGCGCGACAGGCCTTTGTGCGCTACGAAGACAGCATCAGCAACAGAATGCGAGGGTTGCCTTTAAAGAACACCGCCCCCGCTGCGACTTCTTCTCAGGATTCTATCCAGTGAATGGGGGTTGCATCCGTGTTGCTGCAGCGACAGGGGTCGAGGAAAGAGACGATGGCGTGTCGCCCATCCACCGTCAGAGAGACCATCGTCGTGTGTCCTAGAATGGGGAACTCGAAGACTGCTGCTTCCGCCCGCTCTCGACCCTGCAGGTCTATGAATAAGAAGGATGCTTATGGATGAGATCCAGAATGCACGTTATAACCAGCCACGGTGCTTTCATTTTTCACTTTCATACTAAATGAATAATTAACAAAATGTTAAATGCAAGTATTCAACACATAAGATACTTATTTTTTGTGAAATTGACTTAAAAAAATTTCATAGTCTTCTGAAAATGCCTGTATGAGTATTTTGTTGTTTTGAGAAATTGTGGGTACACATAAAAACACAAAGACTTATCTTCTTTGTTACATTAAACGTACATATTCTAAATTTAAAATGTATTGAAATTTTAAGTATTTAATAAAATTATAAGAAATTTAGTATTTGTCATTTAACCTTTTTAATTTTATGCTCAATTTTCTTTGTTGAGTTTATCTTGCAATTGTGCCTAAATATGAATACATTTTGAATTTTTGTGCTAAAATGCACAGAAAATCTTCTCCCGTATTTTTAAAGCTTCGTAGAAGACAAATTGCATCCGTGCCTTAACTTTGAAGCAAACACCACTGAATTTTCCAGAACAAGCTTCTCGCTCTTCGTAGTGCTGTTGTCTTCTCAAATCTATGTTAAGAAATATCTTCCTCCTTGGGATTTGTTTTCTTCCCACCGCTGCAACTTATCTTTAAAGTTTTTCTCCTCTTCTTCTTCCTATCATGTTCTATGCATGCAAGAATGAGTTTCCTTTTCCTTCTTTGTCTCTCAAAACATTGATTCCTAAATTTAGGATCTAATGGTTGATTTTATTCTCAAAGATTACATACAATATACTATTCCTCCAAATGTCCTCCTCTACATTGCCTACCGCAAAGTCTTCCAGTACCTTTTCAAGTTGTGTATCTTTTAATTTCTTTCCACATGATTTTCAATTTCATTTTTAATAATAGAAAATAATACTTGCATTTTTAACATAAATTACTTTATAAATTATGGGTGACTTTAATATTGTAGTGTTATTAATACGAACAACACTTCTAAGCACTTTTCCCACTATGCATTACATAACTCATAACAGCACATAAACCCATTAATGTGCTCTGGCATTATTTTCAATAATTTCTTCATTTATAAATAGTTTTGCCTATTCCCATCTTTGTTTCAAAATAATGTTTTCTTTGGCAATGATTTCATAGTTGTCTGCCATTTTTCTATTAGTGACATATACTTGCTTCATTGCCCTCTGTCGAACTTGCACCTGACAGAAGCATTCGGTCTCTATATGCTTTACCTTACCATGAGATATTGGATTCTTTTTTGTAGAGGCCAGATTTGACTGAACACTCTTGTTTTTTCTTAACAGAACCATATAAATCGTTGTTTACCAGTAAAATAACAATTCCAAGCATTCTTTCACCACTAGTAATTGCCATCCCAATCTAAGTCCTGTGAAGCTAACTAATCTAAATCTATCACACTGTCATTACATACTACAATCCATCTATGCTCCATACTCTCACTACATGTTTTGCATGTTTCACCCAATGTACTCTCCTTAGCTTCCATTACAAATTGACTTCAATGTGTTGACTATAAAATAATATTTTCTGTCTAGTGTTGACCAGATATACCAATGAACTTATCAATTGCTGACATATATAGTGGGTTCATTAAATTTTAAACTGTCAAGTATAAATTTTCTTTCTAGTTGGTGATTAAGAGATAAATTTGTACCATACCCTCCATACTTAAATTCCTCAATATATCACCGTAGGTTTGTTTCACGTTTTACCAATATATGCTTTCTTTCATCTTCTGCCATAAACTTCAACCTTGTAGTTAATGCGATCAATTTTAACATGACATTAAACTTCCTACAAGATTCTTGCATGTTGGATGAGTCTGCTTTCTGTATAAACAAGTCATCCAGACACAAAACTGGAATGATAGACCATGTTTACCATGATAAAGTATAGGTTGATCCTACTACTCTTCTTCCAAACCCATTCCATTGTTGCATCTATCTTTCATCATATGCCCTTGCCTATTTATTCATATAAGGTTTTGCTAGCCACATATGAGACTTTCCTACGCAATTAAAATTCTTCGTATACCATGTATACCTTCTTCCATAGATAATACCATTTAAAGAGCACCTTTGGTATCTGCTTGTGAATCTTTGAAATAACTTACTTAAGAGAAGAACTGCCAGTAAATGTGAGCTTTGAATCTTCTACATCGCTATCTATAACATGTTTGATCTTTAGAGCCAATTGGGATTGCTACCATTAATTGAAATATTCTGAAACTATTTAACAAAATTTACTGTTAGAATTCTGTTTACTTCGATTGTGTTTTTATTTATACACTGTAAATATTCAGCAGCAAGAAAGGAATAATACACCTAGATTTACATATACAGATTGTACCAAGAATAAGCATATGATATGATACAAGATTTTTGACAGAAATGTCTTGAAAACTTAATGCGGGAAAACCAAAGGCAACAACTTCTGAATGTTTTATTGTTATGTAATTAACACATTCAAGGGCTCTGTATATGTTGCCAAACAAAGAAAATATCAAACAATGGTACTTTGTCTTCTTGGAGACAGAAATATGGTTGATCATAGCAACATGAGAACTTACAGGTGCCTACATGATTGCTGGCTACCCTTGAAAGGTCACATTCTAGATTTGTTGAAAATGATCCTTTCCTGTCCACCCAGACCCCAATGCCTTTCCTAGCTCGTACCGAATCCTCCCCGCCCACAGAGCCTCCAACTCATCTGCTCATGCTTCGGCTAAGGCTACGCGTTCCACGCAGCCTCGCTGGCCCGCGCCACTCGAAGGAGCCGGCGAGCTTCCTGCCACCGCCGCCGTGCTGGGCCTGCATACCTTGCTAGGTTCTGCGCTCTGCACCAGATTTACCGCGTCGATTTCACCAGATCTGAAATCTGCAATTGCTTTGTATTTGTTTTCACTGCATCGCAAGTTTACCTGAAATTTTCAGTAAATCGCGCTTCATAATTTCGGTTTTGTTTTCTATGTCACCGCGGTGTGTTTCAATTAGTCCCATGCTTCATATTTTTAATATTTTTCTTCGTTGAATATTCATCATTGTGATTTAATTTCATCCCATTAACATCCAAGACGATCGACAAATATTTAGAATATTCTCACCCACCGCTCATAAATTAATTCATTTTTAATCTGATGAACAATTCTGGTTAGACTTAGGGTTTCTTTAAAATAATTAATATTTTAATAATTAGCGTTCTGTGAATTTATCCACCATTTTGTCTTGATATCCTGCGTAACGAACAAACGTTTCTTTCAATAGAGGCATCTTTACGTTACTTCAAATATCAATACCCTCTTCAACCCGTATGTTATCAACCATGGTATTTCACCTTTGCGCTGGCGTTCATCATAGTTCTCATCTAACGCGTCGTTGTTTTATCGCTTCTCGCGACCGCAGAATATCGCCTTATCCAGACCGGGTAGTCAGCTTTCTAAAATGATTGCCACGGTAGTATTGCGCATCGTTAATCGTTAAAATTTAACTCAATTGCATACATAAGAAATCGACATCACCTGTACCATTTGTTGTTGTTACCACGATCGCGACATCGGCGACCGCGATGTTTAACTACGCCCATCTCCTTTGAAGTTCTCAGATTATTCGCTTCCGCACTGCCGAACACGCACCCTCTTCGCATGTTGTCCGGGCCAGCCTCTTGCCATCGCCTTTCTTCCGTATTGCATCGTCGCAGCTCTCAGCGTCCTCACCACCGTGCTTCAATCTTCCGCACAATCGTATCCTAGGCTATCCCGCTAATGGGCTCTAAGGACTTCGTAGCTCATATGTGATTCTGTGAGTTTGGGGCAGACCGACATCTTGCCTTCTGTTCAGTAACCAAGAGAACTATGTATCACCGTTGCCTTACTCTTTCTTCTCGAGGTGTATATGAGTACCTGGCACACACTGCTACCACGTTATCACCGTTCGTCGTGAACCTTAACTTGAATCTTCTCATGTTTCTTCTTCTTATGAGGGATGCGATAAACGTCCTAACTCACCATATCTAAAGCATCGTACCTTTGATATACCCTTCTTTAAAGCAGGTTGTTGCCACCGTTCCTTGAATGTGACGTACCCTCCTCTCGATCCTACCCTCCATCACAGCCCCATCTCATGACATCCTCCCCATCTCTCGGTACAAGAGCTCACATTCTCCTCCGCGACCCAATAGCTCGCTAAACATTTTGGGATAAAGGCATTTTTTTTAACTATCAGGTGGACTTATTTGGTGGGGCTCACTAAGGAGACCATTGCCGAGAGTTGCCCCATAATAACCAATCGACGATTTTCTCTCGCTGCGTCCGTGAGAAAGGTAAACATCTTTCTAGTTATATTTTCTGACAAATGAGTTCGACACAATGAAGCAGCAACAGCTCATATCTCATTTTCCGTATTCTTCTTTAATGGGACGATGTTTTATCGATAGTGCTCACGCTAGCCTCCCAGCCACTCTTTATGTGGTCGTCACACCTTCTAGATCGAAGAAATAACCTTTCTGTCCATCGGAACTCTACCGCTTTAGCTCTCGTATCAAACTTCGTCGTACAATAGAGTTTTCTCCCAGTCTTCAATCTGTGCTTGCATCACTTCCAGCTGTTGCCAGGCGCGTTTCGTGTAGCTTCCGCCAGCTCGCGCGTCTGAAGGAGCCGCACAGCCTTTGCGCGACCGCTTGGCGTGTCACCTTGTCGGTCTCTCGCGCTCACGTCGGACCGCTCACCTATTCTCGACATCAGATTCCAATCGGATTGTCGATTTTTCTCTCAATGACCCGTAAGCTCACTCAAAAATTCTCATCAAATCACTCTACACCTCAATTAGGTCGCTGTCATGACCAGTTCTCTTAACGACCCATGCCTTCCTTTGTTACTTCTTTCATGAATATCTAATTACCGCAGACTAATTTAAATCAGTTTACTAAGATCTTAAAAGACTTAATTCATGTCATTTAATATTTCACCGCACTGTCACCATCTACTTTTTTAATTATTTAATTAATCATAGTGTTAGACTTAGGTTTTTTAATAATTAATATTTAATAATTTAGGTTCTTAATTGATCGCAACATTTATGGGTTTTGAGATTCGTGTTCTAGCTTTTCTAAAAAGTTTTTGAGTTAGAGACCGATGTTACTAAAGACAATACCTTCTTTCAACTTCGTACATGTTACTTAACGCGGCACCGCCTTTTGCGTTGTGATGCTTGGTCGCTTTACCACCATCTTTATTTTGCTTTTTATTGCTGCTCATTACTTTACAATTAACGCTTTCATCTTCAGATCAATTTTCAAATGTTGTATCAGTGCTTAGCATCATGGTATTGTTAACTGCTGTACCAACTGCAACAACAAGTAAGAACCCATGATATCACCTAAAATAACGATATAGTTACCATTACATCTTATCAAGTAATTGTTGAATTGCGCTGACCTTCTTGAAGCTATGTACTTTGTCATCGACCATGAATACTTCACCCTCCACGTCATTGGTCTTATCGTACCATGGTTGTCATCATAACGCACGTTCAAATTTCTTCATGCTCACCGGCTAACGTTCTCCATAACTTTCCGGTACCAAATCGACGAAGTCATCTCTGCCATCGTTCTATGGTTTCGTACCCAAAGAGTTTGGGCACTCTCAAGGATTCGCTCATTCGTAATTCGAACAGAATTGTTGGTATCGTTGCCCCCATTTCTTTCTTAGGCAGATGAGCACCCGTACCACATCGTCATCAATGCCATCACCTTTACCGCTGTACCTTGAATCGAATCTTCCCTTGCACCCTCTTTCACGAGGATGTACACGTTAACCATTCGACCCGGCTATATTCAAAGCACCGTACCTTGACAGGGTCTTTCCTCGTCGTTACCGTTGTCTTGCGGGATGTTAGAGTCGATCTTCCTCTCTTCTGACCTTGCCTTCGGCGTACCGCAACCTCATCTTGAGACCGATCTCTCGTACTTGAGCTTCATATCTTCAATTAACAGCCCCGTTACTTTATTATGGCACCAATCATTTATGACCGTATTCAAGTCTTTACCATGACAATGCTGGGAGTTGCTCACACGTTCTGTTAAATCCATTGATTTCTTCCAGCTTCTACCTAAATAGTTGAACATTTTGTAAGCATCTTTTCTTCCGTATAAAAGACCCCACAGGCAATGGGCCACGCCCACATCCTACTTTCTCCGTATTCTTCTCGCAAATGTGTGACTATATGCCCTCTCTTTGTCGCATAAATAATAATTTTCCACATACCTTTCAACAGTAAATGTTTGTTTCTTCTATATTGTTGACAAATGATCTTTCTTTTCCACTTGAACTTTAATGCTTTTCTTAGCTCGCTACATCAACCTTTCTTCTTGTTAGAGCTTCAACGAATTGTGCCGCAGCCACTTTGTTGAGCTTTACGCACTTTTCATGTTTCGCTCGTCACCTTTTGGTCGTATTTGCGCTATTCGTATGTTGATTTGGTTTCGCTACCTATTTTAATTTTATCCTAAATCACATTATTTTTCTTTATTGTACCTGTAAGTTTACTTTAAAATTTCATAAATTGTGTTTTCAATTTTCATTTAGCTTGCCAGTCGTACTTCTGTGTTTCGTTCAGTTCCATGTTTCATTAACATTTTCTTTTGTTGAATATTTGAATGCGATTTCAATTTTCTAATTTATTGCATTTAAGATTTTGTGTAAGATTTTGATTCATGTCACTAGAATATTCTCACCCATCACATTTTTAATTACTAATTGCTTTTGTTAGACTTAGGTGCTTCTTTTAAAACAACGTTGGTACTTAGCACTTAGGTCTTGAATGACCCAAATGATCGGTCTAGATCTTGTATGTGTCGAGTTTTCTCCCAAAGTTTTGTTTATACATCTCGAAGCATATGAATGTAAAATTTCAACATTTCTTCTTCAACTTCAATTATTTAATTCATGGCATTTACCTTCCCTACAATACTTATGCTCGCCTGGCCGCTTTCATCGTCCATCGTGTGTTTTTTCTTTTGTATTGTTGTGCACGGCGACCGTGTTGCTCGAATGATCACAGCCTCCCGAATGTTGCATTAGCGCGACCGCGACCGCGACCAGATCGTAACCGTTTTAGGCGTAAGAACGATGATATCACCTAAAATACTGAACAGACATGGCCCATCGTATTCTTATACCCTAAGTACTTTTTGTCGTTGACAAATTGTTCAATATTTTTTCGAAGCTCGTACTTTTGCCAGCATCGAGAAGACGCACTCTTCCGTTACCGCAAGTCCGTACTGGGCCGTGTCGTCGTCGTTGGTGTCGAAAGTGGTTTTGCGAGTCTTTCATCGTCTTGCCACCTTCGTGTTTCTGGCATGTCCTTTGTGCATTAACTGACTTGCATCTATCCCCATCGGTTTCATGGGCCCCGTAGCTGACAGACCCAAGAGTTTGGGTAACGTTACGGATTCTGCCTTTCCATCCTTGCAATTCAAGAGAACTGGCGATCGAACACCGTTCGCCCACTCCTTCTCCTTGCGACATGACATTCCGTGTCAGCATCAGCGACCAATGCCATCACCCTTGGGTGCCCATCAGAATCGAACCTTCTCGGTCTTTCCTTCAGAGGCGAGGCCTCGCTAAACGTCCATCCACACATCTGTGTTGATCAAACTTTTGAGAGGTCCTTCTTCTTCTTTATTGCTAATGTTTCCCTTTTGATGTAGAGTTTATTCTTCTTCCTTCTTTCATCTGATCCTCCACGTACCGTAACCCATTTTCGACATCTTCCGATTCTGCAGACGAAGAGTTTCCTACATTTCTCCTAATTTGAAGTTGTGCTCGCCTAAAATATTTAATAGCGACCAATCATTTGGATCGTACGCAAGTTCCCGCCATGATGCCCGACGTCGTAGAGTTTTCGAAATTGTGAACGATTTATTTCCTTCACCGTGCGTTGAAATAGCTTGTTTTGATTCTTCAGAAGTATCTTTCTGCCGGGATAAAATATCCAGCAGCAACGTGTCGTAAGGCCGCTCATATCTCATTTGCCGTATTTTTCCGGCAATGTGGGACCATGCTCAACGCCCATAGGTGCCCACGTACCGCCGCGTGCTGCTCACCCAGAATGGCCACACCTTCCAGATTTGTTGAATGATCCTTTCTCCGGTCCACCGGAACCTTCTAACGCTCGTCCTTTCTCCTAGCCTCCCGTATCAACCTCCCCCACAAAGGAGCCTTAACCCCCAACTGGTGCTTGTACCATCAACATGAAGATTTATGCTGTCTTCCATGCAGCCCCCATTGGCTCATGGCCACCTTTGGTTGAGTCGATGCAGCCCTATAAAGCAGTTCTTCCGCTAATGAAGCATTTTTGTTGTCTTCCGCGCTCGGTATTTGATTTCGCTTCTTCTCAATGGTATTTTCTATTTTGATTCGAAATTATATTGTTTATTTGCCTTGTTGTAATTTCAAGTTTCACTTCAAAATTTCTTTAAATCTTCACTGCTTAATAATTTTATCATATTTTATGGCCATTTTGTGTTTTTTCTAATTAGTTCCACGTTTTCTTTAATATTTTCGCTAATATTCAATTGCCGTGATTTAACTTAATTTACCATTAAGACCAAAAGACTTGATTCTACAAATAATAGAAAATTTTCACCTAATTGCCTAAATTAACTCATTTTAATTATTTAATTAACTGTTAGACTAGGTTTTTAAAATAATTAATATTTTAATAATCTTGTTCGCAATTTATCCAAACGTCCTCTCGGTCCAGATCTGCAAGAACCAGCCCAAAGTTTTGGAGTTATGAACCGATGCTATCGCAAAATATCAACACTCTCTTTCAACCTGCAATACGTTATACCGCTTAATCTTGCGACATCGTCCTCATACCGCTGATTTTCGGGCCCGCTGCCTCATCCATTCGCTTTCCCCTCCTACTATTTTGCTGTTTATGATCACGACAATGATCACGACCAGATCGTCACCACCTTCTCGGGCACACCTGCCGTAGTATCGTTGTATCAAGACCGACAGAAATTTAACCTGTACTATGGTTTATATGGAATTAAGGATACCACGAAATATCGATATGTTACCATGTATCTTACATTTAAGTATCACTGTTGAACTCATGTTGACTTTTCAAGCTCGGGCTTTTTGGTTGCCTTCTCACAGACCGTAAACACATTTGTATCCGCGTTGTTTAAGCCCGCCACCGCGCCCACAACAACAGGCTTACGTCGTTAATGCCGAGTCTTCACGTTCATCGCTAACGTGCTCAATCCTCTCGCACCAATCGTACTCTAGCGACCCGCGTTTACCATGCTCTCGTAGCTCAAGGTGATTCAAGAGTGCTCATAACTCAAGGATCTTGCCCTTCTGGCCTTGCACCCCAAGAGAACTATGATCAGCTGTTGCCTTACTCCTTCCTTCCTTAGGCATATGACACTGTGCACACACATCAGCTGTTTATCACCCTCACTGGCCGTGCAGCCTTGAACTGAATCTTCCCTGCTCTTTCTTCAAGATGCCACATTAGCAATGTCCTGGACCCTGGCCACATCTAAAGCATTTGGGACCTTCTAGAGGTCCTTCCTTCTTCCTTGTTGCTCGTCGGCGCACCCTCGGGATGCGAGCGCGAGACCCTCCTCCCTCCTCCTTCTTGATTCTGGTTTCTTCCACCATTTAACTTATCTGTGATATCTCTCAGATTTTCGTGGATGCAGGAGTTTTCCGTATTTTTCCTAATTTGTTAAAGCTTGCCCAAAATATTTATGTTGAGAGGTAACCCTTCGCAGACAAGAGATCCTTAGCTAGCTCAACATTGCCTAGCAATAAATTAAAAGGCTTATATGACGTGTTCTTAAAGTTACATGAGCAAATTGGCACTTGAATTTCCATTTTTAGTAGATTCCATGTATAACAGGTTTAAGAAAGGATGATGCTTTCCGTCCCCGCGCCCAGACTACATGACTCTTCCGGGCCGGGTACGTTCGAACACTCGACACAAAGGATACAATTATACACAACGTAAAATCTAAAGCTCGTAACCACACATCACCAGAGGATAATTAGTCATATGTTAAAGGATACACTAATGGAAACTAGTAATTAAAATGCTTATCATTAAAATAATAAAGAAAGATACAAACTTCAAAGTTTCTTTGATACATTTGATCTTCTCACAGGGATGATATGAGCACGTCTCACCCATTTACCGTGAACGGATAAAGCTCTTCACTACTTTAAATAGTCTGCTTATGTTTCTTCCATGTAAGTTTTAATGTAATGGTTGTGACACAAGTTTTATAGATGATAAGGAGTTGATCCTTTAATCATGGGATATTTCATTTCTACAAGTCACAATAGGTGAACATTTTCACATGGAGATCTTATTAAATTAAATTTTTTAGTGATTGTCAAGAGTTTGTTGTCTTAAATTTGCCATTTATTTTTAAAATATCCTTGTTGTTTACATGTGATAGTATATAGGGACAGAGAATACCATCCATGTTTTCTATGGTAGATTTTCTGCATTATGCGTAGAGTCAACTGGCCACGAAGCAGGCAAGATTCTGCTGGGCCGGAGAATGTAGTGTTTTATGGTGGGAATGCATGGTTTTGCACATGTTGTTGTTTGTTGTGTCACGGTGAAAGTTTTGTGCAGAACATGTGACGGGGATTGTATGATGAGAATGTTGTGTAACATGGTACACCTAATCACTCATGATCAACAGTGGCCCCCACCATGAGACTAATTATCAGAGTTGCCCCCATAACAACCAATTTATCGGGCCTCTTCCTGCTTTGCATCTAAATATAACTGCAATGATTTTCTAAAATAGTCTTTCTCCTGACAAAGTATCTTGATATTAAGAATGTGTCGTACGTCATCCAGCATCTCATCTAAGCGTATTCTTCTCATAGAATGTATCATATGCTCTCGACGATAGGTGCTTACGTGCACATCATTGCATGTCATCTTTCCATGGCTATCACATTCTCTATACCTTGTTGAAATGATCTTCTTCCGTCCAACGAAGACCAACACCTGCTTTCTTATTTTCCGTATCAACCTCTCGCCTATGAGCCTTTCCGTTAATTCTAACCAGGTTGCATACCTTTTCGGTTGCTTACGTGTTTCTACGATTCTGCTGGGCTCGTTACATTTTGGTTGAGCGAGACAGCCTTGCTCGCTAGGCTCGTGCTGCTCTTGTTGTCTTCTTGTATCCTTTGCACGTGATCTGCCTTCCTACCACCGATCACTCGATCTGAAATCAGAGACCGTATTCTGTTTATCAACGTACTGTGTTTACCTTAAAATTTTTAAACTGTGACCTCATACCTCCTGACTTGAACATGCTGCCACTCTGTGTGTCTTCAACGCAGTCTCTATGCTTTCGCACATTTCTTCTCGCTACCATTCAATTGTCGCAGGATTTTAATGTCTAATCTATTTACTAAGATTCTAAAAGACTTGATTCACGTTACTTAGAATATTCCTACCCACTTGTTCAAATTAATTCACTTAATTATTTAATTAAATTCCCAGTTAGACTTAGTTTCTTTAAAATTAATACTTTAATAATTTAGGTTCTTGTGAATTGGACCTAAACGATTGGTCTTGATTCGCCATGTTCTAGCTTCAATTTTTTTCGAGCGTAGAGTACACCGACAAGTACCTAAATATCAATAACACCTTCAACTTGGCGTTATCAGAACCATGGCATCACCAGCGTACCGACACCAACAGCGTTTCTTTGTCCACTGCATCATGTTTTGTCACGTCGTATGACCGCGCTTCACCCTCAATCATATTACAACTCTCTTCAACGCTTCATCATGTCACCAGCATCGCTGCAGTAAACGTTAATTGTTGCACCAAACTCATCATTAGAATAAAATTTACGATATCACCTAAAGATCGAATAAGACAGTCAGTTTAATGATTTCACATACCTAAGCACCTTCTCGTTGTTGAACTCACAACACCTTTGAAGCTCCTGCATTTGCTGCTTCATACCAGAATACCACCTTCACGCTAACGTCAGCTTTACGCTCATCGCTTTCAAGTTCTTCGCCAGCGTTCATCACACCCACCGTGTGTTTCAATCTTCCACTAACTGACTTCAGACATCAACATCACCAAGGACTCAGAGCTTTGTATGCGCGGATCTAAGAGTTTGGGTACTTCATGATCTTTTGCTCCTCCACACCGTAATTCAAGAGAACTACGATCAACGTCGCCCAACCTTCTTCCGAAAGAGCATCATAATACATCACTAATTATCACCTTTTGTATTTCAATTAAGAACCAATCTTCACCTTCAGATGATATGATTAATAACATCTTATTTAATAGTATCTTATTAGACTCGATAATCTTCTTTATTATTAATATTTTTGATATTTTATTCTCTCTCCTCTGGATCTATCTTCATTTATTTCATCCATACCCTCTTGATCTCCAGACAAGAGTTTCACATTTCTTCCACATAATTGGGTTGTCACCTGTTGTTTTATAAAATTTATTCACCTGATCACATCATAATACCTTCCGCCTATGATTCACCGCCATATTGCCTGTTGTAAACTAACGAATATTCACTAAAATTCTGGGTAATAGCTATGTTTGATCTCAATATTCAAAGGACCATATTGTATTGTTCACCACATCCATCTAGCTGGATGATCTGTGTGTAGATTATATTTCATCAATGAAAATTTCACACTCGCATAAATACTGCACTGTAGATTGTTATGAAAATGACCTTTCCGCTTGAAAATTCCGACCTTGGTCAGCTTTTCTTCAGCTCCGCCATCAACCTTTCCCGCTTCGGTAATATTTTCCATAATCGTCATTGTTCTTCCAGTTTATGCTTTACTCGTTTATTACGCGTAGGTTTTAGTTTTAGCTAACGCGAATTTTTAATAGAGCCATGGTTTTGTTATTAATACCTTTATCAAGCTGAATAATTTTTGTTGTCCTGTTTTCGCTAATGGACCGCCTTCCGCGGTCATTTTCGACTTTAATCAAAATTAAACACATTTTGTTTTCAATTTAATCAAGTCACCATAACCTTCGTAATCGGGTCTATACTTACCAGCTCACGCGACATTTCAAAATTTCTAATTATCCGCGCTCTTCTCGACATTTTTCTTGAAAATATCTGAATGCAGCTTGATCGAATTTTGTCCGCTAGTCAGATCAGTAAAAGACTTGACCCAGCCATTGAATATTCCCGCCATCCCGCTTCAACGAATTAATCGACCATTAATTGCACCGGCGACTGGCAGGCCTTCAGTAATACATTTTAATAATCATAGTCCTGCAGAATCGCCAATTCAAATTAATTTTCTGAATTTTTAGATCTGCAAGCCCGAGTCCTGCAGTTTTTGAGCGATAAAGACTGACGCTATTTTTGCAAGATTATCCTCTTCAACCAGGCGTATTTTTCAGAACGAAGAGATTGGTTCTGAAAATGCCGCGTTTAAGTTTATTTCAGAACACCAGGTACTTATTATTTTGGACAAATACTTAGAAATTTAGTCAATACCATACACTTTAGTTGATTTTAATATACTGTAATACTGTACGGTAATGCCTGTTGGTCTTCAAAGCTGAAGAGCGATCCGATTTTAGCTTATGTAGATTCTTTAATTGATCGAATTGTAACATGGATCGTATTTTCGATCGATTATGGGTCAATTTGAAATTTAAATTCATTTCTTGAATTTTAATTAGTTTGGAGTATGATGCATCACTTTAAAATATTTCAATGATTTTATATGCTTCTTTACATTTAATATCAACGCTTTGATCAATTCTTTGACTACGACCAGATCTAGAAGATTTGATCAAAATACATTAATACCTTGACCATTTAAATTGATCGAATACATCAATATCGAATCGTTAGAATTTGTACTTTTAAAGAACAGAATTTAATAATGAAATCGTGAACATCGTTGATTTGGTAACGGGGATCCACAAAGGTGTTTGTTTTCAAAGTTGTATTGATAAGACCATAATAAAGACAGTAATAATTTCTTCTAATTGCAAAGCGCATTTAACGTTAATTTATTATTCTTTTATATGAAATGAGAGGGTTTTGTCTTCCATTATTTTCATCAATTTCAGTGCTATTTTGCTTTTTATTATTATTTAATGATAATGATTTCATCCAGAACCGCCTTCTCAAAACGGGCGTGTAGACAAAGCACGAGACCAACGTTGAACACAAAAGAACCGTCAGGCTGAAGGAACCGAGACACACACAAAATATAGTGGTGTTGTTTAATGATCTGTACTGGTAACCTTGCAACATGGAGAACGCGCTGACTTTTTGAGTTTCCTGATGAGCCAGCTTCGCATCAACATTACCTTCATATTTACTGAGCCCGCCTACTTTATTATTTAACAGATGTTATTTATTTTTTATGGGGCTACCCACCACCAAATTAATTTATTTAATCATTTCCATACATCCCACATTACTGTGGTGGATCCCCGAGGTTTGCAGGACTGCAGAGCTATACCTTGTTGATCTGCCTTCATGGCAATTCAAGAGAATTGCATCACGCCCACCTTCTTCTCTTAAGGCATGAGTACCCATGGTCACACTGCCATCATCACCCTTGGCTACCATGGCAGCAACCTTTAACCGAATCTTCCTTTCTCCTTCTTATGAGGAGCGGCGCGGTGAAACGTCTTGTTCTGCCACATTCATGCTAATTTACCTCCTGAGAAATTCTTCTTCCTTGATGTTGTTACTGCCTTTTGGATGCGAATTGTGATTCTCCTCCTCTTCCTTCGATCTTACCTCCTCCATCATAACCTTGCATCTGACATCTTCCCGACTTTCGTATTTAAGAGCCATATTTTCCACTTGTTGTACCGTCAAAATACTTTGGACAAAGGCTCCTAATTACTTGACCCATTTGCAAGTCTTTAACATGAGACTTCCACTATCAGAGCTGACTTCTAATAACCAACCCATCTATCGTCAGCATTGAAGACAATATTCTAATATTTTCTCCGTACAAAGTATCTTTACAATGTGGTTTTAAGGTCATTCATATCCTACTTGCCGTATTCTTCTGCAATGTATGTATTCACATTTCTTTACTTCAACCATTAGCAAGCGCTTGGCCTGTTGAAGCTTCGTTGCTTCTTTTCAACATCAACATTTGGAACGACCACAAATTTCTGCACATAACCTTGTTGAGTATTTGCCTAGTCCTTTAGGACTTTACTTGGGACATCTAATTAGACGTTCCATTCTAATTTGCCCTTGATCTTCATAATCCACAGAGAGAGGTTGGCCCATGCTCAGCTTGTCGAAAGCAGAGACAAGTTTTCCTCTTTCTTCTGCTTTCAAGACATCAGTTTCTTTAAAGTATATTAACCCTTCAGAGAATATTCTTCCGACTAACAGATTTTCTCAACTCTATCAATTTTGTTTAATCAACTCTTCTTCCAATCACCCTGCCCATTTGATCTGGGCTTCTTGGCTAGACAGTCACTGCAGGAACTGCTTTTATCGACAAATGCTAGACATTGTTCGTACCAAGAGAAATAATGCTCTACCAAAGAATTTTGGTAGACTAAAAACTCTACCCAATGGCTTATAATCGCTATCGTCACCTTTCCCAGACTGCTTACTTGGGCTCGGGGCGTCTGCTGTTGAGCGAGTAAGGCTCGTTCATCTTTTCCGTTTTGTTAGTTTGTAGCGGAGCTAGACAGCGTTCGCTCATCACCGGGTTCGGCGCCGTTCAGAGCCGGGCGGCCTTTTCTGGACTCAAAGTGTTTCTCGACCTTCCCAACAAGCAATCGTCCTCCACCTTGATGGCCTTCTCCTGCCTCCTGTTCACAGACTGTCATACTATGAAAATTTTGAATCACTTAATAACCTTAATGGTAGAAACTTCTAGTTTACTTTCCTACTAAAGCTGTATTTACGTGTTATTTTTGAAATACATGGTAGTATGGTATGTAAATATTCTATGAATGATTTTACAATATACAACATTATAAATTTCTAGAAATAAGCAATAATATGATAAAATATGACATAATATTTTTCGTATAAATGTCCCTAGAAAAACCAATGTGAAAACTGCAATAAGAACTCAGTATGTTGTGGTTTTATTTATTATGGTATAATCATGAATATATCCAAGGGCACCACATGGTTTTCCTAAACAAAGAAAATATCAGTGGTATGCACTTCATTCCTCTCGAAGATGAAACATGTGGTTGATCTGTGAACGAGGATTAAGAACCTTTCATAGCTGTTTACGCCAGCATCACAATACCTTCAGCGTTTTGTATTTACACTGAAGCAGGCCTATAATTTTCAACACCAATTTTTATTACTTCTTTCTAGTTTCCTCAGCTCTGCCTTCCGGGCTTACGTGAGCTTCTAACTCGCTGGCCTGCGTTTACCTTTGCTGGGTCTTGTTGCTCGGGGTACAAATTCTTCTCTCTGCGACGTACCTTAGCCTCTCGTATCAGTCTCTATCGATTCTGCCTACCACATCAAAGATTAAAATTTCGCAACCGTATCTTTGCATTTCAATATTTACGGCCATTTTTAAAATTTCTGTCCTTCTATCCAAGCCTTCTTTAATATTTTCTTGTTGAATATTCATCCACCAACAGACTAATTTAACTTCACGTATACCAGACGGTGAAAATTCTCGTATCCATGTCACTTAGATTCTCACCCATATCTCAATTGTCTACTTTAATTATTTAATTTTTGCTAGAGACTAGTAGTCCCATTAAAATAATTAATATTTAAATAACTTAGTTCCACTTTCAAACGAAGCCTGGTCTTTAGATTCCCATGTGTTCATTTCATTATTAGGTTTCAGTAGCTAGAGGATACATCTGCATACCTAAAATTTCAACACCCTTAGACGTGGTAATACCTCCCGATATCATTCTTCATGATAGAGGTATCATCCACCCTTTCTGCATCCCCTCTCACATCCTCTCTATTTAGCTGCTTCTCAAAATTACTTGCTCTATTCTTATAACATTCGGTGATGTCATCGCAACCTCTATGGTGGTTTGTTTCTTGTACCTATCACATTTCCGTGTCTTCAGACTGTTTGAGCTCGTGGTCTTCCTGGCCATTTTGCTTGCCTTTCCTCGTAGTATTTGGCAACTTCAACTGTGTTTTCTTCCATTGCTTGCATGTCATCTATAACCATTGAGAATGGACCTTGATTCTGTGGTTCAGATGAGCTGCATTGTGGCCTTTAACTGCAGAAATTGGTGCTCTTTGCACTTATGGCCTTCAAATACAGAATTTTTGATCTTTACAGGCCTAATTGATGCTCAAATTTTTGTATTTCTGCTTGAGGAGTCAGGCGGTCGTACTTGATCAGCCTTTTAAGAGACTTCTTCCTCAAATCTTCGTATCTCACTAATAACCTTTCCTTCGTAAGAAGACAGGCAGTGATAGGATCTGGCGAGGTCTCACACCTAGTCCCATTAGGATACCTTCTTTTGGTGGTTTCTGCCCCGTCCTTCTCGTGATGTAATAAGTAAGGGGCACCCTACATTCACGCGTAGCCCAATTTTCCGTACTTCTCGTTGTAACATCTTCTCAAGAGTTCGGTTTCAACACTTATGGCCTGGCTGTAAATATATGCTGTCGTTACACTCGACCATAAGAAGAAACAAACTCGACTATGCACACTGCCCCAGTTACACCTATAATGGTATTGCTCCTCTCCTTTCCTTGCCACTCTCATTCTGTTGCGTAGGGCAATAGCAATGCACTCTCTTTCTGATGCCAACACCCACAACCTTTCTATTCTACGGAGGTACACGGTTTCTGTCATTTCAACTTAAACATTTCCCAGCTCTTTCTTCCCCGTCCGTTCTCTATGTTGTTTAAAATCTTGAACATCTGCATGACCTCATCCTTGTCTTTATGGCGAAATCTAGGCCCTCTTAGAGCACATGAATTAAGCGTCACAATACCATACATTCACTCACAATAAATATGACAGAGAACAATATGCGTAATGAACTAAATTATGTTTCGCACCCTGCCACAACGCTGTGAAAGATGTCTTGCAAAGGGCCCCCCGCACATCATGACGTTCGTGTTGCTGCAAACCGTAACCATCCTTTCAAAACCGCGAAGTTTGCGATGGCGGGCTATCCTTTCAAAGCACAGCTAACACAACCTGGCTGCTGTTATTGGTTGTTTTACCATAGCTCTTTCCCCAAGAGATGAAATACAAGTTCCGTATAGTCTTTACGATAAACTCACCAGTAACCACAAAAGAAAACCTATACATCGCATCCTAGGATATACTAACACTTGTCCTTTTGGGGAAATGTGATCAAATCAGCTTCCAAGTAGAGACCGAGACCAAACTTCTTCAACTTAGAACACAAAGAACATTTGTCACCTTCAAGAGAGTGGTAATGACTCCCTCCCAAATGAAAATTGTCTCTACTTCCACGAAATACTTGATTTCTTAAGTTGTTCCCATAATAACCTAAGTCAATATCATTTTCAGCACCCGTGTAAGTTCTTTCTAATCAAGTTACATGGTGATTTTAATTAATAATCGAATAATGCGCAAGATGTATATGAGTGGATAACCAATACCTGTAAGTATACTTTAAATCAAATGACTGTAACTAATTTTAATTTAATTCCAACCCTATTTTTTCTTTTCACTCTTTCTTGTTGAGACATAATTGAAAGTACAGAGTCCATATTCTCACAAGTAAAGGCACGCTCACTTCCTATCAGTCTCTTAGCCTTCGCTTTCTTCCTGTTCTCTACCAGTGTCCCTCTTTGACCTTCTTTCTCACGTACAACATTCTCCTCTTTCACCTTCCCCACCACTCTTGCTGCTACCTTTGTACCTCGATCTCCCCACTGGGATGAAATTGTTGCCCCACATCCTTCCTCCAAACAGAAATGTTTCTGTGCTTACCAAGTTGCTGAGAACCCATCTCATTTCGTTAAATTTACCCAAGGCAGCATAATTAAACGTTTGCATAGCTGTGTCTCCAATGTATAACCAACTCATCCCCACCTGCAAGGTGAGAGCTCCGGTGAGATATGAGGTCACACTGTTGTCTTACCATTCAGTGTTGTAGCTTTGTTCCCCACACCATCTTCTGCTCCTTTGCAACAGAACTTCATGGGGAGAGACAAATATGACTTAATTGATAGGCATATCTCATCCTTGACACATGAGGGAATAATGGTTTTGATGGCACTGAAGGGATCTCTATGCTTTCAGTATTCTTCTTATTGAACTCTGCACCACAGATGATCAGTGGGTGTTGCATACAATTGCTTCAATAACATCCCACTTCAACTTCCTCTAGTAAAAGCATGATTCTTCCTTCCATAGTTAAAAGTTTTCTGCAGGAATTGAACATGTTGATGCCCTTTATTAACTTTTCTAGGTGTTAATGATTCTTCCTTCTATAGTTGAATTTTTTCTTGCAGCAGAACTTAATTTTTGCTGCCCTTTTTACGAACAACTGCATGAAATTTGGGATTTGAGCTCAGTTCTTGCTTTTGAGTACTTAAAATTAATGATCTGTACCTTGACTTATAGCTATAACTTCAAAGAACATGTTTATTTAGGCCCAAACTAGATGTTTTGTCATGTTAGTAAATTTAAACGTATTAATTGCAAACATAAAGAGGATTCAACCTTTGCCTTCTTCCTATTAGTCATTAGATAATTAACAAAGCATTCAATACATAAGAGACACTCTCTTGTTTTTTGTCAAACTTGCCTTTAAAAATCTTATACAACCTTCAGAAAACTAGCCCTCAAAGGAGGATTCTTATTTCATAGTAAAACTGAAAATATGTACAGAAATAAATAGCACTTATCTCTTTACTGTAGCAGTGCAATAAATGCACATTCTAGAAATTTTATGCCCACTGAAATTTAATAGCTCAAATCATGCCTAGAAGAATTTAGGTAATTATTGTTGGGTTTATACTCCTTGAATTTGTGCCCAAACACTTACTTTAATTTTTAAAGTTAGAATGAAGTTACAAGATTCTCTAATTTTCACATGTCAGAAACAAATATTTCTCCTGCATCCACGTTCAGCTTCTATGTAAACAACATCAACTCTGCAAATTCATGTATGCTTCAAAATCATTATTAAAGCATATTTTCTTCCTAAAATTCATATCATCCTTTCCTAATAATCGTGTTAGTATTTGTCCTTCTCAGCATCTTTATGCCTTTCCATTGCTGCAATTTTCCCTTCCGTTGAAGCTCTCTTCCTTCCTCTCGTTTTAAGTGT
The DNA here is from genome assembly GCA_034641835.2 of Pinus albicaulis. Taxonomy (NCBI): domain Eukaryota; kingdom Viridiplantae; phylum Streptophyta; class Pinopsida; order Pinales; family Pinaceae; genus Pinus; species Pinus albicaulis. Next base: position 1,647,941,889 of record CM076579.1, on the reverse strand, counting down.
GGCCAAGAATGAGTTTTCTCTTTCTTTGTCCTTGTAAAATATTGAACGAAACTTATGTTGTGTAAAATGGGTCCCATCATTGCCTTCACCAAATGAAATGAACACGCTCACAGATTAGACGTGCTCCTGGAATGCATGAAATTGTAGACACCCAGAAACGTTTTACCATCGTATTTTTCAAAGATGAAGAACATTTAGAAACGTTGCTTCAAAGTTGTACGTAAGTACGTCTTCCGCTTGTGCTTACCAAAGCGTTTTTACTTTACTTTTTTGGGCTCAGTGCTTGAATATTTTTTAGAATTGTTTGTGCTATTCTAATCGTGTTATGAAGGTTCAATTGCAGAAGATACCCGCTTTGCCCTTCATTGTACGACCGATAAGTTGTTCATAGTAGAGAACAAGACACTTGAGAAAGGAGAAAAAGAGAAGAGATTAGGTTTATCTAGGTACTTTCATTTATAGCAAGCGATACTTAAAGCAAGAGAAAGAGAGATTGCATGTATTTGTTGTGTTTCTAGCCACGTATATTCTTGGCTTCTTGCCCACCACCATATTTTCTTGTTTTTTTGGCATTTTGGGGTAATGTAAGAAAAAATCAATTTGTAAGAACATTCAATTTTCGTTTTTCCGGTTGTTTCTTCGCCATTTTTTTATGTGTTTGCGTTGCACCAAAATTATTAAAAACGTTTTTGTATTTATAGATTTGTTTTTGAATTTTTTTGGTGAATTATCGGCTCCATGTCCAAGTTCAAACCCCACGTCAAATTTAAGGAACAAGATCATCTTCTTGCCGGCAGGAGTATTGAAAATTGGCGGTTTGCCGACAAATCGGCAAATTGGCGCCCACCGGAAACCGGAACGGCAAATTGCCGGCAAATTTTGCCGGAAATTTTGCCGGAAATTTTGCCGGAAATTTTGCCGGAAATTTTGCCGGAAATTTTTTTTTTTTTTTTTTTTTTTTTTTTTTTTTTTTTTTTTTTTTTTTTTTTTTTTTTTTTTTTTTTTTTTTTTTTTTTTTGATTTTGATTTTGATTTTGATTTTGATTTTGATTTTGATTTTGATTAATTTATTTCGCATTAATTTTCAGTATTATTAAGTAATTATTAATGATAAGAGATGAATTTATTATTATTATTATTTACTTAATAATATGATGGTATGATGATCACAAGTCTATTTTGATTTTGATAGATGTGTGATTCCGTTGTTGTTCATATACACCTTAGATGTTAAGTCATCAGCTCAATCTTTTCCATTTGGTGTGTCATTTTGTGCGATCATGATGTAGCCTTCAATTGTTGTTTAACTTGTACTAAAAATATTAGAATAATCACCTACCATTACGAAGGACCATCACTCATAAAATAACATAAATGAATAAGAATAAGAAGAACCCACATTTATCCCGGATGTAGCAAGCCCGCACCATCGTTGCATATGTTTGGCCCATTTAGGTCACGCGCTCCACCTCCATTATCATCTGCCTGTTGCCTTTAATAGATATTAATCCCATTCCAAACGCTTCAATATCAAAATTGCGCAAAACCATCCGCATACGCCAGTTCAGACGTATTTGTTGTCGCTTCAACGAAAAACATCACGCAACTTCCTCCAGTGTTTTCTTCCTGCTTCGACATCATAGCCCCGCCTTCGCTTTCTCGCCCCTGACCGGGTGAGGGATGAGTCAAGACCTAATTCTCATGTTTTCGAATACACATCGTGTCTTCTTCTATTCTAAGTCCACCTTCCAGAGGGTCTCGCCTTTCTTGTTGAAATTTTCATATCTTTCGTGCTTCATCAGCAATTCTGCCTGGTCGACCGTCACCCTTCTCGGTCCTGCTCAGTGACCGCGCTCTCAGCCAGACATAGAATGAGGTGCAGAGAGGCAAGAACAATGGCCGCCGCCACCCTCCTTCCACCTTGGGCTCAAGCCTTCCGGCCTCCCATTTTGGCCACCGCGCTATTTTTGTGATACGTGTAGCTGGCCCGTGACGTTCACCCGCGATGCTGTCTTTCTACCTGGAATGCCTATCTTCCCAAGTCCACCTTCCTTTAATTATTTGTCATTTTTCCACTGTAGCTATTATCACTTAGATTAAATGACCCACACTGGGGTGGCTGTATTTCTGTTGCGGCTACTGGAGATGTCACTAAACTATAGCTCGTTCTCTCCGTTCGTGCGTGGTCCTGAGCCCCACTGTAGCTTAACTCGTTCCACATTCACAGTCCGAGCCGATAATGTGGTGTGCCCGATTACAATAAACTTTGCTTGCGGAGGAACCAGGCAGACTATAGGTGTTGATGAACGGAGGCAAGTGTTTTCCCACCCCAAGAATCTCCACTTAATCGTAATCTCGTGCTCGCTTTGTAATTGGCTGCCAGATTTGCTCGTTTGTCAAAATTGCGCTAAGATTATGTTTCTATTTGAACCACGTCACAAGCGCTTCTTTTCACCGCTATTTTAGATTTGTAGCTTCTATTTTTAATTTTGTCCATGGCGTTAAACTGTTTACACAAGGAGAAATTTGTTTCGATAATCACAGTGAAGGACCCGATGATCTCGTTAGAGGTGTTACCTTTAAAGGAATCATCATATTAACAGGATAGACCTATTTTAAAAATAATAACCTATCAGATAAACTACCATTTATTACAGGAAGGATTATTATTAAAATAATAATAATAATAAATAAAGTGAAGGATCATAATAAATAGAATATTTTATTAGTAAAAATGGAAAAAATAAATAAAGACAATTTATGAGAAAACTAATTAAAGTTAAATTAATAAAAGATGAAAATAAGAATAAAAATGCACGAAATAAGAATAAAAATGCACGATGATAAGAATGTCATGTGCTTGGAGATTCCCCTTTCTATTTTGAACAAATGAATTATATTTAATAAATGAGGAGAACGATGTGAGACATCTTTCTCTTGGAGAAATATTGGAAAGCAGATATTAGACACTAGAAAAGGTAGATGGTTGAGGGCTCAGGGTCGTCAACTAAAAAAATATATGGTGCAGTTGAGGATATGGTCTGGTGGAGAATCATCTGCCACATATTGGTTGTAGTTAACATGACTAGAGACTACTACACAATGGTTCCACATTCATGGAACTACTAGTAAGTTGCTTTCTTCATCTCATAGGTAATTTCTCACTACTCGCTACTCATGTGGATTATGCAATTGGAAGTAATGTATATTTATATTATCAATTGTTTTTATGAAATTATATATATTAATATACATGTAGATCAAGCTATTATATATGGTTTCAAATCTTGGTTCTAAACCAAATGTCTTTGCCCTTCCTAAGTAAGATATTTGAAAAAAAATCTACATTAAATCTGAAAACAAAAATATAGACATGTATATAAATCTAATTATATCAGAAAAATTAATGTATATATCTATTATAGATTTAATATGTAAATATGATTTAGAAATGAATATATAAAGAGAAACTTGAGACGAGAAACGTCAGTTAAAATTTAATTTTGAGGACTCCCTCTATATCATAATAGATCTCATTTTTCAATATTTTGTTTCAATAATTTTTAGAGACAAAAATATATTCTCTCGGTGGAATTTCCATTGAAATAGTGAAAATTTATGGTTGATGCATTTGCAGATGTAGATTCAACAATAAATTTTCATGCCCATTTATTTATGCCTTAATAATGAAAAAGAAATATGTGTATGCTAACATCACAATGCATTTTTCCATAATAGATCTACAAACCTACAATATTGATATGTAAATTTCCCATCATAATTATTAGTCAGTGGATAAAAAAAAACCAAAAGCATCAAATTATTAAATAGAAGGAACGAGGGGATTTCATGTTATAGGGTTTTAACTTAGGGAAACCAATATTTCTGGAGCTATAGCTTCATTAATGCACGAGGCAGTATATGCCACTTGTTAGATTTTGTACTTGTTATGCCACTAGTTGGATTTTGTACTTGCTAAAATCCAACAGGGGACATACACTACCCTTGTGCATTAATGGAGATATAGTTTCATTAATATTGGCCGCGCTGAGTTAGACATAATTCAATTTTCCAAGGCAAGGACTAAGCGTTACACAAGGAAAAAGTATGAAAACTTAGAAACTTGTAATTGTTGATTTGGTAACGGGAAAAGATATTGTTGGGTTGGAGAGGTAGTCTCATATGATGTAAGGGAGGACATATGGGGTGAAGTGTATATGTAATATGGGTTAGCCTTTTCCTATATGAATTTTCTTTAAGTATAGCGTATATTCTGGTATATTATATTATTCTAATAACTTGGATATAAAACATAGTCTAAATGTCAAACACATTGATTTACCTCTCTATGGAAAATTTGTTGTTTGGGAGGATGAGTTATTATTTCATTAGTTTCCAAAGTTTATTAACATTCCAACCCAACAAATTATTGTTCTTGAGGAAAATCATTGGTTTCAATTTCTTGTTGACCTTTAAGCTCAACAAATTTGTCTCTCTTTGTAAAAAACAATTAAAAAGGTATTTTTTCAAACACTAATGAAGGCAAATTTTGCCTATTTTTATACCTAAGGAAAATCACTAAGTTCAAAGGTTTTATAACCTATGAACTTAATATTTATCATCCTCAAGGAAAATCATTAATTTGGGTAACCAACAAGCTCCCTAACACAATGGCATCACCAAGCAATGTAGAAAAATAAATAAATAACATCACCAAGCATTTGAATATTTGTTTCTTAGTAGATTGATGTTGACTAGATATCTCATGTGCTAAATCGATTATTTTGGAGAGACGTTAGGCTATGGAAATTCTTGCATGGCTTGTTGAAAATCATGGTAAGGCATGCCAACTCTACTACCATCATGATCTTCTTTTAGAGAAGCTAAGGAAAAAAAAAATCTAGTACAAAAATTCAAGCTTGAAAATGGTGTAAAAAACAACCCAATATATTATTTATCCAATGACTAAAAATTAATTAAGCTTCATAAACATATGACTCATTAAAATGTCATTCGATTGTCAAACCTTTAGGTATAGGACTTATATGAGATGATATTTTTTCCAACAAGTGCTTAGAATCCCCTCCCACCTTCAAGTCGATGTCTTTGATAAATCGATATCTTTCTTCCTGAGGAAATATATCCATGTATTCCTTGAGAATTCATTTATAAATGACACATAGTACACAGAATTACCCAGTGATGGAACCGACATAGGTCCAAACACGTTATTGTGCACAAGCTCTAATATCCCTTTCTCTTAGCACTAGAGGGGAAACTCACTCGATTATGCTTCCCGTATACACAATGTTCATAGAAATCAAAATTCACAGAGAAGTTAGACATACCTTCTATCATACCATTACCATGTATTATTCTAAGGCCCTTCTCTCCAGTATTTCCAAGCCTTTGATGCCACAACATGGTATTTTCTCCAAAGACCATAAGGTTTTCAACTCCACTTTCATGAACCACAAAACTATTGCAACCATCAATAATAGTGCTATGAAAAAGATTTTACAAAGTTCCAATCTGAGATCCCCACATCAATACCAGTGCTCCTCGAACCTTTATGTAGGTATCCTTCTCGAACACAGTTTTTACACATGAATCATCCATATTGCTTACAAAAGTCAGATTTTTGGCCATTGTAGGAATATGCAGAACAACAGGAAGTGTTTTAATCCTTCCACCTTGCAACTTGAGCTTGAATTTTCCACGTCTAGCGATTCTGGACTTCCTGTCATTCCCTAAGAAGACATCACCACCATCATATTTCTTGTACTCGCAAAACCAATTCCTTTGGGGGGTGAAGTAAAAGGATGCACCTGATTCAATCATTCATGCCTCATGATCTACATGTGTACTTGAAGAAGAAGCCATGTACACATCCCCACCTTCATCTGAGGCAATTTTCACCTCTACAAACGTAGCATCATTAGATCTCTTTCCTTTCTCAAGAGATTCAGATCTACAGTCCTTTTTAAAGTTCCCTTCCTTTGTGCATTTCCAACACACCTTTATAGGTTTTCCTGGAGATTTATATCTCCCACTCGAGGACTTGGTTTTGTTTTTGTTCTAGGACCGTCCTTGTATAGACATGGCATCTCCATCTTGGTCCTCCATATTTTTCTATATCATCTCCTTTTATAGCAAGGTTGAGACTATTTCATCAAAGTTCAAGTTAGTTTTATTGCTACGTATTGCAACAACGAGAATATCCCACGAATATGTTAGAGAACATTGCAAATTGATGCACTTATACTCATCTGATTTTTTAATATCAATAGATAACAATTAGCTTACCACCGTATTAAAGGGGTTTAGATGCTCTGTCACCGAGTCTCCATCCTTCATCCTTACATTATACAACTTTTTCCATAAGAACAGTTTGTTCACCAGAGACTTAGATTGGTAAAAAGTTCCTCACTTGTCCTACAAATCCTTCATTGTGGCTCTACTTGATACATTCAACAATATTGAATCTGAGATACACAACCGTATTGTTCTCTTTTCTTTCCGATCCAACTTCACCCAGTCTGCATCTGACATTGTCATCTGTTTAGTACCTAGATCTACCATGATCCACTGATCTTTATCCACCAACAAATCCTCCATCTTTAGCTTCCAAAACTCAAAATTAAAGACCATTAAAATAGATTAAGTAAGCATGAAAAAATAGGCATGCACCAAAAATAGCACTGTGGGCCCCACCCTAGTGTAGGTGCTTAATGCAGTAGGCGTGGGTGCTGAAATTTTCTTTTTGAATCTCAACACTCCCTCTAAACAAGAAAGGGATTATCCTTCACCACAATCCTGTCTCTATGGTATTCAAATTTTCTCCTAGTGAGTGCCTTCATCAGAATGTCTTCGTCCTAATCTTCCGTGGGGATGTATTGAAGCAAAATTATTCTTCTCTGCACACAATATATGATATGATGGTACCCGATATCTATATTCTTGGACCTATCATGAAACATAGTATTAATTGAGAGTTTAATGAAACTCTAATTATCACAATGAATCACTATCGGATCCATCTGAGAACCAAGCAAACCAACCAAGATATTTCTCATCTAGATAGCCTCACATGCAGCTTGACTTGCTGCCATGTATTCCGCTTCCGCTGAACTAAGTGCCACAGACCGTTGCTTCATTTTGTACCAAGAAACTATTATCGATCCAATGCTCAATATCCCTCCTGATGTGATCTTTTTGTCTGATGGACTACCATCCCAATCTGCATCCGTGAAGCCATGCAGCTTCACTCTCTCTTTCCATTTGTACCAAATTCCATACTTTGATGTGCTCCTCAGGTATCTCAGGACATGCTTCCCCGCCTTCTAAAATAGCTTGGTAGGCTTAACGAATCAGCTAGTTAACTACATATCAAATTTCTGGTCTTGTGTTCACTAGATACATTAGCAAACCCACTAACTATCGGTAGACAGTAGCATCCACTACCTGTCCAGAAGTAACTTCCTCTTTCCTCAAATTTCCTAGAAGATGAGTATCCATGGATTTGCAGATATCCATGTTAAATTTATCCAATATCTCCTTTGCGTACTTTCCTTGAGACACAAAAATTTCAACATCTCGCTGCCATATTTCCAATCCAAATAAATAATGAAGGAATCCCATGTCCTTCATTTCTAACTCCCTTGCAAGATCCTCCTTGTAGGAGTGTATCAGTTGCTCATGACCAGTAAAAATTAAATCATAAACATAAAGAACAATGATCAATAACTTAATCTAAACCACAATCTGGTACAGGTTTGCATGTGCTTCACTTTTGGTGAAGCCCAGTCTAGTGAAATAGTTGTTTATCCGAGTGTACCAAGCATGGGGTGCTTGCTTCAGCCCATACAGTGCTCTGTTGAGTCGGTACACATGCGACTCACTGTTAAATATTTGAAAACCTTTAGGCTACTCTATGTACACCTCTTCCTCAATGATCCTATTGAGAAACACATTTTTCACATCCATCTGATGAATGTGCCAGCCCATCTGTGCTGAGAGTGAAAGGATGGATCTTATGGAAGAGTACCTTGCGACAGGTGGAAAGGTCTCATCATAATCTATCCCCTTGATTTATGAGAACCTTCAGGCCACAAATATGACCTTGTATTTCTCCACACTCCCATCTTTTCTTTACCTTGTAGATCCATCTCGATCCAACCACTGATTTGTCGATGAGTCTTCAAACTATCTCCCATGCACTATTCTTGAAAATGGAGTCATACTCCTCCACCATTGCATCAACCCAAGTTGGATGTTGCACTTCTTCCTGAAAGGAAGATGGTTCAGTCACAATACATTTTCTCATAAGAGCCATGTATCCAGTAAATTTGTCAGGAGACTATCTCTGTCTGCATTGTGAATTAGGGGCTGCTACATTCTCTGCAGCATCAAGTCTCAATCTATCAGCTTCCGTGGTGCGCCTTCTTCCATTTCTGATGGATGGCTCAACATGAGTGCTTTCCTCCACTCCATGATCCTCTGAATGTGGCTGATCCACACCTTCAAGCTCATTCTTGGCAACCAACAGTTCCTCCTCTTCATGCAGGTCCACCTCCCTCTCAAGGGACAATCGCATGGTTTTCTCCTCATCAAATTTTATATCTCGTTGCACAACAGTCATTCTGTTGTTTGGAAAATACACATGATAATTATGGGGTGTTTCAATGTGCCCCAAAAAAAGCCTGATCTCATCTGTCAGTTCTTGCTTCTTCCTGGCATCCTTGGTCACATGCACATAAAAAAATGAGCCAAAAATCTTAAAGTGTGAAACATCAGGATTCTTACCAGTGAAAACCTCTTCAGGTGTACTCATGCCAAGTATCTTAGGAGGAAAACAGTCCAACACATAAATCGTTTTGTTTCATGCTTCCGCCCACAGATGCATCGGTAGGCCTTGAGCATGCAACATCAATCATGTTGCACCCACAATAGTTCTTTTATTTCTCTCTGTGACCCCATTTTGCTGTGGGTTATGAGGCACTATGAGTTCACTTGAAATTCCTTCTTTGTTGCAGAATTTCTTGAATTCATTAGAGATGTATTTTCCACCATTATCGCTCTTAAGAGCTTTCACTTGCTTCCCCGAATCTTTCTCCACCAGTGCCTTAAACTCAAGGAAATTAGAGAATGTCTAATCTTTCTTCTGCATGAATAATATTCAGCAATTACGATAACATTCATCAAACAATATTACATAGTACTTATGTTTTTCTGTGGAAGAAACATATAAGTGTCCACACACATTTGTGTGAACTCTCTCAAGGATCCCTAAAGCTAGGTTTTCCTTCTCATGAAAGGTGGGCTTTACATAATTCCCCATGGTGCAACCCTTGCAAGATATAACTGAGAAAGTGTTCCCATTGGAAGTCCAGTAGAAATATGTTGCATGACTTTCAAGGCTCCATGGTGAAGATGACCCAATCTCATGTGCTATAATTTTCTCTCATCCTGGCTCACCACTTTGTCTGCCTTGCCCATCATTACTACACAGCCATATACCTCCAGCTTGTAGAGATTCTTAAATTGAATCCCTATCCTCTTGGCTTGTCATGTATTTTATGTCGCAGGAAAGTTTTTCCTTCATTAAAAACAACATCATAGCCTCTATCCTCTAACATTGTGATTGAGACAAAAAAAAATTCAAACCCAGTACATGCATTAGATATTTTAATTGAAATGGTTTACCTGAATTTATTTGAAATGTAATAGCAGTAATACTAGTATCACTATACCATCTATCATCCCCCATTTCGATATGCATTGGTAGATACTTCTCCTCTAGGTCACTGAAAAGTTCCTTGTCTCCCATCATGGGAAAGGAAGCGCCACTATCCAAATACCACACCGATCCCAATGCACTTGACACCATGCATGCGATCAATGAAAATTCAAGCTAAAATTGCGAGGAAAGGGCCTCACCAACTGTAGATCCAACAACCTTCTTGTTCTGCTTCTTTTGTCGACAATTAGTAGCAAAATTACCATGTTCGTGATAGTGAAAACACTTCACCTTGGACATGTCCTGCTTCTTGCGATTCGTGGACTCGGATTTGGAATGGAATTTACTCCCCTTCCCCTTCTTCGCCTTGGAATAAAAAGCACAATCCTCTTCATCTTCATGCTTATATGAAGAGCCATCTCTGGTGTTCCGTCTGAACTCCTCCTGCACCAAATCTGACCACAGTCATTCCCAATCTGGAAATTTTTCCCGTCCATTAACAAATTTTTCATAACTGTACCAACTCTTAGGAAGTCATAGGAGAGCCAAACTCACCAAATCATGATCAACGAGTGTTACTCCAATGCTCCCCAATTCATCCTAACATTGGACAAAATTTGTTAGCTATTTTGGAATGGTATCACCCTTTTCCATCTTGATCTTCCTGAGTTCATCTTTGAGCACCAATTTCCTATGGTCGTTGCTGCTCTCGAATAGATCCATCAAAGACTTCCACATTGCATATGGTGTGGCTTTCCCATGGAGGCTTGAGACAATGTGGTCTCGTACTCCCTCCAATAGGATCCTCCTTGCCTTTACCACTTTCTTTTGCCATGCATCAAAATTTGCAGCATCTATCACAACGGGTTTAGGAATGTCATTGTCAATGAATTCCTTCAAGCCATTTTCTTTGAGTAATGCCTCCATGATGTCCTTACAAGAAATATATTTTGAGCTACCCTTAAGTGCATACTCCAACCTCAAGCCATCTAAATCCATTGAGATGTTGAATCAGCTGTAGCACCAAGAAATTATTTCTACATATTCGAATTCTATCTAGTCACAAACTCAGCTCCTGCTTCACTTTTGCAATATTCTTTGCTCTGATACCATGTAGAAATTATAAAAAAAGAATGTATATCTTGGATTCACCCAATATAACAATGTACTAAAGTTAAATACTAAATCACTTCTGCAAATATTTTGTGGAATTAAAAACACAATCGCTAATCATGTAAAGAAAAGAAGAATAAAATCACACACAACATAGATAATTTCCCACGCAAAGATTTCTGCTCAAAAATCCACTATCTTCTATTGTATATTCAACATGGATCATGAAACAAATGCAATGTCTAATCTTATCACAAGAGTCTCCAACACTCAACTATCTGTCTCACACTGTCCTCACAGAAATCTGGCCAATACTTAGTCAATTTTTAGCCTCCTGATAGCCTTCCTGCCTTCCACAATCCCTAATGGATCAGATCCCTAAAATATATGAATTATGCCCTTCCTTTACTGCGCAAGTATCATGGGAATTCCAATGGGTGTTTGATTTCATGTGTGCAAACCAATAATGTCACAACTGATAGTCAACTTCCCTTTCACCTACATCTCAACTGGGTCTCATTAGCGGATTTTTGAGGTCTAAAATGGGCCTCCTAAGGAAATAATAAAATAATAGCTAAACCAATAAAATAATATTTATGAATTTACTGTTCACTTTTTACACCACATCCATGTAACCATAGTTAAATTCAATTCAAAAGTTGTACCAAAATAAAATTAATAAAAAAATTGTATTGATGTGACTATAAATAAGAATGAGCTTTTCAAGAAAAAGTCATTATCATTGAACAACTAATGCATTTGTCCTTTGTACTTAAATAAGTTAAAATAAAATATAAGTATAAATTTATAAATTCTCAATTATATTAGATGCTACTCATTAAAATTCATATTATTTAAATTGTATAATAACATGTAATGAATATACTATATAAAAATAATATATTGTAACATCATATAATAAATGTATAGGGATATGCATTGTTTCTTTCAAGAAATATGAAATGACAATAATATATTTTTATTCAAAAAGTGTGAAATGACATTTATTATGAGTACTTTACTTTGACTTTAAAAGTACTTAGAGCACTACCATGGTTAATCATGAGTTTTTATCCACCATTGAGAATGTGACAAGTAAATATCTTTAACTCAAGCAATGCCACCTCAACCATTAGGGATGATGTTATCCCCTAAAATTTGATTGGTTCTCATAAAGTGAATTTTGATTTTACATTTTCCTTAGAAGGCCCATTTTAGACCTCAAAATTCCCCTAATGCCACTAGATCTGACATGCATGCAGCTAATAATAGTAAATCCTCAGTATCATGTGAGATCACTGATTGTGAATTAATTAATATTTAATTCACTTGATCTCTCACTAGTGTATCTTCAGTTACAACTAGCACAACTGAGTTTAACTCACTTAACTAAGTTAAAATGATTACAACATGCATTAACTAATCCACCACTGCGCTTAGAACTCTGTTACAACTAGAATTACTCTGCATGCCTCACCAACTACCTCTAACTCGAAATCCACTAGCTAACTTAGTTTATCACACTCATTTAACTGTTAGAATCTATTTTGAGATTTAGATTACAGTTTATTGTCCATTTCTAATTAAAGGATAACTAAAAATAGACATGCACCAAAAATAGCAATGTGGGCCCCACCCTAGTGTAGGTGCTTAATGCACTAGGCATGGTTGCTGAAATTTTCTTGTTGAATCTCAACATTAAGAACTAAACCATTGGTCAACAATTGCTTCAACTTCTCAAATCTAGCTACACATTCTTCTTTCCATTCAAACTTCTTACGTTTCCTCTGCTTCTGTATTAACCTACTAATCCCATAAATGATCTGACTTCCTCCAAAATATTAGGAGCTACACACTCCATGATGGCTCTTATCTTTTCTGGATCTATTTCTATGCCTTCCTTGGAAACAACATGTCCCAAGTAGTGTACCTTTTTTTGGAAGAAACTAAATTTTATAAGCTTACTTTAAAAATCCTACTCTCTTAGCAATCTCAACACTACTGCAAAATGTTCAACATGATTTTCTTAATTTTTATAATATACAACTATGTAATCAATGAATACAATAAAAAACTTTTCCAGATAAGGATGTAACACATTATTGATCAAAAACATAAAGGTAGCTGGGGAATTAGTCAAATTGAATGGAACTACAACAAACTCATAATGCCCATGCCTGGTCTTGAATGCAGTCTTGTATATTTCCTCTTCTTTGATGTGTACCTGATGATATCCTGATCTCAAGACGATCTTAGAGAAAATTGTTGCTTCCTTCAACTGATCGAACAAGTCATCAATATGAGGTAATGGATACCTATTTTTGATCGTCACTTTGTTTAGCTACTTGTAATAAATTCACAACATGATATTACCATCCTTCCTTTGTATAAAATAGAAAAATGATATTCTCTCTGATCTTGTAATGTACTAAAACAAAATATTGAATCCTTCTACAATTTCAGGAAACAAAAAATAGTCGCACAATCACATAACAAGTAAGATAAAGAAACAATAAATTGCACAACACAGTATGTATCTGGGGAAAGCACACTACCCAAAACCCTGCTATCTGTATATTTTATAAATTCAAGGCCAAGAAACAATACAATTTTTTTCTCTCACCAAGAAACTCGTGCACTCTACCAACTGTCTCACTCTAATCTAGGAAAAATCATTCAAATGCTTAACCAATTCTCAGCCTCTACTAAGTCAACCTTTATCAGACATTATTGGAGGAATTTTCACCCTATTAAATATAAAATTCCTTGGAATTTATTGCGCAATGCATCACAAGCTTCCTCGTGACTCTATAACTAATCTGTACAAGTTTCTAATTATAAAATTGATAGTTATCATCCCTTTAACCTCAGTCTCAACTAGCCCTTCCTTAGAAGTGACATGCAACAAATATTTATAGTGAACTATTAGTTAATTGGTTGATCACTACTTGTGAATTAAAAAATATTTAATTCACTGGACCTCTCATTAGCTCATCCCTCAGTTAGAACTATTTAAACTAATTTTATATCAATTTCATGAGTTAACTAACTACAACTCACAAATAAATATAATCGGACCCCCTTAAATCATCGGAGAAATCTACATGCCTCCTCGCTAACCCTAAACTCAAATTTCCTAGGCTAATTCAGTCATTCTAATTTAGTTAACTAATACAATTGGTCATGAGATGAAATTACAATTTATCTTACAATTTAATTAATGGAAAATTAAATCAACTTCCCCCTTAGGTTCCATTTCAACAGTCCCTCTCAACAATAAAGGGATTACCTGCTCCCCTGATATTTTTTCTGTGGAATTCAAGATTTCTTGTTTCCAACACCTTCGTCAAGATGTCTTCATCCTGCTTCTCTGTGGGAATTTAATCTAATGACATAATCCACCTCTCGACATAATCTCTGAGATGGTGATACCAGATATCAATATGCTTGGACCTGTCATGGAATACTGGATTAATCAAGAGTTTGATGCAACTCTGGTTATCACATTGTATCATTGTCAGATCCATCTATCAACCAAACAAACCAACAAGTATTTGTGCACGTTGCCTGATTGGATACCATGCACTCTTCCTCTGCTAAACTAAGTGCAAATGATCTTTGTTTCTTGTTACACTAGGAAATTGTTGCTGATCCTATGTGGAAGATGCCCCCTAATGTGCTCTTAATGTTGGATTGATGCTCTTCCCAACATCGGTGAAGCCTTGAAGCTTCACTCCCTTTGTATATATGTACCATAATCCATACTATGTAGTTCCTATGAGATATCTCAAAACATTCTTCCATGCCTTCTGAAAGATCTTGGTAGGCTTAACCATAACTTGTATCAACTGGTTAACTGTGTCGCATATGTCAGGTCATGTTTTCACCAAATACATGAGTGAACCCACAAGCTACTTGTAAACAGTAGCATCATCTACTTCACCCGAAGTAGCATCCTCCTTCCTCCAGTTTCCTACTAGAGGAGTCTTCATGGGTTTGCTGCCCTCCATATGGAACTTCCTCAAAATCTCCTTGGAATACTTTCTCTAAGATACAAATAGCTCCCCATCTCTTTGCCATATTTCCAATCCTAGGAAATAGTACAAGAGCCCCATGTCCTTCACCTCAAATTCTCTTTAAAGATCCTCTTTTCAATACTTTATGAACTGCTCATCCCCTCTCACTATCAAATCATTGAAATAAATTAAAATAATCAAAAGCTTACTAGCAACCACAATATGATATAGTTTCAAATCTGCTTCACTATTGGTGAATCCAAACTCTGTGAAATAGTTATTGACTCATGTGTACCAAGCACGAGGTGCTTGCTTCAGCCCATACAATGCTCTCTTGAGTCTGCACACATGTGACTCCCTGTCTAAGGTCTCAAAACCTTCTAGTTGTTCAAAGTACACCTCTTCCTCAATAACTCCATTGATAAAGGTTGTCTTTACATCCATCTGATGTATCTTCCATCCCATTTGCATTGAGAGTTCAAGGATGGATCTAATAGGTGAATACCTTGCAACTGGTGCAAAATTATCATCATATTCAATTGCCTAAACCTGAGAGAACCCTCTGGGCACAAATCTAGCCTTGTGCTTCTCCACACTCCCATATGATGTTTGCCTCACCTTGTAGACACACCTAGATCCTACAACTGACTTCCCCACTAGTCTTGGGACAACTTCCCATGCATTATTTCTTTTAATTGAGTAATGCTACTCAATGATGACATCAACCCACACTGGTTTTTGCATTTCTTCCTCGAAATAGGATGTTTCTATCTCAATACATTTGTTGATAAGAGCCATGTATCCAGTGTACCTCTTTGGGGACCTTCTCTACCTGCGCTGTGATGTGGGCGCTCCTACATTACCTCTCAAATCTACCTCTCTGGTGTGCTTCTTTCCATATATGGTAGATGGCTCTACATAAGTGGTTTCTACCACTCTCTCTTCCTCTTCTTGTGGCTACTCCACATCCTAAGGTTGATTATTTGGAGCCAAGATCTCCCCAACTTCATGAAACTTCATCTCCCTCTCAAGGGAAATTTGCATAGCTTTGTATTCTTCGAGATTAACATCTCTTCTTACCACTATAATCCCATTTTTTGGAAAGTACACCTGATAGTTTTGAGGTGTATCATTGTACCCCACAAATATCCCCAACTTTGTTGTTGGCTCTAGTGTCTTCCTAGCATCTTTGGTTACATGGCAGTAAACAGATAAACCAAAAATTTTAAAATACGACACGTCTCGTATCTTACCTAAAAATGCCTCCTGTGGTGTAATCATCCCAAGTATCTGATGAGGGCTTCCGTTCTTCACAAATATTTTTGTATTGCATGATTCCACCCACAAATGCAATGGAAAGCCCTGATCATGCAACGCAACTCATGATGCTCCCATAATAGTTTTATTCTTTCTTTCTGCAAGACCATTCTATTGTGGGTTATGAGGTGCTATCAATTATCTTTTAATTCCTTCTGAGGCACAAAATTTTTTAAATTCATTAGAGGTGTATTCTCCACCATTGTCGCTCCTCGGAGCCTTCACCTTCTTCCCCATATCTTTCTTGACAAGTGCATTGAACTCAAAAAACTTGGAGAACGTCTAATATTTCTTATGCATGAATAAAATCCAACACTTTATTGAAAAATAATCAACAAAAATCACATAATACATGTTCTTTGTTGTGGAATATATCGAGAACGATCCACACATATCTGAGTGAACTCTCTCAACAATCTCCTTGGATTGGCTTTCCTTATCGTGAAAGGTCACTTTGGTAAAGTTCCCCAATGTTATAAGTTAATTTGGGAATCATCCTTACGACCAGTATGAACAAGTTCTATCATCCCCTAATTCAACACAAACAGGGTCTATCATCCCCTAATTCAGTTGCTACATGCCCTAGAGAAGTCATTCCACTGATGGCTTTAATTCATGAGAGTTTCAATGTTTGAAGTATAATTAAAATGACCCATTGACTCATCAACGCTCCTATAAATTTTCCTATTTGCATTGAAAATCACTTACCCCCATGCAAGGGTGCTCTACAAATAATTTCTCGACACTTAAGGGTGCGTTGGTCTCCTGGGAGCGAAATCATCATTGTGCCGAGAATCTCCAGATGTCCAGTGCCTTCTAGAAGAGCTCATAGGTTTCATAATTCGAATACATGTGTTCATCCATCACCATTGAACCTAGAAACATGTCTCATATATTATTATAAATCCATTCAATATTATTTATTGAGAAACTACCTACAATTTCCCTATAAATTGAGCACTCATCTAAGTGCAAGCGAGGAAGAAATTTATGTAGTGTTATGCTGTTGGATTCTCAATTCTTGAGAGCTGAAGTACTATGATGCTTCTGGATTGATGCTTAGTGTGATGAGTATGGGATGAAATTGGAGCAGGTTGACAGTGAACTGATCGACTGGTTGTAATTTGTCACTCCTAATACTGCAAAAAAGATATTTGTTCTTTCTCCCATATATGCATTTTCTTCTTGTGAATGAATTCTCAATATGTTCATATATTCTCAGATTTAGTTAGTTCAATATGGTTATGATAAATATATATTGTATATTTGTATCGTCGTGTGTTGTCTTATGGTTTTAATTGTAGGTATTGATCTGGTGATTTTAGTTCGATCCAAAGCGAAAAAAATGATGAAAGAAGAAGAACGAGAGTGAAGGATCACAAGTAAGTCTCTTCATCTTTTGTTTATCTGTTTATTATAGAGAGAAAAGAATTTGCCTTCCTTTGTTCTTTTGAGTGAAGGAACACCACACTCAGGGAAGAGTAGTTTATCCATAGAATAGAATTCCTCATACTAATATTTTATTGTGTGTTGTGAAACCAGCTCCAAAAATAAAGAAAAGAGATATCAACGCCTTATAAATAAGCCACTTTGAGGGGGAAACCTCCAATACATTACATGGATGAACAATTCTTGGATGATACAAATTACAAAACCTTCTTTCTATATATAAGATTCCATGGGGCCACAATGTAATCCTAGCCGACCTAACAATAATAATTTAAGGGCACAATAATAACAATATGGGGGTTACAAGGGTACAATAATAACAATAAGGGGGTTACACTAACAACAATCAGGGACTATACTAGTAATATAGGGACCTAACATGTCCCTCTCCTTGAAAAAAGTGTTTTCCTCAATTCTTGAGCAGCTTTGGGTGCTTCTGTATAAAATTCTCATCTTCCCATGTAGAATCTTTAGTGGGTAAGTTCTTCCACTTGATGAGATACTCTGAAATTGATCGATTTTGTAGCTATTGAGTTCTTGTTTATGTGACCACTTCAAGTTCCAATATGATTTTTCCTTCCTCATCAACTTCTGGAAATCTTGTTTGAACTGGAATATTTTCACCTATAACCTTCTTTAAGCATGAAACATGGAAAATTGGATGCACTCGTGAAGAAGCAGGAAGCTCCAATTTGAATTCCATAGTACCAATATTTTGTAACACCTTGTAAGGACCATAGTACTTTGGCGATAATTTATTATCCTTCTTAGCTTTCTTGAGGGACATCTTTTTGTATGGTTGTAGCCGTAAAAATAACCAGTCTCCTACATCAAAACTTCTCTCGCTACGATGTTGATCTACTTGTTGTTTCATTCGATTTTGTGCCAAATTCAGGTTGTCCTTTAAGAGTTGGAGAACTTCTTGTTGATGCTCGATGTGATCTTCCACTACTTGAACCTTCTAATTTTCTCTTAAAGATGATGTGATGGATGGTGGATGATATCCATAAAGTGCCATAAATGGGGTCATTTTTGCTGCAGTATGGAAGGAAGTGTTATACCACCATTCGGCAAGAGGTAACCACTTGACCCATTGTGTTTGTTTATCAGATACAAAACAACGAATATATCCTTCCAAACATTTATTTACTATCTCAGTTTGACCATCGGATTAAGCATGATAAGATGAGCTATGAGCTAATTGAGTACCCAAACAAGAAAATAACTCCGTCCAAAAATTTCCAGTAAAAATGGGATCTCTATCGCTCACAATAACACTTGGGTTTCCATGTAGCTTTTGAATTGTGTCCATAAATGTAGTAGCAACTGTACTTGCTTTAAATGGATGAGATAATGCACAAAAGTGTGCATACTTGGTAAGTCTATCAACTACCACCATGATGACACTCTTTCCTTTAGACTTAGGTAAACCTGTGATAAAATCCATTGAAATGTCCTCCCAACATTGACTTGGAATGGATAAAGGTTGTAGAAGACCTCGGGTCTTAATTGTCTCAACTTTATTCTGCTGGAAAACCAAACATTCCACCACAAACTTTTGAATATCAGATTTAAGGCCATCCCAAAAAAATTCTTTCTTCACCCTGTGGTATGTTTTTAGAAATCCTGAGTGTCTTCCTAAAGGAGAAGTGTGCAATTCCAAAAGAATATTTTGTTTTAGTTGGGAATTCTTACAAATATATAAGCGATATTTGTACCATAAGGAATAAATTTTCTAACTAAATGTATCAGATGTACTAGGATCTTGCTGCAACTTTTGAATGAGTGTCCACACTTCTTCGTCCTTCTTCCATTCATCTCTTGCTTCAGTTTTCCAATATGGTTGGATAATAGAAATGGCACAAAGAAATACTTCCACCTCTTCGTCATTTCTTGAGAGTGCATCTGCAACAACATTTAGCTTCCATTTTTTGTAGATTATTTCAAAGTCATAACCCAAAATCTTTGTGACCCATTTTTGCTGCTCTTCTGAAGATATTCTTTGTTCCAAAAAATGTTTAAGACTATCATGATCATTTTTTACCTTGAAGTGTCTTCCCATTAGGTAAGTTCTCTATTTCTTTAGTGCGTGCAGTATTGCTAACATTTCCTTCTCATAAATAGGTTTCTGTAAATACTTTCCTTTGATTTGATGACTTTCAAAAGCAATGGGTATTCCTTCTTGCATTAAAACAACACCAATTCCATTTCTTGAGGCATCACATTCCACAATAAAGGTTTTTGTGAAGTCTGGCGTAGCTAAGACTGGTGCTAGGCACATTGCCTCTTTAAGATGTTCAAAGGCCTTAGTTGCTTCAGAAGTCCATGAAAATGCATCTTTCTTCAATAATGTTGTTAGAGGTGCTGCTATTCTTCCATAATTCTTAACAAACTTGCGATAATAGCCTGTTAACCCGAGAAATCCTCGCAACTGCTTTATCGTCTTAGGGACTTTCCATTCCTTAATGGCTTTAATTTTGTTAGGGTCTACTTTAACACCCTCGTGAGATATAATATGGCCCAGATATTCCACCTCTTGTACTCCAAAGAAACATTTGGATTTTTTTGCATATAATTGTTTCTCCTGCAATAGTTTGAGCACCCTGTCAACATGTTCAACATGATCCTTCCAAGACCTGCTGTAGATTAGTATATCATCAAAAAATACTAGCACAAATTTTCTAAGGAAGGGTTTGAAAATCGAATTCATCAACCCTTGAAATGTAGAAGGTGCATTGGTAAGTCCAAAAGGCATGACCAAAAATTCATAATGACCCTCATGAGTTCGAAATGATGTTTTCGGAATATCTCCAGTCTTCATTCTAATTTGATGATATCCGGAACAAAGATCCAACTTGGTAACATAAAGTGCTCCATGTAATTCATCAATCACAGGAATGGGAAATTTATCTTTAATGGTGAGCTTATTGAGCTCCCTATAATCTAGACACACGCGCCATGATCCATCCTTCTTGTGTACCAGTACTATAGGAGCAGAGAAAGAACTTTGATCAGGTTGAATTATACCCGCCTCTAACATTTCTGCAATCATACGTTCAATTTTTCTCTTTTGGACATAAGGATATCTATACGACCTGATGTTTGGAGGAACACTTTCTGGAATCAAATGACTAGCATGATCATTATCACGAATAGGCGGGAGTCCTTTGGGAGTTTCAAAAGCCTTGGAATGATTGTCCAAGACTTTTTGGAGATCTGTAGAAATAGATGATTTTTATGTTGGAACTTCTAGTGAGCATAATTGTGCAATTATGCCTCGTTTTTCTTTCTTTAGAAGCTTTGACATGACATTAGATCTTATTATATTTCCTGCCTTCCCTAAAATACCCCGTAATTTGACTTCCTTTCCTTCTAAAAAAAATTCAAGAAAAGTTCTTGAAAATTAAAAGCTATCATCCCCAAAGATTGTAACCATTGTACTTCTAGTACAACATTAACACCTCCCATAGGAATGGAAAGAATTGGACTATTCAATACATATTCCCCCATGGTTAGCTTGATATTATGGAATTTTCCAGAGAAATTTATAGTTCCTCCATTTGTAACCATCGCTTGACATTCTGGTGCTGGGTATAGGAAACAATTCAATTCCTTGGCTACCTTACAATGAATAAAATTATGGGTACTACCTAAATCAATCAACACTATTACCTTTTTCTTCTTGATATGTCCTTCTATCTTGAGAGTTTGAGGAGTGGTAATTCCTGCCAATGCATTACATGATATGGTTAGACTCGTTTCTTCCTCTTCTAGGGTTGGTTCCTGGTGTATATCCTCTTCTTGTTCATTTTCTTCTTCCTCTTCACAAACTATGTAAAATAATTTCTTCTCAGCACACTTATGACCTTTAGTGTATTTTCTATCACAACTGTAGCAAAGCCCTTTTTCTCTTTTTTCTTCCAATTGTTGTGGTGTCAATCTTGTAGGTTGTGGAAATCTAGGAGTAGCAACACTTCCCTCTTTATAGAAGTGAGTGGTAGGCTTCCTTGTCGCCATAATTTTACATTCAATTTTTCTTGCCAACCTGAATGCCTTCTCCAATGAATCAGGTTCCAAAACACGAACTTCATTTTGGATGTTATCCTTTAAAGTACCTATGAAGAGATCAATTCTGTGTTCCTATGGAATATCAGTTACCCTTATATTCAATTTTTGGAAGTCCACAATGTGCTCCCCCACTAAACCCTTTTGTTTGAAATTTATCAATTGGCTAAAGAAGGTGTTGCTCTTTGTATCCTCATAATGTGCTATCATTTTCTCCGTAAAAATTGACCAAGTGAAAAAATTTTTACGGGAGCAAAGCCATCGATACCATAAAAATGTATTTTGTTCTAAATTTAAAGTTGAAATGCGTACCTTTTGTGTGTTTTGCACATTATTGAGATCAAAATATTGCTCCATCTGTAGTATCCATGTTACAGGATCCTTTCCATAAAACTTTGTCATATCCATTTTTGGAATATGGTGGTTCTCCCTGCCAACATTAGAGTTTATGAAATCATGATTAACATTTATTTTGTTCTCATCATGATTTTCCTCTTCTAGCTTTTCACCATTAGGAAACATTTGTTGTATCAATTTTGTCAAACCTTCCATGTCTGCTTTTAGATCATTCTTCATTTTTTCCTTTTTTTCATCGATCTTAGATTCCATGTCATCCATCTTAGATTCCATGCCAGCTTCCATGCCATCTATATTAGCTTCCATTTCATTCTTCAAACCATCCATATTAGTTTCCATGCCTTTCTTCAAAACTTCCAAGTCATTGTTTTTGCTCTTTGCAAGAGCGAAATTTGTTTCACTTGCTCTTGTAAATTTGATATGTCATGTTTCCATTCTTCGTCTTCATGAGTCATAGTAAAGCCTTCTAAAGGCTTAATGGGTGTTGAATTATTTTTAGTGGCCATTTTAGAATCTAATACTGATATATATTCTACAATATGCCCTTGGAATCAATTCAACTTGATTCTTCAAATAAGACTTATGCAATTCGGGAAAAAAAATACACACCTTTTACTTGCTTTTGAGGAGCTCTATATTGAATTGAATTATCTCTGTAATTGTAGATCCTAAATATCTGAAATTCAGCCTTGTAGTAGCCCTCTGAAGCTTCTTTCAAATTTCACAGGTCTAACCTAATTTGGATTCTTCAAGGAAAATTTATGTCCAATCTCCCACAATGGCCCAATTATGGACTGGTTTAGTAGAACAAACTTGTACAACTTGCCACTTGTCACAGTTTCATCCTTTGGCTCTGAAATTGATAGACAAGAAACTGCAGTCTGTTTACTTGTGGCCACATTTTATAGCATTCCAATCCGATGCTCAAAGAGAGATTTATGAAGGTTTTCCCACGATAACCTCTTTGAGATGAAATTCGTGAGCCTGAAAAAGACCTAACTTCCACAGATCATATCTCTGAAAATATTGCGAACTGAGCTCTGAACGTTTGTAAAAATGTTCGTCAGGATTTCAGCTTCACTCTCTAAATATTTCAGCTTCTAAAACATCGTAGAAAAAATGTTATAGTGCAAATACTGCGATGACCTGGTTAGGTTAAATTCAGGAGCCTGCAAAAAGCCCTAAATTCCACAGTTCATATCTCCAAAAATATTTCGAAACAAGCTCTGACATTTTGTGACAATGTTTTTCAGGATTTTGGCTTCACACTATAAAAATTCAGCTTCTGAACCTTCATAGAAAAAAATTTATAGCGAAAATTCCACGATGACCGGTTTGGAGGAGTGAAAAACCTAGAATCCAAAGCTCTGATACCAAATGTTGTGAAACCAACTCCAAAAATAGGAGAAAAGAGATATCAACGCCTTCTAAATAAGCCAATTTGAGGGGGCAACCTACAATACATTACATGAATGAAAAATTCTTGGATGATACAAATTACAAAACCTCCTTTCTATATATAGGAGTCCATGGGGCCACAATGTAATCCTAGCCGACCTAACAATAATAATTTAAGGGCACAATAATAACAATATGGGGGTTACAAGGGGATAGTAATAACAATAAGGGGGTTACACTAACAAAAATAAGGGACTATACTAGTAATATAGGGACCTAACACTGTGTCAACCTCATTAAAAAATGAATCAGGTGATGAGGATAGTTCTTTCCTGTGTCAACCTCATTAATTGAAACATGTTCCCTTGAGGATGGTTCTTTTACTATGTCAACCTCATTAAAAATGAATCAGGTGATGAGGATAGTTCTTTTACTGTGGCAACCTTGTTAAATGAAAAACAGGTTCCCATGATGATAGTTCTTGTACTGTGTCAACCTCGTAAAAAAATGAATCAGTTCCATGAGGATAGTTCTTTTACTGTGTAAACCTCATTAAAAAATGAATCATTTCATGAGCATAGTTCCTTTTCTTTTGTCAAGCTCGTTAAATGAAACAAGGTTCCATGAGCATAGTTATTTTCATCTGTCAAGCTCATTAAAAAATGAAACAAATTCTCTCCTAATTAAGTCGAGTGTTTTATATGATATCGTAAATGAACATTCATTCCATCCAGGTATTAATAAGAAATAATCTACGTAGGTGAATGAAATGAAGCTTCGCGGGCATATGCTCTTCCAAGTTAGGCTCGGGTTCATTGAAAAATATCTCAAGCACAATTTTCTTTGTTTCAATCTTATGTAAAAATGAAACCAATATCAAGCACAATTTTCCTACGTTTCAAGCTTGTGTAAAAATGAAACCACTCTCAAGCATAGTTTTCCTCTGTTTCAAGCTTGTATAAAAATGAAACCTATCTCGAGTCCATTTCAGATTTTATTTTCAAGACTTGTTTAACTCATGAAAATCCTGAGCTTCTTTTGCTATTCTTTTCATTCTCATAAAAACATGAAAATGCCAAGTTCTTTTCGTTTTTTCCTTCTTGTAAATTAAATTGGAAGTTGGTGATATGAGTACATTTTTATCACTTTTTCGAACTCGTTAAAACTTACGACAAAGCAAAACCTCAAAGAATACTTTTATCATCTTTTTTCAAACTTTGTTAAACATGAAAAAGGTACTCAAAGCATACTTTTATCATATTTTTTTGTGCTTTATTAAACATGAAAAATGAATTCAAAGCATAATTTTATCATATTTTTTCGAGCTTTGTTAAACATGAAAAAGGTATTCAAAGCACACTTTAATCTATTTTTCGAGCTTTGTTAAACATGGAAAAGGTATTCAAAGAACACTTTTACCTATTTTTAGAGATTTTTTAAGTGTGAAAAGGGAACCCCCTTGGAGTTCTCTTTCAGCTCTTTTTAGACTCTATAAACATGAAAATTTTGTTGAGCACCTGTCATTTCGAGCTCGTTAAAGAAATTGAAACGACATCTACTCAGTATAAGTTTAACCATTTTCCTGATTGAGATAGATTATTTTTATGAAAAAGGAAAACCCTAGTTGAACATGGCTAGGAGGTTCTCTGAGGTATTATTTTATGCTTTTTCGGATCTGAGGGACTATTATACGAAAAAGAACTTGTGGAGTTTTATTTTTGTCGATTTTTTTCAAGCTCTCTAAATATGAAAAGAACCGATTTTCACTATCGTTAGACTTGCTAAACCATAAAATAGCGACGGAATTGTCCATCATGAAAAGATCGAGTTTCACCTCCGTTAGACTCGTTAAAGCATAAAATAGCGATGTATTCACCCGAAGGGTGGAATTATACATCAAGCATATATTAACCTCCTCAAGCTTGTTAAAAAATAAAGAGGTACTGGTCAGTAATGACTGGGAAAAATTTGTGAAAAAGAACAAAAAACTTTATGGTAGCATGTTGCTCTTGAACATGACACTTTCAGTTCATCTCCGTGGCTTTGGGATGGGTAATATTCTTGAAATTTTATCATACCTATGGTCTATCATACCATCCATCACTTAGGTTTTGGGTCAATGCTACAAATCCATTCAGTGTCATCGATATGTTCAAGAGAATTCATCCAGTAATTCCTCATCTTCTGTAATACTCATAAACCTTCATTTTCATGACCTCCATCCCTGAACATTGCTTCATCAAGTCACAATTTGTCTCCAAAATGGTTATTCATGTTTGATGTTGTATCTTCGATGAGTCTCTTCCTATCGACATTAGTGTTTGGTCAATTTAGTGTGTCCTAAATTGCTAACATAAATTATCAACCAGGGATTCGTAAGCTGACGAAGTGTGGCGCACTATATGTGCAAGATAACCTATCTCTTACTTTTGTCGTTTTTGGATTTTTATTGATCTTGGTTGGTTTCCTAATGTGAGATGGAAATTCTAAAAGACAAGTATGGTTATGAATATTCAAGGCAATGATTTCCTTTATAATGATTTACCAAACTTCAAACTTCAAAAGGAATTTGAAACATACAATGACAAAACTTGAAAGGAAATGAAAATGTGCTGCTAGCCTAATAAATCAAATAGTGAACTATTGAGCATGAAAACCAAATCATCCTTGCTGCTGTCTAAACACAAAAGAAACTATGCTTAAAGAAATCCAAGAATTGCAACAAAGTAAATCTAAATCAAATTACATCAACTTATATCCTGATCCCTCACCATTAGTCCAGCTATGGCTTTCGGAGGTAACCATAAACAACTTGAGCAATCTGATATCTAATTTGCGGAAAAAGAAACTAATATCAAACTACACACTCATACTTCAATCCCTCACCATCAATCCAGCTGTGGCTTTCGGAGGTAACTGAAAATGACATGAGCAATTTAATATATCTAACTTGGAGAAAGTAAACTAATATCAAACTACACACTCATACTTCAATCCCTCACCATCAGTCCAGCTGTGGCTTTCGGAGGTAACTGAAAATGACATGAGCAATTTAATATATCTAACTTGCAGAAAGTAAACTAATATCAAACTACACACTCATACTTCAATCCCTCACCATCAGTCCAGTTGTGGCTTTCGGAGGAAACTGAAAATGACATGAGCAATTTAATATATCTAACTTGCAGAAAGTAAACTAATATCAAACTACACACTCATACTTCAATCCCTCACCATCAGTCCAGCTGTGGCTTTCGGAGGTAACTGAAAATGACATGAGCAACTTAATATATCTAAATCTAACTACTGAAACAAATTTGCAAGACTGAAATAAACAAAGCAGTACTGGAATTAAACAAAAACTAAGAAAAATAAATTAGCAGCAGAACAATATTGATTCCATGTCATTAGTCAAAAGATATGCAAATGCCCGGGCTGCCTACTGTAATCTAAAAGCTAAAAATTATGCTAAAAGCTATGATTTCAGAAAGCAATCTAAGTAAGGAAATATGACAAAACAGAATTGAAAGCAACTTATCTAGAAAACATGCAAAAGCCTCCTTGGATAGCAGAGGCCCTCTGCTACCAATTTGGTGAAGTCCTTCAGCTCCTTAAAGTTGTAATCAAAACAACATCAAAGAACTGAATTTCTCTATTAAAAAGAACTCACAAATCTACATCCCATTCCATCTTGAACTTTGTTACAAAAGACTTCTCTACTAATTTTTCCTTACTTCCTCCTTACCTATGATAGGAGAAAGCTTCTCCTATTTATACAAAATATGAGGAGTCATCTCATTAATGGGAGTCCATGAATCTCTCCCTCCATCTCTAGAGTTATAATCAAAATAGGAAATGATAAGACACATGTCTTTCTAGAGTTTAAACACAACTTGAGGAATGAGACACATATCCTCTTAGAGTTTCAATACAACAAGGAAGTGAGACACATATCCTCTTGATCCCATAATCTTCTCCAACCAAATTCGAATTTGGCTTTAGAGTGCCACATAAGGGTCTTCTAGAAGTCTCCTTTTGACCTACACATGTCATAAAACTCATAACACATATATAGATATATGAAACTATGTTAATTTTCTAGTTTCTAATCATAAATTCACTTAAAATATATAAAATAAATAACTTTGGAAAACAAGGATCCTAACCCATATATTTATGAAAATGGTCACTTGATGTAGGGTTTTAGGTCAAATGGCTATGAAATAAGAGCTAAATGGTTATGACATAATGGAAATATGTATGAATATGGAAAACACTTTTGAGACTCAACATACCCCCCAACTGAAGTTGTTGCATGTCCTCATGCAACTATTACAATGATTCATTTGTCCATGAGTTGATCTTTTATGAGTTTTGACTCATATAGATTCATTCCAAACTTTGCTTCTTGATATTTTCCTTTTTGGCAAAGTATAATACATTTGATTGCAACATTTTTTTTTCAATGGTTGGTTCTTGTGTGACAACCATTTTTTTTTTTTTTTGAAACATTGGTTCTTGTGTAACAATGCTTTATTTTGTTTGTTGCATCAAAGTTCATGAAAACATTTAGAATCAATTACTTCATCAATGAATTGATCATTTGCAAGGCATATAATCTTTTGGATCATGTTGCAACAATAGTTGGTTGGGAAGTATATGTGGGTGGAAATGAAATGAAAATGTGTGATGGTGTATGACATGTGGATATGAAATGATGTCCCTTCCCCCCAACTAAATATATGACAATGTAAAAAAAGGGAGTGAGGAATTTTTCCGAAGTTACATTTTTAGCATTCTAATGAATTACATGACTAAAAATTAGAAAACAACATACCTTCACTTACCTTAAATGTGGATGAGTTGTGTATGTGTGTTGGCTGCAAAATTCTGATCATATTCTTCTTCAAGTGGCTGAACAAGAGGAGTCATGGATAAAGAGATAAGATGACTTTTATTGCTTCTACTAAAACTTGCTGAATCTGCTCCAAAATGCTGAAAATAATAGTTTTCATGTCTTCAAAACTCATTGGCATAATTCCTACTATGTGAAAAGATGTTCTGATGTCGAACATAGTAGGAAATTGTTGACTTAGTGGCCATTAATGGATGCCACTAGTTAACACGAGAACTCTCACCATTGATGACAATGAGAGTCAAGATGCCCAAACACATCTTGCTACGTACGAATGATTTTGCTGATGTCGAGTCACCTAGAAGATCTGACGAACAAGGGACATTAATGTATTCCCATTGTTTGTCAGCATGAGAACTTGCCATTAAGGCATGCAAGCCTCAGGGTGTTTTTACAAAGAACTTAGACTCAAAGGACTATGGACTCAATAATTTGCATTGAAGCAGGGCTTATTTGCGGAATGAAAATGACAAGAAATGGAAGATGAAAATGGAAGATGGCAATGGAAAGTAGAAATAGCAATGGGCAATAAGCATGTGAATGAGCCTCTTGCTTTTATTTGTGGGTTATGTATGGACAAAAAGAAATGGAAAGTGGATGTGAATGTAAATGGAAAATATGAAGTGAAACGAGGTGAATGGTTTATTATGAGGTATGGATGTGATGGAGACAATAGTATCTGAAAGTTTTTCAAGTGTTTGGATCTGATTTTGCATCAGCATATTTCCTCCTCTTTGTTGTTGATCATCCTCTTATGAAACAAATTGGTCTCTTAGAGAGACGCCATTCTCTTGTAGTCATTTGTCCTTCCTCTTGGAACCTGCAAAAAAAACTAATACTTCTTCTGCAATGGAATGTAAGATTATCAAAGGAGAGAGGTGATCAATCTCTCTAGTTATGATATTCACACACAAAACTAAGAATTTGTATTAATGAAACAAGTTTTCAAAGGAAAAATCAAAAGAATTTATACCTGTTTTGGAATTAGTGCCTCAAGTTGAATGTAGCTTCTTTTCAGCAATTTATTTCATTATTTGCCATTTCAAACTCTAATGATGGATTTTTCATTGTATAGATCTTGTTGAGACCTTTCCAACGATACTTAAATCATCAAAATCTGATTTTGTATGAGAAAGTTATGCTGATTTGAACAATGAGGTTTTTCAGCTACGGAATTGGAGAACAGCTGCGGAATTGGACTTCAGCTGCAGAATGTCGACGGTTTCTGAAGCTAAAAATCTTGAATAAAAAGTTAGTCATTCATTCTTCATCATCAGTCCAAAATTAATCAATACCTTCAGAAAAACGAGCAAATAACTTATTCATTTCATTGATTCAATTTTTTTTTTTTTTTTTTTTAAATCAAAACAAAATTAAAAAAGAGAAATGCAATTTTTTTATTTTTTATTTTTAATAACAAAATTGAAAAAGAGAAATGCAATTTTTTTTTTTTATTTTTTTTATTTTTTTTTTATGAAACAACCTTAACATCACTTTTAAACATGCAACATTTCAAGGTTTTCGTTATCTTAATAAAGTTCAGAACAATCCAACGTATATCCTACAACTTTAGATGCTCAGAACTAGGGTAATTACAGTGAACATCATCTAACAAGTACTCAGAAATAAAATTGAAACCGCAAAAGAAATCCTGTCATTTAATAACTACCTATGTTTAATAGGATGGAGCCAAGTTGACCAATCTTTGGCCCAACCACTCAAATGAAAGGACCCTTTTTTTATGCAGCTAATGCAGTGGCTGACGGCCCTACTGTGCCAGTCTTCCCATTCAACACAATAACCTTTCCTTCACTATCCACGTCAACTATAGCTGAATCCCCCTCTTTGATCTCACCAGCAAGCATTTTTTTTTAGCCAGGCTATCCTCTAATAACCTCATAATTGCCCTACGGAGTGGCCTTGCACCATAGCTGGGACTATAACCTTCATCTACAACTCGGTCTGTGAACTGATCGGTTACTTGAAGATCAATTTCTTTTGTTTTAAGCCGTTCAAAGACCTCTTTCAGCATTATATCTGCAATCTCCTTCACCTCTGTCTTTGTGAGCTGTCTGAACACAATCATCTCATCTAGTCGATTCAAGAACTCAGGTCGAAAATATTGCTTCAGCTCTTCATTGACAAGACTTTTGATCCTTGTGTAGCTACTGTGTTTCTCATCGTAATCAAACTGGAAACCAATTCCACAGCCTCCCTTCTCAATCACACTACTCCCAACATTAGAAGTCATGATCACAAATGCGATACGAGTGGAATGAACATGATCTCCAAGCAGTCTCAGGCGAATCATAAACATATGGAATCCACATTGCTCAAGGTTGATAGAATTTGTATTCAACTTGGATTCTTCTTCCTGGAGATCAGGAAACCGAATTATGGCTGAAATGAATGCAGAGTGCCGTTCAAACTCTCCACTGTGCAAACATAAAACCGTTTTTCCTCACGCGGCAAGCAAAAATGGCGTTCAAAGAACCGAGAAATTCTCCCATACCACCACGAATTTCGTAAAACGATTTCTGGGTTATCTAATTGACCACGTTAGCGAAAAAAACCATGTCGTGGATTTTCAAAATTCATCCTCAATCGATCAGAAAACGTGTTTGAAAATGACGTGTCAATAACAATTGCGTTTTCTGAATGCGCTGGCAAAATCAATTCTACGTACTCGAGTTAATTGCTGTGATTTTGGTAACCACCACTTGCACAATCTTGGAAGAACCTCCACATTTGTTTCAAATCCCCGCCCTGGCTTTGATCCACAGATCTCGCATTGCCACACATCCATTGCAGCTTGAGGGAAAACTCCGAGTGTGTGATGCCCAACATTTCCATATAGAGATAGACACCACCTCTTATTTGCATTAGGAGCAAAGAACTTCGGCCACAAATTTTCTCCAATATTGTTATCAGGAGGACGATGTCGTTGATGGTATAGGTATTGCATCAGTCTACGGGCACACAATCCACTCTCCATTGCAGGCTGATTTGTCAAAGATGTGGGTGGAATGTTATGCTGTTGCATGTGATGTCGCAACTGTTGTTGTTGTTGCTGAAGGTGAGACCGCTGCAAGTGCTGAGGCAGTGACTGTAGCAACTGCTGCTGCTGCTGATGGTGCTGCATCATTCTCTGCTGCTGAATAAGTGCATGCAGTTGTGGAGAAGAATGTCTTTGCATGGACTCTTGTCTTTGAAGTTGGGTAGCCAATACATTTTCAGGCCTCTGCATAATTTGT
Source organism: Pinus albicaulis (assembly GCA_034641835.2). Lineage (NCBI taxonomy): Eukaryota > Viridiplantae > Streptophyta > Pinopsida > Pinales > Pinaceae > Pinus > Pinus albicaulis. The sequence goes on along the minus strand of CM076579.1, from coordinate 1,647,910,266 downwards.
TGAACTTGTTGTTGTAAAGCATCTTCTGGTTTTAAATCCATCCTAGGCTTCATCATTTGAGGCTGTTGCAGAAATTGATCACTCTTTTCTAGTTTTGGGGTTATAAGACCCGGACAGGATTCCAAATTCTTTCAGGGATTTGGGGAATTTTGATGATGTCTTTTCCAGCAGTGGTACTACGAATAGTTTGTTTTTGTTTTTCAATTCATTTTTTTAATTTGTTTTTGTTAATAAAACTATATGTTATATTTTTAAAAATTAAAAATACACATATATATTTTACTAAGCAAAATGATTTATTTTATTTTATTTGATTTGTTAATAAAATTACACATGTTATATTTTGAAAATTAAAAATATATGTAATTTACTAAACAAAACAATTTATTGAAAATTGTTTTTTTTTTTTTTTAACTTTTTTTTTTTTTTTAAATGATTTGTTATTAAAATTATATATATATTTTCAAAAATTTAAAAATATACATATATATTTTAGTAAACAAAACAAATAAATTTTTTTTTTTTTTTGTTTTTTTTTTTTTAATTGATTTGTTTAATAAAATTATGTATGTGATATTTTCAAAAGTTTTAAAAATACACATATATATTCATTAAACAAAACAATTTATTGAAATCAAAGTTTTTCATGAAAACAATTTTTTTTTTTTTAAATTGTTGAATCAATTGAAATGATGAAGTTTTATTTTGTCTCCTTTTTTTTTTTTTCTTTTTCACATAACAATTCTTTTTCTGATCCTCCAGATCACACAAAGTGCAGGAGGAGAGCATACTCAAGAATTATTAATTTTTTTTTTTACATAACAATCCTTTTTCTGATCCTCCAGATCACACAAAGTGCAGGAGGAGAGCATACTCAAGAATTATTAATTTTTTAGATGTAAGAAATAAGGCTACCTAGTTACACTTCCCCGGCAACGGCGCCAAAATGTTTGGTCAATTTAGTGTGTCCTAAATTGCTAACATAAATTATCAACCAGGGATTCGTAAGTTGACGAAGTGTGGCGCATATATGTGCAAGATAACCTATCTCTTACTTTTTGTCGTTTTTGGATTTTTATTGATCTTGGTTGGTTTCCTAATGTGAGATGGAAATTCTAAAAGAAAAGTATGGTTATGAATATTCAAGGAAATGATGTCCTTTATAATGATTTACCAAATTTCAAACTTCAAAAGGAATTTGAAACATACAATGAAAAAACTTGAAAGAAATAAAAATGTGCTGCTAGCCTAATAAATCAAACAGTGAACTATTGAGCATGAAAACCAAATCATTCTTGCTGTTGTCTAAACACAAAAGAAACTATGCTTAAAGAAATCCAAGAATTGCAACAAAGTAAATCTAAATCAAATTACATCAACTTATATCATGATCCCTCACCATTAGTCCAGCTATGGCTTTCGGAGGTAACCATAAACAACTTGAGCAATCTGATATCTAATTTGCAGAAAAAGAAACTAATATCAAACTACACCCTCATACTTCAATCCCTCACCATCAGTCCAGCTGTGGCTTTCGGAGGTAACTGAAAATGACATGAGCAATTTAATATATCTAACTTGCAGAAAGTAAACTAATATCAAACTACACACTCATACTTCAATCCCTCACTATCAGTCCAGCTGTGGCTTTCGGAGGTAACTGAAAATGACATGAGCAATTTAATATATCTAACTTGCAGAAAGTAAACTAATATCAAACTACACACTCATACTTCAATCCTTCACCATCAGTCCAGCTGTGGCTTTCGGAGGTAACTGAAAATGACATGAGCAATTTAATATATCTAACTTGCAGAAAGTAAACTAATATCAAACTACACACTCATACTTCAATCCCTCACCATCAGTCCAGTTGTGGCTTTCGGAGGTAACTGAAAATGACATGAGTAGCTTAATATATCTAAATCTAACTACTGAAACAAATGTGCAAGACTGAAATAAACAAAGTAGTGTTGGAATTAAACAAAAAGTAAATTAGCAGCAGAACAATATTGATTCCATGTCATTAGTCAAAAGATATGCAAATGCCCGGGCTGCCTACTGTAATCTAAAAGCTAAAAATTATGCTAAAAGCTATGATTTCAGAAAGCAATCTAAGTAAGGAAATATGACAAAACATAATTGAAAGCAACTTATCTAGAAAACACGTAAAAGCCTCCTTGGATAGCAGGGGCCCTCTGCTACCAATTTGGTGAAGTCCTTCAGCTCCTTAAAGTTGTAATCAAAACAGCATCAAAGAACTGAATTTCTCTATTAAAAAGAACTCACAAATCTACATCCCATTCCATCTTGAACTTTGTTACAAAAGACTTCTCTACTACTTTTTCCTTACTTCCTCCTTACCTATGATAGGAGAAAGCTTCTCCTATTTATACAAAATATGAGGAGTCATCTCATTAATGGGAGTCCATGAATCTCTCCCTCCATCTCTAGAGTTACAATCAAAATAGGAAATGAGAAGACACATGTCTTTCTAGAGTTTCAACACAACTAAGAAATGAGACACATATCCTCTTAGAGTTTCAATACAACAAGGAAGTGAGACACATATCCTCTTGATCCCATAATCTTCTCCAACCAAATTCGAATTTGGCTTTAGAGTGCCACATAAGGGTCTTCTAGAAGTCTCCTTTTGACATACACATGTCACAAAACTCATAACACATATATAGATATATGAAACTATGTTAATTTTCTAGTTTCTAATCATAAATTCACTTAAAATACATAAAATAAATAACTTTGGAAAACAAGGATCCTAACCCATATATCTATGAAAATGGTTACTTGATGTAGGGTTTTAGGTCAAATGGCTATGAAATAAGAGCTAAATGGTTATGACATAATGGAAATATGTATGAATATGGAGAACACTTTTGAGACTCAACAATTAGCTCATCATCCAGGAAGTTGAATTAGAAACATATTTCTAGTGCCTTAGAACTTGCTTACATCAACGACAGGTTTCTCGCTTCCATTGATAGGTTGACATCATAGACCTTCGACCGAAATATTTTGTTTGTTGTTTGACATCAAATCATCTATTCATGTCTTGCAAACTATACTGCAATACCTTGAGAACCATTAACATCAACGGTGGTTTCTCTTGTGCATGTTAACGACTTACATCATTGGCTAGTAATAAACGATGTCTTCCCATGTTCGAATCCATATCACATATTTGCATGGTTATAATTGTACTTGAACGATCGAGTAAACAAGATAAAAGACCTCAGATCTAGTTTCATCCATCCGGGCTGCGATTTCAGGAATTTTACCACATCATTCGTACGATGGCTTTACATAGAGATGGTCATCCTATCATGGGCCTATATCTGTAGGCATGTCTATTCCTGTAGATGAATTTTGGATTTATGTACGTGTTATGATAGCTTATGTGTTGAGCATGGGTATGACTCCCTCAGAAATTCATGTCCAATATGTACAAGATATCATGATGTAATGTATTGCAAATTGATGTAGGTCATCGTCTGCTTCAGATTCTACTCATCACACTGTAAAGAATCTCATCCAAATATTATCATTATTTTGACTTCATGCTTTAGAGGGCGACTATTATAAGTAAATTTTTGCATCATCCCTAAGACCATTATGAATAGGGTCTATCATCCCCTAATCCAGTTGCTACATGCCCTAGAGAAGTCATTAGAATGGTGGCTTTAATTCATGAGAGTTTCAATGTTTGAAGTGTAGTTAAAATGAACCATTGACTCATCAAAACTCCTCTGAATGGGCCTAAGTGCATTTCAAAGCACTTACCCCCATTAAAGGGTTCTCTGCAAGGCACTTCCCAACACTTAAGGGTGTGTTGGTCTCCTGGGAGTTAAATCATCATTGTTCTAGGAATCTCCACATGTACAGTGCCTTCTAGAAGAGCTCATAGGTGTCATACTTCGAATACATGTGTTCAGCCATCACCATTGAACCTAGAAACATGTCTCATATATTATTAAACATCCATTCAATATCATTTATTGGGAAACTACCTACAATTTCCCTATAAATTTAGCACTCATGTAAGTGCAAGGGAGGAAGAAATTTATTTAGTGCTATGATGTTGGATTCTCAAATCTTGGAGAGCTGAAGTAATTTGATGTTGCTGGATAGATGCTTGGTGTGATGAGGATGGGATGAAGTTGGAGCAGGTTGATAGTGAAATCATCGACTGGTTATAATATGTCCCTCCTAATATTGCAATAAATATATTAGTTCTTTCTCCCATATATGCATTTATATCTTGTGAATGAATTCCCAATATGTGCATATATTCTCATATTTAGTCAGTTCAATCTGGTTGTGATAAATATATATTTTATATTTTTATCATCATATGTTTCTTCTAGTTTTAATTGCAGGTATTGATCTGGCAAGTTCTGTTGGATCGAAAGTGACAAAAGAGACAAAAGAAGAAGAACGAGAGCAAAGGATCACTGGTAAGTCTCTTCATATTTTGTTTATCTATTTATTATAGAGAGAAAAGCATTTACCTTTCCTCTATTGTTCTGAGTGAAGGAACACCACACTCAGGGAAGACTATTTTATCTATAGATTAGAATTCCTCATAACACCCAGTGTAGACCCTTTGCATGTATCTCTCTGTGCAAGTGCACCCTTTGGAAGTCATGTATAAATTTTCTTCATTATCTTCAAAGTGTTGTGGTGTATATGGCCCAACCTCATCTTCCATAACTCATTAATGTCTTGGCTCTCCACCTTCTCTGGTTTCATTTTCAATGTTGTGTAGTCTTCTAAATCCAGTTTGTAGATATTATTTACTTGAACCCCAATATTTTTCACTTGTCATGTGGCTTTGTGATGAAGTAACTTCTTTCCTTCACTGAAGATCGCATCATAGCCACGATCTTCCAAAATGGCAACAAAAACCAAGGTGTTATTGAAACTAGGAACATACATGACATATTTTAATGTGATTGGATTACTTGACTCCCTCTGAAACGAAACTATACCTACATTGGTAGCGTCATACCTCACATCGTCACCCATCTCGATGTGCATTTGGAGGTCTTACTCCTCGAAGCTACTAAATAATTCTTTGTTTCAAGTCATATGGAATGAATCTTCATTATCCAAGTACCTCACAAAACCGATCACTGATGAGACCATTCATGCGATGAGAGTGAAATCAAAATCAAACTATAAATAAAGTGCTTCACATGCTAGTCCTCCTGAGGCCCTCTTGTTGGTAAGATTTCGTGGAAAATTTGTGGCATAGTGTCCATGCCAATGACAAATGAAACATTTTACCTTTCAAAATTATTTCTTCTTTCCTTCCATGTCGAACTCTAATTTCAAATGGGATGCCTTCCATTTCCCTTGCTTCACCTTCCTAGCCAAGGCACAACTCTCCTCATCATCAGTCTTTGATGAGGATCCATCTCTAGTGCTCCGTCAAATTTCTTCTTGTACGAAATCGAACCATAATCGCTCCCAAATTGGTAGCTTCTTCCTGCCATTCACAGAGTCCTAGTAGTTATGAAAGCTATTGGGAATGCCTAGAAGAGCTAGGATCATAAAATCATCTAAGGAAACAGTTATCCCAACACTTCCAAGCTCGTATCGACACTGACTAAACCTCGTCAAGTATTTTTGGATCGTGTCACCCTTCTCTATTTTGATCTTCCTAAGCTTGTCTTTCATCGCCAAATTCTTGTGGTCGCTCTTATTATGAAAATAATATATCAAGGCCATCAACATAGCATATGGATTTTCCTTCCCATGGATACTCGAGACAATATGATCTTGAACTCCCTCTAACAATATCCTTCTCGCCTTTGCTACATTCTTCTTCCATGCATCAAGTTGTTGGGCATCTGATACTGTGGGGTGAGGAATGTCAGTATCAATGAATGCCTTCAGTCTATTATCCTCAAGCACTACATCCATCATGTCCTTTCATGCTATTTAATTTGAATTTCCCTCAAGGGCATATTCAAGTCTCAATCCATTGAAAGACATCTTGATCTACTGTTGGTGCCTCAGTTATAAATCTGAAAATTAAAACCTGTTAAGAAAAAAAATGTCCTTTTCTTCTATTGTTATTCATGGAACTCAGATACCATGTACAAAATATAACAACAAGAATCAATCTGATTCAAGAGAAAGAAACAATAAATCGCTAGAACACAAGATTTATCTCGGGAAATCACACTGCCTAAACCCCCGCTATATGCATATTTTATAAATTCAAGAACACAATACAATTATTTTCTCTCAGCAAGAAACACGTGCACTCTTCCAACTGTATCACTCTTATCTAGGATAAATCAGTCAAATACTTAACCAATTCCCATCCTCTTCTCAGCCAGCCTTGTTGACACATTCTTGGAGGAATTCGTTGAGAATTAGGTAGGGCTAAGTTTAACTCAAATTCTCTTCATGCTAATTACATGTGATCTTACTTATTTTACTTATGTATTCTCTTCTTAGCTTATTATGTATTTCATAAAATCAATTACCAAAATAAAAGAGACACAAATTTACGCTCTTCAAGCTATGGAAAAAACCTCTCCCTCTTGCAGAGGAAAACCCAAAAGAAATTCTTCTTATAGACTTTCAGATGACAAGTACCATGAACATGACATGGAACCTTGAACCTTGTATGCATTCAATAACTTGGCATTGATTCTTCATTGACTCCTTGAGATGATCCTTCTTTTCTGCACCATCCGGCATCGTCTTGCACCTTTCCGCACCAAGAATAGAGAGATTTATCTCTCACTGTATTTCCCTTCTTTGAATGTGTGTGAACCTTACTAAGGTATTGGAATATTATTATGGACAGTCCTATGCATACCTTTCACCTTCAATCAACCTTGCTAGATGGTCTTCAATTTACAAAAAATTCTTCTTTCAATGAACAATCTTTTTATACTTTGATATTACCTTGTTGAACATACTTGTTATACTTCACACTTTAACATAGTTATGTAGTCTTGTAAATTCAAACTAAAAATTTAGTCCAGTCACTTTTCATATGTATATTACTATGTCTCCCTACTTTACACTTTCTCCATCTGAAATCTTCGATGTATATCCTTGTTCCCTCGTATGTGTAATCTGCATACATATCACTGAGATCTTGTTCAAAAATCTCAAACCTGTCTAAATTTCGTTCCTGTCATTTATGAGAAGTTTACTGGGCTATTTATAGTTTATCAACCCAATAATTGGATGACATATCAGTGAACTATTGTGACATAATTTGAGCTGAAATTTCTAGCATTTTCAAGCCGACTTTCCAAGATTTATCTCCAGTATTTTCAAGCTTCCTTTTCCATTGTTTATAGGCTATCTTGAGGAGATGTTCCAATGTTGATCTTGAGAACCATATTGAATCATGTATTCAAGCTTAATATGACAGGGTATTGATACATAATTATTTTAATTGAGCCTTCATATACATGACTCATAATTAGTACATTTATGAAAATATGACAAATCCCTAAAAGACATCAAGAAGAAGTCTTCTGACCTATAATAAAAACCTTTCTCATGAAACCCATGAAGAAATCATAACAAAAATAGATTTTACTATCTTTTTCCTCTTCATTACATAAATACATAATTACATAGTCAATATGATGACTGAACCTAGTTACACTTTTCAACACTCCCTCTTAACTAGGGGTTATTGATAATGGTAAATGGTCACTTTCAATATGAAGAATATCATAAGAAGAATCAGATTAGTAATTGTGATTGTATAGCATCATAACAACCATCATTGTCCTAGTGCAAGGCCTTGAATAACAACCCCGTCTCTCAACAAGACAATGGGACATAATGCTTGCCAAACACATGACTTATAGACACCATAGTCATTGTCTCTCCAAGGTGCATACTCCACCTAGGTGTTCCCAAAGTATGACCTTATTGGACTATTCTTCTCTTGGTTATCCAACCCTAAATGAATATTGGTCTCCGACTACTCATATATTGAATTCCCTATCTCATTCCCAAAGAGTATCGGATGCCAAATGATTACCCAATCATCCATTCTATCTTCCAGGTGAAGACTAGAATGATGTGTCTATCCATTCTCTCATCGTGGCCTTCAGTAAGACTTACGGCTATTAGTCCTAGTATAGTGCATGACACATGAATTTAGAGAATAATATTCATCACTTCCTTTTAATTAAGGAATGACATACTTCAAGTTTATTCCAACTAAGAAACTTACCACCAGTCTCCCTCTTAACTGGGGACCTGCAACAGCAATGGTGAGACACCGAGCTACTCATGAATAATTCCTTCCCTCGATGTCATAGATTTTGATATTTGAGGAATCTTCAACATTTTCTTCCTAGGGCATAAATCATCCATATATTTCATCCATGAGTCATGTTATCCACCAGAATGTGATTCGTCAATACTTCTCATCTGGTCCATCTTTATGCCATGCTTCTTTCCTTCAAACCATTTCCAAAGGATCTTACATCCTTACACATTATTGGCAGCCCTGTATAAACTTATCCAGATAAAAATATAGATAATAAATTTTAAATCAAAAGTTACCTCAGTGATGATCTTTCACCATGACATCTTCTCGTAGGCATTGATATCCTTTATTCATATTGACACATCTCCTAAAGATATGAATTTTCAAGGGTATTCCTATTTACCATACTTCTATCAGAGTCCAGATATATTCCTAGGAGATCTCCTAGTCACATATACTTGGCTTCTGGATGATAAGTGCCTCTTGACATTGTTTCACTTCAAGATCTCTTCTTTTCTTTCTCCACACAACTTCATTCCCAGGAACTTTCAGTATCTAACTCCTTGTTTGTATACGACCAACTCATATTCAATATGCGGACATATTTGATTTCATCTATTAGTGGCAACCTATGCACTAGAAGAGATCCTTATTACTTTGATCATACTTATAAATATCGAATTCCATCACCTGCAACCATATGACATGACTTCACAGCATGTAGTGTTAGAATATAGATATATGTAGCTCATCCTTTTCCTTTTAAGTCATCCTGCAACAATTTTAATAGAAAGAAGAACTTAATTCCCTTGACCTGCTTCATCAATATGCCATCATATGCTAATCACCAAATTCCGCAAGATAGAATTCTCAATGAATTTTTTTTATTTCTTTCTAGTTAGTGAATCCAAAGAGGATTCCATTAGAAAATATCAGCACCTATTTTCATATTGATTATTGAATGATGATCCTTTATCTTGATGACTTCCTTCCATCAAAGTAGTTATCAGTGAGGTTTCTAGGAGCCACATCTTCAAGTGTTCCTTCCATTATTCTATCATGATGTTGTTAATATACTATGCTTCCTATAATACTATTTTACAACCAACAAAAATAATTTTAAAGAGGAAGACGATATCAATCATAATATATATCTTTCACTTCTTATTTCTTAGATTTCTTTGCTTCAAGTTCTTCCCTTTCATCTGTGACATGGGATTCTTCCTTTTTCCTCTTGTCCTTACCAGATTTAGGACAATCCATTTTATAATGCCCAAGTTCATTACATCCAAAGCATCATATTTTGTCCATATTTCTTCTTTTGTTCTGAGGACCAATTTTACCGAATCTTCCTTTCTTCCTGGACATGGCTGAAAAGGCTTGATTCCCTTCACTTGATCTAGTATTAGCTTTGGATTTCAATATTGTTTCATATATTCTACATAGAGACCATAGATTTTGTAATGTTATTTCTTATTTCTTCCCATATAATCTTTAAGTTAAGTTTCCCCATTCTTCTAGTAGAGCAATCAACACCATTGTAGTCATCTCACTATCAGACACTACTTCTCTCAGTTCCTACAATTGGTCTCTCATTTCAGAAATCCTCATAAGATATGAAGTGATTCCTTTCTCTCTTGATAATTTCAACTTGTATAGTTCTTGTTTCAGAGAGATTTCTTCTCTTCTAGTACTCACAAATAATAGGTCCACAAGTTTCTCATATATTTCTTTTACAGTTGTTAGTTTTGATACATAGGGTATGAGTGAGTCCTTAATGGATTCTATAAGAATCCCCTTGGTTATAATTTCTCCTTTCATCTACTTTGCATGATCTAGAGAATATTATTTTGAGGATTGAATTGTAAATCTTTTGCTGTAGCCCATAAATTCATCTTCTATTAGATTCAAATTTGTCCTCTTCGTCCACGCACTAAAGTTTGATGACCCAAAAAATTTGTTGCTCTCTTTGTAATAATTCATTTTTACATATTTATATGAGGTGATAGACACTTACTTGAATATGGTGACTTCCTTATTCTAGAAGCTTCCTTGATGATTATGAACATGAAGGTAGGAACTCCCTCTTAGATTGATTTCTCCAATGAAGGTGACCTTGGATCCTTGATTATAAAGGATGTTTTCAGAGTGATGATGTCTTCAAAGGTGTTGAGTATTGTTGGATAATGTTTGATGATGTATCCTTCAACAATTCTCTCAATTTCATAAATCTTTGATGACAAAGGTCATCTCCTTGATGAGTGAATCCTTTGAATGAGATTGAATCCTTGCAAACTTATTTGAATTTTCAATGTAGACTTTAGACATTTATTCTTTCTTCATTTGATCCTTGAGTGTCTCCTTGTCAAGTAGCCCTTGTCTTCAGCACCTTAGCTCTGATACCATGTTGAGAATTAGGTAGGACTAAGTTTAATTCAAATTCTCTTCTTGATAATTACTTGTGATATTACTTCTTTTAGTTATGTCTTCTTTTCTTAGCTTATTATGTCTTTCATCAAGTAAATTACCAAAATACAAGAGACACAAATTTAGGCTCTTCGAGCCAAGGCCAAAATCTCTCCCTCTTGGAGAGGAAAACCCGCAACAAATTCTTCTTATAGACTTTCAGATGATAAGTACCATGACCATGACACAGAACCTTGACCCTTGTATGCCTTCATGTTGGCATTATGATGTAATGGGTTGTCCTTGATGGTAACCTACTCGATCAGTTGCATTTTGACAGCAACCTATTTGTTGAAGATGTAAACTCGATGTATCTACAGGCCAGTTCATAAGTGACAAAGAAAGGAATACCAGTAAGTGTCATAGGAAATATGAAGTTAATGTTTCAATAAATATACGTAGGTTTGATGAAGCGAACATGTGTATACCTGCAAGTTTGATGAAGGGAACTTGCGTATATATCCAAAATTTGTTTATACATAGTTTTTGTGAATAAAATTTGCATGTACATGTGGGTACAAAGAAGAAAATTCATGTATGAGTTGGCGCACTAATTTTAACAATACCAAGGGTCTTTACCATGGTATTATCCCACAATATTGAGTGAAATAACGCCTCTTTGATCCCATCCAAGAATACCATCAACACTTGTGTGGTTTTGGCTCATAGTATTGACTAAGGCTCAAACTGTATAAGGAGGTGAAGATCATAATGCTAAGGTGTGCATGTGTGTGGGTAATGAATGAATACTTCACTCTGAAGTATATTTGCATGGAATGGGCTATAATCAATAGTTAGACCTCATATTATGATGCACTCATGAATACAATAATGGATCAAGCTCTATAGACCTCAAATGACTATGTATTTGCATGATCTGTTTATGAGTTTTTTAGATATGTGGTCTGGTGCATGGTTGTTGAAGTGAAGGGTATGATCCGAGTTAATCTGTATTTTTGAAGTGTTGCATAATCCTCTAATATTTACATATCTATACATAGGTTCTTCATGGTGAAGTCGCATCTACACATGGTTTTATCTTATCAAAGATACGTATATGTATTCAGTGAAAATATTGAGATATATACACAGGTTGGTTTCGTAAGAAGTGCGTACAGTCACAGAGTGGTATTATGGAAGCCACATATGCAAAATAGATTTTTTCTGAAGAATGTTGAAGGAAATGTCTAATCAATTTTGTTGTGTTTTCTGATGTATGTCAATGATGTCTTCATATAGATATGGGTTGTATGAGTATTTATTACGCTACTAATTGATTGTGTAGAAAGATTAGTGATTGGTTTATTGTTCATGTTGCCTGCATAAAGGAAGGGTTTCTGCTTATAAATGGATGATCAATCAGATCAGTGTTGTTTAGTTTTTGTTGTATCTTAATGATGTCTTCATGTTGATCTAGGTTTAGTAATAATGTTTGAAGTTGAAACTGAGTAGTTGAAAATGATACTTTATGGTGATTACTATATGATGGTTTAGAGATATGTAACCTATCAGAATATTTCATAATATCTCTGTCCAATTTTGTGACTGATTCAGAGTAACAAGGATGTTGAGATATGCATGGAGGTTTCTCTATAGAAAAGTGGATATACACGCGAATTACCTTAAGTGAAGTAGTGTATACATTGTGTTTTATGACTTATCAGGGTTGCAGTTAATTTAGTGTGTTGATGCAGTAGTCTCGGTTTAGTTCTGATATTCTGGTTACAGTGATCTCACTGTTATGTATGAATTGGGTTGTTGATTGGTTAAGCTATTTTTTTCTTCAATGGTTGGTTTAGTATTTGAGTGATTAGTTATTTTTTGGTTCAGTGGTAGTTTTCAAGAATTGGATGAATATTTTGGGTACAGTAATAATTTTTTGTATCAATACTTTGCTTATCTGATGTTAGAGGGTTCATCATGAATTATGTGATGAAAATAGGCCTAAAATTTGTGATGTATTGAAGCTGGTGGATCCAGTATGAAAATTTATGAAACATGGTTTGTGGTGGTGCTGAGGTTCACAGGCTTTAGTGAGGAAGTAAAAGCTTCCTATGAGTAGGAGTTCATGATCAGATCGTGGGTTGTAGATCCCTTTGAGTAGTGGCTGGTAAACAAGAGCAGGGGGTAGAAGTTCCCTTCCAGTGGTCACTGGTAAATGAGATCAGGGGGTTGGATCTCACTTCCAGTAGCATTTGGACAACGAGAGGAGGTTGTAGCCATCTATAGGTGGGTGCCTGCATGCTGGTATGATTCTACACTAGTACAAAATTGTAAGAATTTTTTTATATAATAAATAATGAAGACAGAGACGACAACAACGATGGTTTTCTCCCGACTTGGGTTTCCACCTTAAATCTTGGTGTTCATTTGTGATTCCTTTCTGTGATTATTTATTCTGTTATTAGTGCACATGTTTACTACGTAAATGTATGATGTGTAACTAATGAGCTGGGCTAACTGAAGTTTCTGAACACTTATCTAAACATTAAGTTATTTCAGTATACGCATGTTTCCTTTAAGACAACTGCGTGCATATTCTAGTTGGACTAATTAGAGTCATGTATAGAAATTAGTAAAGAAAATAAATATATTTTGATTCTTGAAAATACGGATTCACGGGGCTCTTAGTATTTTTCCCAACAATTGGCTTCATAGTAAGTCCTTCAGAAGAAGCTTGATCGCTTGAAGGAGATCCGTCAAAATGGGAAGGAAGCAAAAGAATAAGGCTTCTCAAAGGAATAAGACATCTCAGAAAACGTGTGCAGAAAAAAAGAAGAAGATAAAACAGGTACTGATTGTTGTTCTTGTGATCCACTTTCTTTTTCATGCAATGTTGAAGATAGTGAATACGAAAGTGAAAGTAATGTTATGGATCTAGAAGCAGAAATTTATAAACTCAAAAATGAAGTTGAAGATCAACATATCCTATTTAATGGAAGAAAATGTATCTACAAAGATGTGATTAATAGATTGAATAATCAAATACAATTAAGAAGCTCAATTCAACAGCTAAACAAAGAATAGATAGACCAATTTCAAAAGGTCCAGGATGAAGTAACGAATCACAATGAAGGACTTGAAGCATAAATCATCTCTCTCAAAGAGGATCTGTAAAAATAAAATAAGAAGAATGAAGAACTTCTACAAATATTTGAAGAACAAGAAAATGGGTTGAAAGAAGAGATTCTAAAATTGAATGAGCAAGTAGAAGAAGGTATAAGGGTCAAAGAAAGTATGAAGAAGAAGTGCCAAATATTGGAGGTTGAGGTAAATATTTTAAAAGGTAAATTAGAAGAAAAGGATAAACACTCGAGGTTTAAATATACTACTAATATCCTTAATAATATTCTTAGTAGTCAAAGGTATCCTTCTATTAAATTTGGTCTTTGTTTTCATGAAACTGTTAAAGGATAATCTAGTTCATAAGACAACGCTAAAGATTCAAAGGATATCAATGAAAAATCTGAAGTGTTTAAAGAGAAAAAAGGTCAACCGACAATCACGAATTCATAAAGGAAATCATTCGCTCCTAAATATAGAAGTATCAATCGATTCTCTCCTTTGATCAATAATGTTGAATGCTTTGATGTCATAATTATGGACATGTTGCAACCAATTGTAGAAGAATATTTTTTCGGTCGCGGAAAAGTAGAATCTACTCAAAAATATCATCAACTCCCAGGTACTCATGTTTCTTTAAGGTTTATTATTTTTCATGAAAAAAAGTTGGACATAAAGCTATTTATTGCAATAGAAAGAACATGAGGAAAACTTATTATGATTCCTCTGCTCCCTTCTCTGGTCACACAAGATGTTATGCTTGTAACAAGTTTGGGCATGTAGAAAAGGAATGCAGGAACAGATCAATGAATCACCAAAGACAACATGGAAGAGAAATAGATGATATCATAAGACAAAAGAAAGATTGATCCACCAACATTCATGTAAACAAGAAGAAAGAAGAAGAGATAATATGTTTTCTTGGTCTTTGTGCATTTAAAAATAAGGATGAATGGTACATACATAGCGGATTTTATCATCACATGACTCGTGATACGAGTAAGTTGGAGTCTCTCAAGAAAAATCAAGATGGTAAGGTTATTCTTTCAAATTATGCTCCAACAACATTTTTGGGAAAAGGTAGAGCCATAATTAACAAAAATAGAAGGGCATTTGATACCTTATTAGTTCAATTCCTAAAAAAAACATATTAAGTGTAGGGAAAATGGAAGATAAATGAAATTTAATTGTGTTCACATCAACCACATGTGAGGTCATGGATGAAGAAAATGGAGAGGTAATAGCAAGGGGATACAAAAACGCTGATAAATTATATGTCTTTAAAGATATGTCCTCTTGCATATATAAGGAGGATTCTCACTCAGACTGATAGAAGACAATTCCCATTGTGGTCCATCATTCTTGAAAGAATAATGTTATCAGTAATGACAATATATGAAGATTGATTTGTTACTATTAGTTGTTTGTATTTCTGACAACGCATCTGATGTGCCAATAGAAGATAGGTACAGAATGTACAAGATCATGGGGAGCTAAAGTTGTGAAATTTTTCAATATTTCACTTTTTGTACGCGGGTTACATGAACTAAAGTTGGGTATATATGCATGTACCTTTGCATAGAGTCGCGTATGTTTTTATCTGATAGAAACATAGTGGGACAGACTCAAGAACATACTCTGACATGATGATGATATTTATGATTGAATTTTCTTGGTCTAATGTTGATGGGTATAGTCTGCCGGTATGGTATTGAATTTTGATTCTCACATTGATGATTTTCTAATTTATGAAGATGCTTTGATGAATGAGTTGATGTGGTCAGACTTGATAGTGAACAGGTAGCACATATTCAGGGGGAGCATTAGCCTTACTGCTAGTGATGCATTGTTGGAATTATGTTTGCTTATTCTTTAATACTAGTGATGCTCATGTGGTAGTTCAAATGATGTTGTCATGATAAATGGATTGCTTATTATTATACTATGGATGAACCCTGATCATATTTTGTATAATATTGTCTTCATTTTGTCATGTGGAGTTGATGCATGAATAATGATTCAGATATGAGAAAAGAGCATGAAGATCTTGTTGTTGATGACTTTTGTCGTGAATTATGCCTACTTTTCTTGATTCCTACACATGTTACTTCGTGATTATGAAAATGGAATAAGTCTAAAACATGAATACCTTAGTGATAAGACATAACAGGGATGATTGGTTGATATATATTGATTATTGATGAAGTGGGCCTGGTATGATAATTATTTGTGAATATTGGGGGAAGAATATGATGTTGCTTCAAGGATCCCGCAGACTTGGCTATTGATATGCTTATGCTACAACTGTTGGATGATACTTGGAGACATCAATACATTGTCTTATCTTACTAATTGTTTCTCTCATATGTTGTTGATACATTTCTATGGTGTTTACTCATGGTATATGATGCTTCACTACTCTGTCTTATTTCATTATGATATACTTGGTTCTCACATATGTTTCTACAAAGGAAAAAGGGCAAGCTGACTTTGATGAAGACAAAAGATTGATTTGATATCTGATCTCTACAGAAATATATTCTGATGTTGATATTGTAGACTTGGTCACAGGTTGATTATATTGAAATTTACCCATTTTATTGCCAACATATACTTATGGTGAAGATCCGTTTTAGTATATGATGGTTATAGATTATGTTCTTGATCTCTCACTCTTTATGACATTTAGTCTTGGTTCTAAATCTATATATGTAAATTTATGTAAGGGTCATGTTGACACCTATGGCGTAAGGTTTTTCATATTCAGTCATGTATGGAATTTTCGCAAATATGTAAATCCACTTGGTTGGGTGCTTGAGTCATAGATGTAAACCCACTTGGTTGGGTAGTTGATTCAAATATGTAAACCCTACTGGTTGGGTGATTGATGTAAGTATGAGTACCTAGTGATAGAAAAATTCATAGAGTCATATATTCCATTGAAAATTTGTCTGAAGGTTCATCATGTGTATAGGGGGAGTATGGTTTGTATAGTGTAGCACAGATCTCAACACTCTTAAAAAGAATCCTTGTTTCAGAATTGGTCTGCCCTTTTCCCTTGATGTCAAAGAGGGAGAGTAACTTGGTGTTTTAATAATGCTTATGATTGATGTGTCTAACAGGTATCTATAAGTTGTGGTGATTAAACACCAATATGGTCTCCATCAAGTCAAAATGGGGAGATTTTTTACATTATGATGTAATGGGTTTTCCTTGATGGCAACCTAATCGATGAGTTTCCTTTTGATAGCAACCTATTTGTTGAAGAAGTAAACTTGATGTATCTACAGGCCAGTTCAGATGCGACAAAGAAAGGAATACCAATTAGTGACACAGGAAAGTTGAAGTTAATGTTTCAAGAAATATACACAGGTTTGATGAAGGGAACCCCCATATATCTGCAGGTTTGATGAATTAAACCCCCGTATATATCCATAATTTGTGTATACATAGTTTTTGTGAAGAAAAGTCACATGTACCCATGGGTACAAAGAAGCAAAGTCATGTATGAGTTGGAAGACTAATTTTAACAATACCAAGGGTCTTAACCATGGTATTAGCCCACAATATTGAGCACAATGACGCCACTTTTATCCGGTTCAAGAATATGATCGACACTTGTATTGTTTTGGCTCATGGTATTGACTAAGGCTCAAACTATATAAGGAGGTGAAGAGCATAGTGGTAATCCATGCATGTGTATGGGTATTGAATGAATACTTCACTCTAAAGTATATCTACATGTAATGGGCTATAATCAATAGTTATATCTGATATTATGATGCACTCATAAATACAATAATTGATCAGGCTCTATAAACTTGAAATGGCTATGTATTTACATGATCTATTTATGAATTATTTAGATCTATGGTTTGGCACATGATTGTTGAATTGACGGGTGAGATTTGAGTTAATATATAGTTCTGAAGTGTTTCATAATACTCTAATATTTACAAATATATAAGCAGGTTCATCATGGTGAAGTTGCGTATACATGCTAGTTCAGCTTATCAAAGACGTGTATATATATTCAGTGAAAATACTGATATCTATACATAGGTTGGTTTCATAAGAAGCACGTACAGTCGCGGAGTGGTATTATGGAAGCCGTGTATGCAAGCTAGGGTTTTGTTGAAGAATGCTAAAGGAAATTTCTGATCAGTTTTTCTGTGTTTTCTGATGTATGTCAATGATGTCTTCTTATAGATATGGGTTGTTTGAGTATTGATTATGCTACTAATTGATTGTGTATGAAGATCAGTTATTGTTTGATTGTTGATGTTGTGTTTCTCTTGTCTCATTTATGTATTCATGTTAATCTAGGTTTAGTAATAATGTCTGAAGTTGAAATTCAGTAGTTGAAAATGATACTTGATGCTGCTAACTATATGAGGGTTCAAAGATACATAACCTATCAGAATATTTCAGAATATCTCTATCCAATTTTGTGACTAATTCAGGGTAAGAAGTATGTTGATATCTACATGGAGGTTGCTCTACAGAAAAGTGTGTATACACATGGGTTGCCTTAAGTAAAGTAGCTTATACATTTTGTTTTATGACTGATCAGGGTTGCAATTGATTTAGTGTGTTGATGAAGTAGTCTAGGTTTAGTTTTGATATTCTAGTTAAAGTGATCTCACTGTTTTGTATGAATTAAGTTGATGATTGGTTAAGTGTTTGTTTTCTTCAACGGTTAGTTCAGTATTTGAGTGATTGGTGATTGTTTGGTTCAGTGGTAGTTTTCAGGAATTGAATGAATATTTTGGGTACAATAATCAATTTCTTTTTTTATATTTGGCTTATATGATGTTAAAGGGTTCAACACGGATTATGTGATGAAAATAGGCCTACAAGTTGTGATGTATTGAAGTCGATGGATCCAGTATGAAAATTTATGAAACATGGTCTACGGTGGTGATGAGGGTTGGAGCCTTTAGTGAGGAAGTGAAATCTTCCTGCCTATCAAAGCTGGTGATTAGATTAGGGGGTTATAAATCCCTCTAGTAGTGGTTGGTAAAGGAGAGAAGGGGGTCGAAATTCCTTCCAGTGGTGGTTGGTAAACAAGATCAGGGGGTTGGAGCTCCCTTCCAGTAACTACTAGAGAATGAGACAAGGTTGTAGCCTTTTGTAGGCAGGGGCCTACGTGCTAGTATTTGTCTGCACCAATACGACATTGTAAGAAGTTTTCTATATAATAAATATTTAAGACAGAGATGACAAAAGCGGTGGTTTCTCTCGACTTGGGTTTCCACCTTAAATATTGGTGTTCATATATGACGCCTTTGTGTGATTATTTATTCTATTATTATTGCACATGTTTATTGCTTAAATGTATGATCCATAACTGATGAACTGGGCTAAGTAACATTTCTGAAGATTTATCTAAACATTAAGTTATTTGGGTATACGCATGTTTCCTTTAATACAGATGCGTGCATATTCTATTTTGACTAATTAGAGTAGCGTATAGAAATTAGTAAAGAAAAGAAAAATATTGTGATTCTTGAAAACACTGATTCACCCCCCCTCTCAATATTTTTCCCAGCAATTGGTTTCGGAGTAGGTCCTTCAGAAGAAGCTTTATCACTTGAAGGAGATCTGTCACAATGGGAAGGAAGCAAAAGAATAAGGCTTCTCAAAGGAAGAAGACATCTTAGAAAACGTGTGCAGCAAAAAATGAAGAAGATAAAATAGGTACTAGTTTATGTTCTTCTGATCCAATTTCTTGTTCATGCAATGTTAAAGGTGTTGAATATGAAAGTGAAAGTAATGTTATGGATCTATAAGTAGAAATTTATAAACTCAAAAATGAAGTTGAAGATCAACGGATTCTATTTAATGGAAGAAAATGTATCTACAAATATGTGATTACTAGATTGAATAATCAATTACAAGAAATAATCTCAATTGAGCAGCTGAATAAAGAATAGATAGACCAGTGTCAAAAGCTCCAAGATGAAGTAACGAATCACAATGAAGGACTTGAAGCAGAAATAATCTCTCTCAAAGCATATCTGCAAAAATAAAATAAGAAGAATGAAGAACTTCTACAAACATTTGAACACCAAGAAAATTGGCTGAAAGAAGAGATTCTAAAATTGAATGAGCAAGTAGAAGAAGGAATAAGGTTCAAAGAAAGTATGAAGAAGAAGTGCCAAATATTGGAGGTTGAGGTAAACATTTTAAAAGGTAAATTAGAAGAAAAGGATAAACACTTGAGGTTTCAAGATAATACTAAGATTCTGGATAATATTCTTAGTATTCAAAGGTATCCTTCTATTAAATTTGGTCTTGGATTTCATGAAGCTTTTAAAGGATAATATAGTTCACAAGACAGTGCTAAATATTCAAAAGACATCAACGCAAAACCTGAAGTGTTTAAAGAGACAAAAGGTCAACCGAAAATCACGAATTCTCATAGGAAATCATTCAATCCTAACTATAGAAGTATCAATTGATTCTCTCATTCATCAATAATGTTGAATGCTTTGTATCTCATAATTATGGACATGTTGCAGCCAATTGCAGAAGTAGATTGTTTTGGTCACAGAAAAATAAAATCTACTCAAAAATATCATCAACTCTGAGGTACTCACATTTCTTTAAGAGTTATTATTTTTCATGCAAAAAAATTGGACATAAATCTATTGATTGCAGTAGAAGGAACATGAGGCAAACTCATTATGATTCCTCTGCTCCCTTCTCTGGTCACATAAGGTGTTATTCTTGTAACAAGTTTGGGCATGTAGAAAAGGAATGCAGGAACAGATCAATGAATCACCAAATACATTATGGAAGAGAAACAGATGATATCATAAGACCGAAGAAAGATGGATCCACCAACATTCATGTTAATAAGCAGAAATAAGAAGAGATAAGATGTGATATTTATCTCTGTGCACTTAAAAATAACGATGAATGGTATATATACAGTGGATGTTCTCATCACATGACTGGTCATAAGAATAAGTTGGAGTCTCTCAAGAAAAATTGATATGGTAAGGTTATTATTTCAAATGATGCTTCAACAAACGTTTTGGGAAAATGTAGAGCCATGATTAACAAAAATAGAAGGGAATTTGATACCTTATTATTTCAAGGCCTAAAACAAAACATACTAAGTGTAGGGAAAATGGAAGATAAAGGAAATCTAATTGTGTTCACATTAACCAAATGTAAGGTCATGGATGAAGAAACTGGAGAGGTCATAGCAAGGGGATACAGAAAAACTGATAAATTATATGCATTTAAGGATATGACTTCTCGGAGATATAAGGAGGATTCTGACTGAGACTGATAGAAGACAATGCCCATCACAGTCCATCATTATTTAAAGAATAATTTTTTCAATAAATGCAATATATGAATATTGATTTTTTAATATTAGTTTTTTGTATTTATGACAAAGCATTTGATGTGCCAACAGAAGATAGGCACAGAATGTACAAGCTCAAGGGGAGCTGAAGTTGTGAAATTTTTCAATATTTGAATTTATGTATGCGTTTTACATGAACTAAAGTTGCGCATATATGCAAATGCCTTTGCATATAGGTGTGTACATTTTTCTCTGATAGAAAAATAGTGGGACAGACTCAAGAACATAGTCTTACATGATGGTGATAGTTATGATTGAATTTTCTTGGTCTGATGTTGATGGGTATAGCCTGCTGATATGGTATTGAGTTACGATTCTCACATTGATGATTGTCTAATTTATGGAGATGCTTTGATGAATGAGTTTATGTGGTCGGACTTGACATTGAACAGGTAGCACAGATTCAGGGGGAGCATTAGCCTTATTGTTAATGATGCATTGTTGGAATTATTTTTTCTTATTCTTTAATACTTGTAATTCTCATCTAGTAGTTTGAATGATGTTGTCATGATACATGGATTGCTTATGATGATATTATGGATAAACCTTGATCATATTTTATAGAATATTTTCTTTATTTTATCACGTGGAGTTGATGCATGACTAATGATTCAGATATGAGGAAAGAACATGCAGATCTTGTCGTTGGTTACTTCTGTCATGAATGGTGACTATTGTGCTTGATGCCTACACATGTTGCATCATGATTATAAACATAGAATAAGTCTACATGAAGACCTTGGTGATAAGACATCACAAGGATGCTTGGTTGATATATATTAATTATTGATGAAGTGGGCCTGGTATGATAATTCTTCGTGCATATTGGGGAAAGAATATGATGTTGCTACAAGGGTCCTGAAGACTTGGTTATTGATACGCTTATGTTATAAATGTTGGATGATACTTGGAGACATGGATACATTGCCTTACCTTACTTATTAGTTCTCTCATATGTTTTTGATAGATGTCTATGGTGTTTACTCATGTTATATGATGTTTCACTATTCTATATTATTTCATGATGATATACTTGGTTCCCACATATGTTTCTACAAAGGAAAAAGGGCAAGTTGACTTTGATGAAGACAAGAAATTGAGTTGATAGTTGATCTCTATGGAAATATATTATGATGTTGATAATTTAGACTTTGTAACAAGTTGATGATATTGAAGTTTACCCATGTTATTGCTAACAGATACTTATGGTGCAGATCCCTTTCAGTATATGATGGTTATAGATTATGGTCTTGATCTCTCACTCTTGAGGAATTTTAGTCTTGGTTCTGAATTCATATCTGTAAACATTAGGGGAATTTTGAGGTCTAAAATGGGCCTCCTATGGAAATTATAAAATAATAGTGGAAATAAAATAATAATATTTTATTACATAATCAAATTTGAGAGGGAAAAAAGAAAAAACTACTTTTTCAACTTGTATTTTCAACTTATCTCCCAAATGTTTTACTCAAATTTCGAGCGAGAGTACTCATTGGATGAAAAATTTAATTCCTCATCAAGGAGTACCTATGTTGAATACTTTAAATCGATCCTACTATATGAAAAATGAGAAATACATGAAAAAAATTATTGCAATCACATGTTTTCATGTATTCCTCATTTTTCATGTAGTAGGGTTCATCAGAACTATGCAACCTGGGTACTCCTTGGATGAGGAACTAAATTCTACATCCAACAAGTACTCTTGCTCAAAATTTGAGTACAAAAGTTGGGATATAAGTTGAAAATACGAGTTGAAAAAGTAGTTTTATTATTTTATTATTTTCTAATATTTTTACCGTTTTACTTTAAAAAATGGTGAATCATCTTCCGTGGTAGACATCATCATCTTGAATCATATTTGTTCTTATAAAGTTTATTTTGGTTGTAAATTTTTCTTACGAGGCCCATTTTAGATTTCAAAATTCCCCTAATGTTGATGTAAGGGTCATATTTACACCTATGACGTAATGTTTGTCATACGCAGTCATGTATGGAATTTTCTCAAATATGTAAACCGACTTGGTTGGGTGCTTTTGTCATGAATGTAAACCCACTTGGTTGGGTATTTGAATCAAATATGTAAACCCTATTGGTTGGGTTATTGATGTAAGTATGAGTCCTTGGTGATAGGAAAGGTTATAGAGTCATATACTCCATTGAAAATGTGTCTGAAGATTCATGGTGTGTTCACGAGGAGTATTGTCCACATCGTGAAACACATATCTCAACACTCTTAAAAAGAATCCTTCTTTCAGCATTGGTTCAGGATTTTCCCTTGATGTCAAAGGGGAATAGTAATTTGGTGTTTGAATAATTCTTATGATTGATGTGTCTAACAGGTATCTACAAGTTGTGGTGATCAAACACCAATATGGTTTCCATGAATTACAAAGAGGGATATTGTTGGCATTATGATGTAATGGGTTGTCCTTGATGGCAACCTACTCAATGAGTTGCCTTTTGATAGCAGCTTATTTGTTAAAGATGTAAACTTGATGTATCTACAGGCTAGTTTAGATGTGACAAACAAAGGAATACTGGTGAGTGACATAGCAAAGATGAAGTTAATGTTTCAAGAAGTATATGTAGGTTTGATGAAGGGAACCCACATATACCCATAGGTTTGATGAAGGGAACCTCCATATGCCCACAGTTTTGATGAAGGGAACCTGCGTCTATATCCAAAATTTATGTATATGTAGTTTTTTTGAAGAAAAGTTTCTTGTACACACGAGTACAAAGAATGAAAGTCATGTATGAGTTGGCACACTAATTTTAACAATGCCAAGGGTCTTTACTGTGGTATTAGCCCACAATATTGAGCACAGTAATGGCTCTTTGATCCCGTCCAAGAATACCATTGGCACTTGTGTGGCTTTTGATCATGGTATTGACTAAGGCTCAAACTATATAAGGAGGTGAATATCATAGTGCTAATGCATGTATGTGTATGGGTATTGAATGAATACTTCACTTTGAAGTATATCTACATGGAATGGGCTATAATCAATAATTAGATTTGATATTATGATGCACTCATGAATACAATAATGGATTAGGCTCTGTAGACCTAAAATGACTATGTATTTGCATTCAATCTGTTTATGAGTTGTTTAGATATGTGGTTTGGCGCATGATTGTTGAAGTGAAGGGTATGATCTAAGTTAAATTTTAGTTATAAAGTGCTTCATAATCCTGTAATATCTACAAATCTATACGCAGGCTCATCACAATGAATTCTGTAGAAATTATATACAGTATGCATGTATATATCCGGACTCTCCTGATCTAACAATATTTATCTTCTTGCTAAATACAGAATCCTTCCACTATAATTCTTGCAAAAATTCAATCAACAATTGAAAAACACACATAACACAGTTGTTTAACGGGAAAGCCTGAAGCTGAAAACCCAAACTATCATATATTATGTATCATGGAGATAATGTAACAATCTCATAAAAAGCTTAGTACATCAAGCTCTTAATACAATCAATTGTCACACACTGACAGGAAAAATCTGCAAATCCATGCACCGATCTTTTCCCTCCTGCTAGCCTGCCTCCACTGTGCAACCCAAGCTGATTACAAAGACCAATTCAATGCAATCCCACTCTCCTTGACTACATTGTTATCATTGGCAACTCCAATTTATATGTAGATGCAATTCATGCATCACTATGGTCACAACAGATAGTCCATCTTACCCTTTCACCTATCTCTGCACTGGGTCTCCACTGGATCTGACATGCACTGTAGTTAACTGCTATATTGTTCAGTTGATTAATGAGTTATTATTTGTGAACTAATTAACTAATTAATTCACTCCACTCTCACTAGTGTATCATTTATTTAGATTAGATACAACTAGCTCAACTGAGTCTAACTGAGTTAAACTGAATACAACTTTGTAAACTACTCTTCCAAATTTGTCATAACTTTTCCACTTCAGTTCTAACTGAGTCCTCCATGCATGAACTCCAGTAAACCCTTAGGAATTGTGTAATTCCTTCAACCCACTGATTTGACAAATATGTATACTGAAATTAAGTGCTCCAAGAGAATAAGTTGTTTTTTAGAGTCTAATTATTATTAAGAGCTAATAATAATCAACATGCATCTATTTTTAGATTAGCAATCTATAAATAGACTGTTGAGCCTCAAAATTGTGCTTTCTTTCATCTCATTTTACCTCATTTTCCCTTGTCCATTGCTATCCTAGACCCAATTGATCAATGAATATAGTTAAAATTACTTCTAGAATTATTTACATGACTGACTTGCTAAGTTTTGTGATTTTTGCCATTGTAAAGCATTTTGACCGGAACTAGCTGCAGAATGCAGACATTCCGTAGCTAACCGGCGATTCTGCAGCTATCTTCACGTTTGAGTATGTTCCAGGTGGCCTCTCAAGAAAAACCACATATGGGCATAATCCACGTCATGTCTACATGGTTCGTTGCTCATCATGGAGGAAGAAACGAATTTTGGGTATGGTTTTGGAACGTGGGAACACATTTGGGAAAACAGACTTCTATTAGGACTGTCTCAGTCCATATGTCTTTTTCCTTTTCACGCAGCCACTTCAAGAGTCCTAATGTGATTCCGATAAGGAAAGACAATGTTCCTGAAGTTGTTGCAAGTTTGTTATTTACATTTGTTATATAAACACTTGGGAAACCGAGAGTTAGGCTAGATTTTATGCTAGATTTTCATTCTAGATTTTGCTTAGATTCTGTGCTACATTTCTGAAGACGCAGATTGCTATGTTCAAGTTATTTCATCTTTAATGAAGCAGAAAGTGTTGTTTTGAAAGCGTGATTTAATTTGGAGTTGAATTTCGTCAGGTGGTAGAGGGCCCCTGCCTCTTGCACGGATTTATTTGCGTAAATTAGATAAGTATTCTAGCTGCCTTTACGTTTTTGAATTTGAATTAGTAGTTGTTTTAGTTAGCTACTGTAGTTATACTCATTCTAACTCTTCCACAAGAAGAAGCTCTTCCAAAAGATTATAATGATGAATGGGAAATGGCTATAGTATTGTAGGATTAGAAGTTGAATTTGTAGTTGTTTTAATTAGCTACTGTAGTTATACTCATTCTAACTCTTCCACAAGAAGAAGCTCTTCCAAAAGATTATAATGATGAATGGGAAATGGCTATAGTATTATAGGATTTAATTGTAATTTTTGTTGTTCACTATCACAGTTACACTTGTTCTAATCACTCTTCCACAAGAAGAAACTCTTCCAATAAATTCTTAAGGAGTCCAAGACATGACCGTGATAATGAATGATTTAGTTGTGTGTTTGCACTAAGTACCATCTCTGTTCTTACTCTTAAACGCTTGTCCAAAATATCATAATGATGAGTGGGATATGGATATGATATCTTAGTTTTTCATTGCTTTCAGTCTTTTTGCTTGCATTTGCATTCAATTACACAGTCAGAATTGTTCTAAAACCTCTTCCAAAAGAAGGAACTCTTCCAAAATATCAATAATGATGGACAAACAGACTGTATAATTTCATAGAATAATGCATGATAGCATAGTTAGGATACTCCGGAGTTTCATTGCACTTAATTCATGTTCAGTTGTTTTGTTTTGGGTTTGATAATGACTTGTATTTTAACACTGTTTTAGGCTAGTGACATCTTAGGTTTCGTTGTAGTTTAACTCATTGCATTTTCACTCAACATTCAGTTGTCATTCACTGCACATTAGATTACTTCAGTTGTTAAGATTAACAAAACAACCTTCATTATTTACAAACCTCTTCTTGTTCTAAAATCCATAATTGATCTATAACCATATGAATAGAAGACAACATCATTTTAAGGCCTGAAGTACCTCTGCAATTTCCTCATCATTTCATAAACAGAGCTCTCCCTCAAAAGAATATTTTGAAAAGAAATCAATAACTCTTAAGTAAGGTCTTGTGACATTCAATTAAATTGCATAATAGAGTTAGGAACTAGTCCTAGAATAGAAGATCTTAGGATGGTATGAATGTTTTTCCTCCAAATCTGTTTCAAATCTCTAATCAAGGAAAAAATGTTGCATCATTGTAAGATTAGTTGTTTAACTGTGTAGTTAGAGGATTTGCATACTTAGTGATCATTTCTTAAGTTTAGTTTGTGTTTTGAATCATTTGCTTAAAAGTAATTATCAAGCTTTGCTTTCACTTAGTCATAGTTTAGATTTGATTCTGCTTCAGTGTTTCCAATTGCATTTGTCATCTGTCATCCATCAATTAGGCTTAACTCTGTTTTTAATCACCAGCTCCTTTCCATTAGCTTTCTAGGCATTTTCCTTGTGAACATAAAACCACCAAAAGACCAAAAACATCATAAATCATTACAAAAGACCAAAAACATCACAAAACACTACACACAACGCATTAGGAAACAAGTACCTAGGTACATACAGTACACTTCACTTCAGCAGTTTACAAATCCTGGTTGACAATTAAATGAGCTCAGTTTAGGAGACTAGATTGAGACCAAACATTTTGGCGCTGTTGCCGGGGAAGTGAAAACTAGGTAACCTTTGTTTCTTAGCATCCAAAAACAATTTTATGCGTAGAGAGAGAGATTCAAGGGGAATATTTATAAGCAGCAGAGGCAGAAGTTTGATTTCTAGAACACCACTTGTTTCATCTAGATCCAGAGCTAGTACACCTTCAACTCATACCCATATTCCATCCTCCCTTGATCCTGGACTTCTAGAATATCTAAGGTCAACTATTCCATTATAGAAACCTTCCACTTCATCCACTGAACCTGCCATAGAAGAAGATCTAAGAACTCCTGTTAGGGACACAAACCTTTCCACTTCCACAAGAGAGTCAACCATGGCAGAAGAAGGAGGAGGAGGAGTTTTTAATGGAGAAAACACACTATTTGGAGGAAGAGGTAGAGGTAGAGGAGAAGGAGGTAGAGGAGAAGGAGGTAGAGGTGCAAATGGAGGAAGAGGTAGAATAGGAAGCTCTTTTGGGTTCCCTATACTTGATGAAGAAACCAATACAACCATGAAAAAAATTTCACCCTCTGTCCTTCCGAACTTCTATGGACTTAAAACTGAAGATCCTGAAACTTTCTTATTCGAATTTGAAGTGTTGTGTAGGACTTATGACTACTTACAAGATGCTCAAAAACTGAAATTATTCCCTTCAACTTTGAAAGGAGTAGCATTGAAGTGGTTTATGATTCTAATCAGTAGTTCTATTAGAACATGGGAAGACATGAAACAAGCATTTCTAGAGAGATATTTGGATTATTGTATGCCAGTTAATCATAAGGAAGAAGTTTTCAAGATGTTACAAAAAGAAGATGAAAAATTAGAAGATTTGCTGGAAATATTTAATTACAACATCAAAAGGGCAAAAATGGAAAATCTAGATCAAGACACCTTAAAAGCTCTTTTGTTGAAAACAATTAGGGATGAATGGTTGGATATTCTTAACATGATGGGAAAAGGGGATATATCACAACTCACATTACTTGAAATATCTAAGTTATGTATCAACCTTTCAAGAGGGAAATCTAAAACTGTCAAAGGTCCAAGAGATCCTGCTCTTGCAAGAGCAAGTAAATCTGCTTCTGGGACAGTAAGTAGATCAGAAATAGGACACATGCTTGATGATTTTAAATCTGACATCTTAGGGAGTCTTAGTGAACAAATAGACACCCTTAAGATACAAAACAAGCAGAAGGCTGAATCTGATGCCTTGGCAATATTTTTTCCCAAATGTAGAAAGAAACATGCCTTAAGAGAGTGTCCTTTAGATGTAAAAGTTGTAGAAACCTGTGTCATTTGTTCTGAGAAACATGAGACCAAGAATTGTCCTTCTCTTCCTGGTCTCAAAGCTATCAATCTCCAGCTTGGGCACAAGGATCACAAAGTCCCTATGGAAGATACTCCCCATACTATCAGTATCCACCATCCTATCCACCATACACACATTTTTATCCTCAAAATCCTCAACAAAATTTTCCTCAAAATCTTCAACAAAATTTTCAACAAAATCCTCAACAACATCATCAGAACCAACCACATCAAAATCAACCACTTCCATTACCATTCCCTCAAAAATCAAATCAATTGCCGACTCAACCCATACCAAACCCCAATAATAAGAACCCTCAGAATACATACATGATAGAAGGCCAACAGTTTCCAACTTATTTAATTACTCCTCTAGACCTTAGTGATGTTCAACTTAGGTCTGGAAGGATATTTGAAAAGAGGAAACCTTCTGTGATCATACAAGAACAAGATAATTCTGAGGAAGACTCTCTACGGGTGAATAAAAGTCTTGAGGAGGACACATCCTTTCAAGACCCACACATTCAAAAACTAAAACAAAAAGATCCAATAAATCCAACTCCTGTATTAGAGCAACCATCCACATCTACTTCTATACCTCCTTTTCCGGAAAGATTACAAATTGATAGAGGTGTAGAAAAACAAATCATGGTGCCTAATTATGATTTCTTAGATGAATTGAGAAATGTTTGCATTAAAATTCCATTATTGCAAACCATCAAGGAAATCCCAATTTTAGCCAAAACAATAAAGGAGTTGAGTATGAAGACAACAAGAAAAAGAATAAGAGAAACCAAGAAAATTCAACTGGTAGGACAAATAGCAGACATTATGATGGGTAAGATTACTATTCCAAAGTACCTTGACCCAGGAAATCCAATTGTCAAAATTCACATCAACGGAATTGAAATTCAAAACACACTCATTGATTTAGGAGCAGCAATAAATATCATGAGTAGACAAATCATGGACAAACTGAAACTTCCTAATCTTCTCTTTACACCCACACTATTACAATTAGCAGATAGATCTGTAATCAAACCAGAGGGGGTAATAGAAGACATTCCAATGTCCCTAGATTCTTGGGAGTACCCTGTGGATTTCATGATCCTAACTCCTAAGAATAATCTAGGAGGCCATCCTGTTATATTAGGAAGACCTTGGTTGGCTACAGCTGATGCTTTTATTAGTTGTAGGTCCGGTGATATGTATATCTCTGATGGTAGTTCAACAAAGAAATTCACTTTATATCCTCCGGCTAGGACAATTACAGATCTAGATGACACTAAATGGATAGAGGATGAATAATATTTACAACCACTCTTCACAATTTCAGAAATTAGTGAAGATAATCAAATTCTGAATAGTCTAGAAAACTTTGAATCCTCTCCAGAACACAAACATGAATCATTTCAAGAGGGATCCAATATTGAGTTTTTGTCATCTAGGCAGATGTCTCTTCATTCTATGGACAAATTTGGCAACTCTACAAGTGAAATTTTTCCAGGCAAAACTTTGAACATAAACAAGAACCTAGAAAAATCTCAACAAGAAGAGTTAGTCAAAGTATTACAGAGACATTCTTCTGCATATGCATGGGAATACACTGACATGAAAGGGATAAGCCCCAAGACTTTTACTCATCACATCTATATAGAAGCAAATTGCAAACCAATCAGACAGCCTCAAAGACGGATGAATCCAAATCTTAGGGAAATTGTTAAAGAGGAATTGCAAAAATTGTTAAATGTTAATTTCATCTATCCTATTTCAGATAGTCGGTGGGTTTCTCCTTTGGTAATTGTGCCAAAGAAAAATGGAAAATGGAGGGTGTGTGTTGACTACCGAGAACTGAATAAAGCTACTCTTAAAGACCATTTTCCTTTACCTTTCATAGATCAAGTATTAGATACATTAGCTGGCAAAAAGTACTTTTCATTCCTATATGGGTTTAGTGGTTACAATCAAATCCAAGTAGCCCTTGAAGACCAATACAAAACCACATTCACCTGTCCTTGGGGTACCTATGCCTACCGAGTATTGCCATTTGGATTATGCAATGCACCTGCAACATTCCAAAGGGCAGTATTAGGAATTTTTTCGGATCTAATACATGACTGTGTAGAGGTGTACATGGATGATTTCACGGTTTATGGGGACACATTTGAAGAGGCTTTAGAAAACTTGGAAAAAGTCTTAAAAATATGTCAAGAAGCAAACCTTTCACTTAGTCATGAAAAATGTTTTATGATGTTTACTGAAGGTATTGTTTTAGGGCACCATATTTCAGGGGATGGGATTAGAGTTGATGAGTCAAAAGTTGAAGTCATCTCTAACCTATCTATTCCAAGTTGTCAAAGAGATGTTAAAAGTTTTTTAGGATTTACAGGGTATTATAGGAGATTTATAGAAAACTTCACCAAGATAGCATCTCCACTCTTCAAATTACTTACTAAAGATTGTGAATTCAAGTGGACTTCTGATTGCCAGTTAGCTTTTGAAACCCTGAAAACCAAAATTTCTGAAGCACCTATATTAAGGGGACCTAACTGGAAGTTACCTTTTCATATCTCAATAGATGCTTCCGATACAGCTCTAGGAGCAGTATTGGGACAAAAAGATTTGATTCCCTATGCCATATATTATACCAGTAAAAATTTGACTCCTGCGGAGTTAAACTATACTGTAATTGAAAAAGAGTTTTTAGCTGTTGTTCATGCCATAAACAAATTTAGACACTATATAACAGGCTATGAAACTTTTGTTCACACTGATCATTCTGCAATTAGATACTTAATGAACAAATCAATCACTAATGGAAGAGTTATAAGATGGTTGTTGCTCTTACAAGAATTCAACATTACTATTCTAGATAGGCCTGGAAAACAAAACACAGTAGCTGATTTCCTATCTAGACTCCAAAATATCAAAGATGACACTCTAGTTGAAGATCAATTTCCTGATGAATATCTTTTTGCAATCTCTACTCAAACTCCATGGTTTGCTGATATTGCTAATTATTTAGTTTCGGGAAAATTTCCTTCAATTATGAATGCAAGGGATAAAAGAAAAATCATTAATGATAGTGCAAAATATTCATGGGTCGCTAATGAGTTGTACAAGACAGGTCCAGATTTGATTATTAGAAGGTGTGTTCGTGAAGATGAGATGCCTGAGATTCTCAAGGCATGTCATGATGAACCTTGTGGCAGACACTTTGCAGATAAGAGGACAGCCTATAAGATCCTTAACTTAGGATATTATTGGCCATCCTTGTTTAAAGATGCTAAGGAGTATGTCAAAAGGTGTGACGGTTGCCAAAGGGTAGGGAAACCTTCTCCTTCAGGTGAGATGCCATTACAACCTCAGGTACACATTGAACCTTTTGAAAAATGGGCTTTGGATTTTGTAGGACCTATTAGTCCTCCATCAAGACAAAAGAAATATATATTAGTTTGCACTAATTATGTTACTAAATGGGTAGAAGCTAAACCATTACTTGTTGCTAATGAATCATCTGTAGTTACTTTTCTTTTTGAGGATATTTTTACTCGTTTTGGTGTCCCAAGGGAAATTGTTACAGATCAAGGAGCTCAGTTTACATCAAGGCTAGTGGAGCAAATGATGGAGAAGTACAAAATCAGACATAGAAAAACTACTCCTTATCATCCACAAGCAAATGGTCAAGTGGAATCTACTAATAAGATCATTGAAGGAATCCTAACAAAGGCTGTTCATTTACATAGAAGAGATTGGGTAGATAGGCTTCCTGAAGCCTTGTGGGCCTATAGAACTACATGGAGAAACACAATAGGCCATACTCCTTATGAGCTTGTTTATGGAAAGCAAGTTTTGTTTCCCATAGAGTTCCAAATTCAAACCTTCAAGATGGCAGTTCAGCTAGGACTTGATTTAACGGAGGCACAGAAGCATAGACTGGAGCAAATTAATGAATTGGATGAGATCAGACAAGATGCAGTTCAGAAAACAAGTCTAGTCCAACAGAAAAGGGCTATATGGCATGAAAAGTACATCAAAGAGAAGAAATTCAAAGAGGGTGACTGGGCTCTCTTGTTTGATTAAAAATTCAAGGATTTTCAAGGGAAATTTCAGACACATTGGCTTGGGCCATATGAAATTGTTCGAATTTTTGATAATGGGGCAGTAAAAATCAGAACTATAGATGAAGAAGAGGTCACTTTTCTTGTGAATGGTCATAGACTGAAGCTATACCACAAGCCACTCTCAAGAGAAGAGTTTTTCAAGAAGTTCCAAGAAAGCAATGATGTGAAGTTAATGAAGAAGAGTCTCTCTTCTTCATCAACTTGATTAAATTTTCTGAAGCATTTCTTTTTGAAAAAATATATATATATATATATATATATATATATAAAATAAAGGTATAAACATGAAAACCAATCATTGATTGGCATGTTTATACAGAAAAGATAGGGTGAAAATCAGAGTTTCTCTGACACTCTAACTTTTCCCATTTTTGTTTTTACAAGCAGCTGTTACAAAAATCATAAGTTCATATCCATAGTGCTTATGATTCATCTCATTTCATTTCACTCCATTCACTTGTCCATCCATACTCCATCTCATTCATTCATTCATATTTCACTCTATTCCACATATCATTCATCTCATTCCATCCTCCATCCATCTCATTTTCATGTCAAAATTTAAAAGTTTGATATCTTGCTGTAAATGAATAAAACATGTCATGGATTACAGGGCAGTTCTTATGTTTTTTCACTCCATTTCATAAAATGAATCCATTCCATTTTCATCATCCACTTCATACATATCATGGCTCATCATCCATCTTCATTCATACCATATAACATTTCACCTATATTCCAAAAACATTCCATTCCATGATTAAAATGCTCTACAGGAACATTATGCAGCTGATCAGCCTTTCTGTAGCCAGGCAGTCTTTCCGCAGCTAAAAATCCTGAAGGCATCAATCAGCAGACATTAGAATTGCAACAAAATGATCCAGTGTATCCATGAATCAAAAGCATCAAGAAAGATTGTGAATATTCTTCTAAAGGTGAACAAAGAAGACAAAGACTACAAAAATCAAATGAAGGCAGAGGTAACAAGTTTAAATTATAATGGCATTTCATAAAGTTTAGCATAGTTTTAGTTATGGATTGTTCGAAAAGGTTGTTTTAATTATTTTTATTGATCAAGACCAATAAACCCTCCACAGACTTTGGATTAAAATCTCTCATTTAAGATTCCATATCCAACACATTTAAGCGGTTAAAATGGTCAAGGTATTTGAATTCTTCACGTCTCTTAACCAAATCATTCAATGATGATTCTCTTTGCCGTTGTAAAATCTCCGCCGTCTCTTCAATCATTAATTCGTTCCCTCCACCTCACTCCACTACTTCATTCCGTGACCACTGCCATCACTCCATTCTGTAGTCGGCATTTCATTCTGTAGACAGAGATATTCTTATCACCGAGAGCAGAGCCAAAGGATATCAGTTTGAATAGCATTGAGCATTATCATTGTAAACGCAGAACAGAGCAAAAGGGTAAATTCATAGGTATAGCAGCGTGAGAATTTGAAGCCATTTGATTCCGTGGGCAGACAAAGTATCACTGTGGGCAGATATTGAGCATTATCACTATAAACACAGAGGTATAGCAGAGAAGAATTTGAAGCCATTTTTCACCGGGAGACAGAGGTGTAGCATTGAAGAATTTGAAGCCATTTGTTACCAAGAGACAGAGATATAGCAGTATGGGAATTTGAAGCTATTTACCACCGAGAAACAGAGGTATAGTAGTGTGGGAAATTTGAAGCCATTTGTCACTGTCAAACAGAGACATATCAGTCCAAAGTTCAATTGTCAACAGAGGCATATCAGCCCGAAGTTTTGAAGCTGTTTTCATTATCAACCAGAGGTATATCAGCTCGAAATTTGAAGTTGTTGCCACTATCAATCATAGGTATGTCATTCCGAAGTTTGAAGCCATTTTCATTAAGAACTTGAAGCCATTTCAATTCGAAGGTGAAAGTCATTGTTTTTGTGGGTAGAAGAGTGTTAATTTGAACATTGAAGAAGCAATCATGGGTTTCATTGTAAGAACTGAACGAGTGGGTTCAAAATATTTAGAAGGCTACCCTCAATGCAAAGAAATGTTACAAAAAATAGGATGGCTTCAATTTTTAGAGAAATTTAATGGCTTCCACAAGGAAGTCACTAAAACATTTGCAAGATCATTTCAAGGAACTGAAGTTGAAGTGGGAGATGTCAAATTTACTGTCACTGAAGTTTTCATTGCAGAGGCTACAGGGTTGCTTAGAACTGGAGAGAGATGGTTCAAAAACAGAGAATTCCAGAATGAATCCTAGAAACAAATTTTAAAATCACCAGGTATGGATGTCACTGTATTTAAGAAAGGAATTCCCAGTTCTGCATTGAAAAATAAATGGAGAAACATACTACTTCTTCTAAAAAATTTTATTACATGTGAGGGTAGATATGGGACATTTTATGTCTACCACATTAGACTGATAATGCATTTTCTGGGGGAAGACCTAAATCTACCTTACTTCTTGCTTCAAAGCTTGAAAAAGATGGCTTCCTGTGTTCAAAGAAGAGTTCAATTTTTAGAGACAACTTTATATCATCATGGGTTGGTTAAAATTTTGATTGAACATCATTTAACCAAAACAAATGATACATGGGACGATTTCTTGATAAGAAATCATTTTGAAGAGCCAAAAGAACCCACACCTGAACCACAGCCTACAAGGAGAAGCAGGAAATGGAGGGCTTCAAAAGTTGAAATTGACAAAATAGTCCAAGAGAGCAGTGAGGAAATCATTTTAGAGAAGTTGACTCAAATCAAGAGACAGCTTAAGGAAGAAAAGGTAATCAGGAAATCTGCCATGGAGAAAGGAGAAGGATCTTCTCAGCCTAGAAGAAGCCACAGACTAAAGGGGAAACTAAAGAAAACACTAATCAAACAAACAGGGGTGATTAATATAGAAGATGAAGAAACATCCATTGAAGAAGATTTTGAAGAGGATTTTAATGAAGGAACCCCTGAAATTGACCCTGTTCAACAAGAAATTTATGACTATGTGGAAACTTTGGAAAGGAGAGCTTCAGAAAGCAGAGAGAGAACCCCTAGTCCTCCACTGTCTGAAATAGATATATTAAGAAGGGATAGGTATGAGTTGGAATTACTGAATAGACACATCAAAAATAAGAATGAAATTCTCAAGGATCAAGTCAAGCTCAAAACTGATATGAACTCAACCTTATCCCTACATATAGACAAAGTGGAAAAGACCAATGAGAAGTTTAAGAAAAGGAACAAGAAGCTAATCAGGGCACTCACCAACCTAAGGGTCAAACTTGTTATCAGAAAACCCAGAAGATCTCTAGCTTCCAGACAAAGGAGAAGGAGAGGATTAGATGTTCTTGCAGAAGCCTCTGAGTTCATAGGATAATTTGCATGAGGACATGCAAAGAGACAGCAGTGGGGGTATGTTGAGCCTCGAAATTGTGCTTTCTTTCATCTCATTTTACCTCATTTTCCCTTGTCCATTGCTATCCTAGACCCAATTGATCAATGAATATAGTTAAAATTACTTCTAGAATGATTTACATGACTGACTTGCTAAGTTTTGTGATTTTTTCCATTGTAAATCATTTTGACCGGAACTAGCTGCAGAATGCAGACATTCCGTAGCTAACCGGCGATTCTGCAGCTATCTTCACATTTGAGTATGTTCCAGGTGGCCTCTCAAGAAAAACCGCATATGGGCATAATCCACGTCATGTCTACATGGTTCGTTGCTCATCATGGAGGAAGAAACGAATTCTGGGTATGGTTTTGGAACGTGGGAACACATTTAGGAAGGAAGACTTCTATTAGGACTATCTCAGTCCATATGTCTTTTTCCTTTTCACGCAGCCACTTCAAGAGTCCTAATGTGATTCCGATAAGGAAAGACAATGTTCCTGAAGTTGTTGCAAGTTTGTTATTTGCATTTGTTATATAAACACTTGGGAAACTGAGAGCTAGGTTAGATTTTATGCTAGATTTCATTCTAGATTTTGCTTAGATTCTGTGCTACATTTCTGAAGACGCAGAGTGCTATGTTCAAGTTATTTCATCTTTAATGAAGCAGACAGTGTTGTTTTAAAAGCGTTGATTTAAATTGGAGTTGAATTCCGTCAGGTGGTAGAGGGCCCCTGCCTCTTGCACGGATTTATTTGCGTAAATTAGATAAGTATTCTAGCTTCCTTTACGTTTTTGAATTTGAATTAGTAGTTGTTTTAATTAGCTACTGTAGTTGTACTTGTTCTAACTCTTCCACAAGAAGAAGCTCTTCCAAAAGATTATAATGATGAATGGGAAATGGCTATGGTATTGTAGGATTAGAAGTTGAATTCATAGTTGTTTTTAATTAGCTACTGTAGTTATACTCATTCTAACTCTTCCACAAGAAGAAGCTCTTCCAAAAGATTATAATGATGAATGGGAAATGGCTATAGTATTGTAGGATTTAATTGTAATTTTTGTTGTTCACTATCACAGTTACAGTTGTTCTAATCACTCTTCCACAAGAAGAAACTCTTCCAAGAAATCCTTAAGATGTTCAAGACATGACCGTGATAATGAATGATTTAGTTGTGTGTTTGCACTAAGTACCATCTCTGTTCTTACTCTTAAACGCTTGTCCAAAATATCATAATGATGAGTGGGATATGGATATGATATCTTAGTTTTTCATTGCTTTCGGTCTTTACATTTGCATTTGCACTCAATTACACAGTCAGAATTGTTCTAAAATCTCTTCCAAAAGAAGGAACTCTTCCAAAATATCAACAATGATGGACAAACAGACTGTATAATTTCATAGAATAATGCATGATAGTATAGTTAGGATACTCCGGAGTTTCATTGCACTTAATTCATGTTCAGTTATTTTATTTTGGGTTTGATAATGACTTGTAGTTTAACACTGTTTTAGAATAGTGACACTTTTAAGTTTAGCTTTAGTTCAACTCACTGCATTTGCATTCTATAGTCAGTTGTCATTCACTGCACAATAGATTACTTCAGTTGTTAAGATTAACAAAACAACCTTCATTATTTACAAACATCTTCTTGTTCTAAAATCTACAATTGATCCATAACCATATGAGCAGAAGACAACATCATTTTAAGGCCTGAAGTATCTCTACAATTTCCTTATCATTTCATAAACAGAGTCCTCCCTCAAAAGATTACTTTGAAAATAAATCAATAACTCTTGAGTAAGGTCTTGTGACATTCAATTAAATTGCAGAATAGAGTTAGGAACTAGTCCTAGAATAGAAGATCTTAGGATGGTATCAATGTTTTTCCTCCAAATCTGTTTCAAATCTCTAATCAAGGACAAAATGTTTCATCATTGTAAGATTAGTTGTTTAACTGTGTCGTTAGAGGATTTGCATACTTGGTGATCATTTCTTAAGTTTAGTTTGTGTTTTGAATCATTTGTTTAAAAGTCATTATCAAGCTTTGCTTTCACTTAGTCATAGTTTAGATTTGATTCTACTTCAGTGTTTCCAATTGCATTTTTCATTTGTCATCCATCAATTAGGCTTAATACAAAGACCAATTCAATGCAATCCCACTCTGATTGACTATGTTATTATCATTGGAATCTGTAATGTATATATAGATGCAATTCATGCATCACTAGTAGTCACAACAGATAGTCCATCTTGCCCTTTCACCTATCTCTCCAATGGTCTCCACTGAAACTGCCATGCACTATAGTTAACTGATGTATTGTTTAGTTGATTAATGATTTATTATTTGTGAATTAATTAACTAATTAATTCACTCCACTCTCACTAGTGTATCATTCAGGTACATTAGATACAACTAGCTCAACTGAGTCTAACTGAGTTAAACTAAATACAACTCCATAACTAATTCTTCCAATTGTGTCATAACTCTACCACTTGAGTTCTAACTGAGTACTCCATGCATTAGCTCCAGTAAACCCTTAGGAATTGCGCAATTCCTTCTGTCAGCTGATGTGCCACATCTATGCACTGAAATGAAGTGCTCCAAGAGAATAAGTTGTTGTTTAGAGTCTGATTATTATTAAGAGCTAATAATAATCGACATGCATCTATTTTTAGATCAGCGCTCTATAAATAGACTTCGCTTGATATTCTAAAAATATAATTTGATCTATTTTTCACATTTGACCAACCATCTACATCCTGCTACTTACAAAATATGCTCACCATGTCTAAAAATATACATACACCTAAAAATAGCCTGTGTGGGCCCCACCTAGTTTAGGTGATTATTTTCCAACTAGGATTAAGGATGATGTTTCAGGATGCCTCCTTCACTGTTTCTTGTTGCAAACTTCAACACTCCCTCTCAACAAGAAAGGACTGTATTTGCATGCGACATGCAACTCCATGCATTCGCCCTGCAACCTTTGCAAGCACCCTGCAACTCCATGCATCTACTCTGCAACTCTTGTTGCAACACTTTCAAAACTGAAAGGCTCCAAACAACTTAATCAATCTAATGTATCTATCATCAAATTCTTTTACTTCTGCTTAATTACTGCACATGTCTTCAGGAACCACTACGTTGTTGAACTTTGTACCCATGCACTCTGCACTTGCTGTCAACTCTAAACCACGCTCCAGTATCTGACACTGTCACTTTGATCTGTCTACATCAATCCAACTGATCATGCTACTGCTTCACTGTGGGCACCTCGTAGCCAGGTTCAATTCATGAGATCCACACCATCTCAATGAATCCTGCCCAGAAATCTCCTCTTGGGATTACTCATGCATGTCGCGCCACCTCTCACCTGGTGGTATAGCTGCATGCACTCCCTCTGCCCATCTGGCACAAAATTTCTCTACATGAGTGGTTGCACCCACTCCATGATCCTCACCTTGTGGCTGCTCCACATCCCAAGGTTCACTCTTACCTGCATGCAAATCTTGCTCCCTCTCAAGCTTCAATTGCATGGCTTTCTCACACTTCCCAACAATAGGAAGCTCCATAGAAATCCCATCTACTTCAAGTCTATAAAAATTCTTAGCTTGAATCCCAACCTTCTTGACTTGTCTTGTTGCTTTGTACCGAAGGAAAAAATTGTCTTCACTAAATACAACATCATAGCCTTTATCCTCTAACACTTCGATTGACATTAAATTCTTCTTTAAACCTGGAACATGCACAACATCTTGTAAAAGAATGAGTTTACCTGACTCCCTCTGAAAGGTAATGGTACCAATGTCATTCGCACTGTATCGTCCATTGTCGCCCAACTCTACATGCAACTGGAGATATTTCTCCACCAAGTCACTGAAAAGTTTCACATCTCCCGTTATGTGAAAGGAAGCACCACTATCAAAGTACCACCTCGATCCCAATGCACTAGACACCATGCATGTGATCAATGAGAAGTCAAGCTCAAATTGTGAGGCAAGAGCCTCACCAGCTGCAGCTCCAGTAGCCATATTTTTCTTCTTCTTATGTGGACAATTAGTGGCGAAATGCCCATGTTCATGACAGTGAAAACACTTCACTTTGGACATGTCACGCTTTTTTCCATCTTCACCGGCCTCAGATATAGAATGGAATTTCTTCCCCTTATTCTTCTTTCCTTGGAAACCAAAGAAAAATCCTCTTCATCATCATGCTTTGATGAAGAGCCATC
The DNA here is from genome assembly GCA_034641835.2 of Pinus albicaulis. Taxonomy (NCBI): domain Eukaryota; kingdom Viridiplantae; phylum Streptophyta; class Pinopsida; order Pinales; family Pinaceae; genus Pinus; species Pinus albicaulis. The sequence goes on along the minus strand of CM076579.1, from coordinate 1,647,869,509 downwards.
CCTGGTACTTCGCCTTATCTCCTCCTCCACAAGATCCGACCAAAGTCACTCCCAACCCGGCAGTTTTTGTCGTCCATTGATAGAGTCTTCATAGCTATGCCAACTCTTCGGAAGCCCGAGGAGAGCCAAGCTCACCAAGTCATCATCATCAACACTGACTCCTACACTCCCAAGCTCATCCCTACATTGGACAAACTTTGTCAAGTATACCGGAATAGTGTCCTTCTTCTCCATTTTTATTTTTCTGAGCTTGTCTTTAAGTGCCAACTTCCTCTGGTCGCTTCTGCTTTGGAAAAAATCTGTCAAAGCCTTCCACATAGCATATGGAGCAGCTTTCCCATGAATTCTTGAGACAATATGGTATCTCACACCTTCCAACAGAATCCTCCTCGTCCTTGCTACTTTCTTTTGCCATGCGTCAAGTACTGCAGCATCCGCCGAAGTGGGGTTAGGAACATCTCTCTCGATGAATTCCTTCAAGCCATTATCTTCAAGAACTGCCTCCATCCTGTCCTTCCAGGCTATGTAGTTAGAGTTTCCCTAGAGTGCATACTCCAACTGCAACCCATTGAAAGACATTTCAATGTATACTCAATTGTCGCACCAAGAAACTCCTGCAGCAAATTCGAATTGTCCACCAGCACAAACTCACTTCACAATTGAAATCTTCAATCAACAATGCTTTGATACCATGTAGAAATTATATGCACTAGGCATGCATATGTCCAAGATCCACATGATCTCACACTATTTAACTTTATGCAAGATACTGAATCTATTCCACTTGTTAATATTTTACGGAAAAATTAATTGCACACACATGTGAAGCATAAACAAAAATATTCAATCGCACATAACACAGTTTTTAACCGAAATCTTGAAGCTGAAAACCCAAACTATATATTTGTATCATGGAGATCATATGAAAATCTCATACAAGCATACAAAGCTTATCACAAGCTCTCAGTACAATACAGTCATCATACACTAATCAAGCCCAATCTTGCAAATCCATGCACCGATCTTTGCCACCTGCTAGTCTACCTCCATTGCGCAATCCAAGCTGATTAAAAATACCAATTCAATGCAATCCCAATCTCATTGACTGCGTTATTATAATTTTCATCTCCAATGTATATATAGATGCTATTCATGCATCACTAGTAGTCACAACGGATAGTCCATCTTGCCCTTTCACCTATCTCTCCACTGGTCTCCACTGAAACTGCCATGCACTGTAGTTAACTGATGTATTGTTCAGTTGATTAATGAGTTACTATTTGTGAATTAATTAAATAATTAAAATTCACTCCACTCTCACTAGTGTATCATTCAGTTACATTAGATACAACTAGCTCAACTGAGTCTAACTAAGTTAAACTAAATACAACTCCATAACTACTTCTTCTAGTTGTGTCATAACTCTGACACTTGAGTTCTAGTTGAGTCCTCCATGCATTAGCTCCATTATACCCTTAGGAATTACGTAATTCCTTCTGTCAGCTGATGTGCCACATTTGTGCACTGAACTAAAGTGCTCCAAGAGAATAAGTTGTTGTTTAGAGTCTAATTATTATTAAGAGCTAATAATAATCGACATGCATCTATTTTTAGATCAGCGCTCTATAAATAGACTTCGCCCAATATTCTAAAAATAGAATTTCATCTATTTTTCACATTTTACCAACCATCTACAAATAGCATCCTGCTACTTACAGAATATGCTCACCATGTCTAAAAATAGACATACACCTAAAAATAGCCTGTGTGGGCCCCACCTAGTTTAGGTGATTATTTTCCAACTAGGATCGAGGATGATGTTTCAGGATGCCTCCTTCACTGTTTCTTGTTGCAAACTTCAACAATTAATTACTTTTCTAGAGCTTCTATTTCTCAAATTATCATAAACTAAACTAAAAAGTCTTACAAAATAGACGTTTAACTAAAGAAACAAAGGTAAGAAACATACCAATTTTGTGGCCCAACATCACTCCCCAGCTTACCTTTTTGCATGTCCTCATGCAAAGAGATTATTAACATGTAGAAGTGTTAAAGAATAAGCTGGATAAGATTGTTCACCATAATACAGAAATCCATTTCTCTTTTGGACTTCTTTAAAGACCCTTGCATTATCTTCTTTGGAGAGCTTAGATTCAAGCTTATAAACATCTGGAGGATTCCATATGATAGGGCATTGACACCTGCAACCAATCCATTTAGGTCCTTCAAACAGGACCAAATGAGAATATTCTCGCATTCTGTTGGTTTTTGCTTAAAAGTTTTGGTAATTGAATGGTTCCTTGTTTTTCACTTCGGTGGAGGACATCTTCCCCCTTTGTTTTGCTGCATAGAGGGCTTCTACTATGATTTTCTCAAAAAATTCCAAACCAATATGAAGAACACTATCATGCACAGGTGCAATAACAGAGATAACACATTATTGTTCCATAAATGTTTTGTGCTTCATGAGGGTGTGCAAAGGGATTTTTGGTTCCCCTCTAACCCAAAGGTGGAGCTCATTTTCCCTTTTTTTCTATATGTCATGAGCTTGTGAACATTTAATATACTTTATAGAAAAAGAGATAAAAGCCTGAAATTGCACATCGCCAATAAAAGGGCTAAGGTTTTCATCCCTCTGGTCTTCGAAGAAAAATTTATGCATATATAATTCACACAGAAAGTATTTCACATGATCATATTACTACTTAAAATATTTAATGAAATTTGAGACAATATCAAACTTAGTGGGTTGTCAAGACCATACAACTTTGATTTTAAGCAAAAAATATCATTCAAGTAAGAACATAGCATAATTCTTTTTTAGGAACTTGTAGGATAGAGCATCAGAATAAATGGAGAAAACCTCCTTGATTTGTTCCAAAGCTTTCTAAAGTTGACCCTGCACCATCTCTATCTTTTTCTTTGATCTCCTAAGCTTAACATATGTCTCATCCTCTATGGTGGGAATTCCTCTAAAATTCTGTAATAAATCTTGGTGTTCCTTCCAGGGAACCACTTCTCCTTGGTACTTGTTCAGAACCTCTTTTTCTTCCTCCAGTATTTTATTCAATGCCTTGATAGTAACATCCATGATAAATGGGGTGTATGGGGGTACAATTTCTGTCTAAGTGGCCCTATTAATATAAAACAATAACTTTGTTTGACTGGTTGCCTCAAATGTCATCATATTAAACCCTAAATCAGTCTGGGTTTCTCTAGAAACAGTGGAAATATCCTTTGTTTTCATTTCAATGGAGGTGTAAGAGTTGTCAGTTTGGACTCCAAATGTATGTGTTTCCTACCTCATCTTGTAATGTTTCCTATTATTCTTTAGCCAAATTTTAAGCTGCTTCATCTTCCTTTGTAGCCTCTGATTTTCTTTCTTAAGCATCATTATTTCACAGTTGGCTTTCCTTTTTGTATTTTCAGTGAATTATTTAATTTCTGCAGTCGAGGTGGAAGGAACAGCAGTAGTATTTTCAGACTACTCAGTTGCATTTTCTTTGACTGTGGAAAAAATTCCAAGGCTTATAGGGTCCTTATCAAGTTGAAACATATCAGTAAGGTCGTCACTCATATTTTGATGTTCAGGTGATGGTGGAACCAGCTTCCATTACAGTTTTTGTGTATTCTCCTAACTGTTCCTAGGAAGAAGGGTTCCCATGGTCCTCTAGGGACTACAATATCACAATAGAATCAGAGTTTGGAGGAGAGGTTGTAAAATCGGGGGTTGGAATTCGTTTAGGTAGAAACTATGAATAAGCTTCATCTTCTTCTGTATTGAAAAAGGTCCCCATATTTTCTAGTGCTTGGGCTACCTCCTCCTCGTGAATTTGAGGTGAATTATTCTATTGTACTTCCTGGATTTCAGGATACTTCTAGGATATATTTTCCTCTATAAATTTTTTTCTATGGTTTGTATAACTTCTCGCTTTAATCATTCTAACTAATCTTCTACATTTAACAGGTAAGGCTACTAGAAGATACTTTATCCTTTTCTCGGCTCTAGATAGTTTCGGTGGACCTGTGATTTCATCTTGTTCTTGCATGATCCTCTCAACTTCTAGTTGCTTGTTAGGATATTCCAACACATAGGAAATAGTTAAGTATAACTTTCTCTAGTGTAGATTTTGAAAAAGTTTGTTTCTTTACTATGTACATTTATAATCCGACAGTCACGATTTGTAGTGATTTGACGATTCACTCTCTCCTTGGTATTAACAACACTTGATCCATGGCTTAGCACCCGATTGGTCCATGATCTCTATTTAAAGAGCATGGAGGGTAATTTTTCCGTTAACCGTTTATGAGAGAAACATATGTAACTTTTCTTTTTATAACAATAAATTGCCTGAAGTGGCTGCATTGGCTCAAGCCATGGACTGTTTCCCTCTTCGAGGGTTTTAACCACATGATATACTGGTGCACTGATTTTTGATTTGTTTGTGAGTGGTGACCTTTGGTGTTTGATCTAAGGAACTTACCCTATAAATTCCTACATGGTATCAGAGTTATTTTGAGGGTCGCATTCATTGTTGATCCAAATCCGAAGCCGGTTTAACTACATGCGACTGTAGTTTTCTAGATCTACTATTTTTGAACTTTTTCGGGCTTGGAGAACTACTATGTTGTATCTGGAGCATCTATTATAGTGAGGAACCCCTTTTGTTTCATGCGAAAAGGCTTTCGGTTGCCAAAGTTATGTCAGTTTAGATCTGGACGAAAAAGCACGCACACCAAAAAATAAAAAAATAAAAACAAAACAAAAAAACAAAACCCTTCCTCCTTTCAAACAATTACAAATATTTTTACTAGCTCACTTGGTGTAAAGTTTATGAGAATAGAGGCCTTGGGTTCAAGTCTCTTTCTCGAGCTTCTTTTTGTAAAAAAAAATTGTTAAAGGGGCGGGATTTTTTTTCAAATGTAGAACTTCATCAGCAAATTTCAAACCGTTCCTGTAACTATTCGACATCTACAACTCATTTTTTTCAACAAGGCATAACTTCTTCATCTGGAAGCCATTTTTCGAGCCTTTTTTTTAATCCGCCTAATATTTCGAGATATTTCCATTGGAGTAATTAGTTTTAGCTCTTTTCAAATTCATTTTTTTTAAATGGAAAGTGCATGCCTGGTTATTCTTAACAGCACCAATTATTTCCAATGGATACCTCACATGGTAGATTTACTTAGAAGTAAAGGAAACTATAGAATAGCCACAGGACAAGAAAATAAACCTTCCGATGACGATAAAGCCGCTAAATGGGAAAATAAACAAGATCAAGCATGAGGGTTGATAGGAATGTCCACTGCTCAATATCATTTCATATCCTTGAAATTGACACCCCTGATGAAGCCCTGAAAAAGCTAAATATTGTTTTTGGAATTCAAAATCAAATCAGGGCCCACCAGCTTGAAAATGAGTTGCTTACTTTGGACCCCAATAATTTCTCCATTATTGAAGATTTTTTGTCCAAATTCAAGACCCTTCGAATTCTTTTAGAAGGTTGTAAGGTCAAAAAGGAAGATGGTAGCCTCATCTATTGCATTCTTGCTAAGCTTGGCCCTGCATAATATGTATTTGTTTCCACGTTCCATTCCACTAGAGAAGCCATCATTTCTCAAGGAACAGCCTAGAAGAACCCCTCTTTTGATGCCTTTTGTGACTCTTTGATAAGAGAACAAGAAAAACTCTTACACCTTGGTCTTATCACTTCTGGAAATGCTTATAAGAAAGCCTTAGCCGCCCAACAACAACCATATCAAAAGAATGCCAAGAAGAAATATCCTAAAAAGTATGGTCCTAAACCAAACAAGGGTCCTAAGAAATTTCAGCCGCAAACTGAAAAAGAAACTCACCAAACTGATAAGGCAACTAAAAATAAAGGGAAAAAAACAGATAGACATTGCAAATTTGTTAATCGTGATGACCATGTAGATTCCAAATGTTTTAAGAAGATGGAAGCCTTGGACGCAACAATGAAGAAGCACCACATCAATTTGGAGACCTCTTCAACTTCATCTTTAGGAATGGCTCTTTCTGCTTGTGGTTGTCAAGCATATGGTTATGCATTAAATGTATCTTCTTCTTCTCATTTTCATGAGTGGCTCATTGATTCTGGAGCTTCTTACCACATGGCCAAAAATAAAGCCATGTTTTCTTTTTTAAGTGATTGTAACACCAAACATATTTATGTTGGTGAAGATAGATCTCTTAATGTTGTAGAATATGGAACCATTCATCTAGATAATGGTCAGTTTAATGATGTACTATGTGTTCCTACCTTGTCATGCAACCTTCAATTATCTGTTTATCAAATAACTCATTCAGGTGAAGGGAAAATAGTTGAATTATCACCTCATGATGTTGTCCTAGACATATTTTAGCTACTAGCATTGTTGATGACTGCACAACGTTGTATAAGTTTGACAACTTTGGGTCATCATGTCTTCCCTCCATTTTTGTTGCTCATAATGATGAAGTGAGCAAACTTTGGCATGAGCGATTTGGTCACTCAAACTATCGCTCTCTTCAAACTCTATGTAAATAAAATATGGTGACAGGTCTTCCTATGGTATCTTGTCGAGATGGTGTTTGTTCCACATGTGTACTCGGAAAACATCATCGGGATAGTTTTTACAAATGTCCTTCTTAGCATGGTTTAGCCCCTTTGCAGCTTGTGCAAAGTGATTTATGTGGTCCAATTATTGTTGTTTCTTTCTCTGGTTGCAAGTACTTCTTAAATTTGATTATGATTTTTCTAGGCGCACTTGGGTATACTTCTTAAAATTCAAGAGTGAATTTTTTAACATGTTGTTGGCCTTTAAATCCTTTGTTGAGAAACAATATGGACATCAAATTCTTAAGTTAAGATAATACAATGGAGGAGAATATGTTAACAACAAATTTATCAACTTTTGCACTGAGCAAGGCATTCAATTGCAAAATATTGTTCCATATACTCCACAACAAAATGGTGTAGCTGAAAGGAATAATCACACCTTAAAAGAACGCTTCGAAACTGCAAATAAAATTGCATAGTTATAAAGGAATAGTAGATGTAAACAAAGGAACAACAATCATGTCCAAAAAGAATGGGAGTCAGTTATGACAAGTAATGGTGGTCATGGCGAAGAGAAAAAACAATTGTGAAAAAAGAAAAAGCAACGGCAATGGAACAACAATCATATCCAAAGGAGAAATAGTTGTGACTTCATGAATTCACGGCAACGAAACAGTAGGTTGTGTTGAAGGGAACGAAAAATGTACCCAAAGGAACAATGTTCATAAAAAAGAAAAACGTCGACCATGGTTAATCGAATAACAACTATAATAAAGGGAATAGCAAGTTGTTTGAAATAGAACAACAATCGTGACCAAGGGGACAACAATGAAGAGGAAAATTGTGCCAAGGGGACATAAGTTGTGCCCAAAGGAACATCAACTGTGATTAAAAGAAATAGCAGTTGTGCCTTAATGGAACAACGAGTTGTACACAAGAGAGTGGCAGTTGTCCTTAAAGGAGCAACAACTATTAGAGAATCAGCAAGTTGTACAAGAATCGACAATCCCTCTTCCCTTGGTTTCTTATGATCTAAAGTAAAAGAAAAACTACACAATTTCCACACACCTGAAAAATATATACATTATGTACAATACACAAATACTTATTTTGAAATTTCAAGGAAATGCAGTTATCAGGTTACCTCCCTAGTTAGCTACAACCTAAAAATTAGAATCATGACTCACCCCATGCTAAAAAGACTCCTTTGTGGGCAGTCGATGATAAAGACGTAACCGATGCTCGTTTTCCTGAAAACTGGTACCAGACCTGTAAATGGTAGTTAGGTTCGTTGTACCATTATCAAGAACTTCGGCAATTTCATAAGGTCCAAACCATCTCGTCTGAAGTTTTCATGGAAAGTCTTGAAATCTGGAATCATACAGCAACGTTGAGTCACCTTTTTGAAATGCCTTCTTTTTAATGAGACAATCATGCCACTTGGCCCTCTATTGTTGGATAACAGTTGTGCGTTGTAAATATGTTCGGCGTGTTGCATCCAATTCATTCATCTGTTGCAAGCATTGCTTATGTGCTTCTGTGAAGTCTAGTCCAATTTCTTGTGTGGTTTTAAGAGTCTTTATTCCAAGATCAATTGGAAAAATAGGTTCTTTTCCAAAAACAAGATGATATGATGAGTGGCTAGTAGTATTGCGCCATCTTGAATTTTTGGTAGCATCGGATGTGCTCTAGCTTTGAAACTTTGTGGAGGGGCTAGAACACATGAGATATCCAAGACCCATAAATCGTTTGGAGAAATTCCACCTGAAGTGAAATTTATTCAAATAATTAATTAATTTTAATGGATTCTAAGTTAAAACTTAGGGAATTAAAATAATTGAAGTGAATTAATTCAAATGTGGGTGAGAAGCTTCTAAGTGATGAGGATCAAGTCTGTTTTAATCTTATCCATTGATTAAAGATTAAATCACGATTGTTGATTTCTCAATAGGAAAAGTATAAAGGAAGGCTTTCGGGTCAATTGGAGAACACACACATACAGAGCAACACTTGAGCTAAGACGACTTATGGGGCACGGTTTGCTGAGAATTTTGGGCTTATTTTCTTGTGCAGAGAGGGGCAGTTCGGAAGTGGGACTTTAGTGTAAGGCTGAGAACAAAATTTCAAAGAGGCAGAGCAGCACCAGGGGAGACAACGCAACACCTGAGAGGGTGATGCATAGCCAGCAGGGTGACGCGGAGCCAGAAGGGTGATGCAAAGCTAGAAGGGGTGACATAGTAGCTGAAGAAGCATCGCTGGGGTTTCTGTGAGGCAGATCCGGCATCAATTCAGCAGATTGAGTTTTGAGTTGGGAAGACTCACGAGGAAGGGTGACGCAACTCTTAGAGGAGGTGATGCAGTCTCATCGCAGAGCTTGTTGTAGCCATCGTTGCGCAACACTGGGGAGAACACAGTCACCTGTGGGGTTTCTTCATTCTACTGTTGAATCAATCGATATAACTATATCTAGATAGAGGTACTTCTGTCAAGATTTTTCTCTGTTGGGTGATCCGGATTTGGAATCCTAGTTTGTATTCATAAATTTTCTTAATAATAAAACCCTCATATATCCTCCACTGGTTTTCCCATATTGGGTTTTTCTGGGGAAGTTTAGTCCAAAAATAAGTGTGTCCTTTCTCTGTTTGTCTCGAATTATTTTTTCAATACTTGATCTTTATATTGGTGTAGGCTATAGTGTATTTGCATTAATATTTACTGAATTGTATAGAAAATAACTTGTTAAATTAAATAACACAAGTAGGTAATGAAAATTACTTTAATGCAGTAGGATTTTTTCTGTTAGATTCAAAAATTTTCACATGGTATCAGAGCGATTACAGATCAAGGAGGACTAAAGCCATCAACAAAAAGACAGAAGAAAATCTACAGTGGGAAAGCAATTGTCCTAAGAGACAGCACAGTCCTAGGCCAAAGAGATAGAGGAAGGGTGACGCAGTCACCAGGGAAGGCTCACGCAAAGCATGTGTTGGCCTGCTAGGGTGACATTGTAGTTGCAGAAGTCAGCGCAATGCTTGTTGGGTCAACGCAGAGGCTGTCGAATCTCATTTTTTCTCGAATTGTCCTGGCTAGAGGTGCAGTACAGTTTATTTTGGAGTTGCTAGTGGGGAGATGATTTTTTTGGTGTTGAAAAATTTCTAGTGGGGCAGAATCAAAGTAGAGGGAATCAATTCCTCATTATATTTATTACCAATAAATCAAGATCCAGTGTTGAGCAACAACAAAGAGAAATCAGAGAGTAGTGCTTTGACATTTTTTGGTAGAAGGATTTCGCAACAAAAGAAGGAGAAAGGAACGTGTTCAACATTTAGTTAAGCAAACATGGTCGCAAGTGGACTGAGGGATCAGGACAAGTTGGATGGAGCATCCAACTTTGTGATCTGGAAGGTCAAGATCCTGGCAGGTTTGGATGAACATCGCATCAAGAATTATGCCTTGAGCACAGTTGTTGTTTTAGTTGATTCTAATCCTCTCAAGAAGTATGAAGAGGCTCAAGTGAAGGTGAAGTGCATGATCATGGATGGATTCAAGGATCATGTGATCCCACATATTATTAAGAAGGACACAACAAAGGAAATGTGGACATCCTTGACCACTTTGTACAAGGGAACTTTCGTCTAGCAGAAGATGTTGCTTGAGAATCATCTGAGACTGTTTCAGATGCAGAAGGGAAAAGAAATTGATCCTTTCCTTATCAAATTGCAAGGGATTCATGATCAACTAGCTTTCGTAGGGGCTACACCAAATGGAGGACTCATGGTCAGGACTGCCCTGAATGTAGTCACTTAAGTTAGGGAAAATTTTGTCCAAGGTATTTTGGGTAGGGCTGCTCTTCCAAGATGGGAGGAGATGTGGGCAACTCTTCGACAAGAAGAGATTAGACGGTGAACCAAGGCATGAAGCAGCAGCAAAGGGATGAAATTCAAGAAGGAGGAAGAGGAGGATGCATCTCTCGAATCTAATGGACAACCAGGAAAGCAGAGAAGGAAGAAAAAGGAACTTTCAAAAATCAGATGCTTCAGATGTGGGGAAATGGGATATTTTTCCATGCAATGCCCTCTAAATAAGAAGGGAAAAGAAGAAATTCTGACTCAAAGGCTTCTCCAGCTCAAGCAGATGAGGAGGATGACGATGATTGTGCCATGAGTGCTCATGCACCTAAGAATTGGGGCGATATGGAGTTGTAGATTGGAGCTACAGTGGCCGGGGCAGGATCCTTGAGGCGCCCAAAATTTTGGATCACATATGGCTACGGGAGCCCTTCATGAAAGTAGCAAAATGATGGGAGTCAGTTAGTGTGAGGAATGATGGATCGATATTGGTAGAGATAGAGCACCAAAGTCTGAAGCAGCGCAGAGTATAAGCGGCAGCACAGTCCACAGCGGTGCAGCACAATGCAGAGTGCTTACGTTGTGCAGAGTAGCAAGATTGCAAAGCATCAGAGGGTCAACAAATATTATCAGTAGAGGAAGCTTCTGCATCAAGGTGCATTCAAATTGACTAGTGTGTCATCGTTTGGGATGTCTTTCAGTTGCTTAACTCTCAACAACTGAGTTGCAGTGAATCAGTTAGCAGTGGTAGTGTTATGGGCAGTATGATGTAGCACATTGAGAGGGATTTGCAATATAGATGCAGCAGTGTCGGTAGAAGTGACATGGGAAATAGTACATATAGCAACAACGCAGTGGATGAGGGGCAGCAGGTCAAGCATTAACAGCGCAGAGGACCGATGTCGTGGATCAAAGTAATGCTTCTAGTGAGAAGTGTTGCTAAAGCACATTCCTTGCTAAGAGGGAGTGTTTATTTTTGGGTAGCATCAGATGTGCTCTAGCTCCAAAAAAATTTGGAGGCGATAGAACACATGAGATCTCCAAGACCCAGAAATCGTTTGGAGAAATTTCGTCGGGAGTGAAATTTATTCAAATAATTAATTATTTTTAATGGAGCCTAAGTTAAAACTTAGGGAATTAAAATAATTAAAGTGAATTAATTTAAATGTGGGTGAGAAGCTTCTAAGTGACGAGGATCAATTCTATTTTAATCTTAGCCATTGATTAATAATTCTCTAAAGTTATGCAGACTCCTATGCCATAGTTCAGACCTGAAATGGAGATGAAAACAGACCTAAAACAGTCCCTTACTCCCATGTATTTTTATGTTACTCATGCGGCTACCTCAGAGTGTGTTCTCTTCTTATCTTGTGCTTAGAATTATGTAATCTGAATTTTTTGAGGTAGAATGCACAAATTTAGGTTTATATTTATAGTGGTTTTCCATAATGAAAATACATGACTGTTGAAGCGGCATGTCAACCCTACATAAGTCGGCTCAAGTCTGCTAGACAAATAATAATTTTTCTAACCTTAAAAAAATCCTTATCTCATCAACCACCAGGAGTTTGGGGGCAAGTAAGGGCTCGTTAGAAAGGGAAAAATATACTCTACAAGATGGTATAGGATCCATTTTGAAAGGATGCCTCCAAGGTGCCTAATTTTATTTTTCTTTGTGACTTCTCTTGAATTTCTAGTGCAGAAGGTGATTAGGACAACAAGAGGTCATTAATGGCTTCTCCATTGTCATATATCCAACAATGTCATTATATGTGATCAAGTATGGTGAGGTCATTCATTTCATATCTCCCATCGTTGTCCATTTCATCATCATGAATGTCCTTATGTGTGATAGTGTAGCATCAATCATGTTACCAACCATGTCATAGTGTAACATCCATTAATTTCCATCTAGAGAGCCCATCATAATATTTATATTTCATCAATGTGAGGTCATTCATGTATATTCCTCCATATGTCATCAAGGGCTTATATATTAGATACATCATTGGCACTTAAAGGCTAGATCACTATGAGCATCAAACATAGGCACATGATTGACATGGAATCTTTAGAGTTCCTTATTAAGGGTAAGGACATCATCCGGGTTCTAGGACTTCTTCATCTTCATGGGGGTTTTAGGGCTTCTTCATCTTCATAGGGGTTCTAGGGCATCTTCATGGTTAGTTCAAGGATAGTATCATTAGGGTATTATGATCAATGTACATTTAGGCAACATCACACATCATAAGAATTTTCCATCACGAACAATGCCATATTGACGTCAATGACAACCTTGATTAACATAAGCAAGGAAACAAGCACAAGGAGTTGCGAAGGTGATAGAAGCTTTGGAATTCATAAAAGGACAAGTTGATGAAGAAGAAAAGGAGAGAAACACTATGACATCTCAAATAAAAGAAAAGGATGAAGATATTTTCCTACTAAAATCAAATGTCATCTATCTAAAAATAAAAACACATGAAGTAACAAGGATGATGGAATAAATGAAGAAGCAACTAGTTATGAAAGATGAAGATTGTGAAAATTTGAAAGGAGAAATTGTCCTTCTTAAAAAGGAAGTTGACTTGCTGAATAAGAACTTAAAAATTTCTCAAACCCTAGATGACATCCTAAGTCATCAAAGGTCTCCCCTTGATAAATCAAGGCCTGGCTATACACGTGAGTCCTCAATCAAGAATGATATTGTTTCAAAAAACAAGGATGTGAGGAATCCATGAAGAAATTTTGATGTTCCCAGTTCTAGCAAAGGCAAGGACAAGAGTCAAGACAACAATGGAAGAAATAATACTCCAAGGAGACTTGCAGATGATGTCAAGAATACAAAAGGAAATTAATATCATCAAAGAATCCCAAGGAAAAAATACTTCAAAAGTACATCAAGGAAATATCCATCTCCCAGGTACAATATTATATTTCTTGGTTATTTTTATTCTTGCACAAAATTTTGACACATGGAAAAATATTGTAGGGCATATCACAGACACAAATATAATGGTCCCCGTTAATCTTCTAGAAGAAATTTTGAAAAAAGAAGCCATGATCTCTCATTCATGAACAAGATGGAGTGCTTCAATTTCTCTAAAATTGGACATATGGCTCGTGATTGTAACTTGACCTGGGTCCCTAAACAAGCTAAAACCATGACAACCAAGCCAGAAAATAAAGTTACACAAGTATGGAGAAGGAAGAAAATTGGATCGAAAAGTGTCTTAGACACTCAAGCCAACAACACACATTGTTGATTTGATGATGAAATCCTTGGAAGATATGATATTACAACTTTTGATGATCAGACTCTTCAAAAAATGAGACCATACATACTGTTGGGGGAGCTTTTGATTCTTAATCATTCTTGCAGATGCTATCCATGAAGAAATCCTTGATGAGTCACACATGGAAATCTTGAAAGATCGTATCTTGGGAGTAACTTCATTGAAGAAAATCATGAAATTGTGAAGATGTCTTTTGCTTAATCACCAGGCAACAATCTTTATTTCTTGAGAAAAAAGAAGAGTTAGACGATTTTATGCAAGCAGTGGGAGTTGTTTCATCTCATGAATAAATGTAAACATATCTATCATGAACCGCACTGCCAAAAGGAAGAGCACCATGATAAGGGGAGCAACATACCTATGAAGAACTATTATTGATGAAGAAAATATGATGAAACGAAGCAGCTTGAAAGGGGGATTACTTGGGCACTCCGTTTTCCATTGATGTCAAAGGGGGAGAAAATGTTGGAAGGGAAATAATATTTCCATCAATGACAAAGGGGGATATTGTTAATCAATGTTATTATTGATGTCAATATGGCATTGTTCGTGATGGAAAATTCTTATGATATGTGATGTTTCCTAAATGTCCATTGATCATTATACCCTAATGCTGATGTCCTTGAACTAACCATGAATATACCCTATAACCCCTATGAAGATGAAGAAGCCCTAGAACCCCCATGAATATGAAGAAGCCCTAGAGCCTGAATGATGTCCTTACCCTTAATAAGGAAGTTTAAAGATGCCATGGCAATCATGTACCTATGATTGATGCTCATAGTGATCTAGCCTTTAAGTTTCAATGATGTATCTAATATACAAACCCTTGATGACATATGGAGGACTATACATGAAAGACCTCACATTGATGAAATATAAATCTCATGATGGGCTCTATGGATGGAAATAAATGAACGTTGCACTATGACATGGTTGGTAACATGATTGATGCTACACTATCACACATACCAACATACATGATGATGACATGGACAATGAATGGAGATATGACATGAATGACCTCACCATACTTGATCACATATAATGACATTGTTGAATACATGACAATGGAGAAGCCATTAATGACCTCTTGTTGTCCTAATCACATTCTACACTAAAAATTCAAGAAAAGTCACAAAGAAAAATAAAATTAGGCACCTTGGAGGCATCCTTTCAAAACGGATCCTATACCATCTTTTAGATTATATTTTTCCCTTTCTAACAAGCCCTTACTTGCCCCCAAACTCCGGGTGGTTGATGAGATAATGATTTTTTAAGGTTAGAAAAATTATTATTTTTTCCTAGCCGAATTGAGCCGACTTATGTAGGCTTGACATGCCTCTTCAACAGTCATGTCTTTTCATTATGGAAAACCACTATAAATATAAACCTAAATTCGTACATTCTAGCTCAGAAAATTGGGATTACATAAGTCTAAGCACATGATAAGAAGAGAACATACTCTAAGGTAGTTGCATCAGTAAAAGATAAATTCATGGGAGTAAGGGACTGTTTTATGTCTATTTTCATCTCCATTTGAGGTCTGAACTATAGCAGAGGAGGCCGCATAACTTTACAGAATTTTGGGTCTATTTTATGGTGTATTTTTTGTGTGGGCAGTCTCTGTTTTGCTAGCAACGGGGGTCTAGTTTATCACAGGCGGTGTGCAAATTGTTTCAGCAGCAAACAAGGGTGAAAAAACCTGTACCTAGCCTTGGAGAAGGGCTAAGACCCTGTTTTTGGAGAAGGATGTGGCCAAGTAAGGGCAAAGCCACCTTATGATATAGTGAAAAAAAATTTTTAGGACTATGAGTAAAATGGCACAACATATACATGTCTGATACATAACTAAGATAAGTGATAAGAAGCAAAAATTATATACCCTAAGAAAAATATCATTTGGACCAACTAAAGTACTATTGTAAAGCAATTTTTTGAGCCCTAGTAACGGTCATTCTTGGAGAAGCAAGTAGCAGTACTTTTGTACGCAGTTCTAGTATCTTATAGAGCAACCTTTGGAAAGAGTTTGAAGACTTGTCTAGAGAGTATCTTGAAGACCTTATTGAGAAAACCTTTGGAGTAGAGTTGGAGAGGATGTTGAATACCCTTTGAAGTTGCTCATTGAAGACATCTAGAAGCATTGTTGAAGACTTGTTATGCAAATTTGAGAGCAGTCTTTGAAGCATATTGGAGCAGCCTATTAAAGATTATTTTGGAGCAAACCTGAGCTTGGGTACTTGGAAAGCATTTTTGAAGAAACATAGTTAAAAAAAATTTGGAAAGTGTTAGGACTCTATAATGTATCTTTTTTATCATACATTTTGCTATCATTCCAGTCTTTTCCAGTCCATATTTAAAGCCTATACTATCACTTTCATCCATTCTTTCAAAGGTATATAACATTCTTCTCTTTACTATATGTTTAATTTGTTTTACATATAATTTTACATTACTTTCATATCTAATCATTAATCGAAAACATATAGTTGCTGAGACAGTTTGAAGACTGCAGTTAATCTACCATGGATGTCTGAAGATCACGTTGCTGAAACAGTCCACATCCCGTTGTTGAAACAGTCAATAGTATGCAAATCCTGTTGCTGAAACAGCCCGTGATTTACGATTTTGAAGCAGTATTTCAGGCACGACGGTAACAGGAAAAGATAAGTAAGGAAGTTGTTACACATGACGTAAAAACTACACCGTGAAGCCAGTACCATCGTAACCATTGTAACAGTATTTTGCTATGGAAGAACAGAAGGCCCTATTTCAGTATAGAAGATCAGATTGGGTTAAAAATAGGATTTCTATAATGTAATCAACTGTGTAATAGATGTCTCCTCTTTAAAAAGAGGAGACATCAACATTAGAGGGGGGGATTAGAGAGATTACGGAAGGTTTTTTCTGAAACTGACTTATGTGAATCCTTTGTAATATGTTACTTTCGACAAATGAATAAAAGCTTGTTCTGAGCATTTCATTTTAATTCCTTCTTCTGGGGAATCTTGTGAGAAGGAAAGGGCCCACCTTCTTCACAAGATTCACCCATTTATTTATGTATTTTTTTAACTGTTCTTTTCATTTATGCCTTTTTAAAATCTGTTTTCTAAAATCATTTATGCAATGTTGGAATTCTATTACCTATTGCTGAACTCTGTTTCCATTACTTATTGCATTGTTTTCATACAATTCATTCCTAGGTAATTGTGGATTATTTTAATTGGTAATCTTGTTTACAGAATGATTTTGTGAAAGCTTGGTAATCAGAAACAGGTGTTGAAGATTCCTACTTGGGGAATAGGGTCCTGTTCTCTATTATAGCATAATTGGTCTTTCCTTCTGCAGATTGGTTTCCTTTCCTAGATTGTTGTATTTTTAATGTAATCCAGAATTATTTTGGTAATTGTCTGCAATAGAAGGATTGTCTTTGCTGTAACTCAAGTAGACTTCATTTTGTTGAGACAAGGTGTGATTAGTGTAATTTATACTACAACATTTCATTGCTTTTGAGATTGAGCATATACAGTGTGTGATTGCCTTTGAAATAAACAGACTTCCCTGGGTTGAAAATTTATGTAGCACTTGAATTGTTTAAATTAATAAACAATTAAAGTGACCAAGAATTTGGCGACGTTGCCGGGAAAGGAAATTGTAGATTTCAAAAGCATTGATGTTTTTCTTTCAGATGTGCAGATTGCATGAGAGGACGCGGAACCCATAAGAAAAATAACCCTACAGGTGGCAAGGGAAAAGTAAAGGGAGGAAGAAAGACCTTTATCGACGAGATCATATCAAAAGCTTAATCTTCTTAGAGGCTAAGCTCTCGAAGGCCAAAGCCTCAACACTCCCCTCAATCGAATTATGAAATAGAAGAAGTTGTGAGCCCTGAGAACGTTGAGGAACCAGCAGCAAGTGTTGAATAACTAGCAAGAAACGTTGAAGAACCAGTAGAAAGCGTTGAAGAGCCATTAGAAAGCATTGAAGAGCCAGCAGAAAACGTTGAGGAATCAGCAGGAAACATTGAAAAGCCAGCGGAAAACATTGAGGAGCCAGTAGAAAACATTGAGGATTGAGCAAGTGCAGTAGGAGATCAAACAATGGAAGGGAACAATGAAGGATTCTTCGGCGGAGGAAAAGTAGATCCTGAAGGAGAGGGAAAAGATGAGAATTCTCTCTCTACCTTGGGATTTCCTATTGGTGATCTCCCTAGAGGAGCAACTCCCATGAAGAACATCCCACTTTCAGCCTTACCTAATTTCCATGGTTTATCTTCTGAAGATCCTCACGAATTTCTTTTTGAATTTGATATGTTTGCAGAAGTTATGATTATGTTACTAATGCCCAAAAGTTGAAGCTATTTCTAGCAACACTAAAAGGAAATGCACTAAGATGGTTCATGAGTCTTGGAGGCCATGTAATTACAACATGGGAACAGATGAAACAGAATTTTATGCTTAAATATCAAGACTACTGCCGGACAAGAGAAAAAAGAGAGGAACTATTTAAGATGGTAGAAAAGGAGGACGAAAATTTGGAGGACTTTGTGGAAAGACTACAATACAACTTGCAGAGATCCAATCATCCTGATGTAAGTAAATATATTCTTAAAACAATATTACTAAAAGGGGTGAGGGATGACTGTCTAGATATGCTAAATATGCTTGGTAAAGGGGATATATCTAAATAATCATATGATGAAATTTTTAACCTTTGTAAAAGATGCTTAAGAGGAGCTGCAAGGAACAGGTCAAACAGCAAAGATACCACATATTCAAGAGTTCAAAAATCAGCCAGTGGAGGAGCAACAAGAGCCGAAATAGGTAATTTACTTGAAGAATTTAAAACTGAAATGTTAAGTTCTTTTGCTTCATAGATTTACACCTTGCAGGTTAAGAAGAAACAAGCCGAATCAGAAGCATCTTTGGCTGTCTTTTGCCCCAAATGCAGAGATAAAAATCCACTAAGAGAATGCTCATTGGACAAGGTGCCAATTTGCACTCTTTGTGAGAAATATCATGAAACACAACAATGCCCTTCTTTACCCGGAATAAAAGCAGCGTTGCAACCAACTGAAGAAGAAGCTGAAGCAGTCTATCTGCTGACACAGAGAAGACAATGGCAACCATGAGGACAAGATATGAACTCTAATATGCCATTTACATCTTCTAATCATTGGAACAATTATCCTTCTTTTAGTCAAGCAAATTACCCTCCCTTTAATCAAATGCAATACCCGCCCTTCAATCAAATGAATTACCCACCCATGCAAAAAACAAACCCTCCCTTTGTAGATCCTGCAATGTGAACTCCTTGGCCTCCACAACAACAATCTTACTTTAACCAATGGAATCCAAATTGGAGGGGTCAACAACTCCCGTTTCCAAATCAATTTCCTCAACTTCAGCAACCACTCCCTCTACCACCAGGTGCTCCACCAAATAATCAAATGATGAGACCCCAGCTACCTGTACAACCAAATCCTAACCCCAATAATAAAGCTCTGCAAGTGATTGATATTCAGAACCAGCCTACACTTCTTGTTTTCCCTGCACAATGTAATGACATTCATTTACGATCTGGGAAAATAGATGAACCCATTATTGATGATGTCACCTCTTCTGATTCTGATAAAGAAGAGATTGAAAAACATGATTCACATAAAGAGGTACAACCATCCTTTAATAAAAGTGTTGAAACAGCATAACCACCATTCCCTGAGCGTTTAGTTCTAACTGAAATGTCTGAGCCACCTGCTTTTAATATTCTAGGGGAATTACATAATCTGTATGTTAAAATTCCACTTCTATAGGCACTAAGAGATGTACCAATTTATGCCAGAACAATGAGAGATATTTGTGTCAAGAAACCCGGTAGGAAAGCTAAAGATCCCCTTATAGTTCATGTTATGGGTGATCTATCTGCATTAATTTCTAGTAAAACTCCCCCAGTTAAATATGGTGATCCCGGTCATCCTACTGTCACACTGCAAATTGGAAAAACAATAATCCCTCAAGTTCTGGTAGATTTAGGTGCTGATATAAACATTATGACTCTCGAAACTTCACAACGGTTACATCTAAAGAACGCAATCAGAGATACACCAACCATTCTAGAGTTAGCTGACCATTCTACAATCAAACCAGAAGGAGTTATTGAAGACCTAGTCATCTCAGTTGAATCTTGGAATTACCCAGCTGACTTTGTGGTGTTACAGACTAAAACAAAGTTGGGGGGACATCCTCTAATTCTGGGAAGGCCCTGGTTAGCTACATTCGATGCCTTTATCAGCTACGGATCTGGTTCAATGACAATTTCCAATGGATATGAAACTAAGCAGCTTACTCTCTACCCTCATGCTACACCCATGATTAATAATGATAATTCTATATGGATGGACTATGATGATCATGCTATTCAACCTATTTTGACTATTGGACAAGATTTAAGCCTTAAAGATACCACTAAGAATGAGTTAATTAATAATTTTATTTGTGAACCCTCCTCTGTGATTCTAGAAACACATAATCAGCTGGCTGCACTTTTGAAATTAGATACCCAAGAAAAGCTTAAACTTGAAGATCTTCCTCAAACATCAACCACCATCTCTTCTAAAAGTATAACAGTAGAAATCGAACCTGGAAAAACACTAAACATAAACCCAAACTTGATAGTTGCTGAAACATAGCAATTAATGAAGTTACTTCTTCAAAATAAAGAAGCATTCGCATGGGACTATACGGATATGAAGGGAATCTCTCCTGAATAATACCTCTTGGATCGTAAGAGGATTGGGCCCGATCACAATGACACAAAGATGAATGGACTAATTTAAATTGTCGAAGACTTCAAATTGCTGTCTTGAAGTTTATATATCTATCAGCGAGTCGGTTTCCCATTGGTAGTTCTAAAGCGCGGAAGATGGAAATTGTGTGTAGATTATAGAACCCAAAAACACTCAAAAATATCCTTTCCTTTACCATTCATTGATCAGGTATTAGATAGTTTTAGGAAGAAATTGTTACCATAGATGGTTAGTGGGTATAATCAAATTGATGCACCCAAGACCAAAGATAAGACCACTTTTACTAGTCCTTGAAGAACTTTTTCCTATAGAGTTCTCCCCGGACAAATACCAACAACCTTTGAAAGGGAAGTCAGGGAAGTTATAGGAATCTTTACTACGATATGCTCAATCTTTGTAAAATATTTAGCCAAGCTTTACCCATATGGTAATAATAGCACAGGAAGTACATTAGAATCTGAAAAATGCCATAATTGTAGCAAACTCACCTTATACATTTTCCACAACATATAGGCTTCACTCATTACCTAAAATTTCACTTCTCCCTACTCCCTAACATCTATCCCTACCCCCTTAAATTTTCCCAGAAATTTAGGAGACCTCTAACCCCTTCATCTCCCTTCATTCCTAAAAACTGCCCAAATCCCTTATTTTTCCCTACACTAAACCCTAATTCCCCTTCCCATTGAGCTAGGGTTTGCTATGGAATTTGAAAACACAGAGCAGAAGAGGAACAAGGGAGGTCATATCAATAGGTATGAGCCCACTACAGCACATGAGATCATGTCTTCACCCTTCCTTAAGAAATCATTTCAAGGTGTTGGTTGCCTTGCCTTTTGCCAAAAGTTTGAGGAACTAGGTTTTCATGAAAGACTTACCAGCACTTTTGCCACCAGTTTGAGTAGGTATAAAGTGACTATTGCAAGGGTGGTGTTCATTATTTCAGCAAATACCATTGCCAAAGCTATAGGGATTCCAAACAATGGAGAAAATTGGTTCAAGAGTAGAGACCTAGACCTTGAAAGCTACAAAATGTATTTGAAACCAAGATAAAAAACAACTCCAACACACATCTCATTCAGACAGTTGTTCGACAAGTATGCCCCTCTCATGAAATTGATCATGAAATATTTCACATGTGAGGGTAGGTACTCGAGGTTATATCAGTATCATATGAGACTATTGATGCATTTCAACAGTGTAAAAGCCCTAAACTTGCCTCAGTACCTTTACAGAAGCATGGTAAAAATGGCACAGAAGATATGTAGATTGGGAGAAGATCATCATGCTAGTCTGTTTCACCATGGCTTGGTGAAAATCTTGGTTTTCCATCAATTAGCACAGATCAATTTTTCATTGGATGGTTTTATATATTCAGCTTCTCCTTTGTCTTCTCTAGCTCAATCCAGTAATCACTCTACACCTTTGACTTCACCAGCAAATCAAGAGGTAGCTTCCACAAGAAAACCTGTCACTATAAATCCTAGGGAATAGGTGACTCAAACATATGAGGCTTGTGTTTGCTCCATACATTTTTTAAATGGCCAAGCCTACATCACGAGAGCAAGAAACATCATCACATCATGAGGCACCATTGCAGCATGAGGAACAAGTTCATTTTGACACTGATGTGGAATATTTGGAGGTTCATGAGGAGAAAAAATAGCGAAGCAAATAATAATGGAAGCAAATAATTTAGAACAAGGAGGCCAAGAACTAGAGGTCTCAAAAGGGAACTTGAGCAGCAAAAAGAAACATCTCCACCAAAAGATCAAATGACTATTGATGAACTCATTTTGGCAGATATTGAGAAAGACAAAGTAGGTTTGCTGGATAGGGTGAATTTCCTCTTGGAAAGATTCTTAAGAGGAAAAATGGGAATAACAACCTACAAAGACACATGGATATGCATTATTATACAAGTAACAAGGTCTCCCAAAGCAAAATCAAGCAAGTGAGAAGAAGCTAAAGAAAACCCTAATGAGGCAAAAAGAGAAGGATAAGCCTGATTTGCTGGTTAAAGCATCCCTCATAACTTGACACGTCATCACCTAGTTTCATGGAGCAATTTTGGGCAATTTTTGAAGAAATTTTTCATTTTTGTGACTTTTGGCCAAATTGGAAATATTAGTTTCATCCAAAAGCACAGCGCCAAGACCTCCAAATGGAAAAAATTTTGCATTTATGGATAGATAATCACTTATACATATCAGCTATCCACTTGTGGTTCCTTTTCAGCAAACTGGTTGGGATAAAATGCCCAAAAACATGCAAAAAAATCACTTTCTACCACTGTTTTGGACTAGGCATTGCACTTGTGGGAGTATTTGTGGGAGAATGAGATTTTCTCTTTCATGGAGTGTCCATTTTTCTTTCTTGATGTGTATAATGACAACTATACATCCTCATATTTCCATTGGATCCTTCGGAGTTGGATTTGGAGCAGTGGAAGGCCCTCAAAAGTCCTTTCAAATATTGGTGTTGCGCTTTTGTCTGGAGGCGCTGTGCTTTTGCATAGCGACACTGCACTTTTGCCTCTTAGTGAAATTTTCAAGGTTTTCTTCATTCAATCTTAGTTTTATGATGTAATTCCTCTAGTTTCATGTTGATTTGATGTAATAGAAGGTAAATGTGCTTGTTAGAGTCATTTTGATGTAATTTTGGACCTCGTTGATGAGGAGCAGGTCTATTAAAGTCTATAAGGAGGATTTGTTTTAGTCTCCCTAGTCATTAGGTTTTTTGTTGAGAAATTCATGTAAGTTGTTCCTACACTGAGGGATTCAACCCCTAAGAGAGGGGAATTTGCTTTGGTATATATGTATGTGGTTTTCAGTCAATCTAAAGGTTGGACATCATAGGGTGAAAGTCTTGTAGCTTGTACTTCATCATTTTTACAGAAAATCAAAGGACAGTTGTAGCTATTATTCAATAATTCTTGTGTTGTGAGTTTTTTATAATGTTCTCTCTGTTATAGATTTATATGAACGATAAAATAGTCTCCTTACCATATATTTGATCTTCAGTGAATTTCCTAAGTCGTTTTAAGCAGAATTATTTTGATTAAGCTTTGTTTTGTTAGGAATCTCATTTTTTGTATTTTATCTTCTTGATTAATGAATTCATGGTATACATTCTCATTATGATATTCTTGCTCTTTCAACCCTACACTAAATCGACCAACTTTTAAGCTATCACAAAATCATGCCTACCCTGCTCCTCTATATTTCTTGCAACTGAACTTTGATGTTTTCAACCTAGTTCCCTGATTTTCACTCTTGATCCAGCAAAAAAACCTTAAATATTCAAACCCTACATGAGCTGAACTACCTATCATAAAATTCATTCTTGTAACAGTCAAACCCTTGGTTGTGATTTTCATAGAGAGAGCCCTCTTTGGTTTGGCAGGGTTAGCTACCAAACTAAAATATTGGTTTGAAGTTACCTCTGTGGATATCCTTTTAGCCTTGGGACATTGTGGAGGCTAACAATCCTGACGAATTGAAGCGGGAGGTTGGAGCCTCATAAAGACAAAGTTGGTGCCTTTTTAGATAGGGTTGGAGCCCTAAAGGATATGAGTCCTCAGGAGACCATGTCGGCTCTTGTACCAGAGATAGGGTTGGTGCCTCAAACTGATAAGGTTGGAGCCTTGGGAATTCCAAGTCGGTGCTCGGCATAAAACAGGTTGAAGCCTCCGAGATTGAAGATTGGTGCCTTCATATAGGGTTGGAGCCCTACACAAATATTGTACTTGATTTATTGAAATTAATAAAACTATTTATTCTTGATTATCCATGGCATTAAAGAACATTTGTCAACGTTTCGAATCCCAACAGGGATCCATCTTCACGAGACGTTTTTTAAGATGGATCCCTGCTGGGATTCTAAACATTAACAAATGTTATTTAATACTGTGGATAACTGATAACCATAGGAGCTTGAAAACCAAATTATTTATTCTTACTGTTCATTTTGTGTTCTAATTATAAAATATCTCAACTGGTAAAAGTAACAATTGAAAAGAAATATTGATTCACCCCTCTCTCAGTATTTCCAACAATAATACCTTTATCACTTTCAAGGAAGGTTGTGACTCCCTTTGAAAGGACATGATCCCAACACCAACGGCTCTTACCGTGGAATCATCTCCTAGCACCACCTATAGATCTACAATCCTCTTTGTAAGACCTATAAAATTCTCCATGATCTTTTTTATGTGACGTGAAGGTCCACTATCAATATACTAGAAACTAGAGGGTGTGACACTCATTCCAAGACTAACCACCAATAAAAACTGTGTCAAACTCAGTGGAAAAATCATCCACTTCAGCTGAAGCTGCAACTCCCTTATTCTTCCTATTAGGACACATGACACAAAAATGTCTCATCTTCTAACAAGCAAAGCATCTCACTTTTCTCATGTCCTTTTACTTCTCCTTTTATTTACCATTTTCCTTGGCCCCACTAGTGAAGCCCTTCTTAGCATTGTTTTTTCCCTTTGCAGGAAGTGAAATTTTCTCCTCATATTCCCCACCATTTTGGCCATCACCCTTGGCATTTCACCTTATCTCTTCTTAATGTAAATCATCCCACATTGTCCCCTAGTTAGGAAAGTCATCATGGGCTATTGTCCCATCAATGAAGGCATCCCACTTCTTCTAAAAGCTACCCAAGACTGATATAACTAGATTATCCTCAGGAATGACCTCTCGTACGTTTTCCAACTCATCTCTCACTTGAATAATCTTGGTGAGGTATGAGGCTACTGTGTTGGTTTTTTTCATCTTGGTTTGCCTCATTTTTTCCTTAGTACGATCTTCCTATTCTCATTGGTACTTTGGTATATTTTGGTCAAATACTCCCACATATCAAAATCATACTTCTTCTTAGAGACATGGGGAATGAGATGGTCATTAACAACATCAAAAAGAAGTATTTTAGCCCTAACATTTCTTTTGTTTAAATCAGTCAACAATGTTGGTTCAGTGGGAGGTACTATTTCCTTCTCAATAATTTCCCACAACTCAAACTTGTCAAGAACCAAGACCATCCTCTCCTTCTGTGGGCTGAAGTTTTGAGCCCCACTCAACGTATCTTCTACCATTAACCATGTTCCCATTTGACTTTATTACCAACACAAAATTGCAAATATGTCCAATCTTAAACTCTGCCCTCTGAACCTTGTTTTAGACTTATTGTTAGGTCATTTTTCTCATTGTTTCTCAGTGGGCTTGTTCACCACATCTTTGATACCATGTATAAAATTGTAGTCCCAACCACGTTTCTAGTTTTAGGTGAAATCACATCATTTTAATACCCAACCCAATATCTCATATGTTGTTGTTATAAACATGAATATATTTCAAAACTAAAAACACATGAATCTACTCTACAGTTTTAATTTTTGATGAGAAAAAAAATACTAACAACCACATATTTTTTCATAGTAATATTTTGGTCCAATGACTCTAGAAAAACCCTGAAGGGAAAACCAGTAATAGTAATAAATTTTACAACATTTATTACAACACTTAAAACAAACTTATCTCATTGTTAGATAAATTATTTGTTTTTCATGTTGTAGCCGTCTCCTAGAATCTTGTGCTTGTCTGCCTCATTTTTGTGCCTAGATGTGCTCATAAATTATTGTCTCACAACACTAATAGCATGAAATAAATTCCCTTTCAGTATATCTTTGAATTTGACCCTACCTCGTTGAAAAACATGTTGGTCTAACCACAGTAAATTTTTCCCCTCTAACAACAATAAATTCTCTTAGATAGCTCCTCAATGTTTAGCCCATCCTAACTTGAAAATCACATTGGATCTTAGTCAAACACTCAGGAAGATGCCTTTGTATGTGTGCCTCATGTTTTTCTTGGAATACATGTTAATTTCCTTGTTTTTATAGTTGTTGTACCCTACGTGCTTTGTTGTACCTTTTCCTCTCCACCTCCACAACTGATTGTATCCAAACCTCATGAAGCAAGTGTGCAATTGGTAACTTTCCCCTTTAATTTTTCCCTTTATTTCTCTCATTAAGAAGAGAAACCTAACCTTAAGATCTAATGGTTGTGATTAGATCTTAGCCAGTTATATCAAGGGTGGATATATAATCTCTCATTGACCCATGAGTCACTTTTTCCCATTAGTCCCCTTTTTATTAGTTATTCAAAAGGCACTTTATTCCTTTATGTTTATAAATCCACTTTATGACTTTATAAAATCACTTTAACTATATTTCCCATAAATTAAAGTAAAGGGGTTTACATTAGGACATTCTTTCCTAGAATAGACACCAAGCCTTAGGAACACTTGTCCTTGGTAGTTCTTTTCTAACATATAATAGTTTCTGGGGTGCTTCACTTCCTAGGATTTTTTAAATATGACTATTCATATATTATAATAGCTAATATCGCATCGATTAGTTGGCAGTATTGGAAATATGTCAACAAAGCGATTCTCCCAATATAAATTCCCAAGTAGACCTCACATCGTTTGGGGTAGGAGCCCCAACAGGGAAATAAGTTCAGATGTGAGTATTCTCATGAATTTTCCTTGGATGCAATTACTAACATAAGAGATTATGAAAACAACCTTTGAAACAAATAAGTTGACACTGTGAGGAATACAATTGCAATGCATATAGGGTACTTTCACGACAGGGAAAAGAGAGAGCGAGCCTCTAGAAGAAAAGCAATAGTACTATCCTAAAATAGACACACAAGAGCATGGAAGGAATCATTAGTTAACCCGAAAAGTAATTCACAAGATAACAATGATCATATAAGAAATTAACAATGCACATTCAATAAAATTCATACCAAATCCAACGAAATATTTCATTTTCATTAGTATGTGTTAACATAAACATACACCACAAACAATGAAAGTATAGTCTCATAATCATTCACAACATATGAATGAAAGTGTGAAGACTCTAAGAGCTTCATATTTTAAGTGAAAGTCCCAAAATACACAATTAAAATGTTGCCACACTAGCCCCAATAGTGGAACATTAAGCCACTACTTGCTTCTTCAAAGAAAGATCTTCTCTCATATGCCAAGCTTGAGAAGCCAAGGTGAAAAGTCTAAAGTCCCCATTCTTGAGTTATGAGGGTGTATTTATAACAAATGAGGTGACTCTCCACCTCCCGTGTGACTCTTGACCTCCCTCATGACCCTTGAGATCCTACTATGAATTTTTAAATTCCTATATGACCTTTGAGCTTCTACATGAATTTATAACTTTCTAGTGAATTTTCACATTGCATGTGCGACCCTTGGTTTGGAACAAACAAAGTTCGTTCTTCAAGTCAAATACTCCAGAAGACTTGGAATATGCAAATCTCCATTGAGATTCAAGAATATATATAAAATAGTATGAATAAGAATGATATAAATGTTACAAATGAGGCCCACTTATATAGCTAGGCAAGTGCTCCTTCACGGAATCTCATATCCCATTCAGACATGCCTCTTCAACCTAATTACTAATTAACTAATCAGTATTTATTGGTTACATTATTTGTATTATTTTATTCATAACATTGCCTTCCTCCTCAAAAATATTTGACCTCAAAGCTTGTTGATGAAAGGACTTGATATCTTTTTCTTCTATGGATGTCTACTCATCTCGGGGTAGTCATCCTTATCGATACAAGTTGATATGATCCTCTAAGTGACAAACAAAACTGTTGCACTGAGAAGGGATCAGACCATCCTAGATCAATATTCTATGGAATCTTGCGGTGACTAGAAACTTGTGATGATTTTTTATCACTTGAGTGGATTACACTGACATTATTATTCTTCGGAACATCAATTTGTTGTTTCTGTTCTAAATACGTAGCATGATCGAGTTGTCTACTTTCGTGATTTAGATGTAGATAAGGAATTATAGTGATTTTATTTTCCCTTATCGTTTATGGTGTCTCGTTTATAGTGACTAAATTAGAGTTTGGATTTTTTTTCTTCAACATGGAATAAAGACTTTGATAATTCTTCTTGAGCAAGTTTTTCTAACTTGACATTAAGTAGCTTCTTGTCACTTTTGAGAATCTTTACTTGCGTAAGAAGGTTTTGATTATGATTCCTTAGACATAAAAGTTATTCGTGTTCTGAATTTTTTACTTTATCCTCATTATTCTTCTCTTCATCTCTTAAACTTTTGATTTGTTATAATCAATTTTTATTAAGGTTCTTTAGATGTAAATCATCCTCTTCTTGTTCTGATAATTGTTTCTTGATTTTCTTCTTTGTGACCTTAGTCTTCTTGACTTGTCCAATTATTTTTTCAACGTGGTCCTTGAGGCAAGAAATTTCTTCATCCTTTTCCATTACTTGTTTGTAAGGTATATATGCAAGATCTTCATATTCTTGTTGTAACACTTTCTTGTTTTGCCGAAGTTTGGTTATTATGTCTTTCTTTTGATCTTTCAACTGCAAATTCTCGATACATGGGATTACATCGTTTTGTAGGGGTGTTGAGGGGTGTTTATCTTTTAATTTGGATTATGTCTTCTTCATTTCCTTATTAAAATATGTATGTTGTTTCCCAACTATTTCCATTAATTCTTTCATCTGCCTTGCTAATGTTTGTTTTTCTATATCACTTAGACATTCAACTAAAATAAAAACTTTGTAACATTTTATGCAGACTACATTTTGATTTCTGAATGATTCTTGATAAATAGGATATCCTTGTGAACAAAAAGGACATATTGCAAAGAAAACACAATTATTTATGGAAATCATCTTTGTCGATAATTTTATCCAATGATACTTTTATTACAATTTTAATATATTATTTGTAATATGTCTTGAGACCTCTCCCTCTAAATATATAAAATCCCTTTTAATTTGATAAATTGTGAACACTTTACTATCAATTGGAATATTCTCTCACTTCACTTTTTTTTAACTGTAAATAATACTTTATAAAAATGTTGACCTTATTTTTTTGGAATTGACCCTTTATTCTTTAATATCCCACTTATTACCTTCCCAATAACCTTGTTAACTTAAATAATTCTTTTCAAAAATTAAAATGAAAATTCATGACTTGTGAATATGGTTGTGATTGTTCTAATCAATTTTTACAATTCATATTTACCCTTGGATTAGTCCTTCTACGTCAATAACAATGTTGTGGTCAACCAACGTGACCCGTGGATATTAAAAACTGGCAGATTCTATTTATCCAAGAGTGTTGGCATTATCTGTCAATGGTTGTGCTATTTTCTGGATGGATGTGATGTCAATGGTTCTCTTTTCTAGATGGATGTGATGTTTAATTATTCAAATGGTGGAAAAATTTTGAAACGGTACGGACTCATTGAGTGGTTCGTACGACCACAATCTGGTTCTACCAATGTAGCTGATAGGACTCTCAATAATTTTTAGCTATTGACAATATGGGTGAATTATTTTTAATTTTTAAGTGTAGAATTCGAAATGGAAATTTTGTGGTTATAAACGTGAAACTTATAGGGGCATCAATTGAACGACAGATGCAGAAAACATCAACAGTTGCACTGTATGGCAATGAATAGACAACATGGGAGGCAATGGTCAATTGAAAATTGATAGGGACGACGAAAAATATGATTTTCAATCACGCTTTCTATGCATGGAGCACAGTGCAACTGCTCAGGAATGTGGTGGTAACTGCGGAGAAGCAAATGAGAATTTGTCAATGGTTGATCGGTCGAGGCATGTTGACGAGAATTTGTCAACAGTTGGTCAATCGATGGCCTTGGTAAGTCAATGGCGGACAGAGGTTGTGGTAGCGGCTTATTTATATATATATATAGAGAGAGAGAGAGATAGAGATAGAGATAGAGATATAGATATAGATATATATATATATATATATTTCTTTTTTCTTTTTTTTCTTTTTTTCTTTTTCTTTTTTTTAAATTTATGTTGTTTCTTTTCTATATATTTTTTTCATTTTTTTTAATATATTCTTTTTATAATTTTTTTAATATATATATATGTGTGTGTGTATGTGTATGTGTATGTGTATGTATGTATTTACTTATTTTTTTCTTCTTTTATACTAATATGGCCAAGGGCATACTGGAAAAAATGGAGAAACTCCAACACTGATAGTGAAATGATTCAACGGCAACGAAGTTGAAAAATTTGACACTCAAGGACCCGGATTGGAGAGCGTGGCTCTGTGCAACGGTGAGCTGCAAGAAGATTGAACTGATCTGATACCAAATGAAACAAACAAAGTTCATTCTCCAAGTCAAATACTCTAGAAGACTTGGAATATGTAAATCTCCATTGAAATTCAATAATATATATAAAATAGTATGAATAAGAATGATATGAATGTTAAAAATGAAGCCCACTTATATAGCTAGGCAGGTGCCTCTTCACGAAAGGTAATGTCCCATTTGTACATGCCTCTTCAACCTAATACTAATTAACTAATCAATATTTATTGGTTACATTATTTATATTATTTTATTCATAACATGGGCTTCCACACATCTATATTTTCTCTTTTCTGAAAATTACATAATTACATCCACAAATGATGTGGAAAAATAATATGGTTATACTGACACTTGGAGAAATCATGACTTGGCAATGATGACATGGAACTTCATTGTGATGTGTCAATGTTAATGTTTCCTCCTTTCTCCCATCTTGATCTGAAATTAAAAATTTGAAGATTTCCTGAAAAGCTTTGCAAGCTAGTTTATGTTTTGTCGGAAATGGATCAATTTTCAAAAGAACATAAACTTGTTGATTTTAGTTAAATTTTTCAGATAAACCCAGAGAATAATAAACAACATTCAACATCAGAAAACAACAATTTGATGATAGAGTTCACCCCTCTCGGGCTATGTCTTCGGGTCCAGCTTCCATTATTGACCCTTTATATTATATGCTCAAAATGTAAATTCCATCAACATACAATGCTCAAATCACAAAAATAATGTTGCCATTGTAACCATAACACCCAAAAACCCCCAGGCTATTTTTGGGCTCAAAAGGGCTGAAAATTTGCAAAGTTAGGCCTCCTTCTCCATTTATATGTTATTTTTCCTTCTAATTCACCAAACCGGAAAAACTGGAAATTTTTTCCTCCTTTACCGTATCCATCAGGTGACAAATCGACGTGTTTTCAACGTTGATTCTGTCATAATTGGTGCAAAATGTAGGCTCTTTTAATAGGAACACGTGCCCAAACTCCACCCTTTTATTCAGTCATATGGCAGACTATGTGGAAGGGGGTGTGGGCCAGAGGCCATGCTCCCACTGGGTCTACCACTACTAATCGTATACGGGCCATTTGGTCGCGGGCTCAGCTATGTGGCAACCCTCCTCCTCTGACACCCCCTCCATTAGTTGTGTGGTTTTTAAATGTGATCAGGGCTAGGTGTTGAGTGCTAAGATGTTCCTAAGGAATCTGCTAAATCCTTTATTCATTATTCTGTCAACTTGGAATTCGTCTTTTTGTTACAAGGTTGTCGGCACAGTCTATGTAGGGATAGTGCTTTAAATTACAGGAGCATATGTAAGACTAATATGAAGGAAATGCTATGAAGAAATACTTTCAAAAGACTAAATTCAATATGTAAATAGAAATGAGTCATTCGGAAAAAATTATGGAACGGCTTTACTAATTCGGAAACAAGTATTAAATCCTACCAAACCAATCGTTCCTATTATGATGCAAAACTTCAAGATGTCTAACAAAGGGAATCTACTCTTAATTACTAATTACTTCAACCCTTTATAACTGCTAACAGTAAAGTATGGAAATGGAAATTCATTATGTTATAAGGTAAGTCTGGAAATGCACATAGCTAGATAGTTATAATTGAAAATTGATTCAATTCAATTGGAAACTTTAGCCATTCATAGTACTGAAATGTAAGTCTAGAGATTGACACAACTAAGAAACAAATCCAAGAATTCCCAAAATGTAAATTATGAATCTATGAATTCACTCAGCAGAATTGTATATCTGTGAATTTACACAAAAACAACAACCATTCGTATGAAAGGAAATAAAAGATAGTAATAAAGAAAGATAGCAATCTTTACAGTGACTAGGCCCATGGTCTTTGGAAGTAACTTCCTTAAGAAATATTCAACACAATAGATTATAAACAAACCATTAAATTTCATTCACATCAAAAATAAGTTACAAAGCGGTCTTTAAACTTAAAACAGTTATGTTGTTCACTTTTTACAATCACTGGAGTTAATCTCAAATCATTTTCATCTCAGATCTTACTCAAGTTTTGTATTTATATAACAACGTATCTCTAACATTGGAACGATAAAGCTATCCTGAGAATCAAAATATTCTCAGGATTTCTTATTTAAATTACAAAATCTTTTTAAAATAACAAATCATTTATTTCCTCGATTGTTCCATGCAAATAGATACGAATCCTCAATCAGCACGCCAAGATCAGTCCAACAGTCTTCCAGAATTGGTTTGCTCCTGTAGCGCTTCCAAGGGAACAAAAATTGTTCATCAGATCTCTTATGTTCACAAATTTACCAAAATTATAACTTTATGATAACTAAAACACTCAAATTAACTCATTAAAAGAATGAAATACTAAGTCATTATTAATTACTTTTCTAGAGCTTCTATTTCTCAAATTATTATAAAATAAACTAAAAATTCTTACAAAATAGATGTTTAACTAAAGAAACAAAGGTAAGAAACATACCGATTCTGTGTCCCAACATCACTCCCTGGCTTACCTTTTTGCATTTCTTCATGCAAAGAGATTATTAACATGTAGAAGTGTTAAAGAATAAGTTGGATAAGATTGTTCACCATAATACCAAAATCTATTTCTCTTTTGGACTTCTTTAAATACCCTTGCATTATCTTCTTTGGAGAGCTTATATTTAGGCTTATAAACATCTGGAGGATTCCATATGATAGGGCATCGACACCCGTAACCAATCCATTTAGGTCCTTCAAACAAGACCAAATGAGCATATACTTGCATTCTGCTGGTTTTTGCCTCAAAGTTTCGGTAATTTAATGGTTTATTTTTTTTCACTTCGATGGAGGACATCTTCCACCTTTGTTTGGCTGCATAGAGGGCTTCTACTCTGATTTCCTCAAAAACTTCCAAACCGATATGAAGAACGCTATTATGCACAGGGGAAATAACAGAGATAACACTTGATTTTTCCATAAACGTTTTGTGCTTGATGAGGGTGCGCAAAGGGATTTTTGGTTCCCCTCTAACCCAAAGGTCGAGGTCATTTTCCATTTTTCACTATATTTCATGAGCTTGTGACCATTTAATCTAGTTTCTAGAAAAAGAGATAAGAGCCTGAAATTGCACATCGCTAATAAAAGGGCTAGGTTTTTCATCCCTCTGGTCTTTGAAGAAACTTTTATGCATATATAATTCACACAGACAATATTTCATATGATCATCTTGTTGCTTAAAATATTTAATGAAATTTGAGACAATATCAAACTCAGTGGGTTGTCCAGACCGAACAACTTTGATTTTAAGCAAAAAATATCATTCAATTAATAACATAGCATAATTCTTTGTTGGGCACCTGCAAGATAAAGCATCATAATAAATGGAGAAAACCTTCTTGATTTGTTCCAAAGCACCTCCTTGATTTGTTCCAAAGCTTTCTAAAGTTGAACCTGCACCATCTCTATCTTTTTCTTTGATGCCCTAAGCTTAGAATATGTCTCATCCTCAGTGGTAAGAATTGCTCTAAACTTTTGTAATAAATATTGGTGTTCCTTCCAGGGCACCACTTCTCCTCGGTACCAGTTCAGAACCTATTTTTCTTCCTCCAGGCTTTTATTCAATGCCTTGATGGTAACATCCATGATCAATGGGGTGTATGGGGGTACAATTTCTGTCTGAGTGGCCCTATTAATCGAAACCAATAACTCTGTTTGACTTGTTGCCTCTACTGTCATCATATTAAACCCTAAATCAGTCTGGGTTTCTCTAGAAATAGTGGAAATATCATTTGTTTGTGTTTCAGTGGAGGTGTAAGGGTTGTCAGTTTGGACTCTAAATGTTTGTGTTTCCTGCCTCATCTTGTAATGTTTCATATTTTTCTTTAGCCAAATTTTAAGTTGCTTCAGCTTCCTTTGTAGCCTATGATTTTCTTTCTTAAGCATCATTATTTCACATTTGGCTTTCCTTT
Organism: Pinus albicaulis; assembly: GCA_034641835.2. Classification (NCBI taxonomy): domain Eukaryota; kingdom Viridiplantae; phylum Streptophyta; class Pinopsida; order Pinales; family Pinaceae; genus Pinus; species Pinus albicaulis. The sequence continues at coordinate 1,647,834,819 of CM076579.1, read as the reverse complement.
TTGTATTTTCAGTGAATTCTTTAATTTCTACAGTGGAGGTGGAAGGAACGACAGTAGTATTTTCGGGCTACTCAATTGCATTTTCTTTGATTGTGGTAAAAATTCCAAGGCTTGTAGGGTCCTTATCAAGTTGAAACATATCAGTAAGTTCATCACTCATCTTTTGATGTTTAGGTGATGGTGGAACCAAATTTCATTACAATTTATGTGGATTATCCTAACTTTTCCTGGGAAGAAGGGTTCTCGTGGTCCTTTGGGGACTGCAATATCATAGTAGAATCGGAGTTTGGAGGAGAGGCCGAAAAATCGGGGGTTGGAATTCGTTCAGGTAGAAAATTTGAATAAGTTGCATCTTCTTCTGTATTGAAAAAGGTCCCCATGTTTTCCAGTGCTTGGGCTACCTCCTCCTCATGAAGTTGAGGTGAATTGTTCTGTTTTACTTCCTAGATTTTAGGAGACTTCTGGGATATATTTTCCTCTGGAAATTGTTTTTGAGGGTTTGTAGAACTTCTCGCTTTAATAATTCAAACTGATATTCTATGTTTAACAGGCACGGATACTAGAATATACATTATCCTTTTATCGGCTCTAGTCAGTTTCGGTGGAACTATGGTTTCATCTTGTTCTTCCATGATCCTCTCAACTTATGGTTACTTAGGTTCTGTAATATGTGTTTCAATTTGGGATGGTGGCTCGATACTTTCAACAAAATTATCCTAGGTTATTTTTGTTTGGTTTAATTCCCTGATGACTATTAAATTTATAAGGCCATGATGACTAACTATCGAATTATGGTCCTTTGATTTACCAATTTTGTCAGCTCATTCATATAGAAGGGAATTTAAAAAGAAATGTATATTTATAGTTACCCTCTGTTTTATTGTTTCCAACAACTTCAAATGTCGTGGCCTCACTACATCATACCGGACTTCATAGGTAATGTATCTTTGTACTATCTCTACTAATTCCTTTCATGGCTCTGGGAAGGAAACTGGATGATAACCTTTCCCTTTTTGAACTAATAATTCCCCAGGATCCATGAATGTCAACATAGCACCTTGCAACCCAATATGCCTATCTACCCACTCCTCCCCTTCCGAGAGAGGCCTGTGACTTCTACTATAACTGTCTCATTCACTATTATCTGTCTACCTCTAACTGTTGTTACTCCATGGTTCAAGTTCTGCAGAAATTACAAGGCGATTGAATTTTCAAATCCTTGTAGCCTGGAGAAATACTTAGTCTAGCTACTTGTTCCAGAATTCATTGTGCCTATTCAGAAACCAAAATTTGAGTTGGTTCACTCCGAATTTATTTTCCACCCATACTTGCACTTGTTGTTTCTCAACAAAATATGCGGAAGCTGTGTACAGATCTTTAGCCAACAATTTTGTAGAAAAATAGCAATATGTAACAGTGATCTCAATATAACATATGTGAATAAAGTTACTATAATGATTATTCATCCTTGTTAAATGTGTTTTCATCATGTCATGAATGCGAGTTTTCACTTCCCCCTAATCATGAGAAAGGTCATCCTCGACCATTAGTGATATCACAAACCGACGGTGCATTAAATGCATTTACTTACCATAATGAGAGATGGTTAAATCAGGTAAGTTCGTGGTGTAATGATGAGGCATATCAGGTTGACGTATGAATATATTGTGCGGCGTTCGAAGCATAAAAATATAAGTCATGAGAAAATCAATGTGCACCATAAGATTACCTTTTGAAGAGATAATATAATAGATTTAGCAAGATCCCTTTATAAAGAAACAATATGCATTCTTGATATATATGGATAAATATCTGTTCATATAGAGTTTGAATTACCACCTTAGTTAGTATACTATATTTCCATATTAGTTTTGGTGATTCCTCCTTTATTTATTAATAGGGAAAGTAAAAATCACTAAGTATTGATATGGTGATTCCAAATATACTTCAATACCACAGGCAGAGCCTCTACTGCTAGCAAGTGTACGTAGCTTCAACAGGGTCGCCTTTTAACCTCTTGATATGCCATTATCCCATTCACTAAAAAAAATTATCACTTTTTGATAAATTTTCCTAAAAGACCATTGTTCTAATGTGGTGACCAATTGGTAGCAATTTCATTCACCAGATCTTAGCAAAGTGAACAAGTCGGCTAGTGATGGAACCTCTTGTCCTCTGACTTTTATGTCAAAGGTCATTACCCTAGCTTGTTGATCATAATGGGAGTTTCACTGTGTCAAGTCTTATGAACGTGGTAGGTCGGCTCGTAATGAGACCTCCTAATCTTTTGAGAGAAGACATTTAAGTTTTATAATTTTTCGTGCCTATATATATATTTTTTATGTAAAATTGGTGAACGGGGGTGGATCATCAACTCCTTAAGAGTTAAGGATGGCGTAATAAGTATTATGACAAGTCTGCCAATTTAAGTTGTGATTTGATTTCCACAAGTTTATGTTTGAAGGAAATCATTAGTCCATATCGAGAAAAGAAAAACTACTCTAGTGGTAATTGAGGTAATAGGTCATGAAAAAATTATTTATTTGTAATATCAGGATTGCTATAATTTTTATTCTGATAGGGTTCACCAATAAAATAAGATGTTCTTCATAAGGTAATGTTTAGAGTAATATAATACTTTGCACCATGATAATAAAAGAATGCTTTGAAACTGCAAAGAAAATTGCATAGTTATAAAGGAATAGTAGTTGTAAACAAAGGAATAACAGTCGTGTCCAAAAAGAATGGGAGTCAGTATGACAAGTAACAGTGGTCGTGGCGAAGAGAAACAACAACTATGAAAAAAGAAAAAGTGGCGGCAATGGAACAACAATCATAACTAAAGGAACAACAGTTGTGACTTCATGAATTGACGCGACGAAATAGTAGGTTCTACTGAAGGGAATGACAAATGTACCCAAAGGAACAATGGTCATAAAAAAGAAAAACATTGACCATGGTTAATCGAACAAAAATTGTAATAAAGGGAATAGAAAGTTGTGCGAAAGAGAACAACAGTTGTGACCAAGGGGACAACAGTGAAGAGGAAAATTCTGCCAACGGGACATCAGTGGTGCCCAAAGGAACATCAACTATGATTAAAACAAATAGAATTTGTGCCTTAATGGAACAACGAGTTGTACACAAGAGAGTGGCAGTTGTCCCCAAAGGAGCAACAACTATGAGAGAATCAGCAAGTTGTACGAGAATCGACAATCCCTCTTCCCTTGGTTTCTTATGATCTAAAGTAAAAGAAAAACTAAGCAATTTCCACACACCCAAAAAATATATACATTATGTACAATACACAAAGACTTCTTTTGAAATTTCAAGGAAATGTAGTTGTCAGGTTACCTCCCTAGTTAGCTACAACATGAAAATTAGAATCATGATTCACCCCATGCTAAAAAATACTCCTTCTCGAAAACTGGTACCAGACCTGTAAATGGTAGTTTGGGTCATTGTATCATTATCTAGAACTTCGGAAATTTCATTAGGTCCAAGCCATCTCATCTGAATTTTTCCTGTAAATTCTTGAAATATGGAATCGTACAGCAATGTTGTGTCACCTTTTTGAAACGCCTTCTTTTTTAATGGGATGATCATGCCACTTGGCCCTCTATTGTTGGATAATAGTTGTGTGTTGTAAAGATGATAGGCGTGCTGCATCCAATTCATTCAGCTGCTGCAAGAATTTCTTTTGTGCTTCTGTGAAGTCTAGTACAACTTCTTATGCGGTTTTAAGAGTCTTTATGTCAAAATCAATTGGAAAAATAGGTTCTTTTCCAAAAACAAGATGATATGATGAGTGGCCAATAATATTACGCCATGTTGATTTTTTGGTAGCATCATATGTGCCTTATCTTTGAAACTTTCTGGAGGGGATAGAACACATGAGATCTCCAAGACCCATAAATCGTTTGCAGAAATTCTGCCTGAAGTGAAAATTATTCAAATAATTAATTATTTTTAATGGAGCCTAAGTTAAAACTTAAGGAATTAAAATAATTGAAGTGAATGAATTTAAATGTGGGTGATAAGCTTCTAAGTGACGAGGATCAAGTATGTTTTAATCTTATCCGTTGATTAAAGATTAAATCACAATTGTTGATTTATCAACAGGAAGAGTATAAAGGAAGGATTTAGGGTCAATTGAAGAACACACACATACAGAGCAACACTTGAGCTAAGACGAAATTATGGGGTGTGGTTTGCTGAGAATTTTGGGCTTAGTTTCTAGTGAAGAGAGGGGCAGTTCGACAGTGGAACTTAAAGCACCAGGAGAGACAATGCAACACCTGAGAGGGTGATGCACAGTCAGCAGGGTGATGCAGAGCTAGAAGGGTGACACAAAGCCAGAAGGGGTGACGTAGTCACTAAAGAAGCATTGCTGGGGTTTCTGTGAGGTAGATCAGGCATCAATTTAGCAGATCAAGTTATGAGTTGGGAAGAATCGCAAGGAAGAGTGACGCAACTCTTAGATGAGGTGACGCAGTCTTAGCGTAGAGCTTGTTGCAGCCATCGTTGCGCAACACTAGGGAAAATGAAATCACCTATGGGGTTTCTTCATTCTAATGTTGGATCAATCAATATAATTGTATCTAGATGGAGGTTATTTTTTTGGGATTTGTCTCTATTGGGTGAGCCGGATTTGGAACCCTAGTTTGTATTCATAAATTTTCTTAATAATAAAACCCTCATATCTCCTCCACTGGTTTTCCCACATTGGGTTTTTCTGGGGACGTTTAGTCCAAAATAAGTGTGTCCTTTTTATGTTTGTCTCAGCTTATTTTTTCAATACTTGATCTATATATTGGTGTAGGTTGCAGTGTATTTTCATTAATATTTACTGAAGCATACAGAAAATAACTTGTTAAATTAAAGAACACAAGTAGGTAATAAAAATCACTTTACTGCAGTAGGATTTTTGTTTGTTAGATTCAAAAAATTTCACATGGTATCAGAGCAATTATAGATCAAGGATGACTAAATCCATCAGCGAAAGGATAGAACAAAATTTGCAGTGGGAAAGCAGTTTTCCCAAGAGACGGCGCAATCCTAGGCTGGAGAGGTAGAGGAAGGGTGATGTAGTCACCAGGGAAGGCTCATGCAGAGCCTGTTTCAACCTGCTAGGGTGAAATTGTAGCTGCAGAATTCAATGCAGTGCTTGTTGGGTCAGCACAAAGGCTATTGAGTCTCAATTTTTCTCAGATTAATGTCATGGCTAGAGGTGCAATACAGTTTCTTTTTGGAGTTGCTAGTGCAGAGATGATTTTGTTTGTGTTGAACAAAGTATAGTGGGGCAAAATCAAAGTAGAGGGAATCAATCCCTCATAACATTTCTTACCAATAAATCTAGATCCAGTTTTGAGCAGCAACAAAGAGAGATCAGAGAGGAGTGCTTTGACATTTTTTGGCAGAAGTATTTCGTAGTGAAAGAAGGAGAAAGGAACATGTTCGACATTTAGTTAAGCAAAGATGGTCGCAAGTGGATTGAGGGATCAGGACAAGTTGGATGGAGCATCCAACTTTTTCACCTGGAAGGCTAGGATCCTGGCAGGTTTGCATGAACATCGCATCAAGAATTATGCCTTGAGCGTATTTTTTGTTACGGTTGATGGTAATCCTCTCAAGAAGTATGAAGAGGCTCAAGCAAAGGTAAAATTCATGATCATGGATGGAGTCAAGGATCATGTGATCCCAAATATTACTAAGAAGGACACAACAAGGTAAATGTGGACATCCTTGACCACTTTGTACAAGGGAACTTACGTCTAGCAGAAGATGTTTCTTGAGAATCATCTAAGACCATTTCAGATGCAGAAGGAAAAAGAAATTGATCCTTTCTTTATCAAATTTCAAGGGATTCACAATCAACTAGCTTTCATAGGGGCTACACCAGATGGTGGACTTATGGTCAGGACTGTCTTGAATGCAGTCACTTAAGTTTGGGAAACCTTTTTCCAAGGTATTTTGGGTAGGGCCGCTCTTCCAAGTTGGGAGGAGATGTGGGCACCTCTTCGACAAGAAGAGATTAGACGGTGGACCAAGGTGAGAAGCAGCAGCAAAGGGATGAAAGTCAAGAAGGAGGAAAAGGGGGATGTGTCTCTTGAATCTAACGGAAAACAAGGGCAATAGAGAAGGAGGAAAAAGGACCTTTTGAAATTCAAATGCTTCAGATGTGGGGAAATGGACATTTCGCCACGTAGTGCCCTCTAAATAAGAAGGGAAAAGAAGAAAATTTTGACTCAAAGGCTTCTTCAGCTCAGGAAGATGAGGAGGATGACGATGATTGTGCCATGAGTGCTCATGCACCTAAGAATTGGGGCGATATGGAGTTGTATATTGGATCTACAGTGACCGGGGCAAGATCCTTGAGGCACCCAAACTCTTGGATTACATATGGCTATGCGATCCCTTAATGACAGTAGCAGATGATGGGAGTCATTTGGTGTGAGGAATGATGGATCGACAGTGGTAGAGATAGAGCACCAAAGTATGAAGCAGCGCAGAGCAAAAGTAGTAGCGCAGTGCACAGTGATGCAGCGTAATGCAGAGGAGTGTTTACGTTGTACAGAGCAGCAGTAGTGTAGAGCATTAGAGGGTTAACGCAGATTAGCAGCATAGGAAGCTTCAACATCAAGGTGCATCCAAATTGACCAATATTTCATCATTTGGGATGTCTTTCAGTTGCTTAAATCTCAGCAACTAAGTTGCAGTGCAACAGTTATCAGTGGTAGTGTTATGGGAAATATGATGTAGCATATTGAGATGCAGCTATAATACAGATGTAGCGGTGTCAGTAGAAGTTATATGGGTAGCAGTACATATAGCAACAACGTAGTGGATGAGGGGCATCAGGTCGAGCATCAACAGCACAGAGGACCGATGTTGTGGATCAAAGTAATGCTTCTAGTGAGAAGTGTTGCTAGAGCACATTCCTTGCTAAGAGGGAGCGTTTATTTTGGGTAGCATCAGATGTGCTCTAGTTCCAAAAAAATTTGGAGGGCTAGAACACATGAGATCTCCAAGACCCAGAAATCGTTTGGAGAAATTCCACCGGGAGTGAAATTTATTCAAATCATTAATTATTTTTTATGGACCCTAAGTTAAAACTTAGGGAATTAAAATAATTAAACTGAATTAATTTAAATGTGGGTGAGAATCTTCTAAGTGACCAGGATAAAGTCTATTTTAATATTAGCTATTGATTAAAGATTAGATCACGACTGTTGATTTCTCAACGCGAAAAGTAAGGCTTGAGGGTTAGTTGGAGAACACACACATAGAGAGCAGCACTTGAGCTAAGATTAAATTTTGGGGCGCGGTTTGCTGAGAATTTCAGATTGAGTTTCGTGTGCATAGAGGGGTAATTCGACAGTGGGAATTTATTCTAAGGCATAGAATTCAATTGCATAGAGGCATAGCAACACCAGGAGAGACAACACAGCGCCTGAGAGGGTGACACAGAGCCAGCAGGGTGACGCAGTTACTGAAGCAGCAACGTTGGTGTTTCTATGAGGAATATCGGGCATCAATTCAACATATCGAATTCTGAGCTGGGAAGGCTCATGAGGAAGGGTAACACAAATCCTAGAGGAGGTGACACAGCCTCGGCACAAATTTTGATGCATCCATCGTTGTGTAGCACTGGGGACAGCGCAATCACATGTGGGGTTTCTTCATTATGTTGTTGGATCAGCCGATATATCTGTCTCCAGATGGAGGTTCTTCTGCTGGGATTTTTCTCTGTTGCATGAGCCAGATTTGGAACCCTAATTTGTATTCAGAAATCTTCTTAATAATAAAACCCTCATATTTTTGCACTGGATTTCCCACATTGGGATTTTCCGAGGACGTTTAGTCCAAAAATAAGTGTGTCCTTTGTCTTTTTCTCTTAGCTTATTTTTTTTGTACTTGATATATATATTGGTGTAGGTTGTAGTGTATTTGCATTAATATTTACTGAAGTATTCAGAAAATAACTTGTTAAATTAAAGAACACGAATAGGTAATGCAAATCAGCTTACTACAATAGGATTTTTGTTTGTTATATTCAAAAATTTTCATATGCCATGTCGTCCGGTAAGCCCATAAGGCTTCTATAAGTTTAGTTTCCCAATTCCAACGGTTTTAGGATATTGTCTTTGTTAAAATTTCCTCCAGGACTTTATTAGTGCTTTCTACATGTTTGTTTTCCTGAGGGTGATATGGAGAAGTAATTATATGCTTAATATGATAATTCTGGAGGGTGGCTAAAATATTATGAGCAGTAAATTGTGATCACCCATTTGTTATTACTTCTCTTGGTAATCTGTATCGCATGAAAAGTTAAAATAAGAAGCTTATAACTTCTTCTTCCGTGGATTTTTGAAGGGCTAATACTTCCACCCACTTAGTCACATATTTTGTGCAGACATGGATGTACGCTTTTTGGTTCAATGGTGGGTTAAAAGGACCCACGAATTCTAATTCCCATCTCTCAAAAGATTCTATTACCAATTGTGGCTGCAAAGGCATTTTGTTTGCTTCACCAAGATGACCCATTCTATGGAAACTATCACAGCTCTGGACATTTTTTAACGTCTTTAAATATTGTGGGCCAAATATAGCCCATATGTAGTACCTTATGTCTAGTTCTACGAACATCAAAATGCCCACCATAGGGCTCATCATGGCAGGCTTTCAAAATATCATAGGTTTCATCTTCTCTAATGCCCTTCCGAATTTCAAAATTAGAGCCCATGTGGAAGAGATATCCACTTATCTAGGAAAATTGAGCGTTGCGCTTAACAATCAATTTCCTCTCCCGTGTGACAAATGTGCAGGAAGTTTTCCTGCTGCCACGTAATTCACCACATCAACATACCAAGGTGTCTTTACTGTCATGGAAAACATATGTTCGTCCAGGAATTGATCTTCCACAGGTGATGGATCAATTATTTTAGGTACTCGAGCCAAGAAATCTGCTACGAGATTTTCCTTTCCTGGGCTATCTTTGATGGTAATATCAAACTCCTACAATAAAATCAACCATCGAATCAGCTGGACATTAGCAATAGTTTTGTTAGCTAAATATATAATAGCAGAATGATCAGTGTAAACAAAAACTGGATATCTTGTTATATAATGTCGAAATTAATTTATAACATACATAACAATGAAAAATTCCTTCTCTGTCACTATGTAATTTAGTTTGGGCAATGTAATTTTTATGCTAATATAGAAAATGGCGTATGGTTTACTCTCTTCTCTTGTCCAAGGACAACACCTATTGTTGTGTCTAATGCGTTCGATGAGATATGGAAAGGTATATTCCAATTTGGTCCTCTCAATACCGAGGTTGTTGAAACCAGCTTCTTAATATCTTCAAAAGTGACATTGCATTTTTCAGTCCATTAAAGCTCAACGTTACCTGTTAAGAAATACAACGGTGAAAGTATTTTTTATAAAGGTTCTATAAATCTGCGATAATATCCAGCATAGCCAAGGAAATTGTGTACCTTTGTTGGTGTACGGGGTGTGGGTAACTTAAGGATTACCTCAATCTTTGCCAGATCCACTTGAATTCCTGCAGCAGAAATATAATTTCCTAAAACTACTCCTTTGGTCATCATCATATGGAATTTTTCATGGCCAAGGCATAGTCTGGTAGAAATGCATATCTCAAGAACTTTTTCCAAATTCTTTAAAGCCTGATCAAATTCATCACCATATGTTGTAAAGTCGTCCATGTACAATTCAAGTCCTTCGTTAATCAAATCAGAGAAAATTCTCAAGATCGTCCTTTTAAAATTGGTTGGAGCATTACACAACCTGAAAGGTAAAACTCTATATGCAATGTTCCACATGGGTAGGTAAATGTGGTTTTATCTTGATATTCGAGAGCAATCTGGATTTGATTATAACTGCTGAAACCATCCAGGAAGGAAAAAAAACTTCTTCCCAGCGAGAGTGTCAAGGACTTGGTCTATAAATGGAAGGGGGGGAATATCTTTCTAGGTAGCTTTATTGAGTTCTTTATAGTCTACGCAAATTCTCCACTTCTCTTTTTTCTTAGGGACGAAAACTAATGGAGAAACCCACTGGATGTCTGAAATGGGGTATATAAAATTAACATCCAGTATTTTTTTAATTCTTGTTTTACTATATCCTTGAGATGTGGATTTAATCTTCTCTAGGGCTGCCAAATAACGCAGGCATATTTTTCTAAATAGATATGATGCGTACATAATTGTGGGTCAATGCCCTTCATATCCGAATATTCTCAGGAAAAATCTTGTTTATATCTGTGAAGAATCTAGATTAATTTTTTTTGTTGTTGGTTATCTAGTTTGGCATTAATGTTAATGGTTTTACCTAGTTCAATATAAATTGGTATTCTATTATGAATGATAGTCATGGGTATATGATTGTCAATTGGAATTTCTAATGGATCTTCCTGTGCTTCATTATCAAGTATAGCCTTTAGCATTTGACATGTTGGGTTCCCTATGGTAGACAGTTTGTTAATGAAGCCATTAATTACATCATCTTCTATCTGATTTTTAAGGTCAAGGGCTTCATCTCACATAAGAGGGAAGCGCAAGTTTTCTTCTCGGTATCCATGCAGGCATGTCCAATAGTTTTCAATAGGCGGGTTGGGTTTAGTAAGCGGATATAGGATGAGTTTTTTCATAGTGTTTCCCCTAGTAATTGTCATGTTTCCTATTCGGAAGCCTATATATGTGCCTATTGTTGCAAACCATGGACTCCATGATATCAGAGGATGCTCGTCCAATCTATTCCTTGGATTGATAACAAAAAAATATATTGGGTATTCTGAGGAATCCATAGAGACAATAATGTCTTCCAGAATACCTTCAAGTTTGACTACAGGTCTTTCAGCTAATTCCAATAAATTTCACATTGGATTCAAGTATGTGATACCCAAAATACTACAGACCTCACGAGTCAAAATATGGATGGTTTCTCCTAAATCTACCAGAGTACTTGGAAATTTGTAACCCATTTGGATAGTTACTACTAGGTTTCCTGGGTCATCATACTTGACAGGTACCTATTTTCCTAAAATGAGATCAGATAATGTTCCTACGGCGTGAACTGTTGATGGGTGTAATGTTCCCAAAATTAGCATGAAGCTAATTGGAACATTGATTTTGTTTATATCATCTAGGAGGTGAATAAAATGGGTGAGGAGGCCCATGAGTAGGAATAAAATCCCTTCCAGTGTGAAACGGGACTTTTTTCATGAGGACAAGGTCTAGTTGACCAAGTCAAACAACGCAGTGGTAGAAGGTGGAGATCATCTTGTGGGGACAGCGCAGTGAAAGAGGAGGGAAATTTCCTTGATGGAGGAAACCCTAAGAGTGGGACCCATGGAGAGGGAGCTTTCATTTGTTTAAAAGGAGGGCAAGGTAGCCATTGTGAACCATGCATATGATTATTGATTTCTTGTTTTCTTAGACTATTTGCAGTCTCCTGCTGTTTAGTAGAGTTGCAGTGTTGTTTAGCACGAGGGATTCATTTTTAGGATTCCTTATCCTTCTTGAGAGGCCTCTTGAGGGATTGCACTTCATTTCTCCACATCCAGGCTCAAGACCAAGCCACCTCCTTTAGCTACAGCGTTATTTCTGCTCAAGTATAACGTTGTGTTGTAGGGTGCTGCAGTGGAGATCCCACAACACCATTCCTTGGCTTGTTTTTCAGAGGAGGGAGCATTCTTTCCTTTAGGAGATTAGTAAGGAAGGATTCAGAGCATATTGCAGATTTTGGCACTTGGCCAACACTTTCTATTCCACCTACAGCGCAATTTCCCTCAGTGATTGCGTTATTTTCAGAGTACACTTGCAGTGAGGGTTTGCAGTGTTGATTGGAGGGTAAGATCTTCAATGATAGGATAATCCTTTCACTTGGAAGATCCATTGGAGGAGGTCTACTCAGATTTTTCATCATCTTTAGCCTTCTCTATTTCATTTCCAGTTTGAGTTGCAGCCGCTACCCTGCAACTCCAACATTTTGTCATTTTGTATATTTTAGCCAATCCTCCTAAGGATTGTTGTATTATTGTTTTTCGGGGTTGAGAGCTTGCTCCCCCATCTATTTGGAGCTATACATTTCTATATCCATGTATTGACATCATTTTGCAGCAGTTCTCCATAATATACTGCGCAGTCATAGCCAAGGGCATTCTCAGTGTAGTTGTATATTTCACATTTCATGTACATGATCTATTCAGGCTTGTATTGCCAATCTTGAGTGACTCTTTCCTCAAGATCTTGTATAAAATTTTGCTGCTATGTTCAATGTGATGGATATTAAGATCTTCTGACATCTTATGCATTAATATAACGTTTTTATTCCATTGTTTGTTCATACATTGCTGCAGTCCCTTCATTGGGAATTTTTCCAAGACAACTAGGTGTGGGAGACCTATTTAACCCACCTAGAGGGATTTCTTTTGAGCCTCCTCTTGGATTTCGGTCTTAGATACATTGATCTAAGGGATCCAGGTCTTGGTTTCAAATCTTGTAGCAGCCATTCTTGGAAAATGCGTTTTCCAGACATGCCTTGCTAGAAGATCCCATTTTCGGATATTACAATGGGTCTTTGGGTCTTTGTGGTTTTTGATAGAGGTTTTTGTTCTATTAATACCTAGTTTTTATTCTTCTTCTTAGTCATGCACACCTACATAATTGCATCTGTATCAACCAAAGGTGGGCACTAGCACAAGCTCTTTACTTGGTGCGTTTGTAGGTTCTTACCTTCCGTCTTCAATACCCAGCCCTTCAGAGACACAATCTATCACTCTTTTGACAACCTCCCCGGAAACGACGCCAAAATATTGGGTGCTAAGATGTTCCTAAGGAATCATCTCAATCCTCTATTCATTAATATGTGTTGGCGAGGAATCAGGTCTCGCAGGCAAGACCCAGGTTCGGGAGGTGTGGCCAACAAAGGAATCTGTTGTAGTCTACCACCATGCCGGCATTATCACCCCACTCCGGAGAGCAGAGAGTCTCACCCGAGGCATGCCGAAACCACATGCAGAAGGGGAACATATTGATAGCAAGGAACAGATCCGCAACCCATGTTTCCCATTAAACAGATTGCATAGACATAGACACATTCACAAGAACATTCAGAGCGTAGATAGGTATAAAGCAAATAAAATTTTAAACCATTGCAATCATCATACATGCATAAGAATTACACAGTGGGACAGTAACCTGCAATTGTATTAACATCTTCATCCGCAACCATCATTACATCGCTTCCACAAGGAGAGCTTACAGTCTGATACATATGCATTACATAACAGAAAGGTAAATGAGAGAACCCTAGGAACTACAGAGATAGCATGGCTGATCTCTTTTTGTTGCTCTGCGTTCCGTTGCCTGTAGCCTTCTCCTTTTTTTCCTTTCGGCGGGGTGACTGCTATTTATTCACCCACTTCCGCAACTGTTAGTTCCTCTATTTTTTCTTCTTCAGTTTCTTCCCGCTTCTCTCTTGTCATCTATGTGTTCCACTTTATGTCTTCTACTGTATATCTTCATGCATCTGCTGTCTTCGGCTATCCCTTGCTTCTGCGCCATCTCGATAGCTCTGCGGCTTGCTGTTGTTGCGACTTGGTCGCGATTTCCATGTGTCATCTTTCCGCAACTCAAAAATGCCATCCTTTATTCAAAATGAAAAATATTCTAAATCAAAAACAAGGGCCCCAACAGGCCCTGACCACAGTTTCTTGACTTGTCCCCGAGTCAATCGCAAATGACAGTCTCTACTTCCATTGCCCCGCTTGATTCCGTGCCCTGTTCGCGTTGTGTGCCTTCACCTTGTGCATGTTCCTACTGTGCACCTTCAACTTGTGCCTGTTGTTCAAACAAGGGCCCCAACTCCGGGACCCAGCGGAATGCAGTAGACTTCAGTTCCGTGAAGGCCGATACGGCTTGCTGCCACCCTTGCAAGAGTGAATCTGTATCTTCAGCAATCTTGGTGATAGTGGCTGCTTCTAAAGGTGCGGGGGCAGCCTCGAAAATTGTGTTGATTCGGTGTTCTGCCTCAGCGGCGAGCTGTTGCATCATCCTGGCACTGTTTTGAAGGGACGGTCGGAGCTCACGAATTACTCGTTTGGCTTCTGCAGAGTTGGCTTCCGTTTTTTGAATCTGTACTTCTAGCTCATCGGCCTGGGCGTACAATTGGTCCAACCTGGCAGGATCCTTGACCTCTTGAATCTCCCGGGAAACCTGTTGTAGCTGTGCGGAGATGGGTTGTGCTTTGACAGTCAAGGCCAGGGAGCATTCCTGAAGACCTTTCAGGAGGTCGTGCGCCTCTCGCACCGCAGAGGTGAGCATTTCCTGCATTTGGGTTGCCTGGCCCTGCTTCGCGGCAACCTGGGCTGAATAGGCAGCCGTGGGGTCGGGCAGTGCTGGTCATGCGGCCAATGCTGCGTGGAGCTCCACATTTTCCCGGTGGAGACCAGTGAGCGCAGTCCGGATGTAGAAAGCTTGAGAGACAACATTCTGCTCCGCAACATCGGCAGGGAGTGGGGTGTAATGATCCTTGACTGAGGGCCATAGGCCTGAAAAGACTTGAGTTACATTGGCGATGTGGTCTTGCAAGCGTTCCTGTGCTGTGGTAAGCTGGTTGTGTTGTTCAGTAAGCACCACGATCTGTTGGTGCTGCTCTTCGCACCACTGCTGTAGCTCTAAGTGAAGCCTTTCAGCCTGCTAGGTCGCCCTCTGAATGAAGAAGTATAGCTGGGCTGTACCCCATGTTTCTAAGTTGGTTGTGCCTAAAGCATCCTAGTATGGCCTTCATTCCTGGAGGGGTTTCCCACTGGCAACTGAGCGGTTGGAATGTTCTGGAGGGGATGGTGGTGTCTGTTGCTGTGTTGAGTTATCCATATTCGAATCTGGCTGCTCCTGCTGATCAGTCTGCCCTGGGGGGGAGGGTCAGCATGCTCTGGCTGAGCCTCGACCGAGTCAGCCTCAATGTTTGCCAACTGGGTAAATATAGCAGATAAAGAAACCTGGGGTTCGCCCACAGGGTCGACTGGTGGTACTACGGTAGCAGTACGGGAGTCAACCTCAGCCCCGTGGTCCCTGCCAAAGAGTTCTCGGATGAGCGGGTCGGACACAGTGGCAGATGAATTGGATGGAATGGATGAAATGGGAGGTGGAGGTGGAGCAGTGGATGGAGGTGGAGCTGTGGATGGAGGGCGAATGTTAATAAACTTGGAAGGATCAATAAGGGGTTCTTCCTGGACCAGCGCCCCTGTATTTGCGGGTGGCAGTGGATCATCAGTAGTAAGGTCCACCACCAGATTGGCTACGGTGGTGTGGGCCCGCTTTGTTGGAGGAGTCTCTAATTGTTCTGGGGTCGGGCCCTTTTCTCCCATTGGGGTGATGATGGGGCTTGCCGAGGTAAATAAATTGGTAGGGATGGGAGAGGTGAGCGGAGTGGTCTGAGAGCGAGAAATAGAATGGCTGAGCTGAAATTCAGAAAATAAAGGGAATGGAGAAGCATCGATTGAAATAATCTGAGCCGCCGCATTGAGATTGCGCACCTGAGTATTGAAGTGGCGGACGACGGGGAAGAGCAGTTCGAGGAGTCCCTGGGGTAGCGCTGCCGCATTCGTCTCGGCAGGCTGTTGCAGTAGCTTCATCCACTTAAATTTGTACCGGGGGATACCGTCGCAGTGATGCTTTGTGACCCCCGGCCACGAACAGACGTCGTGGTGGAAGGTGGCATCGTCCAGCTGGAACTTCAACGGCACCATGTGGAAGGTTTCCTCCGGCACGCAGGTGGGGCAGATGTAAGTATGCCGGTGACTTACCCCAAACCACACCTACTCGCTATACTCGTCCAGCAGGTTTTGGGGCACCTATTGCTGACTGGCCACCACGTCTGTCATGAGCCCGTACCAAGACCGGAATGCCTCTGCGTTCACCTGTTTAGTGCTCGGGTCGACAGACACCTTCCATGGAAAAAATTTCATCACCAGAGGCTGGCCCTCTAGAATTTCTACTAGTACCCTGACCAGAGGAGTGTGCCATTTCCACATGGCAAAAGCAATGAGCAAGTATCCATAAATAAATCTCGTCGTGCGCTTGTAATTTTCTTCGCACGCATCAAATAGCTCTTTTAATAGAAAAGAGCACCAATTCAGTTGGGCACCCTGAACACAATGCTCCGCAATAAAGATAGTGTCCAAAGTGCATTCGCCCTTGGTGTAATGCCGCATGGTCTTGCTGGCAATGAGATAGCAAGAAAATTTGATCTCAGGCGTGTTAATGAGCTCTATCTTGGTGCCCTTCCCTCCACGTCGGGTATCATATTTACTGTAGAGATCGGCGTCCCCGGACTTCCGCGCTCGCTTGGCAGAGGACTGACACGCGGTCTAGACACTCGCACCACTCTGTGAGAGCCCAGTCAGACGATGGATGTCTTCAGCGTGAATGGGAATTTCCCTGTTCAGCCACAAGGACCCATTCTGAACACGGCTAAGCAAGAACCGAGTGCACTGCAAAACTGGTCTGGTGGTCCCGAAGACCGGAAGATTTTTGAGATTCATGAGAGAGGACTGCTGAAGGCCCCGGAATGCTGGTAGAATGTGGTTTGCTGAGTTTCCGGCTGGGGTGTAGTAGTGCTCCATATACAGCTGCCAGTGGAGCGTCGAGAATTCGGTCGAGTCTGAAAGGTTGGCGTCTATCAAAGTTGCACTGTCGTATTTCCCAATTAGAGACTCTGTCCTGTGGATCCTGCTGTCAAGGGCAGGTTCAACGACGGATATGAGGGCCTTCGTCATCTTGGCTCGGCGCTGATAGACGTGTAGAATTCTTCTTGGTAGGCTCTCCTGGTGCAGTTCGCCTGAATACTCCAGCTGCTCCTGTGCTACTGCAATTGCTAATGCTAAGTGTTTCGGCATTCTCGTGCTTTCTTCATGAAAACCATGTAGTTTCTTGGCACGAGTGAAGATGATGAGACCCCATAACGAGTTAATTCCTGCTGGCATTCTTTTCTGTGATAATCGTGCGATCAATCACGTGCCGATGGGTATTCTGACAGTTGCTGACGATGTCATGGGGAAATGGGCAGACGCGACAGCTGAGGTTACGGCGGATGATGGTAGAATGATTATGGCGAGGTTACTTCCAATCATGGTAATTTATGATGCAAATCAGGACGATCCTACGGACTGACACAAGTACTGACTGAAATGACCTGGACTAACAATCGCACGTTTATGGATCCTACAGGGATGACACGCTGGACACGCCCCTCCCCGACCACAGTCGGTTGCGGCGAATTCCCCGCAACAGAGCGGTTATTGACAAGTTATACGGAAAAGGAAAAACCTACCTATGCTCGTCCCAGTTGCGGGAGAGTTATTCAGCTATGCTACGGGTGCTCTCGGGTGCAAGAGTTATTGATAAATGTTGGAAGAAACTTACTCGTGGTAGGGTTTCAGGCGTGCGCCATTCACCCACCCTGGTAAAATAGTACCGTCCAGCTGAGCCAACCGGACAGCTCTGGAATCCCTAATCTCAATGACGAAATAAGGCCCCAGCCAGTGCATCTGCAGCTTGCCTAGAAACTTCTGAAACCTGATGTCGTATAAGAGGACCTTACCGCCAACTTGGAAGGTTTTATGCTTGATGTGGCGATCATGCCACACATTTTGCCTGTCCTTCTGAACCTTCTGGTGAAACACAGCCAGAAACCTGGCTTCGTCCAGTTCCTGTAGTTCATGGAGGCATTCACGAAGCGACTCCTCTTCCGAGAACTGTAAAGATGTGGCAATTAAAAAACTGGGTACAGTGAACTCGGCGGGAATCACAGCTTCCCAGCCATACACCAGTTGGAACGGTGTCTGATTGGTCAAGCGCTTCACCGTGGTCCAGTAAGCCCATAATGCAGCTGGGAGGCGCTCATCCCAATCGTCGTGCTGGGCATTACAGATCTTAGTCAAGCCCTTTTCAAGAATTTTATTAAATGCTTCGACTGTACCATTGGCCTGCGGGTGATACGGGCTGCTCTTGTGATGTTGGATCATGAATGTGTCCAGCAGCGACTTGACCGTGGCATTAATAAAATGCGTACCCTGATCACTGGTTAAACTTCACGGGCAGCCAAACCGGCTGATGATGTGTTCAAAAATTAACCGGGCTGCTGTATCCGCCGTGCAGTCACGTACCGTCACTGCCTCAGCCCACTTGGTGAGGTAGTCCGTTGCGGTAATAATATAGCGAGCCTTGGAGTGTCGGGCGACTGGATCGTTGGGGCCTACAAAATCGACAACCCACTTCTCGAACGGCCGCAACACCTGGACCGGGTGTAGCGGAAGCTCGTCCCTGTGAGAGGGCCTCCCCATCCGCTGACACACGTCGCATCATTTCACAAATGCTTTACAGTTGACATGTACTGTCGGCCACCACAAACCCGCTTGGAGCACCTTCTTGGTGGTCGGTTTCGCACCCACATGCCCTCCCGCAACACCGCTGTGACATTCCCACATCACAGCTTCGCGCTCGTGGTCAAGGACGCACCGGCGTAGAACCTCATCAAGACCCAGTTTATACAGCTGCCCTGCGATCAATTGGTACTCGGAAGCCCGAATGACCAAGTGCCATTTCTGGAGCGGGGTGTAATCTTGAGGGCAGTGCCCCATAGTTAGATAGATGGCAATGTATTCCAGATAATCGGGTACCGCTTCGACCTGGAAGAGATCAACGTCTGGCAGCTGATCATCGAGCGAGCTGTCATTCTCCCCCGTCGCCAACCTGGACAAATGATCTGGCCCAACATTCAACCTCCCGAGCTTGACGATTACCTCAAACGTAAATTCTTGAAAGAGCAATAGCCAGCATCAGATCCGTCCTTCCAAAACAGGTTTATTCACCAAATACTTCAATGCAGAATGGTCTGTAAAGAATTTGAATTTGCCTCCAACAAGGTAGTGGCAGAACTTCTGGAGTGAGTACACCATTTCCAAGGCCTCCCTCTCGGTGGCGGTGTAATTCTTCTCGGCATTTGACAATTTACGGCTGGCGAAGTAGACGGAGTGGTCAACAGTCGTCTCTCCTGGTTGCACCAAAACAACCCCAAGTGTAATACTGGAAGCATCAATATGCACGTGGAACTGCTTATCCCAGTCTGGGTGGACAAGTATGGGCGCCGTCACCAGCTTTTTCTTCAGAGTGTCAAGGGCCTTCTAACACTCCCCTGTCCACTGGAATACTTCTGACTTCCGCAGCAATATCTCCAAAGGGGCAGTGATCTTTGCGTAGTTGCGGATAAACCGCCAATAATATCCTGTGTGGCCAAGCAAGGCCGGCAACAGCTTCATTGTTTCGGGGGCTTCCATATGGACGATTACCACGACCTTGGCGGGATCGATGCAGACTCCTTGCTTGCACACCACGTGTCCCAACAGAGTGCCGAAAGGAACTGCAAAAATACATTTCTTCAAGTTCAAGGAAATCTGCAACTGGCGGCACCGATCAAACATAATGCGCAACAGGGTGGCATTTTTCTTCAACAGGCTGTAGACAGTCCAGTTGTCCATGTAGACTTCCAGGAACTTATGGATATACTCCGGAAAAGTAGCAATGATGATCCGAGAGAACACGGCTGGGGCGTTTTTCAAGCCAAACGGCATTACGTGATAGGCGAACGATCCCCATTCAGTGGTGAATGTCGTTTTCAGTTTGTCTTCTTCCGCAATGCGCACCTGATGGTAGCCCGAGAAACTGTCCGTGAAGGAATACGCTTCGTTCCCTGCGACGTGATCCAGGACTTCATCGCTGAAAGGAGTGGGAAACGGGTCATGGATACAGGCATTGTTCATACTCCGGTAGTCGACACAGACCCGTATCTCTGCCCGGTCCTTCTTATTATGAATGACGATGGGACTCACCCACTCTGCTTCCTCCACTGGAAAGATGAGACCTGCAACCAGCATCTTGACCTTTTCTTTGACCCGTGGGTTCAGCCGATAGGGTCGATGCTTGACGGGCCTGGCATCCGGTTTCAGCACGATGCGCATTTCCCCGAGATCACCCTTGATGCCCTTGAAATCTACCACCGATGAAGGGAAAAAATCTTCGTATTCCTGGAGGAGGCTAAAAATCTCCTTCGTGGTCTCTTCGTCCCAGTAATCGCCCACAGTCTCCAACTTAGGCGTCTCCTCCGTCCCAATGTTTAACTTCTTGGTCTTCAGCGGCTGTAAATGGATGCCTTCGATGGTCGGTTCTTCGTTGATGTTCCGCTCGCCTTCCTTCTCTTCGAAATATAGGTTCCTGAGGTCTTCTAGGCTGTTATCATCTGGATCTCCGTCAATCCGTTGGCAGACCAGCTCGCGCCTGGCCCCGGGACATGATGCAATCGTGGCCCCAGCAGCCTCGGGGTCACGGAAAAATAGGACCGCCTTGATCGCTTGTAGTGCTCGAGATTCCTGCTCGGTCTCCCCTTCGAACGAGAAGCACCGAAAAAACTTATCCGTGACTTCTTGCTAAGAGCGGGTCTCGCGTTTCCGCTCTTCCTCCAAGTACCAGGCCTGGGGGATTGTATCCAAAGAGTGGATAAACCGATGAACCCACAGCTCTTGTGAGTATCCCAGACCTTGCCACTGCACCTCACAGCTCCTCACGTGGTCCCGCGGATCCGAAGTCCCCCTGTACCGGTGCCCGCTTCAAGGGCCTTCGTCTTCTTTAAACCATGCCTCAGAGCCTGAGTCGTGCAACTCCACTGCGATAAGTTGGTGCGGTGATTTTTCCACCACCTTGCCGCGGTGGACTATAGGGCGACGTCCAAAAGTGGTATCCTGCTACCTTCGGGTACCATGTCCTCGAACTTTGTAATAAAGGTATTCACAGCCTACATGTTGGACAGGGTGGGGTATTTTCTGAACTCAGCCCCAATCCAACTGACTCGGGCAATGACGGCACATCTCCGCGTGCTGGTTTCGTACCCCCCTGCTGCCAATCTTCCCAGGTGAGCTCCGAGCCCAACTCCGATCTTTGGATACTGCGCCAGCTGACGGAGCCTGTGGCAGTCAGGTTGATATAGTCCTCCCTCTTTCCTGCAGTCATCTGGTACAGGTGGTCCATCATCTGCGCGTCCTCCTGGTTGTCCACAATTTCGGTATATCGCGGGCCTTGATAAGGGTCAAGGGGTTGCGTGACCCGTACCTCCCCATCCTCGAAGATCATCAGCTCCTTCTTGAGGTCGATTATGGCATAATTCTCGAAATCCCAGTCGATGCCTAACAGGGCAGGGTAAGGATCCTTTTCCCCCATTATATCAATAACCTCAAAGTCCGCGTAAGTCTTCACCCCCGCGATGTCGACCTCGACACCTTCGAGTCGGCCGATCGGCAGAATGCAGTATTGTTTCGCCATTCTGAGTTGGAGGGGCGAGTAGGTCAGCCGTGGCCGTCCAAGATCCTCCCACGTCTTCCTTGGTAGGATGTTGACGTCGGACCCCAAATCCAGCATGGTATCGCTGATTTGGAATCCCGCAACCTGCGTGTTAAGCTGGAACTCTTTGCCCATTCGTCGCTTGTTCCGTTTGACGCGCTGCACGTACTGGGGGGCTACTTGCACTGGTTCCCCCAGTCCGGTACTTCCCCATAGTGCCCCTTCCAAGGTATGCTTCAATTGCTGCCGCAACGCAGCATTGTCAACAATCTCAAGGAGTAACTGGATCCATTCCTCAATCACATTTCCTGTAGCGCTCTGCGCACAAGGTTTCGTCAGCACGGGCGCCTCCAGGCCTCCTGCGTCCCTCAGCTGAGAAAATGCCTCTATCGCCTCCTGGAAATATCTCTTCTGTGCCTCGGGCCTGCTTAACGGACTCGGGGAGGCTGGCCGGACAACCCGTGCTAGCTCTTTCTCACGAGCGTCCTCCCTCGTTTTCTTACCTCCTCTCATCACAATAGCTACGTTCTGCATACCCTGAGTCGTGGTCCCATGTGGCTCGGAGTTTACCAAGTTCACGCCTCTCTGCCATGTCCGCTCTTCCCACTTCTTAATGAGTTCTGGGCAGTCCTCCATGGCATGGGTGTTTACACGGCACTGAGAACACCACGGGCGTTGGGGAAGGGGACATTCCCGAGCCACATGACCCTCCTGGTTGCAGTTGTAACACTTCACCGGACCACGACCCCCCGTGCGGCCTCCGCGCATACTGCCACCTCTTCCCCTGGAAGCCTCATTCACCCTATAGGTTGGTCGGTCCAGCCGGTCTGCAAGGGCGTCGAGAGCCCTGCACTGCTCAGTTTTATGAGTCATGGAGGCACAAAACTCACAGTATACATTGTTTGGGACATTGGAGCACTTCTGTAGTATCGGGCACATCCGAGGAGGATGCCCCGTCGTCCGGAAAATCTCGCAGTACTCTGTGATGGGGGGGTTCGGTTGAGGCAGAAACCCAGCGTAAGGCAGTTGCGGCTAGTATACTCCCTGCGGATTCATCGCCGCGCCACCCCCAGTGGGTGGACCCCCCTGGATTGCCGCAACCGAGGGTCCCACCCCCGTGCCATGCAGCCGAGGACATTCGGTTGCGATGTGGCCTTCGACCAGGCAGTAAGTGCACCAAACATTCGGCCTGGCTGGTCTTATAGGTTGCATCTCCTTTAGCTTTTCCGTCAGACTAGCGATCTGGTGCTATAGTCCCACCAAGGAGGGATCCGGCGGGGCCGACCCTCCTCGGTATTCCTAAGGGTAACCCGCCATGGCCTCGATCTTCATGGCCTGCTCCAAGGCGTCCTGCAAGTTGTCAATCTTCTGCTGGGTGAGGGGGGTTCGTGTCAAGGGAAGCACAGCCTTGATGAACCAATCCCTCTGATGGTTGGGGTCGATCGGGTAGTTGAGCTTTCCGATCGCATCCTTAAATCGCCGCATCAACTCCCACACGGTCTCTCCTTCTTTCTGCTTAATTTCCCAGAGCTCGGACAGCCCCTGTTGGTCCGTCTGGGGCAATTTGAATTCTCGAACAAAATCCCGCTTTACATCTGCAATTACTGGATTCGGATGGGCCTCGGACCACTTGATAAACCATCGCAGAGCCCTCTCTATGAGCGTGGTTTGGAACTCTATTAACTTCCCTGCATCTGGCATCTGCCGAGCCCTCCATATGGCTTCGCACAGATACCAGTGTTGCTCGACATCATCATTGCCCCGGCCAGAGAACTCTGGATTCCGGGTGAAAGACCCCGCCATATTTACTTGCGGGGAAGTGACCAGAATAAAGCCGCCAGGTCCTGGTTGCGTGATTGTTCCACTAGGGAATGCAATATTGTTGGTGCCGCTACTACTAACGTGTGTCGTTGTCGACAATGAACTGCTATGCAATTGACTCAATGCTTGTAACTTGACGAAAATATTACTTAAAGGTTGATAAAGTACCAGGGGAAGGTAGGGATCCTTGCCATGCAGAGTGTTGGAGGCAGGGCTGCCTGGAGAAATGAATGTCGTCCGCTCTTGAAACAACCGCTGCATCGCGACATACCACTCACCATCGGAACTCTCACCGGGTTGCATCCCTGCCTCATCTTCGTCAGTCACCATCTCCCTTTCTCTCTTGGCTAGGCTCCCATGCACCCGCCGCACTCCCATCCCGGTCCCTTCTTTCTCCCGGGTTCCTGCGTCCATAATTCCCGTCCTCTGAGGCGCCTCCTTCTGGTTCTTCCTATCGGCTTCCCTTCGTTTCAAATCCCGCATCACCCGTTGTCGCCACCTATCGGCGATCTGCGCCCGCCGATGTGTACGTCGCTCCCTCAACTTTTGTGTGGCCTCAGCATCCATTCCCCACTCCCCGCCTTACATTCTACGTAGCATCTGTCCCTTCAACCCTTCCCCCAACACCGAAGGTTTATGCTTCCATGAGCGTCTTTTGGAATTCCATCAGCCCCTCATCCACCATCAGGGCTTTAATTCACAGTGGAACCTCCTTCAGCAACTTCCCTCGCAACCCAGAACGGAAAATAGCTTCAGCCTTCGAGAAGGATTGGTATCACTCTGCAGAAAATTCCACAATATATCCGTTCAAAGTGGTCTCTACCCAAAAATCCACGACGCGGGTCAATTCGTTTTCCAACCGATGCAGAGCCACCAGATCCCCGTGTACCCACCTGCGGTTTACCTTCCGCGAGCCATCTCTCGGCACCCTTGTCTGTAACCTGTGCAACTAGTTATAGAGATCGCTAGGGAACTTTCCCCAGAGGATCTCGTAAGTATCACTGATAGGATCTGAGAAGAGGACAAGATCCCTGAGCACGCTTTCCTTTTTACTCGTTAACGCCGCTTGCTGAGCAATGAACTGATCTAGATGGCTATCCCACCATCTCCGTATTTCGCCTTCGTAGATCCTCGATACCATGATCTAGTTCCCCTCGTACCATGCAGGTCCCGGCAACGGAACCATTTGTTGGCGAGGAATCAGGTCTCGCAAGCAAGACCCAGGTTCGAGAGGTGTGGCCAACAAAGGAATCCGCTGTAGTCTAGCACCATGCCGGCATTATCACCCCACTCTGGAGAGCAGAGAGTCTCACCTGAGGCATGCTGAAACCACATGCAGAAGGGGAACAGATTGATAGCAAGGAACAGATCCGCAACCCATGTTTCCCATTAAACAGATTGCATAGACATAGACACATTCGCAAGAACATTCAGAGCGTAGATAGGTATAAAGCAAATAAAATTTTAAACCATTGCAATCATCATACATGCATAAGAATTACACAGTGGGACAGTAACCTGCAATTGTATTAACATCTTCATCCGCAACCATCATTACATCGCTTCCACAAGGAGAGCTTACAATCTGATACATATGCATTACATAACAGAAAGGTAAATGAGAGAACCCTAGGAACTACAGAGATAGCATGGCTGATCTCCTTCCATTGCTCTGCGTTCCATTGCCTGTAGCCTTCTCCTTTTTTTTTCCTTTCGGTCAGGTGACTGCTATTTATTCACCCACTTCCGCAACTGTTAGTTCCTATGTTTGTTCTTCTTCAGTTTCTTCCCGCCTATCTCTTGTCATCTATGTGTTCCGCTTTCTGTCTTTTGCTGTATATCTTCATGCATCTGCTGTCTTCGGCTATCCCTTGCTTCTGCGCCATCTCGATAGCTCCGCAGCTTGCTGTTGTTGCGACTTGGTCTCGATTTCCATGTGTCATCTTGCCGCAACTCAAAAAGGCCATCCTTTATTCAAAATGCAAAATATTCTAAATCAAAAACAAGGGCCCCAACAATATGTCAACTTTGAGTTCGTCTTTTTGTTACAAGACTATCGGCGCAGTCTATGCAGGGATAGTGCTTTAAATTACAGGAGCATATGTAAGACTAATATCAAGGAAAGGCTATGAAGAAATGCTTTCAAAAAGACTAAATTCAATATGTAAACAGAAATGAATCATTCGACAGAAATTATGGAACTACTTTACTAATTCGGAAACAAGTATTAAATCCTACCAAACCAATCGTTCCTATTATGATACAAAACTTCAAGATATCTAACAAAGGGAATCTAATCTTAATTACTAATTACTTCAACCCTTTATAACTGCTAACAGTAAAGTATGGATATGGAAATTCACTTTGTTATAAGGTAAGTCTGGAAATGCACATAGATATATAGTTTTAATTGAAAACTGATTCAATTCAATTGGAAAATTTAACCATTCATAGTACTGAAATGTAAGTCTATAGATTCACATAGTGAAGCAACAAATCCAAGAATTCACACAACATAGATTATAAATCTATGAATTCACTCAGTAGAATTTTATATCTACGAATTTATAGAAAAACAACAATCATTCGTATGAAAGGAAATAAAATATAGTAATCCAAGAAAGACAATAGTCTTTCCAGTGACTAGGCCGATGGTCTACGAAAGTAACTACCTTAAGAAAGATTCAACATAGTAGATTAAAGCTGAACCATTAAAATTTCATTGAAATCAAAAATAAGTTACAAAAACTGTTTGTAAACTTAAAACATTTTTGTTGTTCACTTTTTATAATCACTGGATTTAATGTCAAATCATCGTCATCTTCGCTCGTACTGAGGTTTTTTATTTATATTACAGCGTATCTCTAACATTGGAATGATAAAGTTATCTTGAGAATCATAAGAATCTCGGGATTTCTTATTTAAATTACAAAATCTTTTTAAAATAACAAATCATGTATTTCCTCTAATGTTACATGCAAATAGATATTAATCCTCAATCAGCATGCCAGGATCAGTCAGTCTTCCAGGATTGGTTTCCTTCTCCAACACTCCAAGGAAACAACAATTTTTCATCAAATCTCTTATGTTCACAAGTTTACCCAAATTATAACTTTATGATAACTAAAACACTCAAATTAAATCATTAACAAAATAAAATACTAATTCATTACTAATTACTTTTATAGAGCTTCTATTTCTCAAATTATTATAAACTAAACTAAAAAGAATTACCAAATAGTTGTTTAACTAAAGAAACAAAGGGAAGAAACATACCAATTATGTGGCCCAACAACAGGGCTTCCCGCCCCGTCAATCTGTTGGTGTTCCTGAGTTTTGATAGATTGGCTAACCAAAAGACAAGACAACATCAGAACCAATCTTTAGAGTTCCAGGATCTAGTCCTCCTGTTCTCAGAGAGGGATCTCTCAAATTTATTTGTTTTGCAAAGGTTTATCTTGTTTGCTTTTAAGTATTGGTTTTAGATAGTTATTTAAGTGCAGGTGTTTGTTTGGTTTGTTTGTTTGGTTGAATTGGTATAGCAGAACATGAAAGGTCTAGGTAGTATAGATAGAAAGAAGAAGTGTCAGATTTATTGGGCAATGGAGTCAAGAAGAGGTTTATGACAAACTCATCAATGGATATGGGATATCAAAGGGAAAATCTAACTTGGCCACAGGATCCTTTAGTTTTGTGAATGAGATGGACATCAATGATTTGAAAAGAGAAGTTGAATTCTCAACAAAGGGAGCTTAAAAACATAATTTGAACAATAAAGAGGTATTTGATAGACAGGGCTAACCATGAATTCTACAAACCACACTTTTAATCAAATGATGACTTCAAGACAACTTTTAAAATGAAATCTAAGATTCGGGAGCACATCCTATTTCCTCAAAGATTTTATTTCAAAGGACTTAGAAAACATAAAAGATTCACTGATAATTGCAGTCATATAAGAGGGAATACCTAACACATCTATGATCACAAATATAAAAACCTTTAAAAAAAAATTTCAAGCAGGGACAAAGGGTATGATCAAAACAGACCTCCTTGGCTAACTATTAACAATGGTACTTCAAAGGGAGACTTCAAAAATAGTTTTAAAGTGGCAACAGACAAGTAGGGAAAACCATAAATCATGTTGGAACCAACTATTTGAACTATTTCAGAAATAAAAAAGCATAAGGGTTCAAGAGAATGATTAAAGAATCTAAAATGCCTTAGCAGAAGAAAACATAAAATAGTGAAGGATAAACAGGTCTAAGGTGCTTCTAGGGGTCATTTCTTAGCCTAAACTTTTCATCCTACTATAGTAATAATTTATGAAACATAATGATAAAAGGAAAAACAGCAGACAGTTCAAAATACATCACCAACAACCAAGCTTAGGGATCTAATGATAGAGCCTTCTCAAGAACAAGCATGTCAAAACATAATCCAGCTTCCAAGACTTCAATTTCTTCTTCAACTTCAAACAGACTATGTATTATTTCAGAGAGTTTCAGGATTACAACTAGTGACCAAACAACAACCTCTTATCTTCTTTAGAAGTATTTATAGAAGAAATGAGGAGGTGGGAGATTTTTAGGGCTTGAATATCATTAATGCTATGTTAAATGAAACTCCTGGCCTTGAAAACCATGCAAGGCATAAGGCAGGAATTCATTTAATTCTAACTTTGTTCATTTAACTATGTTTCTACTTTTTAGGCTTAGTGGGTGAAAAGATTTACTTTTAAGGCACTTTCTTATCTTTACAATAACTTTACTGACATTTTAAAATATTTTTCTTTGCTTGTAATAACTGTTCAGCTGTCTTGGCCTTAATGTTTCTAACTGAGATTTGATTCGGGTATTCCTTTGAGGCAGAGAGGCTGCAGGTGGAAATTTTGGTAGCTGGGGATTCAATTAGCCCCTGTGATGTGGCATTCGAGGCTTCTGGATCTAATTTGTGGATTAGGCCTTTGATTATGTAGTTCATGCCTTGATCCTTTCAAGCTTTGATTAACATCTTTAAACCTTTGATTATGCTTTGATCTTCATCTTGACATTGGTATTCCTTTATTCAATTAACTCTGACTGTGTTTGTTGTTGCAGGTGCGTAGAGGGTTTGGTCGAAGAAATTGTTCAGAAAAATCGATAATCATGATGTATCGATTCTCTAAAAACATATAATTAGCACTTCAAACCCTTTAATTTTTACCAAAGGCCATGAGGATCGTCATCCTCAGCCAATAACACTGTAATTGCCTGCAGGAGGGTTTTTAACTTGAAATTCACTAAACCTACATAAAAAACAAACAAATGTTATTTAAATCCTGCAAAATTGGTTTGGAACTTCTTAGGAGGTTCGTGGAAGTGTTTTGGAGCCGTGAGGATGGAGGAATGTAGCAGCAGAAAGGAGAAACCCTTGGCGGAAATGAAGTAGGGTTTAAATTTTTGAATTTTGCACAGAAATGAAGAAAAATGGTTTCGAAAAACCATTAATGGTTTTCGCGCAGCATTCGGGCAGTTTATTATTTTTGTTGAAAAAATGTGATTCCATAGAATAGGCAACGCGTGTCTTTTTAGAAACTGTCGGTATTGTCCGGAAGTTGCACGATGCTGGGAGGTCCAAAAAATTACGCGAAATTGTGTTTGAGCCATCGGATTGGAGGCTCCAGATCCAACGGTGCGGGTTGAACGCAATGGGCCGAAAGATGCTCAGGTGGAGATGGTAGTGGGGTCGGGGATGATGTGTTCTTTTCGCGTAGTGGATGGGTTAAATGGTTCATCGAGTTGAGTCCCGACTGTATGATCTCTTAGATGAACGATCAAGATTAAAAAATAAGAGCGGATAGATGGATGGAGAAAAAGGTGAGGCAGGGTGAATGGGAGGAAAGATAGGGCCCAATGGTCGTTGATCTGCAGAGATCAATGCTCCATATTCATTTAAAATGGAAATGTCGGGGAAACAAAAATAAAAGGAAATAAGGTTTTGGAAAGGGTTTTTAGGCCTTTTAAGCGCCCAACTGCAGGGCTTCGGCCACATGGAGGAAAAGGCTTAAGGTAATAATCCCTCGGGGGCTTAATGCCTTTGTAATGTAAAAAGATTGTTTTTAGGCCCAAAAATAGTGATTTTTAAGCCAAAATGAGGGTTTCGATAGGCAAAATGAGGGATTCTTAAACCAAATGAAAGGGGAACATAAGGCTTAAAAGGGGGATTTTGATGATTTAGAGGTTAAATGAAAGGTTTTTAAAAGGATTTTATGAAGGGAATAAGGGTAAAAATGGATTTTTTTGTGAGTTGAAGGAGGAATGAAATGATGGAAAGTGGAGCCTTATGAGCAGTTTTTCTTTGGTGAGCAGCAGGTACTTTAGGATTAATAGTGAAACAACAGTGAATATTAACTCAAAAGGTAATAATCATCATAAAACTTCAAAAGATGATAATTTTTCAAAGGGAACTATCTCTTTGAAGGTTTAAAAGACAAACTTAGCCACCATTGAGTATGACAGAATTTATAGGTGGCTAACACCATCATCACCGTGTCTACAGTTAAACCGCACACCATATGACCTGAGGTTGGGGCCACGTGCCCCCCCTCCTCCCCAAATTGATGAAACAATGGTTCTGTGGTTGGTTTGTAACAGTGAGGTCATGGGACGCCGAATCCGGCTGTTTAATGCACCGGACGGGATGTGCCACCTTGCGCACTTCCCCATGGAGATGGCCAAGGCAGCCCACATGGCTCCCGACATTTGCATTAACTTAGCTCTTAATGCTCCTGCTCGCACGAATTTCATTATCCTTGGTCTGCTCAATTTTGTTGCGATTATGGCGGTGCTGCAAGATATGGAAGGTCATTCGCATGGCTCAGACGACGCCACTGGTTCGGTGAGCTCGCCCGCCCTGCTGCTCGGTATTTGCACTCCTGGCTCGCTCGAGGCCAGCGTGAAGACTTCTACAGGGAGGCACTGCTCTCTGCAGGCCTGTATTGAACTACTCCCAGGTATTCATTACTCACAGAGTCTGCATTGTCTGTATAATTTTCTCTCCGGTGTTGGCACTGACCTGCGTGGTGAGCTTCTTGGTGGTTTCTCCGCTCCTCCTGTCATTTTCCGCTTCGCCCATCCCTCTGCTCACTCCATCGCTCCTCCCGCTTTCACCGCCTCCCCTCTCGCTTCCACTCACCTCTGTCATTCCTCTAGAGATATGCCGCGTCTTCGTGAGAGGATGAGAAGTCGACGAGGCCTTAGCCGAGGTCTCAGTCGCCCTCCTCCCAGCTCTTTCTCCACCGATGAAGCTCTGGACCTTTCTCCGAATCTGCGTGGTGGCAGAGGACGTGGACGCCGTCGTGCTGGAGATACGGTTTCGGCTCCCATGGATGACGCCCCGCCTTCTCCCTCCCATGCTCACGTTCTCGGCGGCAGCTCTACCCAGTCTGTCCCTCCTGCCCCTCTTCACCCCACCATCAGGCAGACCTCGCAGCGTGCGGAGCTGAGATTCGATACCACGGCCTCCAATTCTGTTCTCACGGCCTTCATAACGATTACACTGCGTGAGGAAATTCCCAACCATCCGGCTCCCCGACTGGCCTCCGTGCACCTCTCTCCGGGTTCTGGCCCCCTCAGCGTAGAAGCTATTCCTGTCATCTCCCCTCTTTCACCTCAGGAGCAGCAGAGATTCACTGGAGCGCCCTCTGGCGGCATGGATACGAACGAATATGGCAAGGAGGATAGCAGTGAGGATTTCGGTTGCAGGGTCATTGAGGAACCACCTTCACCGACTCATGGCTAGCCTCAGCAATGCTTTCCAGGTTTTTTGTTCCAGTTTCATAGACAATGCTAGTTTTTGTAGCTTTGCAGACCAGTTGGAAAAGTGGTTTCTGAACTATGGCTTCTCTTTTTATGTTTATTTAGTTTCTATGTATTCCAAACCGGTTTCCCTCACGAGGGCGGTTAAGACTCGTTGTTTAATAGGACTGGTTTCCCAATATGGGCAATCCAGGCACTCTTTGAACAGTTTGACTTTCAAACATAGTGCTCAGGCTTTCATAGCTGACATTGTGCCTGTTTTGTACCAGTAACCTTATACATAATAGAATTAGATATACTTACAAAAAAAAAAACAGTGAGGTCATGGGTTCAAATCTGGCAGGGTTTATCGGTCAACCCAACCAATTTTGGCACGAATCCTAAGGGTCGTGTGCCACCAACCCATTGGCACATGTGGCGCCTCCCAATTGGACAAACACAAAACTCACCAACCAATGAAAAATAGCCAAATCTCCATGTATGACCATTCCATGTGTAAGCGAACGATTGGCCCATACTGCATACCGTATAGCCTAGTCAGCCTATTGACGTCATTTTACAGCATGCCTAGTCAGCTACCCAATCAATCTTACAAGTTTACTTTTTAGTTGTTTGCCAAAAACATCTGAACGAAATAAATTTCACATAAAATTTTTAATAGAGGTTTTTTGGGCCTCAAATATGCCTAATTTTCCACTATATATTACTGCCATTCTTAACCTAAATTCTAACACCTTTACACTCATTTCACACCATAATTCCATCACTTGTCGCCAATTCATGACTTATGCCTCATGGTTGATTATCATTAGTTTTATTATATTTTCTATGATTAGAGATGATTTGGTCATGATTTTCTAATGACGGTTTTTCTAATTTCATTTGTTGCAGGGTCATATTTTTGAAATCCTTCACAAGCCAGTTAAACTAGTTACTGCAAGTAGAGTACGGAAATGTCCAATTTGGAGTTTCGACATCCCGACATGCTTCCGAGAAAAACCGAGGGAGGTTATTGACCAAAATAATGTTTTAATATCTTTCCATGCATTGGATTGCATCCATGTCGCACATGTGGGTCCCTAGGAGCTGATTAACAAATCTGCTCAAAATGTACAAAAGTTCCAAACTGCCAAGTTTGACCTCGATCTGTGTGCAGATCG
Source organism: Pinus albicaulis (assembly GCA_034641835.2). NCBI lineage: Eukaryota > Viridiplantae > Streptophyta > Pinopsida > Pinales > Pinaceae > Pinus > Pinus albicaulis. Next base: position 1,647,802,617 of record CM076579.1, on the reverse strand, counting down.
AGGTGAATTTGGAAATATAAGAAAATGGGTTTGTTAAAAATATAACCAATTATGTATATCCAAAAAAAATTCTCTAGATTCGAATTAGCCTAAAATTTATACGCAGTTCTTGGAGGTAGTTTGGTAAAAAATTACTATTTTCCATAATTCTAGAACCTTGCGAAAAGAGCTTAACAACCAACTTTGGGCATGATTTCCAAGGAGATGGATTTGAATGAGGAAAATCCAAGAGATTTTTCTGTTGAAAATATAACAAATTAGGCTCCCTCTAAACCGTTTTCCAAAATTCTTCATGGTTACAAAGGTATGCCAATCTCTTGGAGGTCAGTTTGTTAAAATTGTTCAATTTTCCAGAATTGAGGAAAATGATTAATTCACCTTCAAAATATTATAAATGGCTCAGCCATGGTTTTTATTTTAAGCTTGGGAATTTTTTGAAGGAGTAGAAATACAATGTGTGAACATGAGACAAATGATTAAAGGAATGTATGTAAGTGAATTTATGATTTGAATCTTAATACAATTTGACTTTGCCATGAATTCTTTGTAAATGTAATGGTTTTGTTTAATCTTTAGGCATTGATTTAGTTTAGACTTGCTCCAAAAGTGGCAAAGGCCTACCATCTCCTGGAAATAAGTTCTGTAAAACATCATAGGATAGATCTAGGTGTAGGGATTCTATTTTGAAAGCATTTTCTAATTAAATCTCATAATTACAATTTTGTACTCAAGACTGTAATTTATTTTCTTGAAATTAAATAGATACTTCATCTCCAACTCCTTGCATACCAAAATGAATGGTTTTTATCAATGATTTTATTGCATGAACAACCCCTTTGTTATAGGTTTATGATTGGAATATTTAAAGGTGCTTCTTTATAATTGGATAAACAAGAGATCGATAACTCCACTTCTTTTAAATATGAATTGAAATTTATTATGTACCTTATTGATCCACTATAATTTATTGTAACATTGTGTGTTGGCAACCAAGTATTTGAAAGTGATGCAACGAGACCATTGAATCATTGTTTGGAGTTGTAGTTTAGTTTTGCAATTCATTATAATTGTAATTAGTTATTGGTAGAACCATTAGTCAATGTGCTTATGTTTGAATGATTTCTTGAGTTTGATTAAAGTAATCTAAGGATAAAATAGTTTCTTATTTTTTAGTATTTTAGATCTGAAATCATGTCAATTAGAATCTTGGTTTACTTAGTTTCTTTTGAAGCAATTTCAGAGTGGTGACAGAGGTTAGTTTGAATGCTTATTTGATTTGTTTTATGCATCCCGGGAACTAGATTATTTGAAGTCTTGTTTGTTCATTGCCTTCGTTTAAGATCATTTGAATGAGAGTGAATTTTATTGGGATTAAAATTTAGCATAAGTTTGGTATCATTTTAAATTAATATTGATTGATTTAAGATTCTTGCATTTAGATTAGATAGATCTTAGTATTTTGATTGAGATTTCCATTACTTAGCTTGAAATTAATATCGTTTAAATAGTAATTTGCATTGATTGGATTGTGATTAATAATGCTTAGATGTAGATTACAGTTATTTTTATTTGAATTTAATTTAAGATTGATTCATTTTGGTTGATTTAATTCAAGGCAGAGAGAGATGAGTGCTAGTTTACTTAATTGATAGAAGAGTGTGTACTTAAATATCATTAACGAGGAATTTATATTGCTTTGATCATAATTTGAGCCAAAAACGCAGTACAACTCGAAGCTTGCGAGCCCCGAATTGAAAATTAATTATTAAGAGGTTTAATCGCTAATTAAAACTCTCAAAATGTTAAATATTAAGAGGTTTAATCACTAATTAAAACTCTCAACATTTTGGTGTCGTTGCCGGGGAGTTGTATTTTGGTTTAGGTAAGTTTTTAATTACAGAGTTTCAATGGTATTGCAGGGCAGTCAGAGGGCGGAGAGAGTATGGTAAGACGTAAGTGAAGAGCCACACATCCACTATAATGGGGTTGCTCCAAAGTCTGATCTATTTTTTTTATCTTTGAACTTTTATTTCCTTTCCTTTATGCGTAGAAATATAAGTAGGCCTTAGATTATTATGAAACATTATGTAAGTGATTTCATTTCCACATTTCATGTAATTTTCAAAGTGTGTAAATATCACAGACTTAGTAAGGCACATCTACAGTAACCATAGCTAAGCCTCACAAGCAGCATAGGCCTTAGAATAGTCTGAAACATTCTGTGAGAAATTTAATTTCTGAATTGTTTCGCTTTCAATAGATTAAATATTACTCTGACCCAGATTTTTATGAGTGTGGTGAGCTTTATTTCAGCCAATATCTTTTAATTTCATTTATCTTCAGATTCCAATATTTAACGTTATATCATTTTTTTGGGTGTTGTAACAACCCCTCGGTACCAATCAATGTTGCAAGATAGAGATCATCAACCAGCAAGAGAAATTCAAGAATGCTTCAGAGCGTAATGAATGTCCCTCAAAATACTTTCTCAAATCCTAACAGTAGCTCGGGTATCTCCCTCTCAGGAAGAGTTCATCCCGACCACATTCAGGAAATTATATATTTCTCCACAACTAGAAAAATATTTGGAGGTCTCCCTTGATTCCTCCTACCTATATACCAAGGAGATCGATGAATCATGTACCAAATCCAATGGGGAGCAGCCAGTTGAACCTAAGATCGAAGAACTTTCACCATGTCCAACAACAAGCCTTGTAGGTATTCCAAATACCAATTATTCAAGTTTGTCTGGCACGACTGAGGAATACTTTCAGAGTGGTCCAAAAGAAGAAATGAGCCAATATCACCAAGATTACATCGAGCATTGGTTCAAAATTACAATTCTGTCAAAGTACCACTCTCATCTTCAAATACTCTTTGTATCACATCTTTTAAAGTTTTTTATTGTTCATGCTCATATACCTTCTAAATTTTATACGTTAAATCTGGGCATGATTATATCTTTGTACCTGATTCGCATGTTATCACAAAATTTTACTTGATTGATTGTTGATCAGAAAACTCAGTGTAACTGTTTCAAACCAGATTTTAACTGAAGCTTAGCCTCTTCAGTCTGAGAGGGCTCTCTCAAAGGGATTTTATGATATTGGTTAATGATAGTGCTATATGGCTAACTCTATAGAATTTTTATCTTGTTTTTTATTATTGCGGGTTGAAAATAATGCAGGCTTGCTACCATTGGGCTTATGGAGTCAACAATCAGTAGTTTCAGTGGCAAGGTTTCTTGACATGGAAGCTGAGGCAGATAAGTGTCTTTAACAAAGGCAAATCACACATAAAACATAGGCCAACACAATCATTTCATCACTAAAGGAATTCAGAGCATAAACTTATGAATTTTGAGTAATAGAGATGAAATCTACTGCAAGTGGTAAACATAAAGATATAGATCAAAAAGACATTAAAAACCCCATGAGAATCTCAAGTCTCGTCCTGAAGATGGATCCTCGTTGGGATTCGAAATTTAGACCATTGTTCTATGATACTATGGATAATCCAGTTTCTGATGACAATAACTATAACCACAGAATTTTGAAAACCAGAATCTCAGGTCTGTCAAGAAGAAAGTCACTCTTTATTACTAACATAAGTCAAATACATAAAAGCAGCAGTTTAGTGCAAAAAATCTCCAACCCTTGACTACTTCGATGCTTTGTCTTTAAATAAACATTCTTACAACAAGGATGGTCTACATGGTGGCTAGCTTCATTGAATTCTCCTATGACACATCATATAACTGAAAAACATGACTTCTAACAAGAAACTGATAGCTACACCTTAAAGAAGACATATCCTAATAGGATTCTAACTCCTATTTATTACATACTCTACCTTATCTTGTGAAATAGTTACATGAAAGTTTCCAAACAAGTATCACATTCTCGAAAAATCCATAACATATTTTATCACCACTTCATATATTAAAAAATCTCCTAGACATGTGGAACAAAACCCTATTTTTCAGGAATGCATAATCCTTATCTTAAACGAGATATTCAGCGGATGACCTGTCTCCACAAAACTTCCTTCGAGTCATAAATATTTAATGTTAAGGTCTCTTGACATGTTGGAGGAGTCTAGAAGACTAAAACTGCCATTAAGATGCTCCAAAACTTTCAAAAATAGCTCGCTACGAAAACAGGACAGTTTCGTAGCGAGCTTTGGTAGCGATGAAAAAGTAGCTTCTGCACCCAAAAACTCTGCTCCTTTGCTATTCCATGGTGTCAATCAAGTCATGACACCTCACCACCATCATTCCCCTCCTTAAAAACTGCAAAAAGTGACTTTAGAGGAAAAAAGGATGCTAAAGGTTTTTTCATAGCGTTTTCCTGGGTTTAAGCCTAGGAAATGCTACGAAACTGTGTAAAAGTGCATAAATTCTAGATTCCAAAATTGTCTCCAAAAAGTGACCTCTAGCTATAAAAACTTAATCTTCTGCATGTAATGAACCTCTCTAAAGCATATTTAACCTAAAATTATGGTCCCTGTGGTGTTTACTCCTCATTTATGATTAGTTGAGTAATGGGTTCCTCAACCACAGTCATCTTCAAACCTTTCTTCTCCATCTCTTCATGAATCGGTTCTAATTTCTCTTGAAGGTCTTTGACTTGGTCTTTCAATGTCCTATTCTTAGACTGTAAGTGAAAGTTTACCTTTTTGATATGTTTGTCCTCTTTTCTTAGTGGTTGAGTCCACTTTATCAATTTTTATGTGTTTTCCAAGGTCTTAGAGACACTTGTGACTTGATCCTCCCAAATATTTCTCATATGTTCAAACTGCACTCTTTCAGCTTTATGTTTCTTTACCTCTTTCCTCAAGACTAATATCTCTTCACTTGCATCTTTCAATTGTTCCTTAAGGACTTCAACTTCAGACTTCTCATTGATTTCCTCTTTTCCATTCCTTTTTTTGATGACTAATTCTTCTTTTGTAGGTGAGGAGAGGTTTATGATGCTTGGTGGTGGCTAAGTAGTTTCACTGACCCTCTGAGCCTCTTCACTACTTTCTAATACCTTACTTGCATGTCTTTTCATTGTTTTTATAGCTTGAAACATGAATCCAGCATCATCACCTGCAAATTATAACTTATTATTTGTTTTTCCTTTCTTAAGCTTCCTTCCTCCCTCATCTATGTCTTCATCTTGGACTATGGGAGTTTCTTCAATATCAATGACATGCAAGATGTCCTCTAAGTTACCTTTAGCCACTGTTTAGCTCCTTGTAACCCTCTTGTTTCCATTTTTTCTAACTTTTGGCTTCTTTTTTTGCAGGTGTAACTTTGGGTGTGTTAGCCTTTTGTAAAGGCTCTGTCTCCATGCTCACTAGTTCTAACTGCTCTGCCACTGAAGGTGATGACACATCTCTGGGTTTGAGAACTCTTTGAGGAGTGATAACATCTATTTCAAAACCACTGATGAATAGAAAAGATTTCCAATCTCTGCCTAATCTTTTTAACTCCTCTAACACCAACAACTTGATCAAACCATGATGAAAAAGAGAGGTTTCATTTCCTTCTGATTTAACTTGAGCCTTATCTGACATTTTAGCTAAGCTTCTTTATAAGTAAAAAGGAAAATCAAGAGACTTCTTACCCACAAAATGTAGCAGAAGCCTAAGGTGATAGGAATAAGCCATGTGATACCTCCCTTCACAGGTGAAGTACTTCTTAATGATCAACGACATCTTTTAGTAGTTTTCCTTCATATAGCTCCTTGGGATAGCATTTTTGAGATCAATTTCACTATGCTCTGTCTTGATGAATTATTTACAGTCCTGCATGGTGAACTTGATGCCTTTGAACCATTGCTCTCCTCCTCTAGGGATTCCTATTGTTGTTGCAATGGTATCTGGTGTTACTATGATGTTTAGCATTCCCACCTTTGAATTTGTCCCATTGAAACTGATAGTAGACTCCTTAGAAACCTCCAAATGGCAACCCTGCAGCCTTTGGTAGAACTGCAAACAACCTGTTCTTCTTAATATCTCCAAGGTATTTGGGTCTTCAGTTAAAAAATTTGTGTCCATTGGCTCATATCTAAGGCAGTGACCACCTTTGTTATTCTTATTTCTTGCAGCCATGGTGAATTTATGTCTTCTCTGCCTTGCTTGATTAGTGACACCTGCAATTTTTTAAAATGCCAGCAACTAGCTTGGCTTGGTGAAACATCTCTCTGGAACTCGATAGCATGAAAAGATGAAGCGAAGAATGACAAAGACTCAATTGGGTAATGTTTTAAAGTTTCGATGACAACTCATGCCTTAATCATGACTCATACACGCTAAAAATAGTAATTATGACCTCAGACATGACCTTTGTGTTGGGAAAAATACTGAGAGGGGGGGTGAATCAGTATTTAGAGCTCATATGTATAAATTTAATATTTTCTTTTGCATAATTTCATACGCGGCTTTTATGAACCAAACTCAAGTATACACGCGGATATGTTGAAAGAAACTCGCGTATACTGATATAAATTTCTAGTTTAGAAAGCTTCTCAGAAATAGACTTTAAATCAGATTTACCAGTTATGCATCAGGTTAGATAATCAGTAAATATGTGAAGTAACAGCAGTATAAAACATCACACAAGTGGAACACACATGAACACCAATATTTAAGGTGGAAACCTAATTCGGGAGAAAACCACCGTTGTTGTCGTCTCTATCTTCAATATTTATTATATGGAAAATTGTTTACAATATTGTACTGATGCAGAATCATATCAGTACTCAGGTTTCTACCTGCAGAAGGCTGCAACCTTCACTCATTTACCAGCTGCTACTGTAAGGGAGCTCCAACCCCATTTCTTCTCGTTTACCAGCCACTTCCTGGAAGGGAGCTTCAACCCCCTTAACATAACACCAGCTTCTACTTCCATACTGAAGGCTTCAACCCTCAGACCCACTTCAGACCATGTTTCATCAATTTTCATACTGGATCAAACAGCATCAACACAACCCTTTCCAAACAATCAAAAACCTTGCCCAATACTTCAATTAGAACAGTGAAAACACTGTAAACAAAACTTCATAAATAACCCGGACTTCAAAATAGATATGTAGATACAAACTCAACCATGAAAAATCATTAATTCAAATAGCATACGCTACTTTTCTTCATTGAAGCCGCGTACATACGCGCTTTTCTGCACAACAACATGTGTATGCCTCAGTGCATATTGTTTTCATAACTTGGAGAAAACCATTACTGCCATATGCGTTTTCCATGAAGCAAACCCGCGTATATACGTGATTTTACTACAACCAACTAGCGTATAGATCTGTAAATGTAAATTTTGTAGAACAGACCAGATCTATAAGAACAATGAGGAAAAACTTGGCAAGTTTGAACCTAGGGCAGATGAAGGAATATATCTTGGTTACTTTTCTAGAAGTAAAGCATATAAATCTGGAAGATTGTTGAATGCATTGACGTTGTAATTGATGAATCTCTCTCAGCACCAAAAGGAGAAATACAAACAACAAATGGATATGATGATGATGTATATCTTTTTGCATCTAATAGAGATAATATAGATAGTGAACCCAATGAAGCAGCAGAAGAAGATCATAGTGCAAGGTGTGCATGTGTAAGGGTTGTTACTAAATAAAAATTCTCTAAGGAATATCTGTATGAATGAACTCTGCTTTTAATTGATAGATCTAAATATATGATGCACCCATGGATATAATGATGGTTCAATATCTCTAGATCTTAAAATGAAGAATCTCTAGTATGATCTACTGAAGAAAAGATGAAGAACTGGCGCAAGTCTGCTGAAGAAAATGAAGAAAACTGGGTAACTTTTATAGACCTGGTCTGTTCTGCAAAATTTACATTTACATATCTATACGCTAGTTGGTTGTAGTAAAATCATGTATATACATGGGTTCGCTTCATGGAAATCGCATATGGCAGTTAGGGTTTTCTCCAGGTTATGAAAACAATATGCACTGAGGCATACGCAGGTTGGTGTGCAGAAAAGCACGTATGTATGTGGCTTCAGTGAATAAAAGTAGCGTATGCTATTTGAATTAATGATTGTTCATTGTTGAGTTTGTATCTGCATATCTATTCTGAAGTCTGGGTTATTTCTGAAGTTTTGGTTACAGTGTTTTCATTGTTCTAATTGAAGTATTGGGCAAGGTTTTTGATTGTTGATAAAGGGTTGTGTTCATGTTGTTTGATCTAGTAAGAAAATTGATGAAACGTGGTCTACAGTGGGTTTGAGGGTTGAAGCCTTCAGTATGGAAGTAGAAGCTTCCTGCCAGTAGAAGCTGGTGTTATGTTTAGGGGGTTGAAGCTCCCTTACAGGAAGTGGCTAGTAAACAAGAAGAAAGGGGGTTGGAGCTCCCTTCCAGTAGCAGCTGGTAAACGAGTGAAGGTTGCAGCCTTCTGCAGGTAGAAGCCTGCATACTGATATGAGTTTGCATCAGTACAATATTATAAACATTTTTCCATATAATAAATATTGAAGACCGAGACGACAGCATGGGTGGTTTCTCCCGAATTGGGTTTCCACCTTAAATGTTGGTGTTCATGTGTGTTCCACTTGTGTGATTTTTTATACTACTTTTACTGCACATATTTACTGATTATCTAACTTGATGCATAACTGGTAAAATTGATTTAAAGTTTGTTTCTGAGAAGCTTTCTAAACTAGAAATTTATATCAGTATACGTGAGTTTCTTTTAGCATATCCGTGTGCATACGTGAGTTTGGTTCATAAAATCCGCGTATGTAATTCAGCAAAAGAAAATATTAAATTTATAGATATGAGCCTTAAATAATAATTCACCCCCCCCCCTCTCAGTATTTTTCCCAACAATTGGTATCAGAGAAGGTCCTTTTGAAGAAGCTTAGCCGGTAGAAGGAAGATCAGCCAAGATGAGCAATCAAGATGGTACAGCATCTATCAGGCCTTCACTCTTCAACAGAAACAATTTAATCTTTTGGAAAACACGGACAAGATCCTATCTTCAGTCTCTTGGAGCAAACGTATGGGTTATTGTTGAAGGAGGTTATCAATATCCAGCCTCAGTTCCAAAGGCAGTCAATGCACTATTGGGGATTCTAACGGAATCATGCAGCTGAATACAGCAAAGGAAATATGGGACAAAATCATTCTAAGCTATGAAGGTGATACAAAGGTAAAAAGTGCTAAACTCCAAACTCTCATAATTCAATATGAAAATCTAAGGATGCAAAATGAGGAGAGCATTGCCAGTTTCTTTTTACGTCTAGATGATATTGTAAATCGTATGAGAAATTTGGGTGAAACCATAAATGACACTACTCTGGTTGAAAAAGTTTTAAGATCTCTAACTTCAAAATTTGAGTCAAAAGTGTCTGCTATTGAAGAGAAGCAGGATCTTCAAAGTCTTACTATTGCTCAACTTCATGGCATTCTAACTACATGTGAAATGAGAAAAGGAGGATCATCTGAAGTCAAAGAAGCCATCTTTAGAGCTTCTACAAAAGGAAAATAAGTACAAGAAACATAAGGATTAAGGTATGTTTCAAAAGAAGATGAGGTAAATTTTGTAAAGAAGCTCCAACTTGGCACTGGAAGGTTCAGAGGTAAGATTTCCTTCAAATGTTTTTCTTGTGGAAGATTTGGTCATTATGCTGCTAGGTGTCCTCATAAAGAAACACATGAAAAAGGAAAGGAAGTAGCAATAAGAAATAAGAATCGGTTTAGCTCTAGAAAATTTTATTATACTCATGAAGATAGTGATGGCTTATCAGATAGTGAGGAAGAATCTGATCAATATCTTAGACTTCTCATGGCATTTGAAAAAGATTCTAGGGAAGAAAAGGATACATTTATGGATGCTCTAGAAGAAAATGATTTTCTTGAAGAAAACAATCAGCTCAACATATGTTTGGAAGAAAACAAAATATCCATAGAAACTCTAAAAAATCAGCTTGAAGAAAAGGAGAAACACAATGAGAAATTAGAATGTGAAGTAGTAAGTCTAAGAAAAGAAATCGAGAAATTAAAGACTTTGAATCTTAGATTTGCTAAAGGATCTGAAACCTTAGATGAAATTATCAAGGTACAATATTCTCCTCTTATGAAGACAGGTCTTGGATATGTCGGAGAATCTTCTCAATCTTCAGCACCAAACTATCTAAAAGTAGCTACAGCCATCCTACAGCATTCTGCTGCTCAGTAAGGAAACAAAGAAACTTTACAGGTAAAGCATGACCACCTCAATACAAAGAACACTAACAGGAATACCTTTTAAAGAAATACCAACCAACAGGTAAACACAAATAGAAGGGTCCATGATGACAGAAAATTATTTTTCAATGGACAGTGTTTCTCATGTCATAATTTTGGTCATAAAGCTATTCAATGTGTTGCATACAAAACCATCATGACTAGAGAAGTAAGAAAGAAAAGAATTGATACTGGAGTAAAGAAGAATACATATAACAACTTTTCTCGTCTTCAAAATGAAATTGAATGTGCTTATTGCAATAACTTTGGTCATGAAGAATCTGAATGCAGGAGCAAACTTCAGCCAAAAGAGCATATACCTTCAACTTCCAAAGTATGGAGAAAGAAGGAATTACAAGTTGAGAACTGTAGCATAGCTTTATTTGCATAAGGAGAAGAAAATCAATGGTACATTGATAGTGGATGCTCAAAACACATGACAGGTGACAGAAATAAACTTCTTGCATACAATGATATAGAAAGAGAAAAGAATGTTACTTTTGGAAATGATACTCCTGTTGTCATTAAGGGAAAAGGTTCTGTTTTTCTAAAGGAAAAGGTGAAAGCTAACAATGTTATGTATGTGGATGGATTAAAGCATAACCTGTTAAGTGTAAGTCAAATGTGTGATCAAGGAACTAAAGTTGTTTTTAGCTCAAAAGAATGTGTGGTACGTGATCTTGATACAGGAAAAACAATTATAAAAGGAAAGAGAACACCAAGCAATTTGTATGTATTGAAAATATGTAAAGAACAATGTTACTTGGATAAATCTTCAGAAAATTGGTTATGGCATAGAATATTTGGGCATTTGAGCTTCTCTCAAATCAACAAATCTAGTAGACTCAAAGTTTTTCGTGATGTTAGTCATCAGTATTTTTCACTTGTTGGTGATGACTAGTTGTAACAGCCAAGTTTTCTAGCAGCTGATCTAAAAAATTGTCAATTTTGCCAGCTGGAAAACACACATAAACTTTTTTTGCCCTCTTACCTTTCAGTCCACCCATGATGAGATGAAACCTCATTATCAAGTCCTATCTAGCCTCAGCCATACTAGTTTGCCCATCAGCTCCAAAGAAACAATGAAAATATGTCCAAAAAGTCTCCCCTAAGTTAGGTAGTGGCGCTTTAGGCATTTCTCCCTTGGCAAACCACTCTAAAGCCAAAGAACCTCTACCTGCTATAGACCAGTCATAACAGACCTTCCCATTCTACAGATAAAGTTGGTTATAGCCCTAGGTCGTGCCACTAATACACCCTCAAGTCTCAGCAATACATGTACCATAGGTCAAACTAATTTTAGGTGTTTTTACAGTGTTTTAATGGATCTTTCAAGGACAGAGGTATACCAGCATCCCAGAAGACAATATTTGGATCCACATGAGAAGACAACTGCTTCTCAATGTGATTTTGAGCCTGGGATGCCGCTACAGAGCAGAGAGTTGTTTCATTAAGCTCCTGCGATCACAATCAAAACATGAAAAGACAGTGAAAGGAAAAATAACACTGTTAAAGGCTAGTGAGATGAAGACTGAAGAACCTCCTTCATCTATAAGCAGAGGGTTTTTGAAGACTGAAGAACCTCCTTCATCTATAAGTAGAGGGTTTTTGAAGACTAAGAGTGCCTCCTTCATCTATAAGCAGAGGGCCAAAGGTAAAGTCTGTGTTTAAGTTTTTCACTAACTGAAAAGACAAACTTTGGTTACAGTGAGACAGCAACTAAAGGCTTCTGAAGTAAAATGATGATTAAAGGCAGAGGAAAAATAGTGGGCTTTAAAAATTATTTGCATGAGTTCACTATTGTTTGGGTTACAATGTGAAGCTAATAGGTTCATCATCATTGAAGAAAGATTATTAAACAGATGGCTAAAAGAGTCAAATAGTCTTGGGCTCAAACTAAATTTTGCCATCATGCATAAGAGAAGCCACTATTAGTATGTTCATCAGACACCCTTCATGTGGTTGAGATAGAGGTTGAAAAGAAACCAAGCATTTGTCAAAATAGGCCTCCTTCATCTATAAGCAGAGGGCCAAAGCAGTGATTGATCCTAGGGTTTTCACTAACTGAGAGACAAACTGTAAAAACAATAGGAGACAGTTGAAATCTTCTGAACAGAGAAAGCATGTCAAAAACAAAGGGAATGCTCTCAAAAAGGGTGACATGAATGAAAACTCATGTGTTTTCCAACCTCCTTCATAGAAAAACAAAGGGACGAACTTCCCTTGTTCACTTTTCAACTCTAAGTACATCATCCTCTGTTTTATTTCTACCCACAGTCAAAAAGAAACTCCAACAGCACCTACCATCTCATTTAGTTTTCACAATGAGCATGACCATATCCAAAGCATTAGGGGCAGACATGGTCAAATGTAGGTTTCAAAAGGGTGAAACTATCTCCCTCATAGTGTCAATGAAAATCTCACATAACACAGTTTGTTTTCCTACATGTGTCCTTTGTCAATAAGGAAACACTAAATAATGTTGTTATTCCAAAGGTGTTGCTCTGTATATTCATAAAGACCTTTTTTGGAAGCTTGTCAAAAGTGACAGCAAATGAGCAACACAAAGACAAATAGAAGAGGTGGAAAGGGATATTGAAATTTGCAGTTAAGGTTCTTCCCCAAAAAAGCGGCAGTTGCTCTCAAAAGGCACCTCTACAGTCCTTCATATGGCTCAGAGCAGGATCCTCCTTCCACAGTGTAGACATCAAAAAGAAAGACATTTTTATTCCTTAAAAGAGAAACAGCAAAAGTTTTAAGTTCTTGAGGAAGTTGTTTTACTTCAAAAAGGGGTTTAGGCTTATAAAGGAATTGGTCATTACCACTATGACATTCACCTAAACGAAAGAGTCTTAGGTTATGTTTTAGGGGACATAAGCTTCATTTCTGTTTTAAAACCAAAGGCATTTTCAAAATTTTCAAAAAACCTCACCAACAAGTGTGACAGGGACCTTGGCTGTTTCACTTTAAAAAGGGTTTAAGAACCATTGCAAATCTATTTTTGCATTACTGAAACACAAGAAATCTCCCCTTTGTTGTTCACTCTACCAAAGAAGAAGCTTTCGAGCAAGTTTGCATAATTTTCAAGGGTTTTTGACCGCGCGGAGCGCCTATAGAGTTGCGCGGCGCGTTCAGGCGGAATTTTTACACAGGGTTGCACTGCTGCGCAGTGCGCCTGTAGCGGCGTGCGGCGTGCCTGTGAGCGCCAGTCACGACCGCCCGACAGTGACTCGACAGTTCCTCTTCGCGCAACGCCTTCCACAACAAACGTGCCGCGCACATGTTAATGATCCAAAACACCTCCAAAATGCTTTGAAAGCTGCTCGAACCTCTCAAAAAACGACTGCCATTGACTTTCAAGGTATTTATGTGCCTCCTTGACATATTCAAATTTCTAAAGGGTGATCAATGCTGTGTTTTTCCAAGACTAAATGATGGTGAAAAAATGAAACTTCCAGTGTGAATCAAAGTGATGTGTTAAGTGCGTTGAAGAAATTTGTTGCAGTGGGGGTTAGTGGATTAATTCATTAATTTCGAAGAACCTAGAGCTACCCTCAAGATAAGGCAAAAAACATAAACTTTGTCAACTCTGTTGTAGTGGTGAAAAGCAATATCAGTGTTGCAATCTTTGTCCGTGAAACAGACTTTAATGAGTAAAGTTGTTATTACAATATAGAGGTCGTATGTCTAACTGTGGGTAGGAGATAGTGAACATAAGGAGTTGTGTTTTATGTTTGAAACTCAAAATTGCCATGGTTTTGTTTGCCCAAAAACCCTGACATAGTGAAAATAGTAGATTTTGATTGATGACAAAAATCCTGACAAACTGTCCTCAAAACAATGTTAAAAGGTGAAGGCACTATTTGAAAAGAGAAACTTAGTATTTGAAAAGCAAAGCAGTGAGCCTAACTTCAATAGTAGTGATCATTGTATAAATGCCTTGTTGTTTCAAAAGTCATCTCTGTGGGGTAAAAAGGCAAAACCACTATTTTCTCTTATGTTCTATAAAGCAAACTTTAAATGAATAAAGCAGTTTAGTCAGTTGGAATTTGTTGTTATCTAACTGTGGATGAGGAATAGTGAATACAAGAGCAGTATTTTGATTAGGAGGGGTGTTTGCCTACTACAGGGCTGTTTGTGCTGACACCAAAACACAAGGAGCTTGATGACCTTACACAAACACAGAAATCACTTGAATGTGTATGCATTTTAGATGATTGTGTGCATGTTATTAAAATTATTGGTTGATTGGCATACAAAGGGAGAAAAGACAGTGTTTTGAAGGAGCAGAGACCTAATATCATAGAAGCATCTCACACAGCATTTGAAACAAATTTTCCTTGATCAAAACAGTGATTGACAAAGAAGACAGAGTTTTGTTTGAAAAAACATTCTTGAAATCATTTTTGAGGGAGTTTGGTTTTGCAGAGAGCATCCAGAACAAGATGCCTCCCAGGCAGGATAGTAGGAGTGGATTGCATAAGAGATATGAACCTATTTCCACTGAAGAAGTGAATGCACACCCATCAGTCTTGTTCAATTTCCATGAGGTCGGGTGTTTAGATTTTTGTCAAAAGGTGCAAGAGGTGAAGAGTTTCTCTCCTTTGACACATCTTTGTGCTTTAAAGTTTCAAGACAAGAATTTCTAGTTGGCAGGCCTTGACTTCAAATTCTCCCCAAGATCCATCTCCAAGGCCACTAAAATTCCCTATATTGGTGAGAAATGGTTTAAACAAAGCCATTTGGACTCAGATGATTACAAGCCTTTCCTAAAGCCTGAGCACAGAGAATCATGTCCTTCTATTTTCCCTTTCTCATATCTTTTAGCCAGCTACGCCCCTCTCATGAAGATTATCTTGAAGTAATTCACTTGTGAGGGAAGATTCTCCCGAATTTATGCATATCACATTCGACTTCTCATGCATTTCACTAGGGCCAGATTGCTAAATCTTCCTTTCTTCTTACACAAGAGCATTGAGAAAATAGCCTCCACTATCCAGAAGAAGCCTCCTTCACAGCAAGTAGCTTGTCTCTTCCATCACTCTCTCATCAAAATCATCATTCTTCATCAGCTTGAAAAGAGAGAGGTCTCTTGGGATGTTTTCATCACTCATCCAGATTTCTCCACTATCCCTCCAATCCATACATCCCCTACATCTCCTACTCATCATCCCTCGCCTTCTTCTAGCAGACATATTCCTAAAAAGCTCAAATTTACTACAGAACAAGCAGAAGAGCCTAAGGAGGGAGAAGAGCATGATCATGATGATGAGGAAGAGGATGAAGGGCAGCAGCATGAAGAACAGCAAACTGATGATGAAGGGCAGCAGCATGAAGAACAACAGACTCATGATGAGGGTGAGCAGCCTTATGATGACAAACAACAGCATGACAGTGATGATGAACAGCAGCAAGCGGAGGAGGAAGAAAGTGTTGAACAACAGCATGACAGTGAGGGTGAGACAGAGCAGCAAGGGCAGCATGAAAGTGAGGAGCAAGGGCAGCCAAAAGATGATACACATCAGACTTATGATGAGGGTGAAACAGAGCAGCAAGGGTAGCCAAAAGAGACTAAACAGGGGCAGCATGATAGTACTAAACAGGAGCAGCATGATAGTGATGAGCAAGAACAGTCAAAAGAGGACACACGGTAGCCAAAAGATGATACACATCAGCCTCCTCAGGAACAACAGCCTCTTCAAGAAGAATAGCAAACTCAAAAAGAAGAGAAGCAAGGCGAAAAAGGTAAAGGGGCCATGCCCTCTTCTCCTAAAAAGGCCAAGCCTCGGACAGCAAAGAAGAGAGTGCCTAGGGTTGTCACTCCAAATGTGGCAAGGGCCCTCTGAAGTAAAGGAAAATTTCCAAAGAAGCCCATGATTGATTTACCTAGGAGGAAGAGCACTAAAATAGCCACTCAAAGCAAAGGGAAGGGTAAGGAAGAAGGCGGTCATGAACAAGAGAGTGCATTTGACATCATCCCAATCCAAAGCGATGATAGTGATAATGAGGCCCGGATTCTAGAAAACCTCTTAATCCATAGAGAGGGCCAAATTGATGCTTTAAAGGATGATCTTCATAGAGCTAGGAATTTCAATCAATTTTTGCAAATCCAAAATAGGCAAATGAGTGTCCATATGGTTGTTTATGAGACATGGGTGACCAAGTATAAGAAGGAGGCCTCCAAAGCCCAGTGAGGTTGGAAGAACTCATGGGTGAGTTCAATGAAAGTGAAGGCGAAGATCAGCCTAGGCGAAAGAGGCCAAGAACCATGGGGCTTAAAAAGGCCCTTGAGAAGCAAAAAGAAGAGGAAAATGCCCTTCTCCAATCTACCCCTCTCACTGCATTGTTCGAACAGGAGTTAGAGAAAAATAAGGAGGCATGGCTTGAGAGAGTCAATAAACACTTGGAGAAGAAATTGGAGAGGGCAAACATGGATTTAGACCTTCAAAGGAGAATGACGAGGCATTATAAAAAGTTAAATCAGTTTGCCCGGTGCAAGTTGAAGGTTGTTCAAGAAAAGCTCAAGGAGGCTAAAAGGAAGCGCCCGACACAGAAAGTGAGGAAAGACACCTCAGGACTTCATATTTTGGCCTCTTATTCACAACATGCTACTGAGAACCCTTGAGGGTCATGCTCACCAATGTTTGGCGAATTTCGACATATTTTGGTTTTTTGTCATTTTTGGGTTTTTGGCCAAAACTCATAGGCTTCGCCATTTCAGTTTGGGGAATCATCAAAGGAGGAGGATGGTATCATTAGATGCCATAATTTCAGGAGCACACACTCAGCGATTTTCAGGACATTTTAAGATCATTTTCTCCCTCGAAATGGCGAAAAATGCCCGCTTTTTCTACACTCTGCCCGATCTATCAGCAAAGCTTATTTTCTGGTTTTTTACACACAGGCCTGTTTTTGGAGGACTTCCAGGCATCATATTGGGAAAATTCAAGTTGTTCCAGAAAGTAGACACTCAAATATTTCCAACGAGCTATCATGAGCCTCGTTTTGACATCGGGAACGCTGCCAAAAGTTGCCGGCAAGTCAGGGGACCTTGTGCTGATGTTTTTTTTGAGTATTTTTGTAAAAATTGAACCTTTAAACTCTGCTTTTTCCTCATGTGCGTTTAGCTATTTTTGCACATGAGAAGTTATGAAAAGTCAATTTATTTCCCTCTTTTATCATTTTTTAGATATTTTATGAGATATTTTGTGCCTTGGGCTTTGCAAAGCCTTAAGGACAAGATTAGATATTTTGGATAGGCCAATGAGAGTGCAAATTGAACTAAGAGGTTTTCCTCACTTGAGCCTATATATTCCAAAGGCTTTCATTGTAAACAAGGCTAAACTTGATGATAGAAGCAATATATGGTCATATAATCTTTGGAAGAAATACTTGTCTCGTGCTTTTGGATAGTCTCTTGGATGTTCTTGGATGATGAAAGAGGATTGTTGTTGGATTCCATGACTTGGTAGAATGGTATAGTGTCTCTCTCTTTGTTTTGTTTCCTAGTTTTCATTCATGAATCTATGTTTCTTGCTTGCTATAAAACAGTAGAGAAAAAATTTGAGACATGCCCTTGGAGGCACCTCAAATTTCCTATTTCTTCATAGCTTCCATGTTTTCTTCATTCTTAGTCACATTAAATAATTCTTGATTGCTCTTTAATAACTTAAGGATATTGTTGCTTGTTTGATTCATGGTTTTATGCATGCTAAGTATGATTTACCGTATGCCCTACTTACTCATGGCTAGCCATAGCTCCATCCATGAAATTTCTCTTTGACTGATTAGATTGTCATTTGTTGAACCAAGGAGGTCTTGTTCTGATCTTGCCCTTTGTCTAAGACTAATGCAATCTTGTTTTCAAAGTGCCCAATAACATGAAGTACTGTGTTTAGGCATTCCGACATAGTGATTTAAGTTGTTTTTCTACCTTAAGTTTATTTCCCCAAAGTCTGATAGCCACTTCCCAAAGTAGAGAGTTATATATCTCTATGCATGGCTTGAATGTTTATTTCTATGTATTGATTAGCTTATAGTTACATTTCTCATGATTAATGGTTTTCCCTACCATGTTTATGTCAACTATTAAACTAGTTATGCTTGAAATCCTTTGTTGTTCCCAAACTTGATGTCCATTTTATTCCATTTTGCCCAAAGATCCTTTCTACCTTGAATCAAATCAGCCCTTCAACAGCTTTGTATCACCATCTGATAGCTTTCTTGACCTTTTCGACCCCATAGCCCAGTTGATCTGACATATTTTTACCTATCTTATTCTTTGATCAGTTTCATCCCTCACAACCTAAAAACCAAAACCAAAAAACCTACTTCATAACTAGCCTAAAATCAGAACACAATAAGCAAACACACAGATATCCCTTACACATATAGAAAGAGCCCTCTCTGAGTCTAGGAAGGCTAGGTCCTTGGACTCCAAAGATTGGTTTGATGTTACACTGTCATTTGGCTTGCCAATCAACCAAATCACGGGACCCTAACATGTGATCTTCCCAATATTACTCTGCCTGAGAGTACCATATGCAAATCTTGTCAATTCGGTAAGCAAACCAAAGTGCAATTTAATGCCAAAGAAGGATTAGAAAGTAAGCCTCTTGAACTCATTCATACTGATATATGTGGACCTATGAGAAAAAGGTCACCTCGTGGAGAACAATACTATATTATGTTTATTGATGATTTCTCTAGAATGTGTTGGATTGGGTTGCTAAAACACAAAGATGAAGCATTCGAAAAATTTCAGATCTATCAATTAAAAGCAGAGTTCATTCATACAGATATTCCTTAGAGAATTTTTATTCAATAAGAACCCTTACACATGCACACCTTGCACTATGATCTTCTTCTCCTTAAATAGATTTAGCTTTTACCAATACCATGAGTCAAAACCACTCAACTGATGATGGTAATCCTGGACGAAATCAAACAGATAATACAACGCTCAATACTGTGGGCTAATACCATGGTAAAACCCCCTAGTATTATAAATTTGGAGCACAAATAGGCATACGCGAATTGGGACGTACTTATCTGCATACATATGCGACTTGGCCTTTACAAACCCGCGTATACATTGTGACATATTATATTTATCATTTCTTTGGCACTTGCTGGAATTCTTTTCTCTGTCACATCTGAACTGATCTATAGATACATCATTCTTACATCTTTAACAAATAGGTTTATTATCATAGGCAACTCCTCAAGTAGGTTTCCATCAAGGACAACTTCATCAAGTAGGTTGCCATCAAGGACAACAAATTACATCATATTTCCAACACTTTGTACCTTTATTTAACCCTAATTGACTTGAATGACACCCACCCTAACTCTTCTAAAACGTTATGAAAAGAGGAAAAATTTGCTAACGTGACCTTTTTGAATTCAAAAGATTGAGAAATGAAATATGTCAACAAATGATGACTGATGGGACATGATATGTCTTGAATGGAGGTGGGTTTGAACCTTAGGATAGGTTAAAGATGAAAAAAATAAAATTTTCCTATACCAACTTGTGACAAATGAACTCTATGACCATGTCAAATAATGTTTCACTTTTTCTGAGTGATAACACCGCACATGGCTTCATTCGAAGTTCTCTTTCACTTGAAGGAGGACCTATTTTCTTCAATGTAGTAGGAAAGTTAGTACTGTAATAAATAAATAAATGAAAATATTAAAGAGAAAAATAAGTCCTTTCGTGAAAACTAGCTTGTCTAGCGCAACTGGACAGGGACTTTACTTGAAAACCAGGTAATTGGCGGGAAAGGTTCCTAATAAAGTTTATAAATTTGTATAAGTTCTTCAAATCATGTATCTTTTGAGTTATTATGTTTTTACTCGAGTTGGTTGATATGGGGTTCCTTAAGGCCCACCTGCCAACGAGCCTTGTCCCATCGACATCAGCATATTATCTGGGACCAAGGTTAGGGTTATATAAGGTACATGTGAGCCTGCATGAATTAATGGCAGGTATCCATGTCCTCTACTAAGGAAATACACCAATTTTTCTTGGTGGATGAATTCTGCAGTCCATTCAACTCCGACAAATATATTCATGGCTAGTAGAATGTACTTAGTGCCTTGATTCCCATTGACATCAAAGGTGGGATATCGCACATTGGTTAATTATCTCCTCAATGGTAAGTAATCCAATGATTCTTTCTTATGTTCAACATCGACACCATTTATTCACATAAAAAATATTTCACATGGGTGTGTATCATTTTAAGACTATATGGTTTTGACATCTTGACACAGATTTGCAGCAATTTGGATTTTTGTATCAACATTTTCATTATCATTTGCAGTAGCAGTCACCTTTCCTCACTTGTTTTGGGACATACAACTCCTCAGGCATGCGGGATAAGGGGACCTTCAGTTCATCCTTCAGCCCTTCATTTTATCTCTTCAGCTCATCCTTTAGCCTTCTTCAGTAGATCAGATCAGCAATCACATCAACTCCAGCCATTCCATCCTCCACTTCATTTTCCAGCACCGGGCACAACAACGACAAAGGTAAAACTTCAGGTAAATTTGGCTTATGATTCTCTAATTCATTAGATGGTTAAATAAGCTTAATGATTCACCACTTCCCATTACACGCATTTCATCCTTCATAAACCATTATCCTTCTATTTCCTTCCATTCATTATGCTTAAACTCTGATAACAAGACCATGTTAAAAGCAAAAGCCTTATGGTGCTTTAATAAAAGCAATCTCTATAGTGTCTTCTTCAAGAATTCTATTCATAGGATAAAGTCATTACTACCATTAAATGATAAAGGAAACCACCTATAAACATTTGCCTTACGATGACAGAGTATACAACCACCCATTCACCATCTCCATTACCACCTCATTCCATCCATCATCTCTCCCTCATCCATTCATTTATTGTCCTCAATTTGTATTGCTCAGTAAAATTAGTGTGACATACTAAATGTGAAGAATTTTGCTCCACAAGAACCAACACCTCCAAGTATTCAAGCAGTGTTGCTCCACAAGAACCAGCACTTTTAAATATCCAAGCAATGTTGTCCCACAAGAATCAACATCTACAAAACAACGTTGAGAATATGTCAATGAGCAAGAGATTTGTTTGCATGAGGACATGCAAACCCTCAGGCATCGGGGGATTTTGGGCCTCAAATATGCCTAATTTTCCACTATATATTACAGCCATTCTTAACCTAAATTTCCACACCTTTGCACTCATTTCACACCATAATTCCATCATTTGTCGCTAATTCATGACTTACGCCTCGTGGTTGTTAATCATTAGTTTTCTTAGATTTTCTATAATTAGAGATGATTTAGTCATGATTTTTTAATGACGTTTTTTTCTAATTTCATTTGTCGCAGGGTTAAATTGTCAAAATTCTTCACAAGCCTGTTAAACTAGTTACTGCAAGTAGAGTACGGAAATGTCCAATTTGGAGTTTTCATATCCCGACACGCTTTCGGGGAAAACCGAGGGATTTTATTGACCAAAATAATGTTTTAATACCTTCCCATGCATTGGATTGCATCCATGTCGCACATGTGGGTACCTAGGAGTTGATTAACTAATCTGCTCAAAATGTGCAAAAGTTCCAAAATGCCAAGTTTGACCTTGATCTATGTGCATCTCGATGTGAATCTGGAAAATATAAGAAAATGGTTTTGTTAAAAATATAACCAATTATGTATATAAAAAAATAAAATCTCCAAATTCGAATTATTCTAAAAGTTATACACAGGTCTTGGAGGCAGTTTGGTAAAAAATGATTGTTTTTCCAGAATTCTAGAACCTTGCATAAAGAGCCAGACAACCAACTTTGGGCACAATTTTCGAGGAGATGGATTTGAATGAGACAAATCCAAGAGATTTTTTTGTTGAAAATATAACAAATTAGGCTCCCTCCAATCTATTTTCCAAAATTCTTCATGGTTACGAAGATATGCCAATCTCTTTGAGGTCAGTTTGTTAAAATTGTTCAATTTTCCAGAATTGACGAAAATAACTAATTCGCCTTCTAAATCTTATCAATGGCTCATCCATGGTTTTTACTGTAACCTTGGGAAGTTTTTGAAGGAGGAGAAATACAATGTGTGAACATGAGACAAATGATTAAAGGAATGTATGTAAGTGAACTTATGATTTGAATCTTAATACAATTTGACTTTGCCATGAATTCTTCATAAATGTTATGGTTTTGTTTGATCTTTAGGCATTGATTTAGTTTAGACTTGCTCTGGGAGTGGAAAAGGCCTACCATCTGTTGGAAGTAAGTTCTGTAAAACATCATAGGATACATCTAGGTGTAGGGATTCTATTTTCAAAGCATTCGCTAATTAAATCTCATAATTACAATTTTGTACTCAAGACTGTAATTTATTTTCTTGAAATTAAATAGATACTTCATCTCCAACTCCTTGCACAGCAAAATGAATGGTTTTTATCAATGATTGTATTGCATGAATAACCCCTTTGTTACAGGTTTATGATTGGAATATTTAAAGGTGCTTCTTAATTGGATAAACAAGAGATTGATAACTCCATTTCTTTTAAATATGAATTGAAATAGATTATGTACCTTACTGATCCACTTTAATTTCCTGTAACATTGTGTTTTGGTAACCAAGTATTTGATAGCAATGCAACGAGACCACTGAATCATTGTTTGGAGCTATAGTTTAGTTTTGCAATTCATTATAATTGTAATTATTTATTGATATAACCATTAATAAATGTGCTTATGTTTGAAGGATTTTTGAAGTTTGATTAAAGTAATCTAAGGATAAAACAGTTTCTTATTTTGCAGTCTTTTAGATCTAAAATCATGTCAATTAGAATCTTGGTTTACTTAGTTTCTTTTGAAGCAATTGCAAAGTGGTTAGAGAGGTTAGTTTGAATGCTTATTTGATTTGTTTTATGCATCCCAGGAACTAGATTAGTTGAGTCTTGTTTGTTCATTGCCTTAGTTTAAGATCATTTGAATGAGAGTGAAGTTTATTGGGATTAAGATTTAGCATAAGTTTGGTATCATTTTGAATTAATCTTTATTGATTTAAGATCCTTGGATTTAGATTAGATAGATCTTAGTATTTAGATTGATATTTCTATTACTTAGCTTGAAATTAATATCTTTTAAATAGTAATTTGCATTGATTGGATTGTGATTAATATTGCTCAGATGTAGATTAGAGTTATTTTAATTTTAATTTAATTTAAGATTGATTCAATTTGGTTGATTTAATTCAAGGTAGAGAGAGATGAGTACTAGTTTACTTAATTGATAGATGAGTGTGTACTTAATGATCGTTAACAAGGAATTTATATGCTATGATCATAAGTTGCGCCAACAACGCAGTACAACTCGAAGCTTACGAGCCCCGAATTGACAATTAAATATTAAGAGGTTTAATTGCTAATTAAAACTCTCAACAAGGTGATTCAAACATCATTGGAATTAAAACGACAAGATCTATAATTTGGCATTGGTTTCAGGAGAATTTGAGTACTTTAAGTTTTGAGCATGTTTTTTATCCTCTCGATCATTCCTCCCCACTGGAATATTTTGGACCACCAAAAGTATATTTTTACTTAGAAAATAAGTGAGGGTACAACTGCTTCACTTTCCCAATCTTAATCCACCTTGCTTTACTTGGATTGGTACCTTTGAGCCCCACTCAAAGATTACTCCACATTCCCACCATGTGAAGTCCTTATTCTCTTTTCATGAATTGAGTCTTCCTGCAACTCATCTAAATATTCAAGATAAAAATATTCAATAGATGGGATTTGAACATTCTCTTCATGGTCATCAATCATTGGAGGCTCATAAAATCTCAATTTTTCCACATTCACAACAGAATAAATTAGCATGTAAGGTGGAAAATCTAATCAGAAATCATTGTTACCAATATTCTCCAAGACTTTGAAAGGACCATATATGATCAGCTTGAGATTTTTACCTTCACCTTGAAGTATTTCCTTGCTGATATACAACCAAAGTTGATATCCCACTTGGAAATCATGATCAACTCGATGCTTGACATGCCTTTCTTTGTACTTTTCTTTTATTTTCTCAAGCTGCTCTTGTACTCTTTGATGCACTAGCTGAATTTTTTCAATGAAATGTTTGGCTTTATCCACATCACTATGTCCATCTACTACAATATATTTACGAAAGATGAAATCCAAATGATACTTTGGCAAATAAACCAAACAAGCTTCAAATGGAGATACTTGTGTAGATGAGTGCTTGGCACGATTGTAGGAATGATGGATGTAATGCAGATGCTCATCCCAAAGTTTAGGATGCTTACCACAATATCCATGAAGGAGATGCACTACTTTTCTATTTACCACTTCTATCTACCCATCGGTTTGTGAATTTAATGTTGTCTTCTTCTTCAACTTGGTGTCCATGAGTTCCCATCATGATCCGGATTTATGCAGGAATGCAACAGAATAAACATATAACCATAAATACAGAGATGCAGCAGAAATAACACTTCATTTCATTAATATCAAAGAACTAAAATTTGCTTACAGACAGAATGGAAATAAAACTAGCTAGGGCGCTGGTAGCTATCTCTGAGAAGAGATGTGGCAGCTACAGGCCTCTGAACTGAGTTACAATGAGGCTCGAGGGCCTATTTATCATTTAGAAACAATGGGAAATCCTAAACAGCCAAAACCCTAACCCTAGGAGATGAAGCGCCAAAACTATGGGCCCCGTTTGGGTAAATTGGTGTTTCAACTTCCCAGGGCGTAACTTTGGCATACGATCTCCGTTTGACGCGTACCATGCCTCGTTAGAAAGATATATCCGAGGAATACAAATTTGGAATGAGCAACATCGGTCCATGGACCCATGTTTCTCTCTGTTTTCCCAAAAAAACGTCGTTTAGGGCCTCAAAACGGCTCCCGAAGTTTAGGACCCGAAAAACTGCTAAAAATAGTAAACTGTGCCGAAACTGAAAAATTGAAATAGACAATGGTGGGGCCCCAAGTGGAATAGGCGGGTGACCACCAATATCCACCTGGATCATTCCTCCCCCCTTAGGAAGCAATGGTCCCCATTGCGTTAAGTTCCTCCAGGAGATGAGGAAATTTCTGCTGAACTTGGTCCCTGGTGAACCACTTTCCTTGGTGCAGGAGTTGGCCAGCTTTGACAACCCGATACAGTTGGATCTGCTGTTGACGAGTGTTCTTGATTTGCGTTTCCATGACACAATCTGTGGTGGCCTGTTCCATGCAGTCTGGGTTTAACTCTGTTGGTGTGAGTTGTTCTGCAATGTCCGAGGTGTCCAGTAGAGGTGGAAAGTAAGGACGAAGGCGATCCACATTGAAGACTGGGTGAAGACCAAGGAATGGTGGAATACTAAGCTCGAAGGCATTGTTACCTACAGCCTTGGTGATGGTGTACGGCCCGTATCGGAGCGGGCGAAGCTTGCGGTGAGGTCCAGTGAGGCGCTCCTTCTGCAAATGTAGCCATACTTTTTCGCCCACCTGGAAGTTGTGTGGCACCCGGTGTTGATCATGGCACTGCTTGTACTTCGCATTGGCTCTGTCCAATATATCATGAACCTGTTGGCGGATGTGTTGAATGCGCTCGATGAAGCTACTTGCTTTGCCAACTTCAGACTGGACGTGCGCTGAATCGGCCTGAGCAGCTGCAAATGGCATGGCTACGTCAATGGGACATAGTGGCTGGAATCCCAAGCCCACCTGAAAGGGGCTATGGCCAATTGAACCGTGGAGAGCCCGGTTATAACTATGTTGTACATAAGGGAGGCTCTCATCCCATGTGCGTGGATGATTTGAATTGTACATGCGCAGAATGTGTACAATCATTCTGTTGACGACCTCTGTCTGGCCATCTGTTTGGGGATGGAAAGCTGTGGACTTGGTGAGCTTTGTGTCCAACATTGACCAGAGGCTGGACCAAAATGTGTTGAGGAACTTGCTATCTCGATCTGATATGATAGACTGTGGGATCCCAAAGTGCACCCACACTCGTTCAAAGAAGAGTTTAGCAGTGGCTTCTGCTGTGATATTCTTCTTACAAGCCGCCATAATGGCCATCTTCGAGAATCTGTCAACGACCACGAAAACACAGTCATTTCCATTCTTAGTAGAAGGCAGGCCCGACATGTAATCCATGGAGATGGATTCCCATGGTCGACTAGGGGTAGGTAGTGGAGTATATAGGCCTTGCTTCTTGATGGTCGGTTTGGTAATGGCATAAGCAGTGCAGGATCTGATGTGCTTTTCGACATCCTTTCGAAGGTTCGGCCAATAGAAATACTTCTGTAGTATTGCTACTGTCTTCTCGACCCCGAAATGCCCAGCGACTCGACTGTAGTGTGCTTCCCATATCATCTTGGCACGCTCGCTTGAAGGAACACAAAGGTGTCCCATGTGACATAAAAGTGCATCTTGGAGGTGAAAATTTGGAACTTGCGTACCCCCAAGAGTGCCTTGTAAGTTTGGCCGAATTCTGGGTCACTCTCATAGAGAAGCGGCCAATCAGAAGTCTCGTGCCCACAAGAGTTGAGCACAGTGGTGAGCGCCACGATCGGTGGTCGGCTGAGGCAGTCTGCAAAATTATTGGTGCTACCCTTCTTGTACTTTATGTTCAAATGAAACTGTTGCAGATATGTGGACCACTTCTGATGGCGATCATTCTGCAACTTCCCTTGTGTCTGTATGAACTGCAGGGGCCGGTGGTCTGTGTGGATGATTGTTTCCTTCCCCAAAATGTAATGCTTCCATTGTCGACATGCTTGCACAATGGAATACATTTCTTTGTCATAGGTGGGATACTTGCGAACTGTCTCAGACAATGTCTCACTGTGATATGCCACTGGATGTCCTTGTTGAGTAAGAACTGACCCAATAGCATAGTCAGAGGCATCTGTCTCGATCTCAAATGGCTGCTGCAAGTCTGGTAAGGTGAGCACTGGGGCAGAACAGAGGCGATTTTTCAATTCCTTGAACGCCTTCTGTTGAGGTTCCGACCAAAAGAATTTTGCTCTCGCTCCTCCTTTGGTGACTTGACTCAAGGGCCAAGTGATATGAGAGAATCCCAACACGAATCTACGGTAGAAATTAGCAAGACCCAGAAAGCTGCGAAGCTCTGTTATAGTAGTCGGGGCTGGCCAATCCCGAATGACTTGGATCTTGGCTGGATCCACATGCACCCACCTTTCATCAATAATGTATCCCAGATATTGAACCTGGGTCATGCCAAAAGTGCACTTCTCCAAATTGGCACACAACTTGTGTTGCCGCAGTGTTTGGAGAACTTGTTGGATGTGGTGAAGGTGCTCTTCCCAAGTCTGGTTGAAGATCAGAATGTCATCCAAGTACACCACTACAAATGAGCTGGTGAATGGCCGCAAGATGTCATCCATCATCCTCATGAAGGTGGCGGGAGCATTTGTCAACCCGAAAGGCATGACTAGCCATTCGAAAAGGCCTTCCTTGGCTTTGAAGGCAGTCTTCCACACA
This sequence comes from Pinus albicaulis, assembly GCA_034641835.2. Classification (NCBI taxonomy): domain Eukaryota; kingdom Viridiplantae; phylum Streptophyta; class Pinopsida; order Pinales; family Pinaceae; genus Pinus; species Pinus albicaulis. The sequence goes on along the minus strand of CM076579.1, from coordinate 1,647,774,842 downwards.
TCGGAGGGTTCAATTGGTACCTGGTGATACCCAGACTTCAGGTCGATCTTGCTGAAATATTTTGCACCTTTGAGTTGGTCCAGAAGGTCATCAATCCGCGGGATTGGGTACCTATTCCGGACAGTGATCTTGTTCAGCGCCCGATAGTCAATACAGAGTCTCCACGTCCCATCCTTCTTCTGTACCAACACGATCGGGCTCCCACAGGGCGATGAACTTGGTCTGATGTGACCTTTCTGCAAAAGCTCCTAAATCTGCCTCTTGATTTCATCATTTTCCAGAACAGAGCGCGGAAGTAGATCGGCATGTTGGAGAGTATTGGCCCTTTCTAGGTCAGATCAATCGGGTGCTTGACCTGACAGTGCAGAGGAACCCCTGTGGGTGAGGTGAATATGTCCCCGTACTCCTCCACAACCTTATCCATTTGTTGTTGTTGTGCGGAGGAGCCCTGTCTGGAGGTCGTGGCCACAGTCTTCTTCTTGCCCTGGGGGCGGATCATCAGGAAAACGAATTTCCTGGTTTGGGAAATGAGCTTACTACATTGTTTTGCGGTAACCAAAGAGATAGTCGTAGGAGGTGGTACCTCTGGTATCCTGTACAACTTATTTCCCAAAGTAATAATAACAGCACGAGGTCGAGACTCATACACAGCATGACGCTTCCACAAGTATGGTTGTCCTAATAATACATCGGAAACATCAATAGGAGCAACATCACATAATACATCATCCGTGAAGGGCTTGATGCTATAGGGAAGGCGACACTACTGGCTGATGCGGAGATCTCGTCCTTGGTGAAGCCACCCGATGGTGTATGGATGTGGGTGAGCTGTGGTCGGCAAGCCCAACCGCTTCACGGCGTCTGCTGAAATGAGGTACTTTTGGCTCCCATTGTCGACAATGAACTGTACCGGGGAGCCCTTTACCCACATCTGGGAGTGGAAGAGACGTTCCTCCTCCTATGGATCTTCTGGTTCCTCCTTTTGGATCTTTGTAGTGGCAACAGTGGCGTTGGGCTCCGCATCAATAATCTGTTTCCATTTTTCATTCGCCTTTTCAGGTTCTGATTTGGAGTCAGAGCATGCATCTGAATCATAAGCCCTCATCTCGGCCACTAGCGACTGCTTGGCCCGACACTCACTTGTGTTGTGAGTGGAGCTCTTATGGAACTCACACCACTTTCCAGTGTCCTTCTTTGGCTTTGCGGTGTTTTTCTTTTCTTGTGGCTTCGATGAGTTGTCTTTAGCCGCCATGCCTTGGCTCTGTCCTTTGTTCTGTGGTTTGGAAGCACCTTTCCCTTGCTTTTGATTCGCAAATCCAAAGTCTTGCTTCTTCTGCTAGAATTTTTGCTCAATCTTGGCAGCATACCGGTATGCCATACCAAGCGAGGAGATGTCGAGGAACTCCATTTCCTCCTGAATGTATCTTTGCAGACAGCTGCGATACTTTAGCACCAGATGTTTCTCTGAATCTTTGATACCCAACTTTGTGCGCAGGGTATGGAACAGATTCGTCAGCTCATGCACATCTTGATCCCTTTGTTGTCGTAGCATGGTCCATTGTATGTACTTGTCCTCATAGCTCCCCACGGGATAGTACTGTTCCTTGACGGCGTCTCGGAAAGAATTCCAAGTTGGTACAGCCAAGAACAGAGAGGGTTCTGTCTGGTCCTTGTTCTCACAGTAGGTTTCCCACCAATCCTTAACATGGGGGGTAGCTTTGAGGAGTGCAAAAATAATCTTCTCCCAGTCTGAAAAGTCATGAACAGAGAAATATCCTTCTAATAGATTCAACCATCTATCTATGGCATATGCGTCTATTTGACCCTCAAATATGGGAATGTCAAAATTTACTTGTACCTTAAAGGGAGTCGCAACTCCAGAGTGGCTACTGGATGCAGATGCGCCGCCGGTGGGCAGCCGTTGAAGGATCTGAGAAAAGCTATCCATCATCGCGTTCCTTTGTTTTTCGAGGGCCTCCTCGAGCAATATTTTGATAGAATCTCCTGCTCCCTCATCTTTCTTTTCGTCCCCCATGGGCGTCCGTCGAGGTTTGCGAGGCTGATCTTGCAAAGGTTCCACCAGATCAAGCCCTAGCTCCTTATACCCGGACCTCGTTGGGGACATGCAAAGAAGGATCGAGAAAAAGCAGACCGCTCTGATACCACTGATCCGGATTTATGCAGGAACGCAACAGAATAAACATATAACCATAAATACAGAGATGCAGCGGAAATAACACTTCATTTCATTAATATCAAAGAACTGAAATTTGCTTACAGACAGAATGGAAATAAAACTAGCTAGGGCGCTGGTAGCTATCTCTGAGAAGAGATGTGGCGGCTACGGGCCTCTGAACTGAGTTACAATGAGGCTCGAGGGCCTATTTATCATTTAGAAACAATGGGAAATCCTAAACAGCCAAAACCCTAACCCTAGGAGATGAAGCGCCAAAACTATGGGCCCTGTTTGGGTAAATTGGTGTTTCAACTTCCCAGGGGCGTAACTTTGGCATACGATCTCCGTTTGATGCGTACCATACCTCATTAGAAAGATCTATCCGAGGAATACAAATTTGGAATGAGCAACATCGGTCTATGGACCCATGTTGCTCTCCGTTTTCCCAAAAAACGTCGTTTAGGGCCTCAAAACGGCTCCAGAAGTTTAGGACCCGAAAAACTGCTAAAAATAGTAAACTGTGCTGAAACTGAAAAATTGAAATAGACAATGGTGGAGCCCCAATTGGAATAGGTGGGTGACCACCAATATCCACCTGGATCACATCAACTTGACCCAAACTTCCTGACAAATCGAGAATCTCGATTAAAAAATAATAGAAGTGGGAAACCCAAAGTGAACCCACACATTTTGGAAGAACATTTTTACGGTATGTTCAATTGTAAATTGTTTCTTACATGATGATCAACACACACATTTTGCTAGAATGATCCACAACAACATATAAATAATCATGACCTTTTCTTGACATTGGCAGTCCTCCTACAAAATCCATAGAGATATTTTCCCAAGGAAGAGAAGGAATAGGAAGTGGAATATACAAACCCAATTTTCTATTGCTAGGATTTCTAGTAGCACACATGTAGCATCCCTTTACATATCTTGAAGCAATTTCATCATGTAAGGAAAATAACAATACCTCTGAATTTGTGTAGTTGTTTTTCCTACACCAAAGTGACCAACAAAAAGAGAAGTATGGGATTTATGACATTTACTCTTTCACCTTGTGGAACACATAAATTTCCATGATGATACAACAACTTGTTATTAACATGATAATCCAACTCTTCAACATGATTTCCTTGAATCAAAGTTGCATAAACATCTTTAAAATCATCATCTTGAGCATACTATTCAATATAAATTTCATGCATGATTGAGTTATGCTTAATAATGACATATGAATTAATAATAGGCCTTGATAATATATAAACAACTTTGTTATATATACATTTCTTGTACCTGATTACCAAATTAATTTGTTGTAGGAATCCCATCCACCTGAAATGCCTATCTTGTTTTAACTTGGTTTGTGATTGTAAATATTGTAAAGGTTGATGGTCAGTATGAATAATTGTTTCTTTACCCATCAAATAATGCTTCCATTTCTTTACGATTTGTACCAAATAATACAACTCTTTATCATAAGTTGGATAGTTAATTATTGCATTGGTAAAGGTTTCATAACGATAGAAAATAGCCTTACCATTTTTCATCAAAACTGCTCCCATAGCATAATCACTTTCAGTGGTTTCAATCTCAAATGGTTTCTTAAGATATGCAAGTTCTAGAATTGGTGTTTTATTGATTTTCTCTTTCAATGTGTCAAAGGATTTTTGTTGCTTACCTCTCCACCGAAAGACTTGTTTCACACTTGTCAAAGCATGTAGTGTTGAAATCAGTGAGAAATTAGCTATAAATTTTCTCCAATATTGGGTTTCTCCCAAAAAGCTCCTAAATTCTGTTACATTGCTGGGTTTAAGCCAATTCACAATAACTTCAACTTTTGAGGGATAAATCTTCAATTCACACCCTCCTACAATATGACCCAAATAAACCAAAGAGGTTTTCCCAAATTCACACTTAGACATCTTCAAATACAATTTATCTTTATTCAAGACATCTAAAACTTGTTTCCCATGCTTTACATGCTCTTCACGAGTCTTATTGAAGATCGGAATATCATCTAAGTATACTAAGACAAAATCATCAAGGAACAATCTCAACGCATCATCCATAACTCCCATGAATGTTGCAGGTGCATTTCAAACGACAAAACTAACCATTCAAACAAACCTTGTTTTGTCTTGAAAGCAGTTTTCCAAATATCATTTTCAGTAATCCTTATCTGATGATAATCACTACTCCAATCTAACTTAGTAAAGTAAACCACATCCTTTAACTGATATAGAAAATCATCAATGTGAGGAAGAGGATAGTGATTATTTACTGTGATCTTGTTCAAAGCTCTAAAATCCACATACATGCGCCATGTACCATCCTTCTTTGGAACCAAGACACTAGGATACCCACAAGGAGATGTGCTAGGCCCAATGACCCCTTTTTCAAGTAGACCTTGAATTTGCTTCTTGATCTCTGCATTCTCCAAAACTGACATTATGTACATGTCAATGAATGGAAGTGATGCATCCTACTGCAAATGAGTCTCATATTGGATTCCCCTTTTAGGAGGCAACCCTTGAGGTTCCTGAAACATCTTGTCATAAGTGTTAACAACTTCAACCAAATTATGCTTGAGTTTTGAATCACATCCTGTAAAAGCTTCATATTCAACAATATCTTTAGCTTTAATCATCAACAATACAAAATTCTTACTAGAATTTACAAGTCTTTTCATATTATTAGCACTTACAAGAGATAATTTCATCTTCTTTTGATGTGCTCTAACAATATACTCAACTCCATCTTTAAAAAGATGATATTTTTTCTCATGACCATAGAATATGGATTTTTGGTCATAAAAGTATGGACTCCCTAAAAAAATTCCACATATGTCAAGTGGTACAACATCAAGCTCTACGTCATCTATAAAGTTTGTAGTGATGGTGAATTTGAGTTTACATTTTCTTTTCACTTGCAATTTGGCATCATCACATACCCAACCCAAAGGGTAAGGTTTAGTATGAAATGTGGTTTATAGATTTATTTTCTTGATAATAACTTTAGAAATAAGATTGACCTGGGATCCACTATCAAACAAGGTATCATCTTGTGTATGTTTTGTAATGACGATATTATGGAAAATCTCAATTCTTTCTTTATCATTTTGAGATTCGGTAGGCTTACTAGAAGAACTAGTACTTGCATTAGAAGCTTTAAATTTCCCATGGTTATGATTTTGGTTTCATCACCTGAATACAATCCTAGACCTTATTGAGTTGTTTTCGCATTATTTTGTTTCCCCTTGTTATTGAACTTCTTTGGTCTCATTTCTGGATGTAGTTTCCAAAAATGGTCTTCATCATGGCCTTGTTTTGAACAATGTTTATAGGTAAGTTTCTCTCTCTCTTTCTTGACTGTAGCATTCACTTTTTCTTTTCCTTTAAACCTCCCCTTTCCTTTGTCTCCATTTTTGGATGGCTTCTTGATAGTCTCTTAAGTAACATTCTTGCCTCTTGATTCAAAATGAGTTTCCTGAACACATACTTCATCTAGATTGGTGAGATTAAACATAAGTATAGTATGTCTCAAATAACTATGTAATCCACCTATGTATTTAATGCGAGTATCTTGTGAAGACAAATCAACACCCACGATTAAATATCTTCTTCTAAATTCTTGTTTGTAACTTTGCACACTTTGACCTTTAGCTCATCTAAAATTTTTCCAATCCATAATTTATTTTTTCATATAAGCTAATGGATACAATTTCCTTCTTAATTTAGCTACGAAATCATTAAATGAAGAGATAATTTTACCACTTTTCTTCAAATATTCTTGAGTTTTAGCCTCCCACTAGATGAGAGTTTCACCTTCCAATCAAAGAGAAGCAAGTTGGATCTTTGTAACATCATCCTTGATCTTTTGAGTCTTGCAATAGACTTCAATTTGACAAACCCAATTATCCAACTTTTGAACATTTACTTCCCCATTGTACATAGGAAATTCAAACTTGACATCAAGCTTAAGCAAAGGAGACTTAGCATGTCCTTTTGGAGATCTAGGAGAAGTATGTCTAGGTGTTGAAGGAGTTGAAGAAGGAGGAGAGGATGGAGTTGAAGGAGGTGGAGGTGATGGATGTTTTCTCTCATCACCACCATTGCATTTTTGTTGATTATAAATTTATCCTTGTAGCCTTGTTGTCCTCTCATTGTACAACACTTTTACCATCTCTGACATATCATAGAAAGCATTTCTAAAAGTAATCTCATACTTAGACATCAACTCTTGTCCTTCTTCATGTGCCATGACTGGTGGGTTTTTTGGAGTTTGTGACCTCCTTGAACCAATTTGAGGTTTGGTTCTTCAAGGACTCTTTCTCCTCTTCTCAAATTAGACCTTGTTAACATTCAAAAATACTTGCAAAAACAATCAAACCTTAAAAACAACCATGCTCTGATACCAAAATAATCTAAAATTAAAAATTTGAAGGTTTCTTGAAAAAAATTGCAAGCTATTTTATGTCTTTTGGGCAATGGATCAATTTGCAAAAGAAGATAAAATTATTGATTTTAGTTAAAATATATAGATATAACTAGAGAAAAATAGACAATATGCAGCATCACAAAAAAACAATTTGATTATGGAGTTCACCCCTCCTGGGCTACGTCTCCGGGTCCAGCTTCCAATGTTGGATCTTTTTATTATATGACCAAAATGTAAATTACATCAACATACAGTGCTCAAATCACAAAAATAATTCCTCCATTATGTCCAGAACACCCAAAAACCCTTGAGTAGGCTTTTTTTGGGCTCAAAAAGGCTGAAAAATGGTTAAGTTAGGCCTCCTCCATTTCTCTGCTATATGTCCTGCATATTCACCAAACTAGCAAAATTGGCAACGTTTTCCTCCTTTAGCGTATCCGTCAGGTGACATATCAATGTGTTTCCGGTGATGATTCCACCGCAAATGGTACAAAATGTAGGATTGTTAACCGGGAACCCACGCCCAAACTCCGCCCTTTTATTCATCCATATGGCAGGCTATGTTTCCAGGGGCGCGGGCTAGAGGTCGCACGCCCACTAGCTCCACCACACCTAGTCGTATGTGGGCCATGTGGTTTTGGGTTGGGCCATGCACCAACCGTCCTCCTCCAATTCCCCTTCCATTGGTCGTGTGGGTTTTCAATGTGACAGGGGCTAGGGCTTCCTACCTCACCCCTTCCATCATGCCTATGTTTACACTACACACCATATGACCTGGGGTTGGGACCACATGCCACGACCCCGTCAATAGCCAAACCATTCAAATTTAAAGTCGCCAACTATATTAAATAAGAAACATTGATGGAATAACAGTTTGGTGGTTGGTTTGTAACTATCAGTTCATGGTTTCGATTTTGGTAGGGTATGTTTGTCGACCCAACCAATTTTTGGCACGAATATTGAGGGTCAAATGGCTCCTCCCAATTGGTCAACCACAAAACTCACCAAATCACCCTATATGACCATGCCATATGTCAAAATGGGATTAGCCCATACTACACACAATACTGCCTAGTCATCCTACTGATGTCATCGTACGACCTGGCCAATCAACCCTACAAGATGACTTTTTAATTTATTTCCAAAAACTTCAAAATGCAATAACTTTCACATACAGTGTTAGATTAAGGTGATTCAAGCGTCATTGGAATAAAAATGACGATATCTACAATTTAGCGCCAGTTTCGAGATAATTTGATCACTTTAATTTTTTAGCATATTTTTTATCCCCTCGATCACATCTTTGTATCTTCATGATAGATTTTGCAAGTACTTCATCTTCATCCTCCAAGAGGTTGGTTGATATGAAGCCTTCTATGTGATCTTTATCGCCAATATTTTGTCATTATCCAATTTCCCTTCATCTCTTGGCTTGATGATCTCTTTGTATCTCCAGGTTCACAAGTGTCTTCTTACATGATCTCCTTAGCATCCTCCTTGAGCATCATCCTGACATGTCAAGATAACAACACCTTCAAATGGAATTCACTCATGACAAGATGACATCATTCCTCTAACTCCTAATATATCATGTTTCTTAAGTAGCACACTGATTAAGTTAGGAGAGTGTACAGGATTGAGGAGGACGCTCAAGGATAGTGCTTAGTAATTAAGGATAGGAAGGAAATATTGGGAAATTAAGGGAGTCAGGGATGTAGTGAGGCAGGATTTCTCATTGTGACTGTGCAATGCACAATTATGGAAGGACTGAGATATTTGATTACATAGTTGAGCAAGTCAAGGACTGAGAAAATTCTTAATTGCTAATTGAGAATGTGTAGTGCACAATTGAGGCCTGACTGGGCACAAATTACATAGTTAGCAAGAGAAGGGATTGGGCACAAGGATTGTAAAATGCGCAATTATTAGAGGCAGTGACTACGCAATATGCAATTCCAGAAGGCAAGGATGGCTGACTGGGGCTTGAGACTACGTAATGTGTAGTTCAGGAAGGAAGATGAGGAGTGGTCAGTCAGGTAAGTTGTGAAGATGTAATATTCCCAATTAGCAATGGCTAATTGGAATATTTAATTTTTGTCAATTTTTCCTTAAGTGGTTAGCTTAGGAACAAATGTAGTTAGATTATGAATAAAACGTGAGTAAAAGGGGCCACGACTCACTCTAAATAAGATGCACGTGGTAATTGTGGGGGGGAGCCGAATTGGGCATGCAGCAAAGAGGTAATACCATGGTATCATGAGGGGAGGCACACGCAACAAGGAAGATTACCGTGGTATGATGGGTTGAGGCAGCCGTAGGATTCAAGAGCGGCCAAACGCTATATTAAGGAGATAATTTCCTCATTGAGGGGAGCATGGAGAATTTTTGTATTTTTAATTTGGTCATTGCGATTATTGAGCATGCTGGCTATTTAGCCTGTTTGCAGCACTGTTAAGCACATTGAGTGTCTCATTCGGAGACCTCGCCCTTAGCCCCAGGGGGCTTCGAGTGCCTGCTCAGGTGAGGTAGTCCTGTCAGCATCTGTGTAGGAAGAACAACCCACTGTATTCGTAAAGGAGCAGTGATTTTATTAATTGTGCAGCACCTGTGGAGGATCCGCGCGTTTATTGGCCGCACAGAAGGACGCAGTTTGTATTCAGGAAGCTCTGGGTGCATTCTTGGTAGATCATGGATAAGAGACCAAGCGCAGGAATAGCAGCGTGACTATTGGGGGAGTTCTGGATCAGTGGGTGATGATAATATTGCAGATCCTAACCAGTGGAGGCGTGATTAATTGGAGGATGCACAGATCCGCGAGGAGGCACGTCTGGGCAGCGACACAGTCGTTTGGCATCAACTAGAACGCAGATCTGAGTCACAGCCGTCCCATGCAACACAGATCCGAAATACTGCAGCATTCTGAGAATAGATCTTAACTTGCCTTTGCAAGTATAGGAGCTATCGCTTTGATCATTATTGTATTCCTCTATATTTGTTAGATTAATAAAATGGCTCAGCATTCCCATGGTATTTCTTGAGTATCTGTTCATACTTGGAATACATGTAATTGTCTATCTGCATGTCTGTTGTTTCTTCCCCTTTGCATTGAGATTTTTGTACCACTTGTTGTGTTTCCCCCACACTCTTAGACAGAGTCTGGAAAGGGCCAGATAGCCTTCAGATCTCATCCTCTTTTTAAAGGTGAAATATCTGGTAAATTCCCTCCCAGTCCATCTCTAGTTAAAGCTTGATGTGTTTTATAAATATTGTCGAAAAGGAATATTACAGTGGTATCATAGCATAGATCTAGCTCAACCTGTGGAGCTAGTAGTCTATGTCATCAGAAGAAAAACCCTACATCTACCACAGAGATAGGAAATACAAATATATTGAGCATAGGTTGAAAAACACCTACGGAGAAGGAGACTGCGTTCAGGTGGTTGATACAAAACAAGAAGAGCCTGCGATAGAAGCAGAGCAGAGAGAGCCCATGGCGGATGATAGCGATGCAAAATAGTTTGGGGAAGCGCTCCTAAAATCAGTGTAGGATCTGGCAAGACAGATAGAAGTGATGGGCCAAAGATTCACAGTTGTGGAAGCTAGACAACGTGAAATCCCAAAGGGTTTCCATGCTGATGAAGGGTCGGACACATCCCACCAATTGCAGGAAAGGGTTGTTGCTCCACACCAAGCATCATATGCCCCCGTTCGTGCCACTATGCCCACTTTTCTGAGTACAAATACGGAGTGCACAGCAAACCGATTCCATTTGCCTATGTTTGATGGTTCATCAAACAGTTCAGCCAAGTCTTGGGTGGAGAAGCTGGATGTATATTTCCACCTCAACCAGATGTTAGAAACAGAGGCCATCAAGGTAGCCACACTTCATTTGGAAGGTGAGGCTTAGGATTGGTGGTTCCATGGAAGGGTGACGCTTGGGCATTCCTCTGTCACTACCTATGACAAGTTCACTCAGAGACTGATTGAGAGGTTCGACCAGAAGGAACCGAAGGAGCACTTTGTTGAACTAACAAGGCTCAAATAGATCGGGAGTCCTGAGAAGTATATTGCAGATTTCCTAAGAATTTCAATGATGGTGCCAGATCTATCCGCAGCACGGATGATCTATATGTTTGTGTAAGGGTTAACAAAGCCACTCCGAGGTATAGTCAGATCCACTAGGCCAACCACACTCCAGGATGCCATTCGCAGGACTAGGGATTTGCAGGATGCCTTACCCCGGACCAAGACATCTTACCCCCAGAAACTGACTTTCCAGCCAAAGGGGAAGGATGTGAGGATTTTTCCTCCAAAGGGGAATCAAGGTAGGGTACAACTTGATGATGCTCGGAGGGAGTTGAAGAAGAAGAGGTTGTGCTTTACCTGTCATGAACCATGGGCACCAGGTCACAAATGTGCTGCTGGCAAAGCACATTTTATTGAGGTCTTCTCTGAGAGTATCGAGGAAGAGGATGAGTATGAGGATGGGGAGGTAGGAGACAGTCAGACAGAGCAAGATCATTTTCCACCCCCACCTTCAGGGGCAAGAGGTGTAGCTTTTGCACCCACAGGGGGGACCCTCGCAGCATTACGAGGAGTACCCAAGTATCTGACGTTACAGGTCTGAGGGACAGTACGTGGGTAGCAAGTTTCAATCCTAGTAGACAGTGGGGAAACCCACAACTTCATCGATGCACAGATGGTTTAGAGGAGAGGCATACCGACAGAGAGCTTTGATGGATTTTCAGTATTGGTCCCAGGGGATCAGACGATGCAGTGTGCTAGGTATGTTTCAAAACTAGCCGTGACGATGGGAACCTACACAGTGACCGACCACTTTTTCGTGGTTAACATACTAGAAACCAATGTGGTATTGGGTGTACAATGGCTTATTACTTTGGGTAAATTCAACACTGATTGGGAGGCCTTGGAGATGGAATGGGATGACAAGAAGACCAGGAAGCATGAGAAGATACGCGGGATGCACACTTACCCGCCTCAGACTGTTTCAGCTCACCGGATGGAGGCAGACTTCCAGAATGGAGACATAGAGTGGGCAGTTGAGTTGCGAGCATCAGTGGCAGGGGCTACCAGGCAGATAGTTCATCTTGATATACAGGCCATCCTCGAAAAATATGAGACGGTATTTGGAGAGATACCGCCAGGACAGCCACCAGATCGGGGGTTTGAGCACACTATTGAGTTAGAAAAGGGAATCCAGGCTGTTATTACCACACCTTATAGGCACCCCAAGGCCTATCGAGATGAGATTGAGCAGGCCATCCAGGAGTTGTTGGCTCTTGGACATATTCGGCCTAGCACCAGTCCTTTTTCTTCTTCGGTAGTGTTGGTGAAGAAGAAGGACAGCACATTGAGAATGTGCATTGATTATAGGGCCCTAAATAAGAAGACCCTGAAGAACAGGTACCCCATACCGCGGGTTGACGAACTGATGGATGAGCTAAGAGGAACCCAGTTCTTCTCAAAGATCGATTTGAGATCCGGGTACCACCAGATTCGCGTGAGGGAACAGGACATTCCCAAGACCGCTTTCAGGTGCCATTATAGCCACTTTGAGTTTTTGGTCATGCCTTTCGGGCTAACCAATGCCCCAGCTACTTTCCAGTCATGCATGAACCATATCTTCCGCAGTCATCTGAGGAATGTTGTGTTGGTCTTCTTCGATGATATATTGATATATAGCAGGACGTGGGAGGAGCATCTCCAGCATATAGAGGCAGTACTGCATATTTTGTAGGAGCAACAATTCTATGCTAAGCTCTCCAAGTGTGAGTTTGGAATGACGGAGATGTTGTATTTGGGACACATCATAGCAGTGGATGGAGTGAGGGTCCACGAGGAGAAGATTATGACCATCAGAGACTGGCCAAAGCCGAGAAACGTGACGGAGCTTCGAGGATTTATTAGCATCTACACCTATTATAGGAAGTTCGTCAAGAGTTTCTCTCAGCATGTGATACCCCTTACAGACCTGACAAAGAAGGGGACATTCAGTTGGTTGGATACAGCACAGTGGGATTTTGACAGGCTCAAGGAAGTCATGAGCAGTTGTCTAGTGATTGCATTGCCAGATTTTATGCAGCATTTTTTTTTGGAGTGTGATGCATCAAGAGAGGGGATCGGTGCAGTCTTGATGCAGGGAGGCCGCCCTATAGCCTTCGAAAGAAGAAATCTCCTTCATCATGAGCGGTTGTATCCTATATACGACAAGGAGATGTTATCCATTTTGCATGCATTGGCCAAATTTCGGCAGTACTTAGTGGGCAATAGTTTCCGGGTAAGGACTGATCACAACAGCCTCAGGTTCTTTTTGGAGCAGAAATATTTACAGGAGAGGCAGCAGAAGTGGATCAGCAAGATCCAAGCTTATGAATTTGACATTGAATATGTCAAAGGGAAGAATAACGTGGTAGCCGATGCACTTTCATGTAGGTAAGCCACGTTGTCTCTGATGAGCTTGGATACAAATTGGAGGGCTCGACTTTTGGTGGAGTACTCCAAGGATAGATTTTCCTGTGAGGTCCTGGATGGTCAGGTGACAGATGACAGATATAGGGTGATAGATGAAATCATCTACTATAGAGATAGGATCTTCTTGATGGAGGGCTCCCATCTCAAGGAGAAGATACTCCAGGCATCTCATGACTCACCATTATCTGGACATCAGAGCTTTAACAAAACCTACCGGGCCATCAGAGAGAGGTTCTCATGGGAAGGCCTCAAGGAGGACATGCTCTGGCATATCAGGGAGTGCGAAGTTTGCCAGAGAAACAAGGGGGATATGAACCATCCCGCAGGCTTGTTGTAGCCTCTTCCCATTCCGGAGAGGAAATGGGAGAGCATTTAGATGGATTTCATCACAGGGTTGCCCACGGTGTAGGGAAAGGACTGCATATACGTCGTCGCTGATCGGCTGACCAAGTACGCACACTTTTTCGCCATATCTGTACATTACACAGCAGCACAAGTGGCGGAGTTGTTCTTTAAAGAGATTTTCGGGCTGCATGGTCCTCCCAAGACCATCATCAGTGATAGGGACAGTCACTTTATGGGTGGATTCTAGCAGGAGCTCTTTCAGCTGGTAGGAACGGAGCTGACACTAGGCACCAGCTATCACCCACAGACAGATGGGCAAACTGAAATAGTTAACAAGTGGCTGGAGGGATACTTGTGTAACTATGTTAGTGGGCAGTAGAAAGCATGGCTGAAGTGGCTGCATCTGGGGGAGTATTTTTACAATAACACATATCATATGTCCATCGGTATGACACCATTCTATGCTTTCTATGGGTGTCATTCTTTATATTTTTTTGATATGATGTTGGGTGCTAGCAAGGCTCCGAGAGCCAAAGATTGGATCCAGGAGAGTCAAGACATTCTCCGCGCTCTCAAGGATAACATGGCAATAGCGCAGAACCAACAGAAGCAGTATGTCGATAAGGGTCAGATTGTAAGACAATTTGAGGTAGGAGACTTGGTCTACCTATGTTTACAGCCATACCGATAGTCATCACTGAAACAGAAGGGAGATGAGAAGCTCAAGCCTCATTTTTATGGATCATATAGGGTGATACGCAGAGTTGGACAGGTTGCACATGAGTTGGAGCTGCCCCAAGGCAACAAGATTCATAATATTTTCCATGTATCATGTCTGAAGAAAGCATTGGGGCAGCAAGTGACAGTAACAAAGGAGCTACCACCTACAGATGATGAAGGGCATTTTTTATTACAACCCGAGGCAATTATTGATACCAGGGAAAGGCAAATACGAAACAAAACAATCTGAGAGTTCTTGGTAAGGTGGAAAAATTTGCCGGATGAGGATGCGACTTGGGAGAATGAGAAAATCTTGCAGCATCCATCACTACAGTTGCTTGGGGACAAGCAACACTCTGCGGGGGGAGACTGTAATATTCCCAATTAGCAATGGCTAATTGGAATATTTAATTTTTTTCAATTTTGCCTTAAGTGGTTAGCTTAGGAACAAACGTAGTTATATTATGAATAAAACGTGAGTAAAAGGGGCCACGACTCACTCTAAATAAGACGCACATGGTAATTACGGGGGGAGCCGAATTGGGCATGCAGCAAAGAGGTAATACCATGGTATCATGAGGGGAGGCGCATGCAACAAGTAAGATTACCGTGGTATCATGGGTTGAGGCGGTCGTAGGATTCAAGAGCGGCCAAATGCTATATTAAGGAGATAATTTCCTCATTGAGGGGAGCATGGAGAATTTATGTATTTTGAATCTGGTCATTGCGACTATTGATCATGCTAGTTGTTTAGCCTATCTGCAGCGCTGTTTAGCGCATTGAGTGTCTCCGTTCAGATATCTTTCCCTCAACCCCAGGGGACTTCGAGTGCTTGCTCGGGTGAGGTAGTCCCGTCAGCATTTGTGTAGGAAGAACGACCCGTTGTATTTGTAAACGAGCAGCGAGTTTATTAATTGCGCAGCACCTGTGGAGGATTCGTGCGTTTATTGGCTGCATAGAAGGATGCATTCTGTATTCAGGAAGCTCCAGGTGCATTCTTGGTAGATCGTGGATAGGAAATCAAGCGTAGGAATAGCAGTGCGACTATTGGGGGAGTTCTGGATCAGTGGGTGATGATAATATTGCAGATCCCAACCAGTGGAGGCGTGATTAATTGGAGGACGCACAGATCCGTGAGGAGGCACGTCTGGGCAGTGACACAGTTGTTTGGCATCAACTGGAAAGCAGATCTGAGTCACAACCATCCCATGCAACACAGATCTGAAATACAGCAGCATTCTGAGAATAGATCTTAACTTGCCTTTGCAAGTATAGGAGCTATCGCTTTGATCATTATTTTATTCCTCTATAATTGGAAAATTAATAAAATGGCTCAGCATTCCCATGGTATTTCTTGAGTATCTGTTCATACTTGGAATACATATAATTGTCTCTCTACATGTCTGTTATTTCTTCCCCTTTACATTGAGATTTTTGTACCACTTGTTGTGTTTCCCCCACACTCTTAGATAGAGTCTGGAAAGGGCCAGATAGCATCCAGATCTCATCCTATTTTTAGAGGTGAAATATCTGGTAAATTCCCTCCCTTTCCATCTCTAGTTAGAGCTTGCTGTGTTTTAGAAATATTCCCGAAAAGGAATATTACAGAAGATATGAAAACTTCAGAAATTGACTAAGTGTGGGATCAATGAAGAAGAAAGATAAGACCAAAACATGACTTGAACATCATCACACACTCATAAATTATCAACCATGTGACAATGAAACACTTAACACCCATAATTAACATGCATCCATTGAAACGGTAGCAAAACGACACTTATCTCCAAGTGCGACACTTTAGATACACTTTGCGACATTAGTGTCAACTGCAACAAGAAAATGTGGAATACTTTGGGAATAAGTCTAATGCATATCTATATGATGGATATAACCTATAAGTACAAGATAAAACACCAAATATGCCTCTTAAATATGTGTGTTATATGTTGAGATTTTCTGCTTTGAATAAAATAGTCATAAATCTTAGTAGGTGACAAAATTAGGAATTTGTTGCTAGATTAGTCTACTTTGTTGGGAGGGAGTTAATGCATCCTAAATTTGATGTGAGAGGATTTATGAGGCTGTTAGATTCTCCTTGCTATAAAACAGGTATTCATACGGATGGTGTGAGAGTGTGTGAGAGTTTGTAATCTCCTGTTTGATTAATAAGATTGCCTATGCCTATGTTGTGTGGACGTAGCCCAGAATGGTTGGGTGAACCACGTAAAATCTCTGTGTCTTCTGTGTATGGTTTATTTGCTGTTGTTGTCTTTTGAATGTTGCGCACTAATTGCTCTAACAATTGGTATCAGAGCTTTGTTGGAGGAGCGCGCAGTGGAGGAGGTGCACATTGCTGCGTGGAGGTCGACTGTTCTGTGCGTGGAGTGTATCTGTGTAAGGAGGATTGCTGCGTGGTATTAAAAATCGTTGCTGCTACATTGCTGGTGCACTGCTGCGTGGAGAAGCCGTGGGATGTCGTTTCTCTCCGCGGGTTGTGCCAAGGGTACTCAGAAGCCGGAAGTGAAAAATATCGAACAGTGGTACAGTTAGAAGCCGCTGCCTGTTCATAAAATGCCGTTTGTTATCGCTGCTCCGTGAACTAGACATGAATAAAATCGATTGTTTGGAAGTGGTGGTGCGCATAATCACTGCTGTCGATTATTGGTGGAGGACCTGCGCATGCCGAGACTGTTGAACAGTGGCAGCGCCGTGGGTTGAACTTCCTCAGAGATCATACTCAGAAGCCGTGGGTTGAACCGCTCCAAAAACGTTGTATGCCATTTTTTGAACCATGTGCGTTGATTTTTTAAATCGATATAAATGTTTTATTGCAATATTTTAAAACCAAAACATAAATCGATTATATCGATATACATATTTTAAATGTTTTTTAAATCGATTTAATACTATTGTGATATATCGATATTGTATATCGATTTAATAGCATTGTGATATGTCGAGATTGTATTTGAATACCATTTGCATATGGTATTGAAGGAAAGACCTTTGTTAAGGTTAAAGGCATTTAGAAATAGTTTTTTGAATATTTTTATTTCCATTTGCATATGGTATGAAAGGAAAGGCCTTTTTTATAAGGTGAAGGGTAGCGTTTGTTTTTTTTTTTAAAGGCAAAGGCATTTTTTTTTTAAAAACAAAAACTTCATTGATTTAAAGTTGGTTTTTTTGGAGATTATTGTGTTTTTTGCTGATACAAGATGGCGAAAACTCAAAATGCCCGGTTTGAAATTGAGAAGTTCAATGGCAAAAACAACTTCGAGATCTGGAAGGTAAAGATGCATGATCTCCTGGTACAACAAGGCGTGGCGAAAGCGCTGTTAGGGAAAAGCAAAAAGCCTTCTTCCTTGACGGAGGATGAATGGGATGAGTTGGATGACAGAGCTCTGAGCGCAATTCGGTTATGTCTGGCGGATGACGTTCTGTTCAACATTGTGTCAGAGAAGACCGCCGCAGGCTTGTGGTCGAAGCTTGAGAAGCTCTACATGACGAAATCCTTGACAAATCGGATTCTCCTGAAGCGACGGCTTTATGGTTTGCGAATGAAGGAAGGTACATCGATTACTGATCATTTGAATGTCTTTAATACTCTCCTGGTACAATTACAAAGTCTAGATGTAAAATTTGATTCAGAGGATAAGGCAATAACTCTATTGTGTTCATTGCCCGAATCGTGGGATCACTTTGTTACTTCCATAAGCTTTAGTACTGCAGACATCCTTGAATTTGATGATGTCGTCGGAGCTTTGTTGTCCGAGGAGACCAGGAAGAGGTCGAATGCTGACACCTCTACATCAGAGGCAATGATGGCTAGAGGTCGTTCTAGAGAAAGACGCTCTGGTAAGCGCAGCGATTCGCGTTCAAAGTCGAAAGGGAAGAAGAGCAAAGTAAAGTGTTGGTTTTGTGGCAAATCGGGGCATTTGAAGAAGGACTGCTGGAAGCGACAACAACAAACTTCAAAAGCAGATTCTTCGACAGAGAAGAAGGAGGCAAATGCGACAGATACAGGTTCGGCATCTGGTTCAGGTATGAGCGATGAAGTATTATCAGTTAATGTGTCAAATCATGATCAACATTGGTTGTTAGATTCTGGTGCATCTAACCACATGTGTATCCATAAAGACTGGTTTAAGACGTATAGATCTGTTGATGATGGCGTCGTGTACATGGGTAATGATGTTACTTGCAATATTGTTGGGATAGGAAGTATACAACTGCAAATGTTTGATGGCACAACTAAATTGTTAACAGATGTGAGACATGTTCTAGACTTAAGAAAAAATCTAATTTCTTTAGGAGCATTGGATACGAATGGATATAAAACTGTAATTCAAGGTGGAGTTATGAAAATCTATAAAGGTATCTTACTAGTAATGAAGGCTAAGAAAGTAGGAAATCTGTTTCAATTAGAAGGAAGAACAGGGTCAGATCATGTGTCTACGGTGTCTGAACATGATAGTAGTTCCATTCGCCTATGGCATCAAAGGTTGGGCCATATGAGCGAAAGAGGGTTAAAGATTTTGGCTGATCGCAAATTACTTCCTAATCTAAAGTCTGAAAAGTTAGATTTCTGTAAACATTGTCTGTTTGGCAAACAAAGTAAGCAAAAATTTAAAACAGGCAAACATACTAGTAAAGGGATACTTGATTATATTCATTCAGATGTTTGGGGACCAGCCCCTACAACCTCATATGGTGGTTCGTCTTATTTTGTATCATTTATTGATGACTTTTCTAGGAAAGTGTGGGTCTACATGATGAAAAAGAAGTCTGATGTTTTTACAATTTTCAAACAGTTTAGAGCATTGGTAGAAAACATCACTGGTAGAACAATAAAGTGTTTAAGAACTGACAATGGTGGTGAGTTTACTTCCAAGGAGTTTGACAGCTATTGCAAGGATGCAGGGATCGAGAGACATAAGACCACGGCTTATACTCCTCAGCAAAATGGAGTTGTTGAACGCATGAACAGGACTCTTCTAGAGAGAGCAAGGAGTATGCTGAGTAACGCCGGGTTGCAAAAGGAGTTGTGGACGGAAGCGGTGGCTACAGCTTGTTATGTGATAAATCGATCTCCATCGACAGCCATAGACTGCAAAATTCCGCAAGAGGTATGGAAAGGACACCCTTGTGACTATTCTAAACTCAGAGTGTTTGGTTGTGATGCATATGCTCTAGTGCCTAAACATCAGCGAACTAAATTAGATCCAAAGTCTAAAAGGTATATCTTTGTTGGGTATGGTGATGGAACAAAGGGATTTAGATTGTGGGATCCTACTACCCGCAAAATCATCATCAACAGAGATGTAAGGTTTAATGAATCCTCTCTTGTACAGTTAGATGTAGATAGTAGATTGAAACAGGATGATGTATCTGACTTTCAGCACATTCAGTTTGATAGCACTTCTAATGATAGTCATGATGACCATAGTTCATATACTAGTCATGAACAGGTTTCAGAATCAGAACATGAACAGGGTTCAGGTTTAGATCATGAACAGGTCTCAGATACTGATCGGCAAGAAGTTCCTACAGATGGTAGTCAGCCAATTGCGGAAGCACCAGAAACATCCTTAAGGAGGTCTACAAGAATCAAACGCCCTCCGAGAAGGTATGATGATTATTTTACTTCAGTTGCTTTGACAGCTAACGATGATGAACCTCTGTGCTATCAGGAAGCTATAGAAGGTTCGAAAAGTGACAAATGGAAAGCAGCCATGAAGGAAGAAATGATGGCCTTAAGAAAGAACGGCACATGGGATCTGGTTGAACTTCCGAAAGACAGGAAAACTGTGGGGTGTAAATGGGTTTTCAAGCTGAAACGGGGTGTGAATGATACGGAGGACAGGTACAAAGCGCGACTGGTTGCAAAAGGGTTTTCTCAGAAAGCCGGCATTGACTTTCATGAGATTTTTTCACCAGTGGTTAAAATTGTTTCAATTAGAATTGTGTTAGCATTAGTGGCTTTGCTTGATTTAGAGTTGCAGCAATTAGATGTTAAGACTGCGTTTCTACATGGAGACTTAGATGAGGAAATTTATATGGAACAACCGGAAGGGTTTGTTCAGCATCGCAATAAGAAATTTGTCTGCAGGCTCAAGAAGTCATTGTATGGTCTGAAGCAGTCGCCTCGACAGTGGTACAATAAATTTGATTCTTTCATGTTGAGTCAAAAATATATAAGAAGTGAATATGATCATTGTGTTTACTTTAAGCAGTTAAGTAATGGCATGTTCATTATCTTAGTGTTATATGTTGACGATATGCTTTTAGCAAGCAAAAGCATTGAAGAAATCAACAGGTTGAAGACTCAGATGGCAAGGACATTTGATATGAAAGATCTAGGAGCAGCAAGACAGATTTTGGGCATGGAGATTTTCAGAGACAGGAGCAATGGTAAGCTGTGGCTATCACAACAGAAGTATGTTGAGAAGATACTTTTGAGGTTTGGTATGAACAATGTGAAGCCTGTTTCAGTCCCTTTCGCTTCCCATTTTAAGCTTTCTTCGAGTTTATGTCCTAATACAGATGAAGAAAAGAATTATATGTCTCGAATTCCATATGCCAATGTAGTAGGATGTTTGATGTATGCGATGGTTTGTACTCGACCAGATATTTCACATGCAGTTGGGGTTGTCAGCAGGTACATGGCAAATCCGGGTAAAGAACACTGGTCAACAGTGAAATGGGTGCTTCGGTACTTGAGAGGCACAAGTAGTTATTGTATCACTTACAATAAGAGTAGTGAATTTGTTTGCGGGTATGTTGATTCTGATTTTGCAGGTGATTTGGATAAGAGAAGGTCAACTTCGGGGTACGTCTTTACTCTTGCAGGTGGAGCTATTAGCTGGATGTCAAAGCTACAAAACATTGTTGCTTTATCCACTACTGAAGCAGAATACATTGCTGCTTCGCATGCTTGCAAAGAGGCGGTTTGGCTGAAAGGTTTGCTTGGTGAGTTTGGTAGGTTACAGGACAACATCAAGTTACTTTGTGATAGTCAAAGTGCAATACATTTGGCTAAGAATCCGGCCTATCATAGTAAATCAAAGCATATTCCAATTAAGTACCATTTTGTAAGACAAGTTATTACTGAAAGGGGAGTCTCTCTTGAAAAGGTGCATACAAAGGAAAATTGTGCAGACATGTTCACGAAACCAGTTTTGTTGGAGAAGCTGCGTTGGTGTTTGGCTTCTCTTGGCTTGCAGAAAAGATAAAATAATAAAGAACATGGCATCAGGCTAATTGTTGTCAAGGTGGAGATTGTTGAGATTTTCTGTTTTGAATAAATAGTCAAAAATCTCAGTAGGTGACAAAAATTAGGAATTTGTTGCTAGATTAGCTCCAGGTTGTTGGGAGGGAGTTAATGCATCCTAAATTTGAGTTGAGAGGATTTATGAGGCAGTTAGATTCTCCTTGCTATATAACAGGTACTCATACGGATGGTTTGAGAGTGTGTGAGAGTTTGTAATCTCCTGTTTGATTAATAAGATTGCCTATGCCTATGTTGTGTGGACGTAGCCCAGAATGGTTGGGTGAACCACGTAAAATCTCTGTGTCTTCTGTGTATGGTTTATTTGCTGTTGTTGTCTTTTGAATGCCGCGCACTAATTGCTCTTAACATTATAACTCCCTTTCACGAAGAGTGACACTTGAAACAATAAGAAAAAGTGAAAATGACACTTGCCAAAGCTAAAGGAAGTGAAAGTGACACATGTGAAAGCTAAAGAAAGAAAAAGAGACACCTACAAAAGTGAAAGCAAGCAAAAACAAGAGACGAAAGTGAAATAGACATTTATGAAAGCAAAAGAGTGCGAAAGTGACAGTTGAGAAAACTCACTGGGATGATGCTTACTAAGAGTGAGAGAGATTGTCAACTGGAATTGCACACTAATTGTCCGCATAGATTGCAAATTCACTATCCTTGTCAATTGCGCAAGCACTGTCATTAGGGACTGCACAATGTCTGAGAGCTACGAAGGATTGTGCAAGAATTTTCTTTTAAGACTGCATAATGCATGTCTTCAAAGGATAGACATGTACTTCTAAGATTTCTAGGAAAGGGTGTGCTTATGGATGCATCAAAATCTAAGCATGTGTACACACTTTGATATTTAGAATCTTAGAAGAAAACTTAAGGACTTAGAAAGTATCAACCAATCACGAAGTGACCATGAACAACTTGAGATGATTGATCATAATATCACAAGGAGGTTCCAAAATTCATGATGTAGGCAAACTTTGGGAGGGTGTTTGTCGCAACAAAAACACAATCTTAGTGTTGTAGCTTCCATTCACCAACCAATTAAATTGAAATTTTCTATCCACAATCGACATAATGATCTCCTAGAATCCCAAATGGTAAAATTTAGCATTTGATGGATTTTATCATGCTCATAAATTGTTACAATTGAGAGTTATACACACTCAACCAAATATTTCATGTATTCTAATTTCTTACTCCTTAGTGGTATCTTGGGGATTATTTGGCTTAGATACTATATTTTCACATTATAGAAAATCTTAATACTCTACGTTGTTCGATATTTGACAATTTTTTGTCATTCAAGCCCTTAATTATTTATGCTACTAATTATTCTTCTACCCAAGCTTCAATTTGTTTCCATCTCTTGAGTTATTGTGTCATCCTTCAAGGAATCCTCTATTATATTGCTACCTTGGAATGTCAACCATCAAATTACTTATTTCATCTTCATTTGGACAAGATGAGATCTTTGGCCTTTGGTCTTCAAGTTGATTTCCAATGGACCATTGACATAAAATTTCTAAAATTGAGTGGATAGTCAACTTTGGTTGTATTCATCACATGGCTAAGGTTGCTTCTCTTTTCTTCATTAAGTAAGGCTATAGAAGAATGAATTTGTTGTGGGTGATTGTGGTCTTATTATTGCTAGTTGCATAACTAAAACAATGTTTGATCACTAATGTGTATCATGTACTACCAAGTTTGACTGCTAATTTGTTGTTTATGCCCCAACTAAACCAAATTGACAAGAAGGTTGAGTTTTCCCTAGACCAATTTTTTGTGTAAGATATGAATAATAAATTTGTCATTAATTTAAATATTCTTAACCATGAGGATAGATGTATCTACAAATTTCCCAAGAAGGATCTAACATCGATTATAATTGACGACTGGAGTAGAATTTTGCATGAAATACTTAGCCATTTGAAATTTTAAAGCATGAAATTAATGGTCAAGTATAACATAGTTACTATACTTATACTTAGGGTTATCCCCTCTAATGTTGCATGCAAATGGTGTGTGTTTGGAAAGCATCAGTAGGTTCCTTTTGAGACAAGGAAGGCATGGAGAGAAAAGAATCAGTTTTATCTTGCCCATCAAACCATCACTGGTATGTGCAAGATATGTTTTGAATTTCATTGATGAATTTTCTAGCTATGCTTAGACGTATTTTTTGAAGAATAAGGATCGTGCCTTTGAAAAGTTCAAAAAATTTAGGGTGTTAGCTAAAAATAAATATGGTCGTCAACCTATAAAATGTTTAATATTGGATAATGGAGGATAATATGTGGGAAATTCCTTTGAAATTGTCGACAATGGTGTTATTGGAAGGAAGAATCTAACCTTGGTTGAAATGGTATGGTGTTTTTTTAGGCAAAAAGGAATGTTGACTAAATTTAGCCAAATATTATCCACTATACAAATTATCTTCTAAGGTTGATTCCAACCAAAGATATATGGGATATTCTAGATTATAAGAGAATGAAGTTGGATACAAAGAGTCATGCTCATACTATTATGGGATACTATAAAGAGTAAAAAAATATAGGTTATTTGATCCAACGAAATAGGAGATTATTTGTAGGAAAGGTGGTGTCTTTAATGAGTAGCTTTAGTTCATACTTTTGGTTGTTAAGCTATGATTCATTACAAATTTTGAAAAATTATGGATTGATTTACTATTTTATGGTTCCATCCACTGGATAATAGACTCATTTAGTATAACTAAATTATATTCAACCTTCATCAACCATAAGTTTTGAGACACTTGATTAGTCAAATAATGATAAATTTGAAGTAAGGATTCCCACTACTAGGAACATTTTCCTTCCCAAATGGGTGACTAAGATAATTGTTGTTAATGTTGATATAAGAGATATAAATGACTAATGGAGAACTAAATGTCACAAACAACATGGTAAAATTTCTCTAATGGCACATGTGATAGAGGCATGTGATCCCAATACATATGTAGATGCTCAAGGTCAACATGAATGGGAGAATGTTTTGGTTGATTGATATCACACCTTGATGAAAAATAAAACATGAGACTTAGTTCCTCCCTTAGGAAAGAACATGGTAACATATCAATGGATATACAAGTTCGAATTCACATTTGAAGGTGATCTTGAAAGACATAAGTTTTAGTCCATAACAACAGGATTTTCTCAGCAAGAAGGATCAACTATGCTAAAACCTTTGCCTTTGTTGCAAAAAATAATTTCGTTCAATTGATTATTTCACTTGTTGTTGGTTTTGAATGGGAGGTACATCAAATGGATATTAAAAGTAATTTCTTTCACGATGATCTCACTAAGGATATTTATATCAAGCAACCCCTTAGATTTTAGATAGATTGTGATCTTGTATGTTGACTAAATAAATCCTTGTATGGGTTGAAACAAGCCCCTAGGGCATGGTATGAAAAGTTTGACCATTTTTTCCTCAACCTTGGTTTCAAATGCCATGAATTATATTACAATGTCGACGTCTTACAAGAAGTAATGTTGCTTTAATTTTACGTTTGAATAAACAATTAGTAGATATATTTGAAAACCCTAACATTGGTCTATTATATTTCTTTATGGGCATCCAAGTCTTTCAGATGGATGATAGTACTTCCTTTCTCAGCCTATATATGTACTAAAACTATTACATAGGTTCAAATTGTTTAAACAATGTGACACACTTTACTAGTCCAAAGAGAAGATGACAAAGGAGTGTAACTCTTTGAAATTTGAAGCTACTCTTTATTACCAACTTGTTGGTAGCCCTATTTTTTAACATACACTTGACTTGATATTTCCCTTTGTCATTAGTGTGGTAAATTATCAATTCATGTAGGATTTGTGGGAGAGCTAATTGAAGTTTGTAGAGAGAAATGTTCATTGTATAAATATTTTCTATTGCCTTGGTATAATATATTGTAGTAATTACACTGAGAGAAATTTTACAACTAATATGGGGGGGATTTTGTTACATTAGATGATTTAACATAATATAATATTACATTAAAAAAATAAAAAATATTACGAGTTGGCTCCATGTGCATGCGTGCACACACACTTTGGATGTTTATATCATGCTCAATATTTCCAATATATGTTTACATCATGCTCAATATTGACCAACAAAATTTTTCACATTGGATTATTTAATTTTATCCTAATTTTTTGCTCAACCTTTTGCACCTTAGTGGCAAGAATTATATGGATGTGTAAAACAAAAACTAGGTATACCTATCTTATGATATCTTACAATTACTTAGATGACTATAATATCTCCTCACACTTCATAGGATTTCTGAATGGTGTAGTCTAATTGTTCTACATTTTGGCTTTTTTTTTGTTGCAACCTGGTGATACAATTCTTCGCTAGATTGTAGTTTTTCATTATTTAAGTTTCATTTTTTAATGCATAAATGGATTCATCTCCATGAAAACCCCAGGGGAACTCAAATTGTGTAAGTTACATAGTTCAAATTCACAATTTAAACAAATTCAAGTTACTATATTTTAGGCAAAATTAACCAAACAAAAAAAATAAATAAATAAGACTATAACTTCTTACTTTTTTATAATAATTTGAAATTTAAATGCACAAGATTTTGAATCCAAAATTTTAAGTAAACTTTTCGTTCATTATCAAAAGAGTAAAAATGTAGAAGCAATATTGCAAATGAAGTAGCATGCTATTAGACACCTAATCTGCTAATGGTTATGGTGTGGAAGGTAAACCATCAAGGGTAGTCCAAGAGACCTTGGAAGATGAATCCAATAGCCACACAATGTGTTAATATGTAACATATTTGTAAATACTTATCTTTCGTATATGGTTGTACATTCCAACAGTTGTATCACAGGTCTCTAAAAAAAACGTTTTTGTCAGTGTAAACCATTGAAATCCATATTCCTTATGCAATTTCTTGTCAAAAATAAGAATTTATTCTAACCCCACCTAGTCTGCCCAGACCTGTCTCCTATTCTAGCGTGTGTTATTTACGCCTAGACCTGTACAATGTAATTTTTTCATTGCATACCTAATGCTCACCTCCCTGGCATCTTTGCGCCATTCAAACCTGTCTCAACTAATGCAGAAATGATGCATGTATAATTATAAATTTGTATGTTACTCTGTGTTGCTACTGCATCTCCATGAAATTTGGCACTACCACTTACAATTGAGAGCTCTTGCTATCAATATTTCTCACGTTGTTTGATATAGCCACTGGTCCTCAAATTTTTGAATAAAATTTGGCCATTTTTGGCATTTACTTCACATTGCCTCTCCATATTAACTGTCACTCTTCCCTCCTTTCTTACAATTACCATTTACAACTGGTGAATTTATAGTCTAGGTCAAAGGGTTGAGTCATCCACTTGAAAAATCCTTGCTTGAGCGTTTCATCATGAAGGAAAATTCCAAATCATATTCCATACACAATATAGTTGTGGGAGAAGTTTAAGGTCTGCCTCGATCTAATTCACACCGAGTTCCGTATAAAAGTCCGCAGATGGTCGTCTCTGAAGAAAGGATAAAGTACATAGTGTGACTGTCCATGTAAATGTTAGACAAGTAATCCTAGGGATTAAGTTTGGGTTAGTTTTTTTGGTTATTAGAGTCCAAGAAAACCCGAGAACTTATTCAATGGTTTGTTGTCGTATTTATATGTACATCATGTACATCATTATTTGATATCAGTCATTAATATAGTTGATTTTGGTTTCTAGTTTGTGTGTTTTACAATGGTATCATAGGGGGTTGTTCATTCCCTCTGTTGAGTGAATTGAGCCACTGGTTTTGTGGTCATCTAAGACATTGTGCGCTCCTTTATGTGTTTTTCACTCATTTCTTTAGCATGTCGTGGACCGTCTAAGGGGATTTTGTTGTCACAGCTTGTGTTCTTGTCTATGTACACCCATCAACATTGGGAAGGAGAAGGAATTTGGCAACGAAACCACCAGAGCTCAAAGGACTCAGCAAATTTAAACTCGCAATAATTTTGGTATTGAAGGTTGCCCAAGTTTGCTCATTTATATATTCTGGATCATCCCTTGACGTGGTAATTTAGTTTCTATATTTCGTTGAGGATATGAATTTTGGTTCCTACATGTAGTAAGTGATTCATTAGATTCCATGCCATCCATTTGTTATGATTATGTTTTTCTAAGTGCCTCATTCAGATCTAGAAGATTTTTTAAGTTTATATATGTAAAGGGAGATATGAGGAACAATATTATAGGTGAGTTTCTTTTTATTGTGTATGATTATCATCCGCTCAATTTGGATTCTTGTTTGGAGAATATAGAATTTATTCCAGCCGATAGATGTTGCAACAAAAATATGTTGTGTCTTTGAAAATGACGATGATTGTTGTTGTTGTTCTTAATGAATAATTTCTACTACATTGTTGTTGCTACCAGGAAATATCCATAGCCATTAATTTTAAATAATTGGTATTGAAAAGTGAGATAAAAGGTATTCTCTTAATGTTGTTCTGTATTATTGTGACTTGCATGTCCCCGCTATAGGTGTGATTTTTTGGAGAAATTAAGCATTGTTGAAACTAAGTGAACGATTGTTGAAAAAATATTTTAGAGGAGCTGTAAGAGATGTACATTGTTCGAGTTACAAGATTTAAACTACAGTGTGGAAGACCGAGAGAGAGAGAGGCTTCCAGGCTAGATTAGATCAAAGAAATAATCTTCAGACTACACTTTTTTTAAACCAAACGCCAACGTTTATGATTTATTTATAGGTAGCAGGTTTTTGTAAGAGCGTGGTAGATATGGCGTTCATTGAATTTAATTAAAATATTGTGTGGTTTCAATATGGGCATTTGGACTTTATATAAGGGCCCAAAGTTCTATTTTTCCATCAATGAAAAAAATCATATTATATGGGAGCCTGTAGGGTGAGATTTGTATCTTGAGGATTCAATCTATAGCAAGGTGCATTACCCCATGGAAACACTGCATATCGGTGACTATAGAATTTTAAAAAAACGTTGTTGATGCGAAGTACATGCATGCCTCCTGGAGTTTCAATTCTTTTGTGTAACTATAAATATTGAAGTCTAGAAAGATTAAAACCTACAGATAAGTTTCTGACATTCTTTCCTAGACATTCGAGCCTACCTCTACATTTTCCTGTTGAGGTTGCTTGTTGAAGGGCTCGACGCGAGTCAGTGTGAGGAGCTAGTTTCTTTTTTTAAGAATTCAGAAGACTATGTAAGGTAGAGGATTATCTTATGTGTAAAATCTGCATGACATGGTGGTTGGGCGCAAAAATTATCATGGCAGTGTGTATCAAGAACAACTAAGGACATTATGGGCAAATATTTACGCTCTAATACCACGCTTTCACCCTGATATCTTCTATAAGTTCAATAGTCAAGGATTGAAAACTAATCAACCTGAAGTTGAAACATGGTTTATGTTTATAAGGTGGTTTATTATTATTTTAAGATGTTGGTCTTTCTTAGTATTCTTGCAATTAAGCATATAGAATACTTTCTATTATAGAACATAAGATGCATTTTGAAGTAAAAAAAGTTGATATTGAATACAAAAGAACAAAACCTCTAGACAGTTGTAATAGATTGACAATACAGATTTGATCATTGAGATTACTGATATTTATCATCGTGGTCTGCTAGCCTGAAGAAGTTGCTAGATTTAAAAGTAGTTGCAAATTTTTAGATTTTCAAGATTAACCTTCGTTGCCAGATTGAAGTTGTGTTGCATGCCACCTTGAGAATGGGAATTGATGCACGAGTTGCCATCGATTGTTATTTCCATGGTAAAGGATGAAACTGTTATCACTCCAATAATTTCCTAGGGTTGTTATGCTTTTAGTAAAATAAATATTAGAGGTAACCACAAACCTACTTTAAGATTTAGGATCTAGCATTCCTAATGCTCAGAGAGGGCTCTCTCTTTATGATTTAACTTTGTTGTTTTTAGTTGATTTTAGTCTTAGAGTTATGTGAGATTGATTTGTTTTGGATTTGATTTGGTTTGGTGGAGGAATCACTAATTCAGATAGATAGATGCAGGTATGTTTACCATTGGGCTAATGGAGTCAATGTATCAAGCAACAGAAGCAGGATCAAGGTCTAAAAGAAGTTTTCACAAGGCAACGTAGCTGAGTTGATTCAGATCTTTAGGTTGGATGATGAAATGGTTTCAATCGGGATGAGAGAGAAATTAAGGATTCTCATATCCGGATAATGAGGAAAATGACAGAGGTCAATCAAAACTAGGGAACAATTAAGAATTCCCTAATCTGGATATCAGTAGAAAACATGAAAATGAAATAACAGTTCAAGACAGAGTGTTTTTTAACAAGTTCTGAAATAATATTCCTGTTATACATTTAGATTTAGAAAACATGCAAGTATGTGAAAAAAATTAAGAGAATAACAAAGAAAATTTTGAAAGTACTTCACTGAAGTTGGCCCAACACATGAATCCTGTAATATAATGCCTTTATTGCTCAATCCAGTCTGCTGACTTGAAAATGGTACAAAGAACCCTCTCGTTCAGATCAATGTAACTATAGAAATGTTTATCAATCCACAATCCACACACAATACTTCAAATTGTGAAGTATTTATACAAAAAACTATTACAAAATATCCTACACTGACTTAGGAATTATTCAGAAAAATAAATATCTTCATGCAAGGAGATATAGATAGCTATCTAACTAATGATAGATGTCCCTCTTTTATTTGGCTTTATTGTTTGCAGGTTGATATTTTTCTTGTTTCTCTCTTTTGTTGTTGCTCAATGCTCGTTGTCTTTTAGGTTGTTGAGTGTCCTTTAAGCTGGTTGTATTTCACTGTGATTTATCTCTATTTTGACTTTAAATCTTATCTTTCATCTGATACTCTTTTAACTTTAACTGGTACTCTCTAAACTATCTCTTTTTTCACTTTGATATTTGACTATTGTTTTTAACTTTAAATTGTCTGCTATACCTTTCTCCTTCAAAGTAAATCAGTCAACTCCCAATCCTATGCATTTGGAAATTGAATCTTTACCATTCTTCTGAATATCTCATCAACCTCTGTATACTTTGCAAACGTGGGTTTGTTAATGAATAGATGTTTTACCTCATGCTGGAGGTAAAAGAGGCTATCAAAACTCTGATAAAGCACCTTTCCTGTTGGAATTCCCTTCATGGCTGAATTGTTGATTTGTTCCTTTTCCACTTCTCTGATTTTCTTATCATAATCCTCATGTTTCATCAACCTGTCATTGATAACCAAAGGATTGGGCAAACCTTTCTGCCTCAAAACATCGAATTTCACCATGAATCTGGTTATGGAAAGCTCCATGTTCTGACACTTTTCTTCGAGTTGTACCATTAAGTTCCTTTTAGAAATCACCTTTCTAACTTCAAGAATTGTTTTTTTCCTGTCACTAATTCCAATTTCCTCTAATTCTTGTTCTTGGAATTAAGAAACTTAATGATTTCATTGGCCTCCTCTAGCTTTTTACCAAGTTCTTCATTGATTTTCTAGATGAATTCACTTGTTGCTTTGATTAGATCCTTTTGCTCAAAAATAACTTGAATTGATAGCCAAATATCATTGACAAAGTCAATGATATTGGCCCACAATTGCTGCTTTGCTTGGGCAAGTGGTTCTTTCAATGTGAGTTCTTTCTCTAACTTCTGCACTTTCTCTGTCAATTTGTTTGTCTTCTGCACTTCATTCTTATGCATGATTTGAACTAGTTTCTTCTCATCCTCCAGAATTTTTAACTCTTCTTTAAGTATATTTATTTCATTAGTCTGTATGGACATTTCTTTCATTTCTTTATCTAGTTTACCTGCTTCATCACTAGGGTGTGTTGCTACTGTAGATGACTCTGTTGCTGAAGTAGTTGCTGATGAAATGGGAATTGTTGTAGCTACTGGAACTGATGGGCCTAATGAATTTGCTAAAGTAGAAGGAACTACTGTAGTGACTGTAGGAATGGCAGTGACAGGGATTTCTTCCAAGCTAACCTTTTTCTCCTGCACTAACTTATCCATCTCATTTTCCATTTCTTTCAAATGGGAAATTAACTGAAGAATGAGTTTCATCATCTCATATTTTTGGCTTTCATCCTATAATACTTCTTTGACCTGTGGTTGTTCAGTAGGATGCAATTTTAGTTGTTTCTTTAATGCAGCAATGTCTACATTCTTTTTCTTAATGAGTTCTTCTGCAACTTTTATGTTCTTGGGATCATATCCCACTTCTATGACCAGTTCTTCTAGAGATTTGATCCTGTTGTCTTTGGCTTGTGAGGAAGCCTTTTCTAGCTTTAGCTGACCTCTGATGTTTTCTAGAGTGTTTTGCAGCTTCTGAACACTCATGACTTTATTGTTCATGGTAGAATACAACATTTCACCAGCTTGCTTGTGAAATTCTATCTGGTCTATAAGATGAAGATCCTTGGCTTGAACTTCATATGATGTCTTCTTATAATCTGTTGATGACTTAGGATGCTTTACTGTTGGCTGTATGAAATTCATCTGCATCTTCCTGGTCATATAGTCAAATGCAGAAAGCAACCTGCTTTGGTCACTAGGTGCCTTCTTCCAGTATTGGGCATAAGTATATGCTTTTAATGCTTCATTCCTGATCTTGATTTCCTTGTACTTTCGCATGATATCCTGCTCTTTATATGTTGGTTTACTAGATGAAGACACTTCAACACTATGCTGCTTTTGAATAATTTGAGTGTTAGATGTTGAAGGTTGGTGAGTTTCTTCAGAAACAACAGGTGGTGCATTGTCTTTTATCACTGGGTCTGTATCAAGGATTTCAATTGTCTCAACTTGCTCATTTACAGGATTTGTCTTGGGATTCTTTTTGTACATCAGTTTGAATTTTGTTTCAATGGTGGTTTTATTTGAGTATGATCTTTCTTCTCTGACTCTCTTGGAGTTCCTATCCTGTAGGAATAGAGTTTGCAAAATTGAACTGGTTTCTGTTGGTTTCTCCAGCTCTTTCAAAGTATTCTCCAACCATTCAGACTGATTGGAGTACTTCTCAATGTCTGGCTTGGAATCATGTACAAAAGGAGTTAGTTTAAACTTAATTCTTAACTTGCTTATAACTCCTAAAGGATCATAATTCCATTTGAAGCTTTCACTGAACTTAAATTCCTGAAGATACTTTTTTTCCTATTGACCAACAGTACTATTGTTATAGATGAAGTGACCAATTTGGTTTTTTATCTTAAATTTTGTTTTCTTCTTGGCTGATAGAAAGTTAACTTCATCAGAGTTTAGAATATGCCTGATATACTCAAGTGCGAATAACCTCATTGGGAGGTATTTTGGCATTTTATATAGGGTTAGCTGACAACCATAAACTCTAATCTCAATGTGGTTTAGATAAAGATACCAATCTCCTATCTTACTATGTTCAGATAACTGCAAGACCTTTTTAATCTCATCACTGACTCTTGGTTGAATGTTGGTGTTCATCATAGTACAATTGGATAGATGAATGAGTCAATGAAGTTTTTGTATGCGAAATCGGTTGAATCTTTTCCTGATTAATGAAGTCCAAAAGACTACTGATTGAGGATTACCTTCAGCATCCAGTTTTTGAAGGTTAATTGTAAATATTTATTTCAGATTGAAAGTATAGGAACATGTGAAACAACACTGATGAATATTTGAAGTCACCTTCTTCAAGAAATTTAACAGGTTGTTCATGGATTGTATCAGAGAGGTACTGGGAAAAATTGAATATAGATGCAGGAGGCTGACCAGGGGAGAAAATAGATAGAAAACCTAGGACTGAAGCATCAACATGCTCATCAGTGAAATAACCCAGAATACATGACAGCATTGTGATGATATGCCTAGTTCTCTCAGAGAATATAGCAGCTGGATAAGTAGGATTAGTCTTGGGAGTTTCTACTGATGAGGGAATGAATGTTTGGAATATCTAGAACCTCTTGGGGAAGTCCAGATTGAGATACAATTGTGTGAGGGTATCCATAGTCAGTGGGGTTTCATCAAGCCTAGGTTGAATCTACATCATTTTTTTTATTGATTCAGCTGTGATACTGAACATAATATCTTTACCAGGGTTCACTAACACTCTTTGATCAGGGAAATAGTTGGTTTGACAGAGTTTGATAACCTATGGACACTGGAAGGCCTGAGGGACAATATACTTGGGAAAATTAATCTCCCAAGGGAAAACATCATCTGCTTGGTCAATTGACTTATCATGGCTTCAGCAGTGGAGCTCAAGGAGGTTAAAATCAGTGATAGGGTCACTAATTTTAAACTCTCTGTCTGCAAGGGGATATGTTCCACATCAAAAAATGGAGGTTGGAGGGGATTGACTGTTACAATACCTTGGGAAGCCATTATTTGTTTGATTTTATTCAATTAATCATTCTTTGTGATCAAGAAATAAGCTCAAGCCCTTAGAACTACTGTGAAAGGATGAAATCAGTCTGCAGAAAGGGTTTAAGATGCAACATTGGATTTTTTATCGTCTGTTAAGCTCCT
Organism: Pinus albicaulis; assembly: GCA_034641835.2. NCBI lineage: Eukaryota > Viridiplantae > Streptophyta > Pinopsida > Pinales > Pinaceae > Pinus > Pinus albicaulis. The sequence continues at coordinate 1,647,740,844 of CM076579.1, read as the reverse complement.
AAATTGGTTCAAATGATTGAATTACTTTCTTTAGCTTAAAAAATGGCCTTGGCTCTTTAGGAATACCTGGAGAATGAAGCTCTGGTATGCAGAAGGGTTTTCAGGGGAAGCAAAGCCTTTATGAGGCTTCAAGGGTCTTTATACTGCTTCAGGTTGATTCTGCATTGGCTTCTGGTGTTAAAAGGCCTTGAATTTTGGTTGAAATATCTTTGAAATAGGTCGGTAGAGCTTTTTCGCCTTGAGAATAGGTCGGCAGGGGCTATTATCTGAAAACTGTAACAGTATAATGGTGAAAGGATGGAAAGGGTGGCTTTACTTGTTTTAACCAATAATGGTTAACATATGGGCGTGGGGGTAAACTTTCAAACGAGGGGTGGTATTCATTGCAACGATTGAAAAAACACATGGCATTTTTCGCATGGAGAGCAGACGGTAAATGGTTTTCAACATGAGGATGTGATGGAATGAAAGGTTGCCACCTAGCATGGAGCAGGGCTGCGAAAAAAACTTATTTCGCAAGCCCTCAGTAGTGTTACAGATTTCTTGATCAGGAATGCGATAAGACTTATTGGCCATCGGATCTAATCAATTGTGATCTGACGGTTGGGCGAATAGAAGGAATATGTCAGGGATTTGTTAGGCGTGGGGCCCGGGATGAGTTATGCACTGGGTTATAGGATATATGAAAAGGGTTTAGTAATATACAATGATCAGGATTTATAATAGTCGGGGTTTATATAACATGGTATGTATGTGGGGTCGAGACTAAATATAAAGGGGAATTATTAATAAACTATATGTTATAATAAAATAAGGGGTTGGGGATAATATATATATGCGGGAATTAATTTAATACGGGGTAAATGTGTATATACAGGATCTAATATAATAAAGTTAAAACCCAGGATTAATATAAATGGGGAGATTAAATGAATATGATGCGAGAATATAAAATACACTAAGTTTTAATGTAAAAATTGATATCGGGAAGGATTTTTCAATGTGTATGTCATTTTAAACTTTAGACTTAGGATAAGTGTATTTTAGGGGGTTTTGAATGAAAAGGGAAATTAATAAAGGGATTTTACTTTTCCAAAGGAAAAATGTATTTTTCACTATGGAAAAGGGTTATTTGTAAGAAAAAATGAATGTAGTAAAGGGAAAGGTTAATATGAAGGGGAAAGGGTATTTTTACAAGGGAAAATGCCTTTTTTCAAGTGGCATTAGGGGTTTTTAGCTAAGGGAGGGGATTTTGAGGGACATTAGTGACATGAAATGACAAAATTGCTGCTTTCCATGCCTTGTAACAGTAATTTACCTACCCATCTTTTACCCTAACATTTTTTCTTCATTTCTTTGGGTGCATTTGAGCTTGCTGACCCTTTATATTTTCTTTTCAATAAGAAAACTATATAATTCTAACCTTATTACTTCCAATGGCTCAAATTAAACTGTTGATCTCATTAATTATTCTCTACCTAACTACTGATCTTGTCAAGATTAAATAGTTTGACTAGATTTGTATTCTCTATCTATCAGTGTGAAATTTAAAGCATGAATGATCAAGCTTAAGCTCTTTGACCATCATGGATTGTGGATTTTTTGATAAGTTGCATAAAATATTATTTTGCAAAGTAAAGTAAAAAGTAGTGGCATTTGAAGTTGCAACACTTTCCAAATCTATTTTTATCTCTTTTTGGTGGGGTTCATATCTTATATTCTTTTTTGATCTTTTTCTTTTATTATTCCTTTGATTTTTCTTTTAGGACTTCACCCTCTTTACATTTTTTATTTTTATTATGGGAAAAAAAATTTGCAGAAAGAAAAGTCTGTACAATATTACAAGACTAATCATAGTCAATTCAAAATTATGAATCCTATTATTATAGGACCCTAACAGTGGCTCCACATGGTGATGGCATTTCCTAGTGAAATGTCAAGAACTTTAAGATCAGTAGCCTTTGAAACTTTGACCGTGATGCCTTGAAACTGTTTTCTGAGCTATGCTTTATTCATACTTATGATATTTTGTATTTCAAAGCTTAGGGCCTTCTCTTCGGGCTTCAACTTTGCAAGAAAAACATCCAACCCAATCTAAACTCTACAATATTATGTAGAATGAGCAAAATAAACAAAGTGAACTAATATTAATATGGGGAAAAGTAATGCTTCAGCATCCTTCCATTGAATGTTCCTCCTGGTAGATCTGATCCATCTATTTCCTTCAAAAAGAATGCATTGTTACCTTTGTAACCATAAATGATATAGGAACCTTTCCATAGAAAATCAAATTTACCATGTTTTCCTTTATCTTCTCTTCTAGAATCCCATTTAAGGAATTTATCACCTATGTAAAAATCATCTTCCTTTGTTTTCTTGTCAAATATATTTTTGATCTTATCTTGGATAATATTGTGATTTGACATAGACTTCTTCCCTGGTTTGTTGCAAGTGTATGGTCTGATTATCCTTCTCTAGATATCATTGGATTCTACCTGCAGTTCTTGGATCATCTTCATCACTGGCACTCCTAAAGAGGATATAAAAACAGCGTCCATCCCATATACTAGCTGAGAAGGAGATGTTCCAATGGACTTCTTTGTATTTAATCTGTCTGCCCATAAGGCATTGACCAAATTTTTGTTCCAGGACTTCTTTTTGTCTTCTAAAAATTTCTTGATGATAGTTACTAGGCTTTTGTTTGAGGATACAGCAAGTCCATTGCCTTGAGGGTAATAGCCAATGGAATGGCCAAGTTTAATGTGGTATTTGTTACAGAAGTCAATCATTTTCTTAGACTTGAATCAGTTGTATTATCAGTAATGAGCTTTTGTGGGCATCCAAATCTAGACAGTATATTGTTTTCAAGGAATGAAATGATGAGAGAATCAGTGGTTTATCTAGAAGGAATAACTTCTATCCACTTAGTTAAATAATCAGTGGTTGTCAAAATCCATTTGTGTTGGGCTGAGGAGGGTGGGTGAATTTCAACAATGAAGTTTAAACCCCATTGTTGAAATGGAATTTCTGTGGAGATGGTTTTGAGGGGTAAAGGTAATAGTTTTTTCTTCCCTTCAAATAACTGGCATTTGTGATAGGAGGTCACATACTTTCTAACATTTTCAAAAAAAAAGGGCCAGTAAATACCCGCCCTCAATATTTTATCAATAGTTGATTTCCAGTAAAGGTGTCCTCCACAGTCACCTGCATGAAACCCTTGCATAAATTTATCAGTTTCATATTTCAGTAAACTGTTAAGTAGTATACCACCATAATTCTTCCAAAATAAAGCACTATCTATGATACAATACTTCATTGCTTTCATTTTCAAAAATCTAGCTTTAGTTATAGATAAACCAAGAGGAGCTTGTATATTTAGTAAAACAAATATGATATTTTCATACCAAGGTGAGTTAATGAAAGCTTCATTAATCTGTGGAGTCTCCATCTCTTCCTGATCATCTAATTGAGTAATAAAATTTATATCTAATGCCTGACAGTTCGATTCAGCCATGAGTTTGGCTAAACCTTGGCCTTTAATGAGTTTAGTAGGCTTTATTTCAATATCATATTCCAAAATAGTGGCAATCCATTTGCCTCTCTTTCCATTGGGCCCATTCTGAGTCAAGAATGTCCTTCACTACTGAATTTGGAACATATGCAATAATGTGTGAATACAATATGTATACTTTGAAATATTTAATAGCCTTCACTAAAGGAAGTGTCTGTTTTTCCATTATGTTGTACTTTAGTGTTGCATCCCTTAAGGATTTGCTGAAAAAAGAAATGTGTTGTTCATAACCTCGATCATTCCTTTGCAACAAGACTGCTACAATGGTATGTTTTGAAGCAAAAGAAAAAATGATAAAATCTTTTTGGAAATTAGGACTTATTAGGATTGGTGTTCTTGTAAGAGCTTGTTTGCTTGATTCAAAGGAATTTTTGGCCTCTACTATCCATTTAAGTGTTGAATATATTTTTAACATGTTGTTCAATTCTCTAATTAGTTCTGCTAGATTAGAAATGAATCTCCTGAGAAAGTTAATATTACCTAAAAAATCTTGTAATTCCTTGATATTTCTAGGATGACTTATGTTCAAAATTTCCTATATTCTAGTAGGGTCTATTCTAATTCCCTCTTTTGAAATAATATGTCCTAAAAGTTTCCCTTCTTCAAGTCCAACAAGTGTCTTTTTGGGATTCAAATAAATACCAAATTTTCTGCATTTAATAAACACTTCTCTCAAATGATCTAGATGTTCAATGTCAATTTTTGAGAATATTGTTATCTCATCTAGATAAATGACAAGAAAATCATGAATTTATTTTGCAAAAGCTATGTCCATATCTCTCTGAAATTTAGCTCCTACATTCATCAATCCAAAAGACATTTTCACATACATGAAAGTACCCCAAGTGATCTGAAATGTGTGAGAAAAATATTTCTTATACAGAGATAGACAGTAGGGGCTTTTACTGGTTATTTCACCTTTACTAGAAAGGATGAAACCAGAAGCTTCTAGCCCTCTTACTGGCTCTGCCTAAAGAAATATGAAGTAAACACTAAATCGATCTAGCAATGAAAGTATTTGTTTCTGTTTGCAAAGTATTCATTAACAAATTTTTATGTGTGAATAAGCAAGTTCAGGTATTCTGCAATGGAAGTAATGTGGTTCGAAACGGAAAAAATGAGTTTTGATCACTGTATAAGTCTCACTGTGAAAGGTGGACTTATTAAAAATTACTGTTTAATGTAGTAAACTCTGGAAATAAGTAACAAGAATGCACAGCATAATAGTAAGAATTTGTTTAAGCAGTTCACCCCTCTCTTGGGCTACCTCTGTTGGGTCCAAAAGCCTCCAAATAGGATTTTCCCTCTTTTATTAATGCTCAAAATAAGTATTGCACCATGAATAAAGTGTCAAAAGGCTAAAAAAGCTGCAAATTCAGAATTATAGTGTTGGAAACAGTAAAAATTGACTATTCATTCACCTCAAACAGATGAACATAGCCCAATACAGTTGATCATTCCCTTAGCCCTAGTGGCTCCACAAGCAAATTCGCTGATAAAATCATTGAAAAAGTGCCATGATGGCTCTACAACCTATTCCAGCAGCTTCAGAATGCTTCAATATCCCCAAATCAAAAAAAAAATCGTTCCAAAAGGACTTCCCTAGCCAAAGTTATGACTGAAACAAACTTTGCCTAGTTAGGGCTAGGAAAGCTCCACCAAATGTGGTGGAGCTCCAGATAGCTCCGACAATTTAGGGACTGGCGCCAAAGATGGGCGCTCCGCCGAAACTTCCGCCGAATTTGGGTGCTGACGGATAAGGTCCATAGGACCGCACCGAATGGAGATCATTGAACAAACTTGCGCTATATTTTGTACTGGATAAGGTTTCAACCATATAATATTAATGAATTCCACACCGGACGCGGGTCCACGGGACCATGACCCAACACTGCACGCTGATGAGTTGCCTCCCGGTTCCGAGCGACGGTCACATGATGGAGGGGGCTGGCCCCCTTTCGGGCCCCACCCATACACAATATAAATTTTAAATATAACTTTCAACCCATGTGTTGGAACACCTAATCTTACATGGGTAGGTGTGGAATGCGAAAAGTCAAAATGGAGTCCAAGTGACCTTGGAATGTGAAACCAAGAGTCACACCGTTGTACTATAAATGTACATCTTTGTATAATGGAAAATAAGAAAGCCTCACGCTTATCTTTCATTGTGTGTTGAGTCTCTTGTGTGTGTGTGTTTATTCTTCTCATACACCATGTGTGTGTTTAACATGGTGTTTAACATGGTATCACAGGTGAGAAGTCCATAACCAGCTCAACCTTGAGTGAGCCATTTGTGTTTATGGCCTGTGCATATCTGCAAAAATTCTTGACATTTTTGCAGCATTTAGAGAATTTCTGCAGCTGACATTTTGTTGCATTCATCAAAGCTTTTTGCAGCATTCAGAAATTTCATCTTGGAGCATTCAAAATCTGTGGCAGCATTCAGAAATTGACTTTGATGAAGAGCAGCATTGGTTTTGAAGAAGAGCAGCATTGTGCATTCTGCAGCACTCAGATATTTCTGCAGGTATTCATTCTGAATTTCCATGCAATTTCTGCTGCCCACTTTTAAATTCTGCATTTTTAAGCTGCTGGAAAATAGTTTTTGAAGATATTGCTGAGTTTTCACTGAAAAATTTCTAAGATTTCTGAGTTCTCTAACTCCACAAATTCTCCAATTTTCTGCTGCTATATCGCCCTATGTAATATTCTGAAAAATTCTGGGGTTTTTGGTGAAAATTTCTGAGCTTCTGGACTGCATTTCTCTGCTGCTGTGCTATTGGAAAAATTTCTGGGTTTTACCACTGAAATCTTCTGGAAAATTCTGCATTTTGAAAGACCATTTCTCTGCTACTGGGCTACTGGAAAAATTTCGAAGTTTTATTGGCAATTTCTGCAACTTATTATGTTGTGTATTTAGAAAAAATCTGTTGCTGTGTTAAAGACAATTTCCTGCTCTACTATGCTATTTTGAAAAAAAAAAAAAAAAAAAAATTTATTTCTGGTTTAAGCCTTTCGGCCCCCCTCCCCAACCTGCAATTTTTTACACTCTATGCCCCTCCATACACTATCCTACCCACTACAGCAACCCCGGCCCCCTCACAACACAACTTCTCACGCGCCCCCTCTCCCTTGGCATTCGACCCTTGTCTCAACTCTCAACACCCCGCCCCACTTCAACAGCACTCCACTCGACCCATTCCTCATACTCCTACCCCTCTACGAGCTCTCACCCCCTATTGTTCACAGCTCTACACTTCCAACGCTCGCTCCATTTCTTAACCTACGCGCTCTGCTATCCACCCTACCTTACAGCTATCGTCCCACCCAACCTCCTCTCCATCGCTCCTCTTGTACTCACAACGCATTCAACTCACCACGGCCTGCATTATTCCCTACCCCCTCGAGCTACCTACGCCCCTCCCCCTCACTGTAATACTACAGCACTCCCTAACCTCACACTTCATTCCTTACGCACTCAAAGGTTATTCCACGCTCACCACACCTAAACTCTCAGCCTCTTCTGCTCCCCTCAACGCCTCCCTTACGGCCTACCATCCACTCAACTATTCCGCCTTTTAATTGTTAAATTTTTTTTAATAAAACCCTCCTTTCAATAAATTTCCCTCTTCCCCTTATTTTTAATCCCTTTATATATATATATATATATATAGTAAAAATATACATGTATATATAAAAAACCAAATATACTTCTCCCACTCATTTTAAATTCCCCTTCCCATTTAATTTCCCACCCTTTTTAAATTCCCTCTCTTTTAATTAATCCCCTTCCCCTCCATTTTTAATTATTCCCATTTTTTTTAATTAATTTTTAATTAATTAAAAAAAAAAAAGAGCAGAGAGAGAGGAAGAGCAGAAAGAGAGGAAGAGAGAGAAAATGAACAGCAGGAAATAAAGAGAAAATGTACAGTAGACATAGAGAAAATTTCAGTTTTCATTTTATGAGTTGTGGCATATATAAGAGGGTGTTTTTCTGAAAGAATTTTACATGTGAAGACAAGTTTGCCATCATTGAAAACAGTTATTTGAAGAAAAAATTCAGCTGCATAGTGTTTTCAGCTGCACATTTACAAAATATTTTTGCAGAGATATTGACATTGTATTGTGAGTGGAATTTGCCTCTTCATTCATAGTTGGAATCAGTGAATTTGAGTTGTTGATGTAAGTCATTGTTGATTGCCCTCCATCATTTGAGGAGCAGATTTTGTACTTTGAGATTTCCATAGTTGGAAATTCTTTAGAGTCATTTGTATTTGTTGTTGAATCACATTGTAAACAGGTGCATTTTCGGTTGAAGCCGACACCCTTTTATTTTTTGAGCCTAAGTTTTTGAAATGGCTAAAATAAATGAGGCATTAAAGTTTTTGAATAGCCTCATTCATTCAAATGTTGATGACATGATAAAAATGAGCAAGGATGCTCTTTGTAACATTCAAACTTGTTTACAAGATGCACAAGAAAAGATTGAGTTTTTGCAGTTGGAATCTCAGCTTCAACAAGACGAACTTCAGCAAAAGAGTCATTATTAGAACTGTTATTACGAGAACATTGTGAAAGAACTCCCATCGTGACAAGTCGATATTAAATTTGGGGTTGATTCTTGGCCTGTTTCTGTATTCTGGCGTTTAGATGTACATGCGGATAAACATCTCGGCCACACGCTTTGTCCCGGCCATCATCAGGCCTTTGGGAGAAACTTGTCCACAACAAACATATGAGAGCGGTGTGGATATGACAAGGGCATTGTCAGTTCATATTCTAGTGCACCAAACCCATCATATTTCGGAGTCCAGTTCATGGCAAACGGGTTCACACAGAAATTGCTTTGGGTCCTATTCCACTTTTCTTGCTCGGCGGTTGCAAAAATTACCAACGTTGTGATGGGTTGGCCCAGCTGAAATATCCCTTTATTTTGATCTTTGTCCATGCAAGCATTGTGGTGAGCACACACACTCATTCTTCACACAGATGCTTCAGAAACAAGCCTCCTGCAAGAACAAATATTCATCTTGGATGGATCGCTTCTTGGCAATGGGCATCAGCAGCCAAGAAGATGTTTAAGACACATGTCAGAACATGTTCACGAATATTGAGCAAACTTGCAGTTAAGTTTTCGCCATCATATCACCTTGTCCCTGATCGGGGGGGAAATGGTGGTCATGTACAAGCTTCGATGATAGATCAAGCGAGCCTGAGCCACAATCTCTCATTCCATGTTCAGAGTTGTAGCCAGAGACACAGCAGTTCAAGCGAGCCTGAGCCACAATTTGTCATTCCGAATTCAGAGATGTAGCCAAAGACACGGATTCCCATGAGCATGCCTTTGGCTGGTGGACAACCTTAAACCATCATCTTTGGTTGTTGGTAATCCTAAAACCATCACAAGTAGTAGACCTCCCTTCTTTTAGGTCGAAGGTATCCCTTTTATATATGAGGAACGCTTCCTCTAGCAGAAGCCTTCAGCTTCTTGCCAGCTTTGGTTGAGTTCCAGGAAATGCTTCAAGAATTCCAGAGTTGTTGGTAATCCTAAAACCATCATAGGTAGTAGACCTCCCTTCTTTTAGGTTGAAGGTCTCCCTTTTTATGAGGGACAATTCCTCTAGCAGAAGCCTTCAGCTTCTTGCCAGTTTTGGAAGAGTTCCGGGAACTGCAACAAGTTTTGCGTTCCAGTGTTTGTGGTCATCCTAAAACCACCTCTTTTTTCCAACATTTCAGAGAGTTGATTCAGCCCAAGTACTGCCATGCATACTTTGCAGATTTGTATTACAACTCTCTTCTTGGACTCACACATACCCCTTCGGATTAAGGGGGGATGTTGGAACACCTAATCCTACATGGGTAGGTGTGGAATGCGAAAAGTCACAATGGAGTCCAAGTGACCTTGGAATGTGAAACCAAGAGTCACACCATTGTACTATAAATGTACATATTTGTATAATGGAAAATAAGAAATCCTCACGCTTATCTTTCATTGTGTGTTAAGTCTCTTGTGTGTGTGTGTTTATTCTTCTCATACACCATGTGTGTGTTTAATATGGTGTTTAACACCATGGTTTAACAAGAACCACCGTGGTAGCCTCTGGGATGGCCACGTGGCGCCCCGGATTGGCCGCCATTGGAATATTCCATGGAATATTCTATGGAATATTCTCTTTTTCATCAAATATTTTGTAAAGTCAATTTTGGCCCTTTTTTTTACTGAAATTGGCAAACTTCAAACTTCAAAGCTGAATAAATTTCTCATACAACGTCGGTTTTCAGTGTCGTTCATGTCTACAGGATCGTTTTTCCGAGCTCTTTCCTGTCATTCTGGTTTAGACAAATTCTGAGCAACTAATTTTTTGAGCATTTTTCCACAAACGACTTGATCTCCTGATCACGCCTCCCAAATGGGAAGCTTTTGGACCCTCAAAAGCTTTCAATTACCTATTAAGAAGGTTAGGATATAGCCTCCTCACCTATTCCAACTCCATCCACTTTGCCTTACTTGATTTAATGCATTTTAGACCAACCGGTAGATATTCAACATCTCCCCTCCTTGAAGTGTGTGTCCTTCTGTCAAGGATTGCATCTTCTCTCAGCTCATCCAAAAATTCTGGTGATAAATCTTCTATGGATGGTATTTGCACATGATTTTTAGAATCATCAATAAGAGGAGGTTCATACAAACGTAAATTATCCACATTAACAACGGAATACATTTGCATGTATGAAGGCAAATCTAGTTGAAAAGAATTATTTCCAACTTGTTTAAGGATTTTGAATGGACCATAACAAATAGGCTTCAGCTTTTTACCTTCTCCTTGCATTCTATCCTTACTTATATGCAACCATACCTCATCTCCTTCCTAAACTTGTGATCAATTCTATGTTTTTCATGTCTTTCTTTGTACTTTCCTTGACTCTTTTCAAGTTGTTTTTGAACTTGCTGATGAATGAGCTTAATTCTTTCAATGAACATGCGAGCTTTTTCAATGTCACTAGGCCCATCAATGGCAACATTCTTCTCAAGAATGAAGTCTAATGGTGACTTAGGAAAATATCCAAAAAAAGCTTCAAATGGCGAAGTATTTGTAGAAGAGTGCTTGGCCCGGTTGTAAGCATGCTGAATGTAATGAAAATGCTCATCCCAAAGCTTGGGATGCTTGCTGCAATACCCTCTCAAAATATGCACAATGGTTCTGTTCACTACCTCTGTTTGGCCATTTGTTTGCAGATGGAAAGAAGTACTCTTCTTCAACTTGGTGTCCATCATCTTCCATAGATTGGACCAAAAATTCCCAACAAATCTGGAATCCCTGTCACTAAAAATAGAATTAGGCAAGCCATAATGAACCCATACATGTTGAAAATATAAATCATCAGTTTGTTCAACAATTATAGTTTTCTTACATGGCATAAGAATACACATCTTGCTGAAACGATCAACTTCTACAAAAAGATAATCATGATGCTTTCTAGATAATGGTAACCCTCCAAAAAAACCAATAGAAACACTTTCCCATGGTCTATAAGGCACCAGCAATGGCATATACAAACCAAGCTTCCTATTGCTAGGCTTGCTTGTAGCACATAATGAAAAACCTCTAATGAAACGTGTAACACTATCTACCATGTGAGGCCAATAACAATACCTCTGCAGATGTGCCACCGTTTTGCTTACACCAAAATGACCAGCAATAAGAGAAGAATGAGCTTCTCTCATCATGCTTAATCTCTCTCCCTGTGGTATACATAACTTTCCCAAGTGAAACAGCAAATTTTTATGCAAATGATAGTCATTCTCCTCAACATGATTCCCTTTACTCAAGTTAGCATACACCTCTTTAAAATCATCATCTGATGCATACTGTTCTATGTAGCTTTCATGTACAATAGAATCATTCTTAAGCAAAATACTAGCACTAATAATAGGCCTTGAAAGCATATCAGCAACTTTATTGAGAATACCTTTCTCGTACCTTATTACCAAGTGAAATTGTTGTAGGAAACCCATCCATCTGAAATGTCGTGATTGTTGCAATTTACTTTGCGACTGCAAATACTGTAAAGGCTGATGGTCGGTATGAACAATTGTTTCTTTGCCCATCAAATAGTGCTTCCACTTTTTTATGCTTTGTACCAACGCATACAACTCCTTATCATATGTAGGATAATTCACAACAGCACCATTAAATGTCTCAGAATGAAAAGCGATAGGCTTACCATGTTGTAAGAGAACTCCACCCATGGAATAATCACTAACATCTGTCTGAATCTCGAATGGTTGTCTCAAATCGGGTAATGCAAGAACCGAAGCTAAACTGATCTTTTTTTTCCAAAGATTCGAAAGCTTTTTGTTGCTTACTTTCCCATTGGAAAGGCTCACGCTTCACACTTGTCACTACATGCATAGGAGCTGCTATGGCAGAAAAGTTAGCAATAAAATTTCTCCAATACTGCGCTGCACCCAAAAAACTTCTTACCTCTATAATGGATTTGGGAGTAGGCAAATTCACAATGGCTTCTACTTTGGAAGGATCAATTCTCAAAGCGCCTCCACCTACTATGTGTCCCAAATAAACCAAAGAAGTCTTTCCAAATTCACACTTTGACATCTTAAGAAATAACTGATTTTTCTTCAAAACATGAAGTACTTTACTGACATGCATGACATGATCTTCTCTTGTCTTGCCGAAAATCAAGATTTCATCTAAGTAGAAAATAACAAAATCATCAAGAAAAGGACGTAAGACATCATCAGTTACCCGCATGAAAGTTGCAGGTGCATTGCATAAACCAAACAGCATCACAAGCCACTCAAAGAGTCCTTGTTTGGTTTTGAAAGTCGTCTTCCAAATGTCACTTTCTTCAATTCTCACTTGATGATAACCACTTCTTAAGTCTAACTTAGTGAAATATCTTGCATCTTTCAGCTGATCTAACAAATCATCTATTCTTGGAAGTGGGTAACGATTCTTTACCATTATCTTGTTCAAAGCTCTGAAGTCAACACACATACGCCAAGTTCCATCTTTCTTCGGAATCAATACTATCGGTGACCCACATGGCGAAGTGCTTGGCCTTATGAAACCCTTGTCCAACAACTCTTTAATCTGCTTCTTTATTTCAGCATTCTCCATAATAGACATGTGATACATGCCTATGTTAGGAAGAGGACAATCTGGATGTAAATGGATTTCATGCTGAATCTCCCTTTTAGGAGGCAAACCTGTTGGTTCCTGAAACATCTCATGATGTGCATCAACTGCATCATATAAATCAGATTTAATCTTTGCATCACAATTTTCAAATGACTCATGATTCACATCAACCTTGGCTTGACCATAAGAAGTACAAAACTCTTGCTTGAATTGACTAGCCTTTTTACCTGTCCTACATTTACCATCGCTATATTTGTCTTCTTGCGATGAGCTCTGACAATAAACTCCTTGCCATATTTGAAAATATGATATTTGTTTTCATGGCAATGGAAGATCGCTTTCCTGTCAAATAAGTAAGGACTTCCAAAAACAATACTAGATATATCAAGCGGCACCACATCAAGTTCAACTGCGTCAATAAAGTGTGCAGTTATTGCAAAGCGCAATATGCACTTCCTTGAGACTTGCAAGTTGGCATCCTTGCATATCCACCCAAGTGGATAAGGCTTCAGATGTGGAATGGTCTCAAGTTTAAGCTACTTGACCAAGTCTTCAGATATGAGGTTAGCTTGTGACCCACTGTCAAACAGTGTGTCAATTTTGGTATGTTTTGAAACTACCCTCACATGGAACAGTTCAATTCTTTCTTCCTCATTAGGAGCTTGTGTATGACAGTTTGAAGAACTAGCACTTGCTTGAGTTTCAATTTCCTTCCCTTTCAAACTTTTCAAACCCATGGCTGCAATTTTTGTTTCGTCACCTGAATCATCACCTAAATCTTCTGGTGTAGTTGTAGTAGCTGCATTTTTCTTCTTTCCCTTGTTTTTGTTAAACTGGTTTCTTTTTTCAGGATGAAGTTTCCAACAGTTTTTCTCTTCATGGCCACTCTTTGAAAAATGTTTACAAATGACCTTTTCACCCTCTTGTTTGATAGATGCATTTTTCTTGCCTTTTCCTTTGTTTTTCTCTTTGTTCTTTCCTTTGAAAGTCTTGTTTCTACCCTCATCAAAAGTATTCTTTCCTCTAGCTTCTAAATGTGTAGCCTGCACACAGACTTCATCTAAGCTGGTAGGATTGAACATTAGGATAGTATGTTTAAGGTAACTGTGCAAACCTCCTATGTATTTCAACAAGATGTCTTGACTTTGTAAGTCTACTCCAAGTAGAAGTGCTCTCCTTCTAAACTCTTAGGTATAATCTTGCACATTTTGACCCTTAAGTTGCCTAAAATTTTTCCAATTCATGATTGCTTTCTGAATATGAGCAAGAGGATAAAATTGTTTCTTAATAGCTGTAATAAAATCATTCCAAGTTAGAGTTATCTTACCATGCTTTTTAATCTCCTCTCTGGTCTTGGCTTCCCACCAAACCAAAGCTGCTCCATCCATTCTCAAAGAGGCTAATTGGATTTTTGTGTCATCATCATGCAAATTCTGAATTCTTAGATAGACTTCCAGCTGTCTAATCCAGTTATCCAATTTCTCTACATTCACATCACCATTAAACATCGGCAACTCAAACTTCACATCAAGCTTTAACAAAGGATTTCTAAGAGATGTTTTTGTTTTGTGTGACTGATTAACAAAAGTTGAAGAGGATGATGTGGAGGAAGAGGATGACGATGGAGATGGTGGATCACCATTTCCTCCATTCCCTTTCTTAGACTTATCATTGTCTTTCTTCCCTCCTGAAGAATCTCCTTCTTCTCTTTGGTTTCTAGACCCTTCTCCAGCAGTCCTATCATTTCTCTCCTGGTATAGGATCCTAACCATCTCAGTCATGTCCAAGAAAGCTTTTCTAAAAAATATTTCTTCTTCCTTGGGATCCATTTCCTCATGTACTTCTCCTTCTCTGGAAGACATGTTTGTGGCTAATTCTAAGGCTAATGAGGATGAAATGGAAGGTGGAGATAATGGCACCCTAGCCCTCCTTGGCTGAGGATTGTCTTGTTCACTCACCAATTGACCTTCCCCTCTTTTCAATTTCAGCCTAGTAAGAATAAAATTTGCAGAACATCACAATTTTCTTGCACAAATTTCACAAACTCTTAAGAAAAACCTAGAGCTCTGATACCAATCTGATCTGAAATGTGTGAACAAAATATTTCTTATACAGAGATAGACAGTAGGGCATTTTACTGGTTATTTCACCTTTACTAGAAAGGATGAAACCAGAATCTTCTGGCCCTCTTACTGGCTCTGCCTAAAGAAATATGAAGTAAACACTAAATCAATCTGGCAATCAAAGTATTTACTTCTTTTTGCATAGTATTCATTAACCAATTTTTATGTGTGAATAAGCAAATTCAGGTATTCTGCAATGGAAGTAATGTGGTTCGAAATGGAACAAATGAGTTTTGATCATTGTATAAGTCTCATTGTGAAAAGTGGAATTATTAAAAATTACTGTTTAATGTAGTAAACTCTAGAAATAAGCAGCAATAATGCACAGCATAATAGTAAGCATTTGTTTAAGCAGTTCACCCCTCTCTTGGGCTACCTCTGCTGGGTCCAAAAGCCTCCAAATAGGTTTTCCCTCTTTTATTAATGCTCAAAATAAGTATTACACCATGAATAAAGACTCAAAAGGCTAAAATAGCAGTAAATTCAAAATCAGAGTGTTGTAAATAGTAAAAAATTACTATTCATTCACCTCAAACAGATGAACATAGCCCAATACAGCTAATCATTCCCTTAGCCCTCGTGGCTCCACAAGAAAATTCGCTGATAAAATCACTGAAAGAGTGCCTTGATGGCTCTGCAACCTATTCCAACATCTTCAGAATGCTTCAATATCCCCAAATCAAAAAAAAAATTGTTCCAAAAGGACTTCCCTAGCCAAAGTTATGACTGAAACAAACTTTGCCCAGTTAGGGCTAGGAAAGCTCCACCAAATCTGGTGGAACTCCAGATAGCTTCGACAATTTAGGGACTGGCGCCAAAGATGGGCGCTCCGCCGAAACTTCTGCCGAATTTGGGTGCTGACGGATAAGGTCCATAGGACCGCACCGAACGGAGATCATTGAACAAACTTGTGTTATATTCTGTGCTGGATAAGGTTTCAACCATATAATATTAATGAATTCCGCACCGGAGGCGGGTCCACGGGACCACAACCCAACACTGCACGCTGATGAGTTTCCTCCCGATTCCGAGCAGCGTTCACATGATGGAGGGGGTTGGCCCCCTTTCGAGCCCCTCCCATACACAATATAAATTTTAAATATAACTTTCAACCCAGGGATTAACAAGAACCACCGTGGCCCGTTGGTCGGGCCGTCCGTTTGTGTCTACCCCGACCCGGGGTCGAACCCTGTCGCACCATACGAAAGTTTTGTAACGCAAATTTCGTTGGATCTTGGGGCCACGTGGCACCCCCTGATTGGCCGCCATCAAAATATTCCATGGAATATTCTGTGGAATATTCTCTTTTTAATAAAATATTTTGTAAAGTCAATTTTGGCCATTTTTTTACTGAAATTGGCAAACTTCAAAGCTGAATAACTTTCTCATACAGCGTCGGTTTTCAGTGTCGTTCACGTCTACCAGATCGTTTTTCCGAGCTCTTTCCTGTCGTTCTAGTTTGGACCAATTCTAAGCAACTAATTTTTTGAGCATTTTTCCACAAAAGACTTGATCTCCTGATCACCAAGGAGTAGTAAATGTAGTCTTTGGTTGGTCTTCTGGTTGAACTAATATTTGATTATATCTAGAGAATCCATCAAGTAATGAAATCCTGTATGATCCTACCACCCTCTATAAAATATGGTCCGTTTTGGGGAGAGGATAGTTATCTTTTAGGGACACCTTGTTTAAGTTCTGGAAATCAACACAAAGTCTGATTTCTTCGGTTTTCTTCCTAGTGGGAACTAAGTTTGAAACCCAATCAGAATATCTGATAGGTGCAATGATCTGTGCTTCATACATCCTCTTTACCTCTTTTTCATTCAAAGGCATAAAAACAGGATTTATTCTCCTAAGCTTCTGTTTAAATGGTTTCTAATCTTCTTTGATAGGTATTTTGTGTTTAATGATGTTGGTGTCATAAGATTTGAGGTCTTCATAACTCCATGCGAACATATCTTGAAATTATTTAAACAAAGCTATGTATTTTAGTTTTTCTTCTGAAGGTAAAGCTTTGGATATTTGATGAGCTTAGGCTTTTGTTCTGTTCCTATATTAAATTCTTCTATATATGATCTTAATGGTTCCATTTTGGTTTTCTTGCTACATCATTTGAATCAAAAAGATCTTCTAATGGGGCTAATCCCTTAGGCAAAAATTTATTCTTAAAGTTTAAAATCTCATAATCATCATTTGTTAGTTCTTTTATTTCTACAGTTTCTAATTTATCTATTTCTACTTGAGTGAATTTAGTGGGTTCAGTCAAATATAAATTATTTACATCTATCTCACTATCTATAATTTCATCTGCTGTACAATATGTATCTATGTTACAATTCTGGAATTCTCCCTCGGCATTCATAAAATTATAGATTTGAGCATCTTGTGAAAATATCTGCCAATATTTCAAGTTGTCTGGTATAGTAGGTTTGTGTCTTACCTTTGCTGTGTATTAGTGATTTGGATGAAAATGCAGTTTGCAAGTGCTAGAAAAAGTAGCCAAACTGTGTGCCTACATGTTTTGGTTCCTAGGAACTACAGCAAAGTCAATTTCAAGCAACTCTTTAATCACATCTAAAATTATTTCTCTGTATTGGGTTAATCTAGGATTATACACAGAATACTCTCCTCTAGTTGTAGTAATTATATGCACTAAGCATGCATATGTCCAAGATCCAACTGATCTCACACTATTTAACTTTATGCAAGGTACTAAATCTATTCCACTTTTTAATCTTTTGCGGAAAAATTAATTGCACACACTTCTGAAGCATAAACAAAAATATTCAATCGCACATAATACGGTTTTTAACTAGGAAAGCCTGAAGCTGAAAACCCCAACTATATATTATGTAACATGGAGATCATATGACAATCTCATACAAACATACAAAGCTTATCACAAGCCCTCAGTACAGTACAATCGTCATACACTAATCAGGCCCAATCTTGCAAATCCATGCACCGATCTTTGCCACCTGCTAGCCTGCCTCCACTACGTAAGAATAGCTCTGAATGAATTCGAATTACTCTGTCCTTGACTGCGCAATCCTCATTGGAAACTCCAATGAGTGTGTGATGCAATCAATGCATCACTATAGTCACAATAGATAGTCTATCTTTCCCTTTCACCTATCTCTCCACTGGTCTCCACTGAAACTGCCATGCACTGTATTTAACTGATGTATTGTTCAGTTAATTAATGAGTTATTATTTGTGAATTAATTAACTAATTAATTCACTCCACTCTCACTGGTGTATCATTCAGTTATACTAGATAAAACTAGCTCAACTGAGTCTAACTGAGTTAAACTAAATACAACTCCATAACTACTTCTTCCAACTATGTCATAACTCTGCACTTGAGTTCTAACTGAGTCCTCCATGCATTAGCTCCAATAAACCCTTAGGAATTGCATAATTCCTTCTGTCAACTGATGTGCCACATCTGTGCACTAAACTAAAGTGCTCCAAGAGAATAAGTTGCTATTTAGAGTCTGATTATTATTAAGAGCTAATAATAATCGACATGCATCTATTTTTAGATTGACGGTCTATAAATAGACTTCGCCCAATATTCTAAAAATAGAATTTCATCTATTTTTCCAACTTGATCAACCATCCAAAAATATCATCCTACAACTTCTGAAATATGATCATCATGTCTAAAAATATACATAGTCTAAAAATAGACTTGCGCCAAAAATAGCCTACGGGCCCACTTAGTGAAGGTGACTCTTTTCACTAAGCTCATCATCTTGTTGAATCTCAACACTAGTTTGTTTTATGATTAATTAAGAGTATCCCATGATAGAAACTCTTTTTCCTCCTAAGTTTCTAACAATCTGCAGTCCTAAGATTAAAGCTTCATACTCAGCCATGTTATTGGTGCATTTAAAGTTTAATCTAAAGGCATGACCTTCAAAATGATTCTTTTCCATGTTGTGAATCCAAAATCCTGCTCTTGCTCCTAATTTGTTCATTGAACCATCAAAAGCTAGGTGCCACATAGACTCATGAAAAATATTATCATTGTCAACTTCCTTATGTTTATGTTTTACAACTGTGTTGTTATCTATGCCAGTTTCTGAATTACATAAAATGAAAGAGTCCATATCAGAAGGTACAAAATAAATAGGATAGTTTCGAGGTCTTTCTACACTACTGACCATGTACTTCATTAAAGTCTCTCTGTAAATCATTTTGGGTTGACCAAATACTGAAATTGTGGCATAAGACATGTCTAACTGTAGAGATCCCTGCAATTTTCTCTCCATGACTGAGATAATAGCATTCCATACTTTGGATGGATATCAGCAACTACAATATCCATGACTATACTTTTTCCTGGGTATTTGACTTAAGTGACACACAAATCTTTTATTAAGCCAAGACATTTAACTTTTCTAGAATCAAAAGAGAAAATATCTTTGTATGTTCTTGTGATATCTAGATTCAATGTTTCCATGATTGCCTTTGGCATCAAGTTGTGTGAGGCTCCTGAATCTAGCATAGCATTGTGTAAGATTTGATCATGAATACTCAAGATAATATAAAAAGGAGGAACACCACCTTCTTGATGTTTTCCATTTACCTCAGAGCCAAATAGCAGTTCTGGAGGATCATCATTTAGATTGATAGAGTCTTATCCTTCATTAATGTTCAGTGTTTCAGTGATCTGTGATTTGTATAGATCATGTTTTACCAACTCTGTTAAAGGAATTGGTATTTTCAATTTGGAAATTTCATTTTGGATATCAAATGGAATTTTTGATTTACCTAATTGAATGATTTCCTCTCTACTAACTGTGGTTTGAGTGTGTTTCGCTTATTTATCTACAGTTGGTTTTTTTGTTTATGTTTCCACAGTTTTGTTGTTTTCAATCTTCTTTTGTGGAACAGTTTGGGTGGCAGTAGAAACTTTGGCAGATTTTGAAGTTTCATTAGTTGTTTTAGTAGTAGTTGTTTAGGATTAGCTGATTTTTTATCAGCAGTAGATGTTTTAGCAGAAGGTGTTATTTTACCAGTAGCAGATTTTTGAGGATCAACTGATGTTCGAATAGCAGTATCTGTAATATCTACAATTTTAGGATTGGGTGCAATTTTTGGACTAGAAATTTTCTAATTAGGACTGGAATTTTTCTGAGTTGAACTAGAGTTTTGTTGGGTTTCTCTAGGGATAATTTGTAGTACTTTGGTTGTAGGAGCTTCTACTGTTTTCTTGGTCTGAGTTTGGGCAGTTTTCTTAGTAGGTGCTTCTACATTTTTCTTTCTCCTAAGGTTATATTGCTTGTGAACTTCATTAATGGCATATTCATGACCTTGCTTATAATCAAAAGACTCTTCAAATTCTAACTTTGATTGTTGCAGCATGTGTAATTCATGTTCTTCTTGGGTAGGAAAAATAGTATTATCATCATTAATTCCCATTAATTTAATCTGAGTGTCTTAATCTTCTTTATTTTTATGAGAAATTTCAGTATATCTCTCTTGGAAACGTGGTCTTATTGTTTGATCAGGTGTTGATTCTCTAGATTTACCAGTGTTGGTATTCTTTCTAAAGTTTGGACTTCTTATTTGAGTACCTTGTTGTTGATTATCTCACTGTGATTTCCTTTCCATATTTTCTAATCTATCCATCATTATTTCCATGTCTTTTTCTAAGCTATCTATATTACTGTCTAAGGTGGAGCGTTCATCCTTTATTGTTACTCTTCTTTCATTTCTCAATCTAGCTCCTCTAGCCAACAAATTTGCTTCTACAATAACAGCATTACTTTGCATCTGCTCTAATGTTTCAGGGTTTCTTTCCCTCAGTTGGTATGACATATCAGTATCAAAACCATCAGGGAATTTGATTAAAGCTAGATCTAGTGGGGGTTTGATGTTTGTTGGAATAGCATTGTAAATACTATTGAATCTAGTACAATAGTCTTGAACTGGTTCATTGTTTCTTCTATCATCTCATAAGACAATATTTTATAAGATTCTTCTTTTCTCCCATCTTTATTGATAAATAATCTATGAAAGTTTCAAATAATACAGTTGGTAGGTAAAGCTTTACAATCATTTATTTTTATACAGCAGAAGTAAAGAAGATTTAAATAAACAGCGTCTCATTTGAACATCGAGGTGCTCTTTTTATGTTTGTTGGCAATATGATGCAGAGTGTTGTTCTTGATGGCAACCCACTGAATGAAGTTGAAGACATGCGACTGTTGACATGTGTTGTCCTTGATGACAATCCACCTGATGAAGTTATTCTTGACCTGATGGACTTGATAAATGATGTAACTCTGATATGAAATGATGTTTGATGCTGAGTGTTGTCCTTGAATGGCAACCCACTTGATGAAGATGATGGCAACTTACTTGATGCAGTTGTGCTTGATAGAATCTGGTTTGATGAACTAAATCTGATGTATCTACAGTGAGTACAGAAGACAAGGAAGAAAGGAATTCAGCTTGTGCAAAATCTATGGTGAAAAGAGTATGTCTCAAGGAATATGCGGATATGTCTAAAGGAAGTCGCGTATGCACGCGGGAAACAACGTTCCAAGTCGCGTATGGGCAAAAGCGCTCAAAAAGTGAAAAACCAGGGGTAACCACCATGGTATTAACCCATTATATTGGGTAATGATTCGCCTAATTGAACCCGTCCAAGAATACCATCGGATGTAATGTGGTTTTAGCTCATGGTATTGAAAAAGGGTAAACCTATATAAGGAGAAGAAATTCATTGTGCACATCACAAGTGTGGGTGCAAGATGTCTGAGCTTGAATGAATACTTCTCTTTGGAGTATATCTAAATGAAAAGGGTTACAGTTGAATGAAAGATCTGAATGTATGATGCACCAATAAAGGAGTGATGATGAAGGGGATCTAGATCTGTATTGTACTTGTATTTGCTAGATCTGTTTATGAAATGATTAGATTTGTGATGAGGCGAACATCTAGGCGAACATCTGTCTGAGGTAAAGGGTAAAATCTGAAGTGATGTATCTATTGTGAAGAATTGCAATGACATTTAAATTTGAAGAACCATACGCTAGTTCGCCGAAGAGGAAGCGCGTATATACGTGGCTTCGCTGAAGAGAAAGTGCGTATGCGCAACAAAATTAGCTCTATAATTTGTATTGAAGTATACGCTGGTTTATGTGGACGGAAGCGCGTATATACGCGACATCAGAGAAAGGAAAGCACGTATGCAAACTAGGGTTTGTTGAAGTCTGTGGTAAGAAATGTCTGATCTGTTCTGCTAGTTTACTGATATCTGTCAGTAAGTTATATGTATCTGTTTCATGGTTGACTGTGCATAAAAGTATGGAAAGGGTCTAGTCTGAAAATATGATGAGTTGTGGTCTGCAAGTGGTGTCCTAAAAGAAGCTTTCGATCCAGTGTGAAAATTGATGAAACGTGGTCCATATTGGTGCTGAGGGTTGTAGCCTTCAGTCAGGGGGTGGTAGCTCCCTTCCAGGTGAGGCTAGTAAACGAGATCAGGGGGTCGTAGCTCCCTTCCAGGAGAGGCTGGTAAACGAGTCAGGGGGTTGGAGCTCCCTTCTAGGAGAGGCTGGTAAACGAGCGCAGGTGGGTGCTTGCGTGCTGGTAGGAGTCTGCACCAACACATATGTTGTAAGATGTTTTCTCTATAATAAAATATTGAAGGCTGAGCAACTGCAGCGGTGGTTTTCTCCCGACTTGGGTTTCCACCTAAAAATCCTGGTGTTCATGTGTGATGCTTTGTGTGATGGTTTATTCTGTTCTTACTGCACATGTTTACTGTTTATTAAACATCTGATGAATGAATGATGGAATGATTTAAGTGAAGATCTAATAACATAATTAGATATCTGTGTATACGTGAGTTTCATAAAGGGTATCCGCGTATATACGCGAGTCTGTTTCAGGAAAGTAGCGTATGGGTTTTAGAAGCAAGAAAAATTAAAAGTTTTGAATATGCAGTAAATACTGATTCACCCCCCCTCTCAGTATTTTTCCCAACAATTGGTATCAGAGCAGGTTCTTCTGCAGAAGCTTGATCGCTTGAAGGAGATCCGTCGCAATGGGAAGTCAAGAAGGAGTAATGTCTATAAAACCACCTCTATTCAATGGAAGCAATCTGATATTCTGGAAGGTACGAACAAAAGCATATCTGCAAAGTCTTGGTGCAGACGTATGGGCAATCGTGGAAGAAGGCTATCAATATCTGACAAGTATTCCTACTGATGCAGCTGAAAGGAAGAAGTATGAAATCAATGCCAAAGCGGTGAATGTCTTATTAGGAAGCATGTCTAAATCTGAATTTGCTAAAGTCATGCAGCTACATTCAGCAAAAGATATATGGGACAAGATCATCTTGAGCTATGAAGGAGACACAAAGGTAAAAAGTGAAAAACTCCAAACTCTTAGAATTGAATATGAAAATTTGAAGATGCATAGTGATGAAAGTGTTGCCAGTTTCTTTCTTCGTCTAGATGATGTTGTAAATCGAATGAGAAATTTGGGTGAAACCATAACTGATACTACTCTGGTGGAAAAAGTCTTAAGATCCTTGACTTCAAAATTTGACTCTAAAGTTTCAGCTATTGAAGAAAGGCAAGATCTGCAAACTCTTACTATTGTTCAATTACACGGTATTCTGACTGCTTTTGAAATGAGGCAAGGAGGCCCTTATCAAATCAAATAAGCTGCTTTTAAGGCATCTGCAAAAGGAAAATAAAAGGAAGTTGTCAAAGAATCCAGCTATATATCTGAAGAAGAAGAAGAAGCAAATTTTGTGAGAAGACTTCAACTAGGTACCGGAAAGTTCAAAGGTAAGCTTCCTTTCAAATGTTTCAATTGTGGAAGAGTTGGCCATTATGCTGCAAGTGTCCTTATAAAGAAACTTCGGCTAAAGGAAAAGAAGTAGCAAGAAGGAATAAGAATCGATCTAGCACAAGAAAAAGTTATTATACTAATGAAGACAGTGATGGATCATCTAATAGTGAGGAAGAATGTGAAGAAGACTTTAGACTTCTCATGGCTTTTGAACAAAGAGAAGAAAAGGATAATTTTGTGGATGCTCTAGAGGACAATGATTTTCTTGAAGAAAACAATCAACTCAAAGTAAGCCGAGAAGAAAAGAACATAATCATAGAGACTCTTGAAAATCAGCTTGAAGCAAAGGAAAAACGCATTGAGGAATTGGAGTGTGAAGTAGTAAGTCTAAGGAAAGATAATGAGAAAGTGAAAACTCTCAATCTTAAATTTGCTAAAGGTTCAGAAACCTTAGATGAGATTATCAAGATACAACGGTATCCTCTTATAAAAACAGGTCTTGGATATACTGGGGAATCTTCCCAGACTTCAGTACCAAATTATCTGAAAGCAGCCACAGCTGGTTCACTACATTCAGCCACTCAGCAAGGGAACAAAGTATCTTTATAGGTAAAGCATGACCATCTCAATTCAAGAAACACTAACAGGGAGATCTTTCAAAGAAGCTACAACCAACAGGTAAATTCAAATAGAAGATTTCATGATCGCAGAAATTTCTACTTCAATGGACAATGTTTCTCATGTCACAATTTTGGTCATAAAGTTGTTCAATGTGTTGCATATAAAACCATCATGACAAGAGAAGCAAGAAAGAAAAGGATGAACATTGAACCAAAGAAGAACACCTATAACAACTTTTCTCCTCTTCAAAACGAAGTTGAATGTACTTATTGCAATAACTTTGGTCATGAAGAATCTGAATGCAGGAGCAAGGTCCAGCCAAAAGAACATGTTTCTTCAAGCTCTAAAGTATGGAAAAAGAAAGAAATACAGGTTGAAAATTGTGGGATAGCATTATTTGCAGAAGGTGAAGAAAATCAATGGTACATTGATAGTGGGTGCTCAAGACACATGATAGGTGACAAAAGCAAACTCCTTACATATAATGCTCTAGAAAAGGAAAAGAAAGTTACATTTGGAAATGATACTCCTGCTGTAATTAAAGGAAAAGGGTCGGTATTTCTAAAAGAAAAGGTGAAGGCTAATGATGTCATGTATGTGGATGGATTAAGGCATAACTTGTTAAGTGTAAGTCAAATGTGTGATCAAGGAACAAAAGTGGTCTTTAGTTCAAAGGAATGTGTGGTTCGTGATCTTGATACAGGTAAAATCATTATAAAAGGAAAAAGAAATCCTAGCAACCTGTATGTACTGAACGGCATAGATCAATGTTACTTGAGCAAGTCTTGAGAAAATTGGCTATGGCATAGAAGGCTGGGGCATCTGAGCTTCTCTCAAATCAACAAAGCAAGCAGACTTCAAGCTGTTCGTGGTCTTCCCAATATTAATCTGCCAGAAAGTATCATATGCAAATCTTGTCAATTCGGTAAGCAGACCAGAGTACGATTTAATGCCAAAGAAGGATCATCAAGTGAGCCTCTTGAACTCATTCATACTGACATATGTGGACCTATGAGGAAAAATTCACCACGTGGGGAAGAATATTATATCTTATTTATTGATGATTACTCTAGAATGTGTTGGATCGGGCTCATTAAACACAAAGATGAAGCATTTGAAAAATTTCAGATCTTCAAAGCATTAGTTGAAAATGAATTAGATCTAAAAATCAAGTGTCTTAGATCTGATCGAGGAGGAGAATATACATCAATTGAATTCTTTGAATTTTGTGAACAACATGGCATAAAAAGACAATTCTCTGTAGCAGGCACTCCACAACAAAATGGCGTAGCAGAAAGAATGAATAGAACAATTCAACAAATGGCTAGAGCTATGCTCGATGACTCTGGAACTCCTGACATGTTCTGGGGTGAAGCAACACATATAGCAGCTAACATTCTCAACAAGGCTCATGTTCGGGTAAATAGTGACAAAACCCCATATGAACTCTGGTATGGTAATTCTCCCTCTGTAAAGCATTTTAGAGTTTTTGGAAGTAAATGCTTTATCAAAAATAATGATGAAAAACTTGGAAAGTTTGAACCTAGATCAGATGAAGGGATATTTCTTGGTTACTCATCCTCAAGCAAAGCATACAAATGTTACAATAAAAGGCTTCGAAAGATTGTTGAATGTATTGATGTTGTTATTGATGAGTCTCCTGCAGCTCCTAAAGAAGAAAAACAAACAACAAAAGAAGATGATGGTGACCTATGTCCTTCTACATCAAGTAGAAATGATATAGACAGTGGATCCAATGAAGAACCTGAAGATGATCTATCTGAAAAAGCTCCATCCAGATATGTTCAAAAGAATCATCCTGAATCTCAAATTTTGGGAGACAAGGAATCAGGTGTACGAACAAGGAGAACTCTTATGGGATCTTCTAGTCATCTGGCACTTCTATCCACAATTGAACCACACAATGTCAATCAAGCTAGCAAAGATGAATCTTGGAAGCAAGCCATGAATGAAGAGCTTGATCAAATTGAAAAGAATGATACTTGGGAATTGGTACCAAGACCACATGATAAAAATGTCATTGGAACTAAATGGATTTTCAAGAACAAGTTAAATGAGAATGGGGATGTTGTAAGAAACAAAGCTAGATTGGTTTGCAAAGGGTATACTCAACAAGAAGGTATAGACTTTGAAGAAACTTTTGCTCCTGTTGCTAGAATTGAAGCCATAAGAATGTTTCTTGCTTTTTCAAGTTATCAACAAATAAAATTTTATCAAATGGATATTAAATCTGCTTTTCTTAATGGAGATCTAGAAGAAGAAGTATATATAGAACAACCGGAAGGATTCATTTTGGGAAATGATGCAAATCTTGTTTGTAGACTTAAAAAGGCACTATATGGTCTCAAACAAGCTCCAAGGGCTTGGTATTATCGTCTTGACAAATATCTTCATCAACAAGGATTTTCAAAGGGGTCTGCTGATAGCAACTTGTACACAAAAGTTGAAAATGATAAACTATTGATTGTGGTTGTATATGTTGATGATATCATTTTTGGGAGTAACGAAGAATCTTTGAGTCAAAAATTTGCTTCTGTCATGCAGCAATAATTTGAAATGTCCTTACTTGGAGAACTAACATTCTTCTTGGCTTACAAGTGCATCAAACTGCAGATGGTATATTCCTATCACAAGCAAAATATCTTAAGCAAATTCTGAAAAAGTATGGCATGGAAGAATGCAAACCGGTAAGTACACCAATGATAACCAGATGCAATCTCAGTTCTCATGATGATTCTCCCACAGTGAATCAACCAGAATATAGATCAATGATAGGAAGTCTACTTTATCTCACTGGGACTAGACCAGACATTATGCATGCAGTTGGGATTTTTGGACGATTCCAAGCTAATCCAAAAGAGTCTCACCTTCAGGCTGTTAAAATAATTTTCAAATATCTTCAAGGAACTCAAGACCTTGGTCTATGGTATCCAAAGAATGCTGATCTTACTCTTCATGCTTACACTGATGCAGATTGGGCTGGAAGTGTTGATGATCGAAAAAGCACTAGTGGTGGTGCATTCTATATGGGACCCCGGTTAGTATATTGGTTCAGCAAGAAGCAAAATTCTATTGCCTTATCTACAGCAGAAGCAGAATATGTGGCTGCCACATCTTGTTGCACTCAACTCCTTTGGATGATGCAAACCTTACAAGATTTTCAAATCAAATGTACACCTCCTGTCCCCATTAAGTGTGACAATACAAGTGCCATCGGTATTTCAAAGAATCCTGTTATGCATTCGAAGACCAAGCACATTCCCATCAAGTATCACTTCTTACGTGAACAAGTGCTTGAGCAAAAGGTGAAGTTGGAGTATGTTCCCTCCAAAGAACAAGTTGCTGATATCTTTACCAAACCTCTGCCCAGGGAATCATTCGAGTATCTAAGACAGAAGCTGGGAGTGATCTCTGCCAGTCAAAAGCACAAATCTGCATAAATTTTGAATATGGCATTGGATACACGGTTTACCTGCTTCAAACATTACACAGATATACGCGAGTTCTGTACGTAAAATCGTTGTGATAACTGCAGGCCAGATTTTCCTCGTTTGGAGTCACTTTCAAGACACCAGCAGTTATCGCTTGATATCTCTAATACAGTTTGGTATCTCTGGTGGTGTTCCAGTTCTCATAATTCTATTTCTAATGTTTTGATAAAGATGCCTTGATGATTTGTTGGTGAAAGTGTTCAGGATGCACAAACTAAGGGGGAGCTTTAGTCCTATGAAAAGGATGCTTGGATTAGGGTTTAGAGGAGCATTATTTGTGATATATTATTGTTGGCATTATGATGGTTCTGAAATGTGTTCTCTTTCTTGAGGACTTTCTGGTGTTGGTTATGAAAAGTCATATTTGTATTTTGATGAAAAGGTCATGTTGAGACCCATGATGTAAAATTGTAATATTCGGTCATGTAAGGACTTGTCAAAGTTGTTTGGGTAGCTGAGTCAATTTTTGTAAACCCACTTGGTTGGGTACTTGAGTCTCATATGTAAATCCACTTGGTTGGATATTTGATGTAAGTATGAGTCTTTGGTGATAGGAAGTTCATAGAGTCATGTACTTCATTGGAAAATATGTTTGAAGATTCAGCATGAACTCAGGGGGAGCTTGATCACTTCAATATATATCAGGTCTGCAGAACGCTTCTTCCACATGCAGAGAACAGGGGGAGAGTATGTTGGTTTTGATCCACCCTTTGCCCTTGATGTCAAAGGGGGAGAGTGACATGGTGTTTGAATGAAGTCAAAAATGGGGCTTGTAACATGGTGTCATTGTATTCTTAATGTACCTATCTATTGTGGTAACCAAACACCATCGTGGTTGCCATCAAGTCCAAAGGGGGAGATTGTTGGCAATATGATGCAGAGTGTTGTTCTTGATGGCAACCCACTGAATGAAGTTGAAGACATGCGACTGTTGACATGTGTTGTCCTTGATGACAATCCACCTGATGAAGTTATTCTTGACCTGATGGACTTGATAAATGATGTAACTCTGATATGAAATGATGTTTGATGCTGAGTGTTGTCCTTGAATGGCAACCCACTTGATGAAGATGATGGCAACTTACTTGATGTAGTTGTGCTTGATAGAATATGGTTTTATGAACTAAATCTGATGTATCTACAGTGAGTACAGAAGACAAGGAAGAAAGGAATTCAGCTTGTGCAAAATCTAAGGTGAAAAGAGTATGTCTCAAGGCATACGCGGATATGTCTAAGGGAAGTCGCATATGCACGCGGGAAACAACGTGCCAAGTCGCGTATGGGAAAAAGCGCTCAAAAAATGCAAAACCAGGGGTAACCACCATGGTATTAACCCATTGTATTGGGTAATGATTCGCCTAATTGACCCCATCCAGGAATACCATCGGATGTAATGTGGTTTTGGCTCATGGTATTGAAAAAGGGTAAACCTATATAAGGAGAAGAAATTCATTGTGCATATCATGAGTGTGGGTGCAAGATGTCTGAGCTTGAATGAATACTTCTCTCTGAAGTAGATCTGAATGGAAAGGGTTACAGTTGAATGATAGATCTGAATGTATGATGCACCAATGATGAAGAAGGGGATCTAGATCTGAAATGTACTTATATTTGCTAGATCTGTTTATGAAATGATTAGATCTGTGATGAGGCGAACATCTGTCTGAGGTAAAGGGTAAAATATGAAGTGATGTATCTGTTGTGAAGAATTGCAATGACATAAAAGTCTGAAGAACCATACGCTAGTTCGCCGAAGAGGAAGCGCGTATATACGCGGCTTCGCTGAAGAGAAAGTGCGTATGCGCAACAAAATTAGCTCTATAATTTGTACTGAAGTATACGCTGGTTTATGTGGACGGAAGCGCGTATATACGCGACATCAGAGAAAGGAAAGCGCGTATGCAAACTAGGGTTTGCTGAAGTCTGTGGTAAGAAATGTCTGATCTGTTCTGCTGGTTTACTGATATCTGTCAGTGAGTTATATGTATATGTTTCATGGTTGACTGTGCTTAAAAGTATGGAGTGGGTCCAGTCTGAAAATATGATGAAACGTGGCCTGCAAGTTGTGTTCTATTGAAGTTGTTGGATCCAGTGTGAAAATTGATGAAACGTGGTCCATATTGGTGCTGAGGGTTGTAGCCTTCAGTCAGGGGGTCGTAGCTCCCTTCCAGGTGAGGCTGGTAAACGAGATCGGGGGGTCGTAGCTCCCTTCCAGGAGAGGCTGGTAAACGAGTCAGGGGGTTGGAGCTCCCTTCCAAGAGAGGCTGGTAAATGAGCGCAGGTGGGTGCCTGCGTGCTGGTAGGAGTCTGCACCAGCACATATGTTGTAAGATGTTTTCTCTATAATAAAATATTGAAGGCTGAGCAACGGCAGCGGTGGTTTTCTCCCGTCTTGGGTTTCCACCTAAAAATCCTGGTGTTCATGTGTGATGCTTTGTGTGATGGTTTACTCTGCTCTTATTGTTCATGTTTACTGTTTATTAAACATCTCATGAATGAATGATGGAATGATTTAAGTGAAGATCTAATAACATAATTAGATATATGTGTATACGCGAGTTTCATAAAGGGTATCCGCGTATATACGCGAGTCTGTTTCAGGAAAGTAGCGTATGGGTTTTAGAAGCAAGAAAAAGTAAAAGTTTTGAATATGCAGTAAATACTGATTCACCCCCCCCTCTCAGTATTTTTCCCAACAATGTTCTCATAAGACAATATTTGTAAAGGATTCTTCTTTTTCTCCCAGCTATTGATAAATAATCTATAGAAGTTTTCTAAATCAACAATATGATTGGTAGGTAAAGCTTTAAATCATTTCTTTACATCGCCGGCTAAAGTTTTGGCAAACAATCTCATTTGAACATCAGATTCATCAATTTCATGCAATTCAAAGTAACCAGTCATTTTGTTAACATGTTGTTGTACGATGTGTCTTCTTGATACTATGGATGAAATATTTTACTTTGGTAGTCTTAGGCATAGCATGGAGTGAGCGGGGAGGACAGAGAGCATATCTGGCTACCACGACTGTGGGTCCGCCTCTAGCGAGTGGTGTTTTCCCAGGATGAAGTTGAAGTACTTGCAGATGAAGTTGGAACACTGGAGGATGTAGTTGGGATGCTGGAAGAGGTGCTTGGAAATGAGGTTGAAGTACTAGCAAATGTAGCAAAAATGCTAGAGGATGAACTTGCAGTATTTGGAGATGGAAATAAAACTCTAGGTTGAAGGGAAAGCTTTGGAATGAATGATTCTGTGGAATGAAGTGTAGTGGAAATAATAGATGAGGTGGTACTAAATAAAGATGAATTTACAGATTTTGAATGAATGGTATAAGGCTTAGGGGTATAAGCATATAAAGTAGTTAACTCAATAGAATGTTGAAGATAGGCTTCATCAATTTCCTTAATCAAAGTTTCAGCCAAAGCATCAATTTTATCAAAAGGTTCTAGAGCTTGTTGATCTGAATTAAGTGAAACAAACTCCTTCTTAGTTTCAATGAATGAAGTGAAATTAGGATCTATTACACCATCATAAATTGAACTTTCTGATTTAGTTCTAAACAAAGAGTATTCAAAATATAAATCAAATTCAATGTCTTGTAAGCTGGATAATTCTTTGGGTAGTGAATTAGCTTTGATTAATTGACTATCATTCCCTAGACTTTCTAATTTTTTGTTTTTCTTTAAAATTCTATCAAGGTCATCCACAAATATAGCTGGTTGTGGATCAGGATGAGACCTAGTGTAGTATATTCTTTTGGAAGCGAGAATTTTAGTTTATTAATGAAAAAATGCAACAACTCTAAATAAAACTTAAGGTGTAATGATGAGTAAAAAAGTTTCCTTTAAGGTTTATTTCACTGAGGACTGACTCTTCCCCAGTAGAGTCGCCAGTATGTTATCACTCCAATAATTTCCTAGGGTTGTTATGCTTTTAGTAAAAGAAATATTAGAGGTAACCACAAACCTACTTTTAAGCTTTAGGATCTAGCCTTCCTAATGCTCACAGAGGGATCTCTTTTTATGATTTAACTTTGTTGTTTTTAGTTGATTTTAGGCTAGTTATGTGAGATTGATTGGTTTTGGTTTTGATTTGGTTTGGTGGAGGAATCACTAATTCAGAAAGATAGATGTAGGTCTGCTTACCATTGGGCTAATGGAGTCAATGTATCAAGCAACAGAAGCAGGATCAAGGTCTAAAGGAAGTTTTCACAAGGCAAGGTAGCTGAGTTGATTCAGCTCTTTAGGTTGGATGATGAAATGGTTTCAATCAGGATGAGAGAGCAATTAAGGATTCTCAGATCCGAATAATGAGAGAAATGACAGAGGTCAACCGAAACCAGGGAGAAATTAAGAATTCCTAATCTGGATATTAGTAGAAAACATGAAAATGAAATAACAGTTCAAGACAGAGTGTTTTTAAACAAGTTCTGAAATAATATTCCTGTTATACATTTAGATTTAGAAAACATGCAAGTATGTGAAAAAACTTAAGAGAATAATAAAGAACAATTTGAAAGTACTTCACTGAATTTGGCCCAACACATGAATCCAGTAATATAAGGTCTTTATTGTTCAATCCAGTTCGTTGACTTGAAAATGGTACAAAGAACCCTCTGGTTCAGATCAATGTAACTATAGAAATTTTTAGCAATCCACAATCCACACACAATACTTCAAATTGTGAAGTGTTTATACAAAAAACTCTTACAAAATATCCTAAACTCACTTAGGAATTATTCAAGGAAAAATAAATATCTTCATGCAAGAAGATAGAGACAATTATCTAACTAATGCAAGTTGTCCCTCTTTTATTTGGATTTACTGTTTGTTAGTTGATATTTTGCTTGTTTTTCTCTTTTGCTATTGTTCAACGTTGGTTGTTTTTTACGCTATTGAGTGTCCTTTACGTTGGTTGTATTTCACTCTGATTTATCTCTATTTTGACTTTAAATCTTATCTTTCATCTAATACTCTTTTAACTTTTAACTAATTCTCTTTAAACTGTCTATGTTTTCACTTCGATATTTGACTGTTGTTTTTAACTTTAAACTACCTGATCTATCTTTACTTTGACTGCTCTTTTACTATTTTACCTTTCTCTTTCAAAGTAAATCAGTCAACTTCTCCCAATCCTCTACATCTACCAATTTAATCTTTACCATTCTTCTGAATATCTCATCAGCCTCTGTATACTTTGCGAAAGTGGGTTTGTTAATGAATAGATGTTTTACCTCATGCTAGAGGTAAAAGAGCCACTCAAAACTTTGATAAAGCACCTTTCCTGTTGGAATTCCCTTCATGGCTGAATTGTTGATTTGTTCCTTTGCCACTTCTCTGATTTTCTTATCATAATCCTCATGTTTCATCAACCTTTCATTGATAACCAAAGGATTGGGCAGACCTTTCTGCCTCAAAACATTGAATTTCACCATGAATCTGGTTATGGCAAGCTCCATGTTCTAACATTTTTCTTCCAGTTGTACCATTAATTTCCTTTTAGAAATCAGCTTTCTAAATTCAAGAATTTTTTATGTCCTGTCACTAATTGAAATTCCTCTAATTTTTGTTTGTTCTTAGAATTAAGAAACTTAATGATTTCATTGGTCTCCTATGGCTTCTTACCAATTTCTTCCTTGATTTTTTGAATGGATTCACTTGCTGCTTTGATTAGATCCTTTTTCTCAAAAATAACTTGAATTGATGGCCAAATATCATTGACATAGTCAATGATATTGGCCCACAGTTGCTGCTTTACTTGGGCAAGTGGTTCTTTCAATGTTATTTATTTCTCTAACTTCTGCACTTTCTCTGTCAATCTGTTTGTCTTCTACACTTCATTCTTATGCATGATTTGAACTAGTTTCTTCTCATCCTCCAGAATTTTTAACTTTTCTTTAAGTCTATTTATTTCATTAGTCTGTATGGACATTTCTTGCATTGCTTTAACTAGTTTACCTGCTTCATCACTAGGTTGTGCTGCTGTTGTAAATGACTATGTTGCTGAAGTAGTTGTTGATGAAATGGGAAGTGTTGTAGCTACTGGAACTGATGGGGCTAATGAATCTACTAAAGTGGAAGGAACCATTGTAGTGATTGTAGGAATGGCAGTGACAGGGATTTCTTCCAAGCTAGCCTTTTTCTCCTGCACTAACTTATCCATCTCATTTTCCACTTCTTTCAACTGGGCAGTTAACTGAAGAATGAGTTTCATCATCTCATATTTTTGGCTTTCATCCTGTAATACTTCTTTGGCCTGTGGATATTTAGTAGGAGGAAATTTGAGTTGTTTCTTTAATGCAGCAATGTCTGCATTCGTTTTCTTAATGAGTTCTTTTGCAACTTAGATGATCTTGGGATCATATCCCACTTCTATGACCAGTTCTTCTACAGATTTGATCCTATTGTCTTTGGCTTGTGAGGAAGCCTTTTCTAGCTTTAGCTGACCTCTGATGTTTTCTAGAGTGTTTTGCAGATTCTAAACAAGTCTCATGGCTTTATTGGTCATGGTATAATACAACATTTCACCAGCTTGCTTGTGAAATTCTATCTGGTCTATAGGATGAAGATCCTTGGCTTGAACTTCATATGATGTCTTCTTATAATCTGTTGATGACTTAGGATGCTTTACTGTTGGCTGTAGGAAATTCATCTTCATCTTGTTGGTCTTGTAATCAAATGCAGAAAGAAACTTGCTTTGGTCACTAGGTGTCTGCTTCCAATATTGGGCATAAGTATCTGCTTTTAATGCTTCATTCTTGATCTTGATTTCCTTGTACTTATGCATGATATCCTTCTCTTTATCTTCTGGTTTAATAGATGAAGATACTTCAACACTATGCTACTTTTGAAAAATTTGAGTGTTATATGTTGAAGGTTGGTGAGTTTCTTCAGAAACTGCAGGTAGTGCATTATCTTTTATCATTGGATCTGTATCAAGGATTTCATATGTATCAACTTGCTCATTCACGGAATTCGGCTTGGGCTTCTTCTTGTACATTAGTTTGAATTTTGTTTCAATGGTTGTTTGAGCTAAGTATGATCCTTCTTCTCTGACTCTCTTGGAGTTCCTATCCTGTAGGAATGGAGTTTGCAGAATTGAACTGGTTTTTGTTGGTTTCTCTAACTCTTTCAAAGTATTCTCCAACCATTCAGGCTGATTGGAGTACTTCTCAATGTTTGGCTTGGACTCATGTACAAAATGAGTTAGTTTAAACTTAATTCTTAACTTGCTTATAACTCCTAAAGGATCATAATTCCATTTGAAGCTTTCACTGAACTTAAATTCCTGAAGATACTTTTCTTCCTGTTGACCAGCAGTCCTACAGATGAAGGGACCAATCTGGTTTTTTATCTTAAATTGTGTTTTCTTCTTGGCTGAGAGAAATTTAACTTCATCGGAGTTAAGAATATGCCTGATATACTAAAGTGCAAATAACCTCATTGGGAGGTATTCTGGCAGTTTATATGGGGTTAGATGACAACCATAAACTCTAATCTCAGTGTGGTTTTAGTAAACATACCAATCTCTTGTCTTACCTTGTTCTGATAATTGCAAGACCTTTTTAATCTCATCACTCACTCTTTCTTGAATGCTGATGTTCAACATGTTGACAATTGGATAGATGAATGAGTCAATGAAGTCTGTGTATGTGAAATCTGTTGAATATTTCCTGATTAATGAAGTCCAAAATACTAATGACTGAGGATTACCTTCAGCATCCAGTTTTTGAAGGTTAATTGTAAATCTCTCAGATTGAAAGTAGAGGAAAATGTGAAACAACACTAATGAATATTTGAAGACACCTTCTTCAGGAAATTTGACAAGTTTTTTATGGATTATATTAGAGAGGTACTGGGCAAAATTGAATATAGAAGCAGGAGGCTGAGCAGGGGAGAAAATAGACAAAAAACCTAGGACTGAAGCATCAACATGCTCATCAGTGAAATAACCCAGAATACATGACAGCATTGTGATGATATGCATGGTTCTCTCAGAGAATATAGCATCTGGATAAGGAGGATTAGTATTGGGAGTTTCTACTAATGAGGGAATGAATTTTTGGAATATGTGGAACCTCTTGGGGAAGTCCATATTGAGATACAATTGTGTGAGGGTCTCAATAGACAATGGGGTTTCATTAGGCATAGGTTGAATCTGTAGTATTTGGTTTATTGATTCAGCTGTGACAGTGAACAGAATCTCTTTATGAGGGGTCACTAAGGCTCTTTGATCAGGCAAATAGTTGTTTTGATAGAGTTTAATAACCTATGGACACTGGAAGGTCTAAGGGACAATATACTTGGGCTAATTAGACTCCCAAAGGAAAACATCATCTGCTTGGTCAATTGACTTATCATGGCTCCAACAGTGGAGCTCAAGGAGGTTAAAATCAGTGACAGGGTCACTAATTTTAAAGTCTATGTCTGCAAGGGGGGTATGATCCACATCAACAACTAGAGGTTGGAGGGGATTGACTGTTACAATACCTTGGGAATACATTATTTGTTTGATTTTATTCAATTAATTACTCTCTGTGATCAAGAAATAAGTCCAGGCCCTTAGAACTACTGTGAGAGGATGAAATCAATCTACAGAAATGGTTTAAGATGCAACAGTGGATTTTCTATGGTCTGTTAAGCTCCTAAACTAGTTCAAATGATTGAATTACCTTCTTTTAGCTTAAAAGATGGCCTTGGCTCTTAAGGAATACCTGGAGAATGAAGCTCTGGTATGCATAAGGGTTTTCAGGGGAAGCGGAGGCTTTCTAAGGTTTCAAGGGTTTTTATACTGCTTAAGGGGTATTCTGCACTAGCTTCTGGTGTTAAAAGGCCTTCAATTCTGGTTGAAATATCTTTGAAACAGGTCGGTAGAGCTTTTTCACCTTGAGAATAGGTCAGTAGGGGCTATTATCTACAAATTGTAACAGAATAATGGTGAAAGGATGGAAAGGGCGGCTTTATTTGTTTTAACCAATAGTGGTTAACATATGGGCGCAGGGGTAAACTTTCAAACGAGGGATGGTATTCATTACAACGGTCAAAAAAACACATGGCATTTTTCGCATGGAGTGAAGACAGTAAATGGTTTTCGACATGACGATGCGATGGAATGAAAGGATGCCACGTAGCATGGAGCGGGGCTGCGAAAACAACTTATTTCGCAAGCCCTTAGTAGTGTTAAAGATTGCTCGATTAGGAATGCGATAAGACTTATTGGCCATCGGATCTGATCAATTGTGATCTGACAGTTGGGCGAATAGAAGGAATCCGTCGAGGATTTATTAGGCGTGGGGCCCGGGATGAGTTATGCGTTGGGTTATAAGATATATGAAAAGGGTTTAGAAATATGAAATGATCGAGATTTATAATAGTTGGGCTTTATATAACATGGTATGTATGTGGATTCGGGACTAAATATAAAGGGGAATTATTAATCAACTATATGTTATAATAAGATAAGGGGTTGGGGATAATATATATATGCGGGATTTAATTTAATACGGGGTAAATGTGTATATATGGGAGCTAATATAATAAATTTAAAACCTAGGATTAATATAAATGGGGGGATTAAATGAATATGATGCAGGAATATAAAATACACTAAGTTTTAATGTAAAAATTGATATCGGGAAGGATTTTTCAATATGGGACTCGATATATCATTTTAAACTTTAGACTTAGGATAAGTGTATTTTAGGGGGGTTTGAATGAAAATGGAAGCTAATAAAGGGATTTACTTTTCCAAAGGAAAAATGTATTTTTAACTATGGAAAAGGGTTTTTCGTAAGAAAAAATGAATGTAGTAAAGGGAAAGGTTAATATGAAGGGCAAAGGGTATTTTTACAAGGGAAAATGCATTTTTCAAGTGGCAATAGGGTTTTTTTAGCTAAGGGAGGGGATTTTGAGGGACGTTAGTGATATGAAATGACCAAATTGCTGCTTTCCATGCCTTGTAACAGTAATTTACCTACCCATCTTTTACCCTAACATTTTTTCTTCATTTCTTTGGGTGCATTTGCTCTTGCTGACCCTTTATATT
Organism: Pinus albicaulis; assembly: GCA_034641835.2. NCBI lineage: Eukaryota > Viridiplantae > Streptophyta > Pinopsida > Pinales > Pinaceae > Pinus > Pinus albicaulis. The sequence goes on along the minus strand of CM076579.1, from coordinate 1,647,702,988 downwards.
TTCTTTTCAATAAGAAAACTATCTAATTCTAACCTTATTACTTCCAATGGATCAGATTAAACTGTTGATCTCATTAATTATTCTCTACCTAACTATTGATCTTGTCAAGATTAAACAATTTGACTAGATCTTTATTCTGTATCTATCAGTGTGAAATTTAAAGCATGAATAATCAAGATTAAGTTGTTTGATCATCATGGATTGTGGCTTTTTTGATAAGATGCACACAATATTATTTTAAAAAGTAAATTAAAAGGTAGTGGCATTTGAATTTGCATCACTTTTCGAATCTATTTTTATCTCTTTTTTGTGGGGTTCATATCTTATATTCTTTTTTTATATTTTTCTTTTATTAGTCCTTTGATTTTTCTTTTAGGACTTCACCTTATTTACATTTTTTATTTTTAATATGGGAAAACAATTTTACAGAAAGAAAATTATGTACAATGTTACAGGACTAATCATAGTCAATTCAAAATTATGAATCCTATTATTATAGGATTCTAACAGAAACAATGAGTATATAGCTAATGAATTGCTCTAGAGGTGTGAAAGGTGTATTCATTTTATTATGTCCCTTATGTATAAGTTAAATCTATCATCCTGAAGAACATTGAAAGTTTAAATGCCAACGATCATTTTTCACCAACATAATTCCACATATAGCTAAGAATTTGTCATCGTGTTTTGAATTTTGTTGAGATTTGACTTTGGCTTGATTAAGCTTATATTATAGAATTTATGAGTATAAAATCAAGAATGGTGAAGGAATTGTAGTTAGAAAAACTTGTAGTGTTATATTTTGCATATTAAAGGCCACAAGTTCAAATATTTATGCTTGGTAAGGAAATTAATTTTGGAGGTTGTGATACTTGCTACATTGGTTAAGCAACAAGAAGAAGGCATTTTAGTTGCAACAATTCCACTTTTATTTGAGCATGTCACTATTTGTTATCTGGTGAATTTTTGTTTTCACTTTACATTATAAAATGGGTGCATTATCGGTCAAACCTGGCACCTGAGATTGACAAAAAATGGCTCAAATTAAAAATGCATTAGAAATTTTAAGAAATCTCATTAGTTCCATTGTTGATGAAACTGTAAATCCCGAAAAAGTAAGTCTTGTTGATATCGAAATCCGTTTACATGATGCATTGGAGACAGTTCAATTTCTCCAGATTAAGTTGCAATTACAACGAGATGAACTTTAGAAGAAAAAATGTGATTTTGAACTAGTGTTTGTTCATAACAACACTTTGTTTGAGTTTGATTCTAATCTACAGTCAGGGATTGATCATACTATTTCAAGGTAAAATTTGGATGCGATCGAAAGTATTTATGTGAAGCATGTTGTTCCCAAAACTGTTATAAGATATTGGGAAGAGATTACTCATAATAAACACAAAATTGGTTTCGGTTATAACAAGGATATCCTAGATGTATCCTTTCACATTCCTGATTATTATAAACCAATACAATTTCGAAGTGCAATATTTCTGGATGGTGCTGTTCCTTAAAAAGTTGATAGATGCCAACAGTGTAACAAAGTTGGACATGTGAAAGATTAATGTTTTGATCTTCACCTGTGTGAGCATTATGGAAAGCACAATCACCATTCCAATAGATGCTCCAGAAAGAATATTCATGCAAGAGAGAAGCTACATTTTGGATGGATTGATTCTTGGGATTGGATGAAAAAAACCAAGAAGATTTACAGGTCATACTGAAGGAGACGTTCAAGAGTGATGACCAACCTTGCAGTGATGAAGAATACTTCTCACCCTATATCCGAAAAGGAGGAAATTGTTGATGGTCTGCTACAAATTCGAGTTCAAGATTTCAAGCGAGCCTAAGTCAGAGATCTACCATAGTTGTGAGACTTTAGTTTTTGTTGATTGAGTTGTTTGTGAACTAGTACTTTCAGATTTGGAATTGTTCGAGGAACTACATTGATTGTTCCAAATTTAGTGGTCACCTCAAAACCACATTTTTGTTTTTTCTGAGAACTGTTATGAAGGTTCCAGAGTTGGTGTTGGTTGATACCTTGAGTTCTTCCATATTTGTTTGTGGTCATCCTTAAAAACCATTTCTGAGAGACATACAAATCTTGGTTGAGATGCATTTTTGCATTTTGAGCTCTCATTCTTGGACTTTGATACATCCCTTTGGATTAAGGGGGGGAATGTTAGACAACTAATCCTCGGGATTAATATTGGGTTAGTCTTTTTGGTTATTAGATTCCAAGAAAACCTAGGAACTGATTCAATGATTTCTTGTTGTATTTATGTGTACATAATGTATGTCATTCTTTGAGATCAATCATTAATATAGTTGATTTTGGTTTCAATTTTGTGTGTTTTACAGTAAATACAATTACTTTCAGGTGGTTTGTAGACATTTTTTGTATGGTCTTAATGGGTCATAGATGGATTCCATTACTTTTACGTCTATTCTGCCTAATGTCACCATCAAATTCCCTCATTTCGGCCTTTGAACCGATGGTTTATTAATATTTTGAGATTCATTTGAAGGGAGGAGGAAGTATTTGGAGGCTCTCATGATCACCAATAAAATCCCATCACAACATTGTTTGATGCCAAAGTCTCAAAATTTTGGTCCTCTTTGAAACCAATGTGCTTAAGATTTGAATATTTTTACAGGCGTGTCTCAGTCACACGCCATCAGATTTGAGCCAAAAAGTACCTGAACACCAAGCTCATGTCAGGGTTTTACAATTGATTTTTGGTCAAGGTTCTAGAAGGTCAACCCAAGTTGTGGTATCCATCAGAGGTTTTGCTTTGAGAATTCTTCATTTATTTTTAGAAGCATTGTACTTCTTGGGCATTCAAATTAAAAACAATGGTGACTTGCAAATGGTGTTTTTTTTTTTTTTGTTTAAGTTTTCCAGTGAAATTGCATTGTAAATGGGTGCATTTTTGGAAGAAACCAACACCTTACATGAGTTTCCTGCATGGAGGATTATGGTTTTTTTAATCTTCATCCATGTGAATACTTTTAGAAACATATTCATCCTCTTATTTTGTATGGGATAAGAGGGGATTGACCTTGAGACTTCTAGATTTGAAACCCTATTAATCAAGCATGTACAAGCGAGCCTGAGTAACAAGGATATCATTTTCTCACTTTTTATATGATAGGGGGGAATTGATGATCAACTACTAGTTTCAAAGAGCCAAAGCCACATCCAAAGCAACACAAAAAGTAAAGCCTCAAGCCTAAACCATATTCAAAGTTGTAGCCAAAGTCAAAGTTATGAGTGTGATTCAGTTTATGGTCATCTTCAAACTGGTATTGGAAGCACTTCCTCTAACAAAGGACTTCAACTTCTAGCTAGATTTGGAAATGTTCCAAGAACTTCACTAAGCATTCCAGAGTTGGTGGTCATCCTTAAACCACCGATGGTTGAGACCTCAATGGTCTCCATTTTTAGAAAAATAGGAAGCACTTCCTCTAACAAAAGACTTCAACTTATAGCTGGATTTGGAATTGTTCCAAGAACTGCATTAAGCATTCCAGGTTGAGACCTCAATGCTCTCCCTTTTCAAAGTATTAGGGAGTACTTCCTCTAGCATAAGACTTCAACTTCTAGCCAAATTTGGAATTGTTCTAGGAACTGCACTAAGCGTTCCAGTGTTGATGGTCATCCTTAAACCACTGTCGGTTGAGACCTCAATTTCTCCTACCTTTTGGGTTTGTGGTCTTCCTTAAAAACCATCATTTCAGAGAGCACATTGTTGTCATTCATGTTTGCATTTTTGTGTTACATGCTCTCTTCTTGGACTCGTATATACCCCTTTGGATTAAGGGGGGAGGGGGCGATGTTGGACACATAATCCACTAAATGTTATGGTGTGGAAGGTGAATAATCAAAGTGAGTCCAAGAGACCTTGGAAGATGAATTCAACGATCACACAATGTGTTTATATGTAGCATCTTTGTGAATAATAAAGTAATTCACGCTTATCTTTCATACCTCGTTACACATTCCAACACATGCATTATGACTTAATTGTGGGTATGAGGTATTGTCATATAAAAGGATAAAAAAAGTTAACACATATATGAAAACAAATTCATTTAAAGTAATGTTAATAAGATATTGTATTTTTAATTTTAAAATAAAGTTTCGAAAATAAAAATTAACAAGAATTATTTTTTATGGATGGAATGGTACATCTCACATGTATTTGTTTTGCAACTAAATTTAGGTGTAGCTAGTATTGATAGCACACAAGCCAATGTTAGTAGGAATTTGTGATTTGACGAAGGTCAAGACGTCTAGAGGCATTCCCATCAATGATCATTTGAGGGACCCATGCTAGGGGAATGCCTACCTCTATAGCTTTATCACAAGAGATCTATATTAATAAATCAAAATGCACAAACTCTACCCATTGCACATGTTAACATTGCACAAAAGTGATTGTGTTAGGGGTTAGTTGTGTTAAATTCATTTTTATATTTAAAAACCAATTTTATCAATTCAAAATTACAATTGTGGTAAATATCGTTTCATTGGATTTTGTTGATGATAAATAATGATAAATAAAAATAAGTCAAAATCATAAGCATTCAATCTTTTTCAAAATGATTATAAAGTCAAAATCATAAAACATTTAGTCTTTTTCAAATTTATGTATTAGTAAGGAGTTGCGAGGATTGCTTAGACGTAGATTAAGGATGATGAAGTCTAAAGAGTTAGCTTAATTGGTTGTTGTCAATGTTATTGGATATTTGGCTAATTTCATGAGTGTTTGGATATAATTCAATCTTGATTGGGTGTATTAGTCTATGATATTTGAATTAGGTGTAGTAGTCTGTGTTAATGGATTATTAGGAATGTCAACAACAAAAGCTCAAAAACATCCTTTAAATTTCCCCAAAATCTTTCATGAAAAAATAAAAATAAAAAATCAATACCAATAATTTCCTATTTATAAAGCTACAAAAATAAAACACTACATTTAACCACATCCCATTATACACACACAAAATGAGCCCAATGGTTAAGAGCATGGGTTTCCTCCTATGAGGTCACAAGTTCAAAACCAAAAAGGGTAGAGTATGTATGCCTTCGTAGAGGGTCCCTTGTCCCATAAACAAGGGGGTATAAAAACATATTAGTGTCATAACCTTTAGTTGAGGGTTATATTATGCAAGGAGTTTCAAACACCCAATCTCAAAAGAAAAAGATAGAGTATGTATATCTTCATAGAGAGTCCCTTATCCTATAAACAAAAAGATTAAAAACATATTAATATCATAACCTTTAGTTGAAAATTACAAAAAATTTCAAATTAAATATAACATATTATCCCCTCCACACAATTTCAAAAACAATATAAAATAAATAAATAAATAAATAAATATTGACATAAATTTCTGACTTACTCTTCACATCACCCCTCAAATTCAATCGTATAATTATAAAAAGACATATATTCTATCGTACCAACATATATCCACAAGGTACGCTGCCCTCATACAATGTTTTTATAATTCCTATGAAGCAAGGTTGCAATTGAGAAAGTGGGCGAGCCTTATATCCCAGTCTATCGGCCCATAAATGCACCGAGAGACGAAATGGCCACCGTCAGACTAAAGCAATAAATGATCCTACGGTGGCCATTTCGTCTCTCGGTGCATTTATGGGCCGAGAAAGTGTATGCAACAAATTTCAAATGGTAACGAGTTTCTCCGTAATGCCGTCAAAGCCGCAAAGGTCAGCTAATTTGTCCCCCAAAAGCTCCAAAACTTAATATGTTTAGACAATACCAATCACTTATACGATAAACAATAAAGTCTTAGACATCATTTTAATTTCTAGCTTCGTAATACCTTATATAATTTATTAATAGAGTATATATTTTTAAAATTTTAAAATATAAATTCTATTATTTAAATAATAATAATAATAAAAATAAGTAATTTTTTATCTTATTTTGGTTAAATAAATTAATTCTAATTTAATTTTTTTGAAAGATATTGAAATTTAGTGATTTAAAATGTATTTTTGAAGGAGTTATCTCTGACTTTTTGGAGTTTCTAATTGATTTTCTGGTTCGAACGGGGAAATTTTGAGGTGAAATCTTGATTTGTGTTATTTAAACTGGTTTTTTTTACTACATATATGGATTCAACACCCTGAAAAACCCCTAATGCACTTAGATTGTGCATAGTTTACCCATCAAACTTGTGATTTCAATGAATTCCTGTGGGTATTTACAGAAATTAGATGGGAAAAAAAATCAGAATACTTTTCAAAAAGTCCCATTAAAAGCAACTCGATTTTTGAATGCATAAATAGATTAAACCTCAATAAAACTTTTAAGGTATTTTTTATTTTTAAATATTAAAAATAATAATAATAATAATGTAAATTTTTATCTTGTTTTGGTCAAATAAACCAATTCTCATTTTAATTTTTTATAAGGTTGTGAATTTTAGTTATTCAAAATGAGTTTTTGAATGAATAAATAAATTCAAAACCCTAACAAACTTTTAAGACACTCATATTTTGCAAATTACACATTAACTTTTAAGATACTTATATTTTGCAAATCACACATTTGAAAGTTACAAGTCCACGAAATCCCTAATCATAAAGAATAATAAAAAAGACAAAAGCATTTAATAATTAGAATATACTTATATAATTTAAAAAAAAAAAAAAAAACAAAACAAAAACAAAAACAATCATAATAATTATAGTCATATCCCATTAGAAAATAACTTTTATAAAAAAAAAAAAAAAAAAAAAAATCCTAATATTAAAAACAAGTAGTACATTCTAAAGGTACATTTTGCATAATTATCGTAAATGCTATTTTTTAATTGATTCGAAAATATATATTATTTTATTTCTTTATTTTATAATATTTTATTTATTGAATAAGTTTAGGTAGTATTTGAAATTAAGGTTAAATATTTATTTAAAAGCACATGGTACCATTATTCTAGTTTTGAAAATAAAGATAAAATATTTTTGGTTTTATTATTTTAGTTTTGAAGATAAAATAAAATATATTTCTTTTAGATAATATATATAGGATAATTATTTTTTGGTGAGTAAAATTTAAAATTGAAATATATTAGAAATTTGGTTTTTGTGATCCATAACATGTATATATAAATTTTTGGTGATAATTACATGAATATAATAGATAAAAAAAATGCTCCAATTAACCGTTATAAATAATGGCTTGTTTGACTAGAACGAGAAATAAATTTAATTATTTAAATTTTAAAATGAATTAATTATTAGTTATATAATATATTTTTATGATATATATTTTAATTTAATAATATAATTTTAATATTTAAACTAAATCTTAATAATTGTTTTTTAAATAATAATACTAAATACCTTATTTATAGAAAATAGTTTAAATAGATTTAATTATTATAGATTAAATAATTTTAATCTTAAAAAAAAAAAAACTCCAAAGGCCAAAGAGAGCAAAGACAAGAGGACAAGAGGAAGGGGGAGGTTAAGCTGACAAGAGGGAAAATTGGGAGGGAGGAAAAAACACCATCTTACACCATCTTAGAGTGAAGTGCACGAATCCAGAATCCAGCATCCAGCATCTGCTAACACTCCACTTCTCTGCCTTAGCAGGGGATGCTGAAAAGACAAAACATCACATTTACATTGAAGATGCTAAGGTTATTGGGAGAATTGACCATTTCCATCACGGTGAGTTAAGGGAAGCCTTAGAAATTGAAAAGGAATCTAGTACCTGCTAACACGCCACTCTTCCACCTTACCAGAACATGTTGAAAATACAAAGCATCACATTTGCATTAAAGATGCTAAGGTTATGGGGAGGATTGACCATTTCCATCACTATAAGTTAAGGAAAGCCTTAAAAATCGAAGAAAAAATAACCGATTATCCTTAACAATGATGATGAGTGGATCCAAACTCATTTTGTCAAATTTAACCCAGTGTCAAGTTATAATTGAATTCCGAACTGAAGCTACAAGTGACATGCAAACAGATCATCGTCACATTACGGATTAATAAAAATAAGTTTTAAGTTTATTTTCATGACTGTGTGGTGGTGGTGGGTAATCTTCCCTGAGTGAAGTCGTTGAGTGCAATCCGTGGGTGGATAGAGAAATAATTTGATTTTTTGAGAATTTTCCACATAGTGCTTTGATTTTTCCATAATTTTCCACACGGTGAATGGGATGTGGTTTGATTTTCCACAAGATTCGCGATGGTACGTCGACCCTGTCATTGTTAGTTGTCCAAACGTACCACCCAATTTACGTACAAATGTTTTTCTGGCTTTCTGGAATCAGATTTCTTCTCCATATTTAGTAAAAGTTTGACTAAAAACATGACAAATACATTATGCAATATCTGCTTTTCGAAGGTAAATAATAAACTAGCAATTGCACCGGGAGGTGCAAGGGAACGCCGAAAGGGGATATGAAACTTGGTATGTAAAATCCCTCCATTCCAAAGGCTTCCTCCACTCATTCTAATACTCTTGAAGAATCCCATCCACTGACCTCCTCGAGCCATTCAAAGACCCAAAACCCAATGCCTCGACACTACCACTTCATCCATCACCTTGTATTCACTACTAGAAGTGAATCTATAGAGGGAAGATATAGTATAAGTATTGAAAACAGGGTAACTTTTAAATTGTTTTTGGCCATACCTGCAACTACCCTCATTTCGATTTCTCTCACGACGATGATGAATTTAGCTCAAACCACTTGATCAAATGGTGTTAAGGTAAGCTAAGTTTAATCTAAGGCATCAATACTATGACAACACCTTAACATTGTACTAGTATGAAGATAAGGTATTAAGGTAAGTGAAAGTCCAAGGCATCTGGAAAAATTAAAAACCTACCCCAAACTGCATTCATAAATAGCAACCAAAAAAATTGTTTCCATTTCCAAGTGGAAAATGTAAATAGTGCCACTATGGAAATTAATACCAATATTAACCCTTTGGGAAAAATAGGTTCAATAAATGTTATATGCTTTACAATTACTTTGTCAAATAACAAAACCATGATTCAAAATAAGTATGGCAACTAAAAAATGATTTCAATAAATGTTATATGTTTCACAATTACTTTGCGAAATACCAAAACCACGTTTCAAGATAAGTATGACAAGAGGAGCCATTTAGTAAGTACATTACATTTTCATGTTAGTTTTGTATCTTTTCATTCCAAAGGACAAAGACGCAAATGGAAGACCAATATCACAAGAGGCTTTGAATAATATCACATTTGAACATTAATTCTAAAGAAAACTACTCCAATGTGTTGGAATACACTATTCAATATTTAAAGCTCGCAACAACCAAACATTGCTTGTTTTCCTTGCAAACACATCAGAAAAACATACATTTGGCTAAAATATTTCCAAAAACACCAAAGCAAATGATAATTAATATATATTATCTTGAATTTATCTTCCTTTTGTACAAGAGGCTCTGAATAATATCACATTTGAACATTAATTACTCTCCTAAGTGTGGGAATACAATATTTAAGGCCCACAACAGCAACCAAACATTGCTTGTTCCACTGTTGAAACATTAAAAAAAAAAAAACATATAATGGCTATAATATTTTCCTTTGCAAAAACAAATTCTTAGAAATTGGAGCATTTCCAAAACCACCAATACATACATACACAATAAATAATATATAATTGCTTAAATATTTAAAGGAGTCTTAGAATTGAGATTTATCTAGATCATCAAAGTAGGGATGTTATGATGGTTTTTTCGCTGACATTCACTTGAATTGCTCATAAACAAGCATTTTCTGCAAAAGACACAAAAATTACAAATATCTAATTTTGAATAGCCAAGAAATAGACATAAATTTCGTTACCAAATATATTCAAACAAAAAACCACCCGGTAACATAGCAAGAACTCTTAAAACACAACCAAATTTGATCATGCACATATTGCAATTTGACAAAAGATACAAAATTAAATTTGAGAAAACAAAGAATGTTGATTCAGGGCAGCAAAATAACTTTGAAGATTTGAAAAAGCACTTCTAAAGGGTGTTTCCACTTTAATATATTTGTAATGTGACAGCAATATACAAAGTCGATAATTGGAAAGCAGACCATGCCCTATGGAGAAATCTCGTTATATTTTTTCCTAGGTTTCACAATAGTTCATATATACATCTTCAAATTAACCTCAATTGTTGAATGTTGGAAAGAATGGTGTTATTCTATTTGTGTTCTTCAATATCGAAATCAGAAAATATGATTAATGAAAATTTGGGATTAACAATACAAATTGACAAATTTGTTATTCTATTTGTCTTCTTCAATATTGAAAACTAATTTAAGTAATAATTAAAACCATAATTAGGTAAGAGGCCATAATTAGCATTTTTTAACCTATCATAAGACACCATTTGAACTTGTTAAGTCGTGTGGCATGCCACTTAAATTTACAATAGGAAAACAAAACATAATGGTGTTTTCCAAAAATCTCATAGCGTGTGGATCAATAAGTATATTATTGTTTTCCAAATCAACCACTAATATATTCTCATGATATGTATTGATTCTCTTACGACTAACTTGACAACTAATAAAATAAACCAATAAACTAATTTAACAACTAACTTAACTATGGCGTATAAACTATGAAAGAGAGTTTTATCTCTAGAACCTGGATACATATTATTTGAGGAATGGGAGGGCAACTTATTATTGAATATGACTCTCTTCAACTCTCTTCAAATAGACGTAATTCTCTAATCTACTATACTATTACAAGGGTAATATTGTTTTCTCGGAGCACCAAATAGATTTATGGTCAACACTTCATGATAATTTAGTTCTTTAAACTTATAACTTTCTCCACATTCTTCTAATTTTTAGAGTTTTAGGTCACTATTAGTCCTTATTTTATAGCTGTTTTAATTTTCTCAGAGATGAATTTTTTTGGAGATTTTTCAGAAATTTGCTTTAGCTTAATGCAAGCAAGTCTGAAGTATATTAGCAAGGCAGTTGGCTATTTTTTTGTGTCTAATTCAGGCAAAGCACAAAAAAATAATGTTGTTATAATGTTGTAAGTCAGTGTTATACATCAAAAAAGTATGTTGTTATATTGTTGTTAAATCAAAACAATGCAACATATGTTGGAAGTCATCAAACCTTGTTTCCCATAATCTGATTCTCAAAAGATTTTAATTTTTAACGTGTGTCGAGCATATATCACATTAATAGAATATAGGTTGAAAGCTTCACAAATTATTATTTTAATAAATAATATTGAAATTACCCAAAGACAAATGAAATAAAACTAGAAAACCACTTTTTAAGCGTTGAATTTAAGTCTCTTTGTTGAAAGCTCAGCAAATTATTTTGTCAAGAAATAAGACTGAAAAGACCCTGAGACAAATTAATTATTAAGGACAATTAAGAAGCCACCTCTTAAGTGTTGATTTTAAGCCTCTAAAAACAATAAAAGAGAAATCCGCAGGACTAAAAATAATAAATAAGGATTGGAAATTAATCAATATCTTAACAGTGATTAACTTAATCCAAAACCATGCACTGTTACAACAGGCAAAAAATAGGAAAATAGGATCCATCATAATCCAGCATTGAATAAGAGAGAAAAAGCTGCAGCATAGAGCATCAAAAACTGAGTACCATCCAGCATTATGGAATAAATAATTGTATTCGTGTTTCTGTTGATACAGAGAAGACGAATTAAGCTAGAAAATGAATAAATCCTTTGCCAGCAGTAACAAGATTAGGTGAGCTGACATGTTTTCAAGAATCAACCTATTGAAAATAATGAATCCTATCTATACAAAAGATAAGAATATCCTATGCATCCCTTGCAGAAGAGGCCCACATGCTTAGATATTATATTAGCCAGGGCAGATTCATATATGGTTTTATGTTTTTATATATCTTCAGTTGTTTGTACAAAATTCAAAGGGAATATTGAATTCTAAGAAGAAGATTGAATGACCTATCTCTTAACAAGTTTTTGACAACAAATCAAAACAGGACCTTTGCTCAAAATAAAATAGAAACAATCAAAGTGGCACGCAAATTAATGAATTAGAATAACCCAAAACCGCTTAGAAAATAAGATAAGACGGATTTCATACCCTGCTAGCACACAGACATTGAACAATTATGACCTTCAGCCATGAAAAATTCCCCAATATATAAAACAAGAGAGGCTTGTAAACAAAAATCCTAAGTCAGTCATTCACGGGTTACTTAACCAAGCACTGACAGGTCTTAAAATTTTGAAATTGGGATTAAATTGGGGGCGGTGGCAGAGGTGGTAGGTCGTGGTTTTAACCTAGTTTCATTATTCATCGCTGAAATGGAAAAAGAAGCAACATCCAACTCAGCCCACAGACTACTAGATCTCGAAAGTGCAATATAAAAATAAGAAATTCAACTGAACAACCAGGCACACTTGGATAATACATATTGATCAACAGGACTCAGTACTCAGACTCAGCCTCAACATACTGTCGTTGAAAATTCCCTCAAATCTGTCACTTTCCCATTACTCACACGCATCCATTTATAAATTTACCCTGATATTCATTCTTGCTCGTAAATTCAATTCATAATGGGTAGGTCTAGTTACTGATATAAATCAAAGAAAAGAAAATTAATATACACTTCGGGCAAAAGAAAAGGTTGTCCCTCCACATCTCAGGACCCTAAAGGAATATTGATGGCATGTAAAAAAATTTTGACCCTCCAACTGAAACCCTGGGAGTGGAAGTAAGCATGATCAAGTGAAATGAAAGAGAAGTTCACCCGACTAAGTAATTAAGGTGATGCAGTTTTTGCTTTACTCACCCAAGTGCCTCGGTGACAGTGTAGAATGACAATCCATAAGTCCATAAGGGTAGTCTGTAAGGAAGTAGAGAACATCGGTGCTAGACAACATGACAGAGTTGAACATCTCTCTTTGCTTAAGGACCGAGGGAACGAAACAATATGGCAAGGCACCTCACTCAAATTTTTCAGAAACACAAGAACCCTAAGCTAATATGAAGCCCTACAAAAAATCCCAATTGGTGATCAGAGTATTAAAAAGAAAAAATTATATGAAGTGTGGAAACCCGGTTAAATTACCTAAAGTCAAGCCCCCGATGGCCGTTCGCTTGGCAACACTAGGAAACCCTGAGTCAATTCCACTATCTGAAACTTTTCCTGAGATAACAAAGAAATACTCAAGAATAAGAAACGATGGGAAAAGGAAGACCTTCATATCAAGGGAAAACTGTCAAAGTTGCTTAGGGGTTTTCCCATGAAACCTACTACATATACCAGACACGAAACAGTGAGATAGTGTAAATGTTGTCGTTGTCCATGGTAGTAGACAATGTCGTGCGGGATGTTATGTTCTCTATCATCTCGGCAGTGTTCTTAGTTATAGTATCAGAGAAAGAATAGTAGAATATGCGAGACTTCCATGAAGAAGGGACCATCTCAAGCTATCCAACAAGAAAGCTCTTCAAAGAAGATGAAGACAAAAACGTTGCAACAAGAACCTGACAGCGCCCCTCTCTTGTCACAAAAACGCTAAAGGATAACAAGAACAAAGTTATGGTGCGCTTTCGATAAGGTTAGGGTAATCTCGGGAAAAAGGACCAAATTCAACACACTGATAACAGTTGCCCCCACTGGCACCACCGTCGTTGTTGGTGCAGTCCCTGGCAAAGTAGCCAGACTCTCCGCACTTTTAACAGCTTCCACCGTTGTCGCCACCACCTCCTCTACCTCCTCCGCAACCACCACCTCGGCCACCACCGCCACCTCTGTTCCACCCACTGCCACATCCACCGACGCCGTAACCACCGTCGCTGCAACCACCACCACCTCCGCCTCCTAGCCTCCACGGTTGCCCTGTTCGAATCCCTCAAAGAACAACCAACACAGACCTAAAAACCCGCATCTCCAAACCCTCTCGTCACCTCTCCTGCCCTAATATATAACCTTCCAAGAAAGTGGCTCGATTATGAACCCTTGGACAACTTAGCTCTTGGTGGACGGCTGACAGACAGAATTGACTTTAAATCACCCAATAACCACATTTTCAAACATTTAAGATTTTGAAACGTACTTTTCAAACTAACTGCAGGTAACAGGGCCAAATGGAATATTTTCATTGGTTGGAGGAGGTGCCACATGTCTAAAAAAAATTTACTAGCTGGAAGGGCAATAAGAAAGGCTTCTCATTGGTCGAGGTGAACAGTGTTTGCTCACCCCAAGCTAGCAAAGAGAACACCTTTCAGCGTAATAAAAAGTGACCTTTCAGAGGACAATAAATAACAAACAATTTTTTGTTGTAGTTCGCATTTCGAAATATTAAAATTTGAGGGATACTTTCAATCAAAGGGTTTTCATTCTATATTCGGAACTTCGAATCAAATGATGGCAGTGAATTCACCAGGGCATTTTCCTCGAATTGGAGATGAGGAAGAAGTCTTCAATGTCATGTTCTCATCAACAGATTCTTTCTGGGTTCTGAAGAGTCCCGAGTATAACTATCAGAGACTACTTATTACTTAAAGTGAAGGATCCAACTGTGGTTGGAGAAAAAACATGGAGAACTATTTGAATGAAAACTTTGGTGGGGTGAAGCCCAAACATTCATCTGAAGAGGCTCTCAAAAGATGCAGGAAATTGTGTTCGATGGTGAAAAACCCAAATTGCAGGTTTCGTTTTACAGCAAATTTAGAAAATAGATCAGAAGTAGAGGACATGAAAAAAATCAATTAGGTGCCCTTCCATTTTATTCTTTTTGTTGGTTATTTTTATTTCATTGATATATTTGTAGCAATCAGGATCTTATCTGGATCCATTAAGCATGACATAGTATTACTTATTATAGATATATCAGAGTATTGCAGAGTATTACCTATTATGAGAGAGCAAGCAGGATCTTATCTGGATCCAGTAAGCATGACAGAGTATTTGAATCCTATTGTGTTGATTTCCTATGTGAATAAACATGGAAAAATGACCTAGTTATTAGTTGGCCTAAACCACAAACAGTGAGGAGCGTTCATTCCTTGTTAAAATTAATTTGTAATTGCATCCCATTTCCCTTCGCTTAAAACCTAACTTTGTTTGTTCTATTACTGATACATATGTCAAAGCTATGAAGAAACTTAGGGTTTATATCCTTCTTGTTGTTCTGGTACCTAGAGTTTATATTTACTTAATGGTTGCTAGTAGCAACCTTCTCAGTACTATTTGCAAGGTCTGACTTTGATTCATTTTCTTATTCCAACTCAAAAAAATTTACTGCTTCTCCTGATTGGCTTTATCCTTCTTGTAATCTGTCACTGTTGTCTTATTGTCCAAGTTTCTTCCAGAGTGGTCTTCTTAGTTTCCTACAGCAAAAGTTGTTGCACTAGTAAAAATTTGTCACTGTCCTTGTAGTTGACCATATGGCATGGTTTTCTTCTTACCTTTTCACCACAATTATTTCTTTTGTGGAAATATGCTCACTGTGTCCATGTTCACTTGCAACCGTAGAAGTGTTGCTTCTGTTGTGGTTGACCTTGTCTAACCCTGCTCATGAAATAAAAGAAAAAAGTGGATGAAATCATGCGATAAATAAAATGTGAATGAAATCCCGAGAGAGCATAGCATTAAACATTCAATCTAAGGCTTATGATGCATGCACATGCGCAATTAAAAGAAATAAAATCAATAAATAGAAACAGTACCTTATATCATAGTAACAAGTATAGTAACAATTGGAAAACACTAGAGTGATAATATAATACCTCTGACGGGATGTCTCTTAAAAGGATAACCCTGCCCTCTGATAATAATTAATATAGTGTGATATAGCATGGTTCCAATTTTTTTGGGTCAGTGAAATGTATATTTTTGAGGATGATACCATGTTATAGGATGGTATTTAGGGTAAACTGAATTTTTAAAGGTTGGGGTTTCTCAATACAGTTCTCAAGGTAGACAATATACTTATTAATATCTTAACATATCACTTGCAGGGATCGAATTTGGGTGACACTTCTTAACCATCCAAATTAGACACAATTGACATAACACAACTCCAATTATAATCTCTTAACAACAATTTAATGGTAAAAAAAGGAATTCCAATTTGGAGAATACATCGTTTTATTTGAGTAATATGGTACAATTTATGGGAAGCAACATGTGGCTAGTGCAAAATGTGTGCCTAATTATATTTATAAAAAAAATGTTCAACTTCCTATAACAGACCAACTTGGTGGCTCTAGCTTAGGTGCTCTTATTGTTCTTTTAACCTTTATAAGGTAGGTTGGCCTTGCTTCCTAGGTTTGGCATTGTCGTGTTAGGTTATACCTCTTAATCTTATTAACCTATTTTGGTTATTTTATAACATTAATATAATTCATTTCATTTTTTCACTATCTTTTCATAAAAACACCTAGCAAAAGAAATGTAATCTTTCTTTTGCTTTAAAGCACAGTGAGGGTCCGAAATTTCAACTTTTAACACCATCACTTTGGATTTTCTGCTCTATGTAACCCTTATAAACCCTAATTTTTTTACCTTCGTCATGTACAACACACTAGTATGAGTACATTAAAGAGGTCAAAATTAGGATTTTGTGGAAAAAAAGCTTTCAAAAGCAGAAAAGTGTGGACAATAAGGATTTTCTACCATATTCCAAGTGCATTCTATATCTAGCCAGCATTCTTTTGGCACAAATTTGGAGAAGCCTTGGCTTTTTTTTTAAATGGTTGAAAAAGTTAGAAGAATAATCAAATTTTAACTAGGAGTAGTCTCTCTTCACACTATTGTTTTTCTTTACATTCATAGAGATAATGTTGATAATTTCCCACAACGCATAGATGTAGAGGATCAAGAAGAGGATGATTGAACATCACTAGTAGCTTTACCCTTGTTCCATTTCTTTTGTTATTATTTTTAACGTGACAAGCTTCACTCTTTGTTGTTTAAATCATAGTTACCAAATTCACCCGAATTGGGGCAAAAAGTACAGAAATTCGCAAATTTGATTCGAGCATCAAACAATTCGCCAAAATTCGATATGATTCGTAGCGTAAGATATTAATCATGAGCCTAGACAGTGACAGAGCTGGAAAATGGGGTTTTTCATCCTTTGGAACAACCCATTTTTGGATAACAAACCACTTTTGTTTTCTCATTGTATATATTACACTGTCTTTTTACTTTGCCTTCAATGTTTCGAATCAAACTTTTAAAAAAATTTACTCAACTATTGATGAGTTACAAGACTGTTTTCCTCACTAAGGAGGTCTTGGGACTCATGTGATGAACTGTTTTTTCCATATTAGGGAATTGGGATAGTCTTTACTGCCAATTTCCTATGTTTTTGTTATGAAAGGGAAGCCTCAGCTTCTGTTGGCACATGATCACTCACGTCATCATCTCTGTTTCGGATAATAACCGGGAGATGTGACTGAATGATTGTGTTTTTATAAGGCTATTTTTGGACAGGCTACTTTCGAGATACCCTTCAGTTATTCAAAGCAGTTGAGACTCCCTTTCTTCTCCTACAAGAAGGAGAAATGGAGTTGATAAGAAATGTTATGCATATGCTATGTGTCTATCTATTTATAATAGAAAGTTCGATTTTTTTCTGTGGAAAAAAAAGATATTAATCATGAGGTTAATGTAGTTTGCTAATTATTTGGCGTAGGATGTCGTTTGAACACACCAGGTTAATGGCACATATCCAAAAGGATTATTATTTCGATGTTATAAGATGAATTTACCCAATAGACAACTCGATTACGAGTTGGAGGGAGTTGGGTTTAGATTTACCCGATAAACAATAAATTACTCTGCATAGGAGCTAGAGCCATAATGTCAGACATAGAAAAAGCCAATAGCAGATTTTTGTACCAACGAGGTATAAAGAGCGAAGCTGATATTTGATGCTTTGAACATAAATAGATAGAGGTGGGATGGGATATATAAAGAAGGAAAGAAAATGACAGGTAAAAAAAAAAAAAAAAAAATTGAAGGTAAAAGTGAAATTAGAAATATTATGTTTTTTCAATCCTGGAAAATTAAAAAGGAGGACAGGAAAGAAAATGTGTGAAGGTGTTAGTCACTGTTATAAGATACTCTGAACAGAAATAGATAGAGGTTGGATAACATATACAAAGAAGAAAAATGAAAGGTGGAAAAGGCAAAACAAAATAGAAGGTAAAAGTGATATTAGAAAAAATATATGTTTTCAATCCTGGAAACCTATAAAAGTGGATAGAAGGAATGTGTTAAGTCGCTTAATTTTATGAATGATTTTTTTTTATTTATGGAAGGATTATAGATAAATAAATTTTCAATAAATATTTTATAAATTTGCATCTTATATATATATATATATATATATATAAGTTTTTTTAGTTTCAAATTAAAGAAGGATATGATGTTGGAAATTGTAACTAAGTTCAGTCTTCATTTAATGTATTTGAGTCATCATGAAATGTACTTGACAAAATAATAAAGAAAATAATTTTTATTATTGTAACAATTACTTATTAAAGCATGGGCTTCATGCTTGGGGCATCATTATATTAGTCAAAGTCCACAATGTGGACTCTTAGGATTAATATTGAGTTTATAGAGTCATTGTACATTCAAAGAGACCCTTCTTGGGCTTTTGAATCATGTAAATCGGTTAAAAATTGAGTTAAATATGATTTATGTATCCTCCACACCAAGTCGGCCTAGAAGAGATCATGTCAGCCTAAGGACATCTATTCAACCCACAAGGATACTATAAATACAAGCTAGTCGAAGTCATTTGGAGCATCATATCTCAAACTAGTTCTATATCTCAAGAGTAGCTGAAGAAGTTCGAATTCTGTTGTCGGGAAGCCGAAAGAAGTGCGAATTTGGGGAAGTCTAAGGAGACGAAGAAAATCGAACCTTTGGTTCCTCTCTCTCTCTCTCAGTTTCATGCCCTAGATTGGGAGATCAAGTCTTCCAAGTTTTGTTGCTGCTGGAAGATGTCTGTTGCTGGAATTTTTTACCTAGTCGAAGTTGCTCGAAAGGGGTTGAGGATCTGCAAGGCTGACTTGGTGTGGAGGGAAGGTTTGGTATATGTTTAGGGTGAAGAGTCTGAAAGAATACTATTGAAAGGAAGAATTATATTGATTGGGATTTCCCCTCGAGGGGGGTTTTTCCCTGGCATAGTGCCTACATATTGTGTCTCTTGTTTTGTAATATTCATACACACATAATATGGTAATTTCTTGATGAAATACAAGATAAAGAAGTAAAATAAGGCAACACATTCACAAGTAATTATCAATATCAGAGAATCAAACCCTAATATAACTACTTTGATTTTCCAACATGGTATCAGAGCTAAGGTCAGGAAGAATTGAAGATCACTTTGTTGGCACGGATTCTCCCTCTTTGAAGAACTACATAAGAATGGGTATCAACAATGCTGGAAGGTGGATCAAGAAGGTCGTCTATTACTTATTCGAGAAGGTCAAAAGTCAAGGATTCTTAGTTGCTCTTACAAGTTCTCTTAATGATGACAATGCATGGACCATTGATAGTGGAGCATCGAGACACATGAGAGGAGAAAGTAAACAACTCCATACACTATCAAACGAGCCATCTTCTCATGCAGCGGAATTGGGTGACAACAAAATATATGTCGTTAAAGGCCTGGGATCAACATCGTTGAAGCTAGATAATGGATCGAAGTTGCACCTCAACAACATTTTATATGTTCTAGGTTTGAAAAATAATTTTCTTTCTATTTCTTGTTTAGAAGATAAAGGGGAAAGAATTTATTTTGTTGATGGAAAAGTATTGGTTTGGGGAAAAGACTCTAGAATTGATAAAGCTAGGGTTATTGGAGTTCGTGAATGAATTCTTTATAGAGTCATTACACCACCTTCTCACGATTTGGTTCATAAGGAAATAAGTCCCATTCAGCTATGACATAGAAGATATGGTCATCTCTTCCCTACTCTTAGTCAACTAGTTCATGGTATTCCTAATATGAAGTTGGATCATGAAGGTGTGTGCAAGGGATGATCTTTGGGAAAACATACAAGAAATCCATTTCACAATAATGAAACTAGGTCTAAAGAAATATTAGACCTCTTCCATTCTTATGTGTGTGGGCCCATGCCTAACAAATCACTTGGATGTCATCTATACCATGTGACATTTATTGATGACCATTCTAGAAAGACATGGCTCTACCTTCTCAAAACGAAAGATGAAGTATTTGATAAGTTCAAGGAGTTAGGATTGAAGTGGAAACCCTAACTAAAAGAAAGATAAAAACTTTGAGATCTGATAATGGTGGGGAATACACTTCTAAGGAATTGATTGCATATTGTAAGGAAGCAGGTATTAAGAGGGAGCTCATTATTCCCTATTATCCCAAACAAATTGGATTGGCCGACAGGAAGAATAGGTCAATTGAAGAGGGCATTAGAACTATGCTCCTTGATCAATATCTACCGAAGTTCTTATGGAGTGAAGCAGCGATGACAACTGTATACATTCAAATTAGAATTCCTCATAAGAGTCTTGATAATACAACACCCAAAGAAGTATTTACAGGAAATAAGCCGAGTGTGGATCATCTTCGAATCTTTGGAAGTCCAACATATATCCATGTTTCGAAAGACAAGTGAAAGAAGTTGGAATCTACAAGTATCAAGGGGACATTCGTTGGATATAGCCTCTCTTCAAAATCATATAAAATCTACATCAAGGAAGGATGATATATTGAAGTAAGCAGAGATGTCATGTTTGATGAGAATCAAGCATATAAGAAATAAAAGGATATTCCTATTTATTCTGATGACGAAGAAGTTCCCATATTTGAAGAAGAATAAGTTCATCATGAAAACTCAACTACAAATCTCGAAGAAGAAGTTAGTCATGAAAACTCTACTACAAATCTCGAAGAAGAAGGACCAAGTGAGCCTATTCAATCAGTGGTCAACCCAACCACAAGGAAGAGGCAAAATTGGTTGAAAGCTACATTGGAAGATGTTGAAAGACATGAAACTGCAGGAACCTTCAGGGAAAGAAAGAAACCAAAATATATTTTGGTTATGTTGCATATATGAAAAAATTGAAAGAAGTTGAACAATCTACATTCAAGGAATTTGCGCATCAAGAGGTTTGGAAGAAATAAATGTATGAGGAATATCAATCCATCACAAAGAATGTGTTGGAAATATTGTCATTGATGGAAAAGAAGGCAGCAGATGCAGAGACAGGCAAATAACAGCAGCAGAAGACAGCAGGTAATATTTACAGAGAGCAGGTAATATTTACAGAGAGCAGTTGAGGCAGACGTCGAGGAGCAGAGGCAGCGAATACAGAGGAATAGATAAAACGGTTGAGCAGTAGAGGCAGAGGCAGAGTAGCAGAGGCACAGCGAAGGCAGAGGCAGAGACAGAGTCGTTATCAAACAGGCAAAGATGAAATGGTCGAACAGCAGAGGCAGAGACAGAGCGAGTAGAAAATTTCGAGAATCTTTACCCCAGTCGGAAGACACACTAAAGGCTGAAGTGGCAAAGTACACATACATACATACATACATAGATATATATATATGCAGCACTTTATATAAGTATAGTGGGACACCCCCCCTTCATAAAATTCTGAGAATCGCTACCCCAGCTGGAGGATATACTAAAGATGGAAGCGGAAGCTTATATATATATGCAGTGAGATACATATGATGTGCCTTATATATATATATATATATAAAGGTCCAAAGCATATACATTTTATATGTAGCGCGAGATCTAAAGAACCAAAGGATATATCAAAAGAAAAAGCCTTATATGGTGGGACTCTCATCAATCGCATCGGAAAAGGTTGGCAGTAGATCATATGCAACTAAAAGTTGTGATTGCGATTGAAGCTCGAACCCGATGAGCGTATAAACTGTGATTAACACGTATTTGAATTCCGACCTAATCGCATCGGAGCATCGGAGTATAGGCATATCAGAACACCCAACCAAAAGTTGTGATTGCGATTGAAGCCCGGACCCGATGGGCGTATAAACTGTGATTAACACGTATTTGAATTCCGGCCTAATCGCATCAGAGCATCGGAGTATAGGCATATCGGAACATGCAACCAAAATTTGCGATTACGATTGAAGCCCAGACCCGATGGGCATATAAACTGCAAATCATACATATTTGAGTTCCAATAAACAGTGATTGATCGAATCGAAGCATCGGAGCATTGGAATGTTGATACATTCAAATGGAAATTGCAATTGCAATCAATCGCAATCAGAAGAAGTCGAGGAGTAATGTATAGCATCGGAAAGCATGGCAAGTGGGCCTGGATATATGATATTCTATTGATTAAAGGGAATCGGCCCCTTATATTAATGTTTATAACGCTTGACTCGGGGAATATGCATATATGGTGATATATTTATATATTGTGCTAAAGCCGAAACTTATAGAAAATTAGGTGCGTGTTGGGCATTCGCCAAAGTGAATTCATGGGTCTTTACATTCTGTTGGAGAACATATATATATATGTGTGTGTGTGTGTGTGTGTGTGTGTGTGCATATATCTATGCAGTGTGGGGCCATCGCATCATCACAAAGGCTGAGCAGTGGAACATACCAATGAAGTTTGCGATTGCGATTAATCGCATCGGAACAATCTCAAAGGGTGTAATCGCAATCGGAAATCATCGGAGGAGACTCATCGCATCGAAGCACAAAACAAAGTGCGGATGGTGGGCCCAAAAGGGAATTTTATATGTTAAACATGATTTTACTATTATGTCGAGAGCTGAAGTTGTGTTATATATAAAAGGCGTTGTTACAGATACATAG
This sequence comes from Pinus albicaulis, assembly GCA_034641835.2. Taxonomy (NCBI): domain Eukaryota; kingdom Viridiplantae; phylum Streptophyta; class Pinopsida; order Pinales; family Pinaceae; genus Pinus; species Pinus albicaulis. The sequence goes on along the minus strand of CM076579.1, from coordinate 1,647,680,094 downwards.
TAGTTACACCACGGCAGTGCACATATCAAAACGTATTTTTATTATTGTGCCAAGAATCAATTAGCTTGATATAAAAAGCACAGTTACATATGTATGATAGATGGCCATTACCCTGTGACAGTGAATAAGGAAACAAACAGAGCAGAAAGGGACAAAGACACAGTCAATGAAAAGACAAATGTGCAGCGAGCCAAGAGGCTGAATGAGTGAGCTGGAGTTTTCATTGTAATTAAATGTAAATGATTTTGATTTTTGTTGTTTGTGATGCATTGGAAAGTCTCCAGAAGAAAACAAAATTCCCACTGCAATATTAAAGTTAGTACCTACAGTTATATTTTTCTAAGTGAGCTGAAAAGAAATGAGAAGGTAGAAAATCAAGAGGTATGACTATCCATTTCGAATTCCTAAAGGAAAACAAACAGTCATCAAGAAATCCATATAAATAATATCATCTTGATATGAAGAGAGAGAGAAAGAGAGAGTAAATATATAGAATGCAAAGTATAGAAGATTGAGGCAGAGAAGATAAAGAAAAGAAGAGCAGAAAAAGATGTTACAGATCAGAGCTGATATCTGAGGTAAATCAGCAAACATTCCAGTTGATAAATTGAGGAAGTTGGAGATTCCCTATCAAGTTGAAGCTTGATAGCTGTCATTTGTAGCTGACTGAGGTTGGAGCCTCTTGTAGGTTGGTGCCTGTAGAAAATTGAAGGGATTTGGAGCTTCCTTGCAAGTTGTAGCTTGCAGAATTGAGGTTGGTGCCTCCTGTAGGTCGATGCCTGCAGAAAAACAGTGGTGAGAGGGAGTTGGAGCTTGCCTTTGCATCACAACAATAATAAGATGTGGTTTTCTCCCTTTATGGGTTTCCACTTAAATCTACTGTCTCTATCTGTGTTGTCTGTGTACTGAGATGATTTACCAAATTTGCTTAATGTTTGCTGCTCTCATAATAAGTTTGAAGTCACATTAATTTAATGCTTGCCACATCATATTAAGACTGTTCATGCACTAAGGTTGATTATAAAAGTAAGCTGTAAATTAGTTGATGAAAAATATAAAAAGCTCATATATGTGTTAAACTGATTCACCCCCCCTCTCAGTTTAACTAATAATTCAACAATTGGTATTAGAGCGGGTTCCTTTGTACCAGTTTAACAACTGAAAGGAGATCCTAGGTTCCCAAGATGGCTAGTAAAGAAGGATGCTCAACCAATAAAGCCCCTTTTTTCACTGGTGCAAATTATGCTTTCTGGAAAATCAGAATGAGGACATACATAATGTCTTTAGGAATAGAAGTCTGGGCTGTTGTGGAATTAGGATATGCCCCAAAGGATACTGACACAGAGAAAGAAACCAAACAAGATTTTGTAGCCAACGCAAAAGCCATGAATGCCATCTTAAATGGATTGTGTGAGGCAAAGTTTATCAAAGTAATGCACAAAGACACTACCAAAGAGATGTGGGATACCCTAGAGAATATCCATGAGGGAGACAAGAAGGTAAAGACTGCCAAACTTCAAGTCTATAGAGCCCAGTTTGAGAACTTAAAAATGAATGATGATGAAGACATTGACAGTTTCTTCCTAAAAGTTGCAGAAATTGTTAACAATATGAAAGCTCTTGGAGAAACCATGCCAGAAAGTATAATTGTGCAAAAGATTCTAAGATCTCTTCCATCCGGGTTTAATCCCAAGGTGTCTGCAATAGAAGAAACAGTTGATTGGGAGACCTTGACCATGAACCAGCTACTTGGAAATTTAACAGCATATGAGATGAGGCTCCCACAGAAGAAGCCAAGTACGAGGGAGGCAGCCTTTAAAACAAAAAAGAAGAAAGAAGAAGAGGAAGACATATGCTCTTGCTCGGATGAAGAAGAGGCAAAATTTGTTAAGAAATTGGATAGAGGCTCAGGTAAATACAAAGGTAAACTTCCTTTCAAATTCTTTAACTGTGGAAGAGTTGGACACTATGCTGCTAAGTGTCCTCACAAGAAAGTAAGGAATCAGGCTCAAGAGTTAGAGAAAAATACATCAAAGAACTGGTAGAAAGGAAAGAAGTTCGGCAGAAAATCCTTCTATGCTCAACAAGACAGCAGTACATCTGAAGATCCAGATGAACTCTCAAGTGAAGAAGGAACCTCTGAATTTTTATTGATGGCCATAGAAGAACTTGAAGGTCTCCTGCTAGAAGATGAAGAAGAAGAAGGTGAAGTCGACCTTGAGGGGGAGCTAAGAAGTGCTCTAGAAGAGATTGATAGACTCAAGCTGAAATTCAGAAAACAAAAGGTCATTCTCCTCAAGTATGTGCGAGAAGAAAAGAATTCAGAAGTCCTTATGCCGCTAAAGATAGAGCTTGAAGAAGCCAAGAAGATAGAGGACATGTTACTTAAGCAAATCAAGGAAAAAACTCAGGAACAAGAAAAGTTGGAAGAAGAATTAGTATGTCTCAGGAAGAAATTAGAAAATGCTCAAAGCAAAGTGGCCATAAATTCCTCTCAAACAACAAGCTCTAGTAAGTTGAATGAAATTCTGGTTGCTCAAAGATCTCCTATGATAAAAACTGGAATAGGCTATGAAGGAGAATCAAGTAAAAGCAAAGAAAAGGAAAACAGAGAAATTATTTTTGTAAAAGCAAAGAAGGATGATGAAGCAAATCAAATAATTCCTACAAAAGAAGAAACTTGTAAGGAGGGAGACAGAACCCAGAAAAATCCTCTAATAACAAAAAATGAAAGAAATAGTCAAACAACAGAAAAAGATTCATATGCCTCTGAGTATGTCAAATTTGGAATCCATCAAAGGAGAATCTTCCCTCCTATGAAAAATGCCACCTGTTATGTCTGCCACAAGCTGGGACACATTGCTACATACTGTCATGCAAGGAGGAGTGATTCAAACCAGCAAAAGATGCAAACAGTGAAGAGATTGTCTCAAGCAAACAAATGGAGAAGACAACCTTACATCAGGTATGCAAATAATTTCTATGGTTACTGTTTTTATTGTAAGGAATTTGGCCATAAAATTATTGAATGTAGAAAGTATGGACAAAGATTGGTGTTCAACACCTCAAGGAGGTTTATGAATCAAAGAAATTTTGTTCATACTCACAATTCTGGAAAAATTATGATCAAATGTTGTGTATGCAATCAAGTTGGACATATTCCTTCCAAATGTCCTCTGAAAGGATGTGACTCATCATCTCACAAAAGATACCAAACAAAAGGATGCCTCCAGTGGAAAAAGAAGGTGAATAAGTGTGACCTGGCTCTAACTGCTCAAGATTTGAAAAGCCAATGGTATCTGGACAGTGGCTACTCAAAACATATCACTGGAGACAGGAGAAAATTTATAACTTTTGATGAAAAGAAAACTGGTAATGTTACTTTTGGCAATGATAAATAAGGAAAAATCAAGGGAAAGAGCTCAGTCAGCTTAGATAATGGCAGAGGTAAGGCCCAAGATGTACTATTTGTAGATGGGCTGAAAGAAAATTTGTTGAGTGTCAATCAAATGTGTGATAAAGGCTGCGAAGTTCTTTTCAGAGCACAAGACTATGAAGTTAGATCAAGCACCACAGGTAAGACTCTGCTCAAAGGTGTTCGAACAGAGAGCAATGTTTACATCGTGAAAGAGGAAGATGAAGCATGCTATCTTAGCAAAATTGAGGAGTCATGGTTATGGCATAGGAGATTGGGACATCTCAGCTTCAATCATATTATGAGACTGAGCAAGAAGAAAGCGGTCAGAGACATGCCAGAAATAAAAAGGCCTTCTAATACCATATGCAAATCTTGTCAATTGGGTAAACAGACCTGCACATCCTTTAAGGCCAAAGATGAGTTATCAATAAGAAGACCACTCCAGCTTGTGCACATGGATCTGTGTGGACCTGCAAGAACTAAAACACCAAGTGGAGAATCCTACTTCATGCTGATAATAGATGATTTCTCCAGAATGACATGGGTTGCATTTCTGAAGAATAAATTGGAAGCTCTGGACAAATTCAAAATATTCAAAGCATTAGCAGAAAATCAGACAGGATGCAAGCTAAAATGCATCAGATCGGACAGAGGAGGTGAATTCACATATTATAACTTTGCAGATCTATGCAATGTGTTACACCATTTTTTGGTCATCTAACCTATTATCATTAGATGGACCCAAGTACACCATGTAAGACCAATTTTACCCTAAGTAAAATTGCCTTCACTATGTTAAAATAACTTAATAAACCACATTTATTAGGTTGTTTATGGTCTAAACAGAAAACCCCAAAATGAAATATTAAACAAACCTATATTTGTTTGATTTTCCTCATGGAATAATTAATTAAACCATAATTTAATTATTATTCCCAGTCATGTTTAACCCAAAAACAAAGAAATTAATTAGATAAACCTTCATTTATCTTATTATTTTCTAGGAATAATTATTTAAATCTTATTCCTTGTTAAATTTGACCAAATCACCCACAAATAATTAAATAAATCATTATTTATTTAATTATCTTTCAACCACTTCCTTAAATAATTAAATAAATCATTATTTATTTGATTATCTTCTAACCGCTTCCTTAAAAAGATAAATAAATCATTTATTTATTTATTTTTGACAAATCAAGGGATTTGACCCATGTCAAATACCTTTTCCCTCCAACAAATATAATAAAATATTCCATAAAAAGTGGATCTAGATCTGGTTAACCCATGCACCAAGATCTAGAATGACCCAATATTTTGTTATAAATAGGAGGGTTTTCCTACCATTCTTCACCTTTTGTTGCCTATTAGATCACTCTGGATCTATACACTTGGTCACTCTTTTCTACCATTTGCTGTGTGAGCTCCCTTTGAGTTCCATTCTTTGTGTGGGTTTTCTACACCAACAAGAGAGAGAAATCTTAGATCTGAAGTGCTAAGGACTTCCAAGAACCCATCCCACTGAGGAGAATTGGATACGCCTTCTTGTTTTCCTCCCAGGTGCCCAATTAATACAAAAATTATTTCAAAAATTGTTCTTGTCTTGTCTATTGGTATATGGAGCAAACCCTTGTTTTTACTGCTTAATGTCTTTCCATGCATAGATCTGGTTTTTGCAGCTCTTTTCTTGTTCAACTAACCGCAGATCTGAAGATATTGGCAGTCACTTTTGTTGTTAGGGCTATTAGTTATGCGTAGCTAAAGTGGTCCTTTTTCGTACACTTCGACAAAGGATTCATACTAACAAATGGCGACTCCACACGGGTTTTAAATTACGACCGCTGTCGTTTTTCATATTCTTGCATATCCAGCTACTTTAAACCCTAGGGTTTCTTTTCAGCTGTTTATTTCTCCTATTTTTATGTTGTTTTTCTCACATAAAACCCTAAAACATTAAAATTTCTAACTTCCGTGTGTTTCTGGCCCTACTGCGCAGGTAAGCGACATCAGCCGCAACTGAGACGGCAACTTTTCCGAAAATCTGCCGCCGAGACAACCGGAACGGGAGGTTGCACTTTTCAGCCTCTTTCCTGCGACCTGCACTGAAAACAGGTCAAAACCTGCGACCTGCCAATTTTCAGTGGTTTTTCTGCACTTTTTCTGGGTTTTGCTGAAGCTTCTGTCAGGGATTTCCAGCCTCTGTGTCAGCCCGCTTTGACCTAGTTCTGATCTGTTTTTACTCATCTAAATGGGAACCTAGCCCCCTAGGGCTTCAGTACCCTCCACTTTTTGTGGAAGAGTTTTAGTTGTTTCAGCCGTCTGTTTTTCAGAGTCTCAGCCTTCCCTTTTTTAGATCTGAAACCTCCTCCTCAGATCCCTTTCAATCAGCCTTTCTTCCTTTCAAATCACCTCTTGTCGTTTTGTTTGGACCTCTTTTTAGGACCTCCTCCATGTCCTTTCCGCTTTTTGCTGATTTCCTCCCTTTTTCCAGCCACCTTGCCTCTATCTCTTGGCTGTGATCTGCACCTCTTTTCAGCAGCTTTATTCTTTAGATCCCTGTCCCTCCCGACCTTAGATCTATCGGCCTCTTTTCAGTGTGTTTTGACTAGATTTTTTCCCTTTTTTAGACTAGTTTTGAGGGACCCGCCTCCTTGGGTTAGATAGATGCAATAGTAGCTGTTAATTTTCTGTTATTTCAGCATTAGATACTGTTCTATGCAGATTTATTTTCAGTTACGCAGCACACTTTTTTCTTGATCTCAAAACGAAAAGGGTTTTAAAAATTAAAATTAATGCACACCACACACTGACCCTAAGTGAAGAAGCACCTGGTTAACACCGCCTGGCAAAGACTCTAAAATTAATTGTCACTGCACATGTTCTGCCCTTGACCTCACTTGATTCTGTCCCTTTTTTCCCTTGTCGGTTTCCTTCTTCTCGTCATCATTGCGCCCCCAAGGTGCCTTTCCCGGAGACTTCTTGGCCTTCACCCTCAGTTTCCGATCGATCGACCTGCTCCGTCCCCCCGTCGTCGAGCCAGTCCTCCTCCGAGTCCGCACTCTGACTCCTCTTCTGATTCATTGGGTTCTCCTTCTCCTCCTGGTTCTCCCCCTGTCACCTTCACTATGTCTGGTCCAGGGCCTAACGTTAGTGGTGCTCCAGGCCCTAATGCCGGAACCACTACTAGCGGAACCGCCACAGGAACTACCTCGGCCATACCCTTGTTGCCGTACATTGTAGGCCTCAGCCTCCCCGATTTCAATCAGTTGATCAATGACCCTATCCACCACGATGTTGGTTGGCCTGCTATGCCAACCAAGCTCCCCTCCGAAATCCCTAAGTTCGAAGGCCTTGCTGGAGAAGATCCAACCAATCATGTCCGATCTTTCCACATGTGGTGTTCCTCCAATTCCATTACCGATGACTCCATCCGTCTTCGATTGTTCCAACGCACGCTTACCGGCGAAGCTTCTAAATGGTATGTTGACCAAGCTACCTCTTCCCATACCACCTTTGCGACCCTTGCCCAAGCTTTTTTATCTTATTTCCAGCTCCCTCTCCGATACGATACTGGCACGGAGCTCTTGACTTCCTTCAAGCAAACCTCTTCGACCCGCCTTTCTGCCCATGTCCAGGAATGGCGACGACGATGGAGCTTATGTCGAGCCCCCCCCTTCGAAGATAGGGTTTACATGGACTGGTTCCTCCACACCCTCTTAGCTCCGATCGGCAAAGATGTCGCCTCCCACTTTCCTCAAACCGAAGAATCCGCCCTCCAAATAGCCTTGAAATATGACCTAATCTACACTCAATCTGGTAATGTTTATACCGTTCTTCCTGACCTCCCCAGGCCCGGCGGCGCTAATGCCCCGGGGGCATCTCATTCCACCGACGGTATCATTGGAGCCCTTTCCCATCCGTACGCTCAACCTCCTATGGGCTATGGTCTCCCTCAGGGAGGGGCCAGCACCTCTAGCACTCTTCCCCCTCCCGGTAGCATGTATCCAGGATACGGCATGCCTCCTCATTTTTCCCAACCTCCTGCTTACCTCAATGTTTCCCAACCTAATCATTACCTTTATCCGCAGCCTGGTGCGCCAGCTCCTCCAGCATATACGCTGCCATATCCCTTGCCTCCTCCAAACCCGCAACAGCACTTACAGCCCCCTCCAGGGCAAGTATTTGCACAGCAGGGCGCGACTAATCCCCCTTGCTCTCAAAGAAGGCGGAGAGGCAATCCAAACCAACCTGCCCCTGGTACCCGTGGACCCAATCCAGGTGTTGACCCTAACACTGCCAACCAGCAGCAGGGCACTCAGCCCAAGCCGGACAGGCCGCTTCATACAAATAAGCCTTGTTCGTGTTGCGATGTTTATGGTCATTACACCCACGATTGTCCCTTCTTACCCCAGATGCGGCAGATGTGGGAGTCTCAAGCCACATTGCGCGGACAACACACCTCCCCTCATGCTCCTCCTAATGTGGCCACTACCCAACCAGCTGTGTTTTCTGATCCTTTCCCTCAGCAAGGATTCATGGCTACCCAACCGCCTGACAGCCAGGTCGCCACTCCACCTTCCCTTTCTGGTTCCTCCAATTACCAGATCCTCATGATGACCTCTGATCCATCCCCAGCCGTCGACCTCCACCTTCAAACTCGGTCTCGCCAGTACCCCAAGCCTCCTGCTCAGTCTGCCCCCGAGCCTCCTTCTTCAGGTTCTACAGAGCCTCTTTCGACACCCAGTGGCCCCTTGCATATCCTTCAACCCAAAGCTGAGGTTCATACCAAGATTCCTAAGGGACCATTACGTCAAAACGCTGCTTCCGGTCGAGCTGCTCATTCGTATAGCATAGTAGATGATTTGGCACAATCTCCTGCTGCCATTTCCACACTGGAACTCCTCCAGTCGTGTCTTTCCCAAAAGAAGGCTCTACTATCTACCGTGGGCGCTGTAGATCCTGTTGATGACCAAATGATTGTTTTCGACGCCACTCAATCGGACCATCCTCCTCTTCCTCCTTCCGTCGCCTTCCAATCCCAGTCAAAATCTGGAATGCCAATGTTTCCCGGTGTATAATTGATGAGGGGGCATCCACCTGCGTGATGTCCGCTTCGGTTTGGAAGCAACTCGGATCCCCTGAGCTGGCCCCTTCCACGATCACCCTTCGAGCATGGGACAGTCATGCCTCCCAGCCCATTGGCCTGTTTCGTAATTGTCCTATCACCCTCGCCGGTAAGACTGTTTGCGTTGACGTCGAAGTCATAGACGCCCCGCTAAACTACAACATTCTATTGGGGCGAAGCTACACCTATGCTATGTCTGTTGTCCCATCCGCGGTTTTTTGCAAAATGTCTTTCCCCCATAATGGAAGGATAGTCACCATTGACCAGTTGACATATCATGAGCCAAAATCTCAGACCTCACCTGAGACGACTGTTGGGTCTCAATCTAGTCTCCTAAACTGAGCTCATTTAATTGTCAACCAGGATTTGTAAACTGCTGAAGTGAAGTGTACCATATGTACCTAGGTGCTTGTTTCTTAATGCGTTGTGTGTAGTGTTTTGTGATGTTTTTGGTCTTTTGTGATGATTTATGATGTTTTTGGTCTTTTGGTGATTTTTATGTTCACAATGAAAATGCCTAGAAAACTAATGGAAAGGAGTTGGTGGTCAAAAACAGAGTTAAGCCTAATGTATGGAATGGCAAATGCAATTGGAAACACTGAAGCAGAATCTAAACTATGACTAAATAAAAGAAAAAGCTGCGGCTTTTCTCAAGAGGCCACCTGGAACATACTCAAACATGAAGGTAGCTGCAGAATCGCCGGTTAGCTACGGAATGTCTGCATTCTGCAGCTAGTTCCGGTCAAAATGCTTAACAACGGCAAAAATCACAAAATTCAACAAGTCAGTCATGTAAATCATTCTAGAAGTAATTTTAACTATATTTATTGATCAATTGGGTTTAAGATAGAAATGGACAAGGGAAAATGAGGTAAAATGAGGTGAAGGAAAGCACAATTTTGAGGCTCAACAACGACCATCTCTTCAGTAGCCAACAAGCAAACCGTCGATTCCTTGACTAGTATCTCCCCCGGCGTTTACAAGGATTCCTCCCTGTTTGGAACTTTTCCTAGTCTCCCCCCTCCTCCTATCTCTGACCCCAGCTCATCGAATGTTTGCATGATGCAATCGTCTCAGGCTGCTTTCAAGCAACCTGCTTCGGCTAGTCCGCAACCGTGCCCTCCGCAACCTGCTCCTAGCCCTTCACCTGCAGTTGGTAGTCATGAGCCCCTGTATCCTCTTGGCATGGTTTTTCCAGGCCTTAGCCATTTAGGAGTCGTCCCACCTGGCCATTACCCCTCTGGACAGATACCGTTCCTAGCTCCCCCACCAGGAGTGTACACGGTACTGGTCATGGCCACCCTCTCTCTTCTGAATCTGACCCTAGGCATACCCTTCTGGTACATCGACCCTCCAACCGCTACCCCACCCGGTCACCCCAAACCCTACCTTGCTTTGACACCGGTTCAACCGGTCCCCCTCACTTCCTCCGGGCCCCCCGCACCTCCCCAGGGCCCTACCCCTGTGGTGCCAGCCCCGGGAAAGAAAGGAAAAGCTCGTAAGGGGGCAACCCATAAGGACCAAGCCACCCCGACAACCCCTACCCCTCCGCGACCGCCTTTGTGCCCTACTTCTGAGTGCGTTAGTGATGTTGTCTAGTGCACCACCCATCTTGCATCCAATCGCCACCAAGATCCTGGTCAACGAGACGTTCCCCGACTCTGACCTCCCCGAAGTCTATGTCACTATCCCGGACTCTATACCGAAACTCAAAACCTTGCGCACAAACCACCCTTGTGCTTTGTGCGATTTCCACGGCCATTACACCCACCTTTGTCCCCGCCTTGATGAGTATCGTTCCTCCTTGGACACATACCACCAATTCAAGGCTACGCACGACAAAATACCTTCTCACTTGTCTCCGAGTCATACTTCGATAGGACTAGAGAATATTCCTACTCCCATTCACATTCCTCCTCCCACTATCGAACCAACAGAGCCTTCAACCACCATTTTGTACCTATCATCATCCTTGCGAGATAGTTCACCTCACCTTCAACCCGCAGATACTCTCGGTTCCTCCTCAGTCGACCTTGGATCTGTTGACATTGCGCATCTGAGCCCTTCGCCTCCAGATGACCCGTCACACATCACTACCTCCTCGGGTGACCCGTCTTCCTCCAGTCTTCCCATCTTCCAGTCCGATGAAGACATTATGGAAGCCATGACCAACCCTGACTTTCCCTGGGACGATATGCACCATCGTGCATACTTCCTCCCACAGCAGTACCATGACCAATATGATGTGGAAACCAAAGACTTCATTCCTAATGTCGTCGATTGGTTCAAAAATCCCATCCCTGCACCTGATGCTTTCGAAGAAGGAAACATGGCCAATATCTCTCCTACCATCAAAATTGACATTTCAATCAAACCAGGAATCGAAGAATATATCACCTTGGGCGCCCACTGCACCTTGGAAGAAATTGAAGTTTACACCAAGCTTTTCAAAGAATTCCGTGATATCTTCGCCTGTTCCTATTCTGAAATGCCCGGACACGATCCCGCCATTGTCGAACACCATATCGACACATGGCCCGACGCCAAACCAGTCCGTCAAAAGTTGAGACCCATTCATCCTTCCAAACGTGACGCTATCAAAGCCGAAATCGATAAGCTCCAACAGGCTGGTTTCATTTACCCCATTGAATACACCACTTGGGTATCCAACCCAGTTCCCATTCTCAAGAAAAAAGGCACCATCCGTGTCTGCACAGACTTTCGTGACTTGAACAAAGCTTGTCCCAAAGACAACTTCCCCACACCGTTCATTGACCAAATCATTGACGAGTGTGCGGGGCATGAGGTTCTATCCTTTATGGATGGTTTCTCCGGATACAACCAAATTGTTATCCGTCCTACTGATCAACTAAAAATCGCGTTCATTAGTCCGTGGGGAACTTTTGCTTACCGGGTCATGCCTTTCGGCCTTAAAAACGCCGGCGCCCCTTTTCAACGGGCCATGTCTTATTGTTTCCATGACTTAGCTCATATTATCCTTGCTTATTTAGATGACCTCACTGCACGTTCTAAGCATCGGGCGCAGCACCTCCACGATCTGCGTACCATTTTTCTCTGATGTCGCAAGTATAATATCCGCCTTAACCCGTTGAAATGCGTCTTTTGAGTTCCCGCCGGCCGTCTCTTAGGCTTCATCGTGTCTAAGGATGGTATCACTCTTGACCCTTTGAAAGTTCAAGCCATTCTTGACCTTCCCATTCTGCGTACCCTCCGCCAGCTCCAAAGTCTCCAAGGCAAAGCTAATTTTCTTCGTCGGTTCATCCCTGACTATGCCACCACCGCACATGGGTTCCTTAGACTCCTCCGATATACTATCCCCTTTGTTTGGGATTCCTATGCTCATGAGTCTTTCGATGCCCTCAAGCAGGCTCTCACATCCGCTCCCTTGATCCGCTTTGATCGGGACTTCATCCTGTATATCTCCGCTTCCACCTATTCGGTCGCTGGGGTCCTTATCCAGGAAGATGAAAATGGTATCGAGCATGTGATTTACTACGTCATTAAGAACCTTGTAGGGCCTCCTGTTTCCTACTCATATGAAGAAAAATTAGCGTTGGCTGTCATGTTCTCAGTCCAAAAACTTCGTCATTATATCCTCATGCGCTCCACCAAGGTCGTGACTAATTCCAACCCCATGGCTTTCCTATTGAGTCGTCGTATCCTCACTGGGAAGTACGCCCGTTGGGTCATTATCCTTCAGGAATTCGACCTCGAATTTGTCACACCAAAGAGTAAGAAAGGCTTAGCCCTCGCTGAGCTCATTTCTGAATTACCTACCAGATCAAAAGACCCTCCAGTTAATGATGATTTCCCTGATGAACACTTATTTGCCATTACTTCCGACGACCCGTGGTATGGCGATATTCTTACTTACTTGCGAACCCAAAAGTTCGCCCTCCACCTTGATCGTGAGGCTCGCCGATGTATCCGACACCAGGCTCCTTGATACCTCCTTATCGGCGACGACCTCTATCATCGCGGGGTTGACACTGTCCTTCGTCGTTGTCTCACACACGCTGAAGCTGAACAGGTCCTTAATGCCTGCCATAGCGGCGCTTGCGGTGGCCACCTCTCCGGTCTTGCTACTTCCCAGAAATTCATGCGCGCTGGGTATTTTTGGCCTTCCCTCTTCAGTTATTACATTGAGGCAGTCAAACACTGTCCCAATTTCCAACATTTCGCCCCTAAGGCGCGAGCTCCCCCAGCTCCCCTCCATCCGGTCGTCTCCACTGGTCCCTTCTGTAAATGGGCCATCGACTTTATGGAGTGTCGCCCGCCATCCGCTGGTAACCACAAATATATCATCGTGGCGGTCGACTATTTCACAAAATGGGCCGAGGCCATGCCAACATTTAACAACACGGCAGCTACCGCGGCCCTCTTTTTCTTTAACCACGTTATCACTCGATTCGGGGTTCCGAAACAACTGGTCTCTGACCATGGTAAACATTTTGAAGATGAGATATGGCGCGAGCTATCCTCACTGTTGGGTTTTCAGCACCAATATTCCTCCTCCTATTACCCCCAAGGTAATGGCCAAGTTGAAGCAGTCAACAAAATCCTCAAGACTATGCTTCAAAGGACGGTGAATAAGCACAAAACCAACTGGCATCTCATGCTCTTCCCTGCTTTATGGGCCTATCGGATTTCTGTTAAAACCGCCACTGGGTTTACTCCTTTCCACCTCGTTTTTGGGGAGGAGGCAGTCTTACCGATCGAGTGTGAAATTCCTTCCCTGCATCTGGCCGTTTAACTTCTCCTTGACACCCAACCTCTAGAACAACGACTTATCATGCTTGAGCGCGCTTCCGAAGACCGCCGTATTGCCTTGCAAACCATGGAAGTGGCCAAGAAAAGCACCAAAGCTCAGTATGACCGAAAAGTCCAGCTTCGCACCTTTCATGAAGGCGACCTTGTTCTAGTCTATGACCAGGCCCATGATGTCCTTGGTCATGCGAATTTTGACTCATTATGGCTAGGCCCTTACATCATCAGTAAGGATCTCGGTAAGGGGGCATACCTCTTAGAGGATTTTGAAGGCAATCCCCTTCCTAATCCTCGCAATGCACTCTATCTTAAGAAATATTACCCTTAGAATTTCCCTTCTGAAATGCATGTTTTATTTTCTTTTAGATAGCCAACATCTTTTCTCGTTTTTGTGATTTGCTACTTCACCTGGACCCATTTGGTCCAAGGAGGGTCACTTCACCTCCCCTTTAAATCGAATCTCCTCACTTACGACACTCGTACTTGGGGCACCACTTCGCCCCCATACTTGTCCACGTTTGTGTCGATTTTCGTCATGAGTTCCCACCTTGTACTCATGTTTTCATGGTCCCCCATTGGACCTTTACTGCATGGCAGCACCATCGAGTCTCCCTTGTTTAGAGCATCCAAGTTGAGTAATCATCGCATTCATGGAGTCTATCCCGAGTCCCTTTGTACCCCGCTATAGCCCTCCATCCTTCATTGCTTGGTCTCTCTCTTGTGTCGCACATTATGACCTTCAGTCTCACTGTCCACTATCCCTTATGATATTGTGTCAGTCTCTGCCATGTCGTTCATGCCCTTTATGCTCTGACAAGGGAAGTCGTCCATTCGCTACTCAGTCCTTTCCATTTCACTATCATCATTAGTGTCAGTCTGTCCGTCGCTCCACTATTTTCTCTCGTGCCTTAGTTGAGGATATCTCATTGCCTCACCTATGGTGGACCTCCTTCTGTCAACATCAGCTCATTCATTCCAGAAGCCAGGTCTAGAGGGCGGTGTACCTTGGTTCCAGCTTCCACTCTTGTTCGGTGCCTCGGATCAGGCAAAGGGATCTCTCATTTCCCTTTGACTTGATTGTTTCTCCACTCCAACTCCTTTCAGCATGACCGAGATCCGTATACTTGATGGTTCAGTGATACAGCAGCGGCTCTTGATGATTCCCGGGTGTGTGTGAGATGTCTCAACCCTCATGAGGGGGTGGCCCTGCAGGTAGCCCCCCACATGCCCGGATGACCTCCTCCTTGCAGCCTTCGATGCAGCTCCAGATATTTGATGATGTTGGCCTTCGCCACTTGCAGCGCCTCTTTGATTTGCATGTATCAGTCAGATTTTGTGAGCCCTTCCCCATTTACAGGGGGCATTTGGGTTGTATTTGTATCTCATGTACTCAGATATTATTGTATCAGTCCTGGCTGTTATCCCAGGCACAACATGTATGTGGGATTCCTCATTGTATTTTTATTTGGCTCATGATTATGCCGGCTGTACTTTATGGTTTGGTCCCTTGTTTACTGGACACACTATTCTTTTATACTTTGTCTCGGCGGGCATAGGTATGCCTCCCCCGCCGCCTTCAGCACAGGTACCCTCTCATAAAAAGAGACTTGTTGCACCTGCGAGTCTCGTCTCCTCAGGGTCTAGTTCTTCAGCACACTATCTACCTTGCATTTCCCTCTCTGACTTCCCTTTTGTTGTCTAGTGATTGAGTTCTTACAACGTACTTCGGTCATACGATTTGCTCCTGACACTCGCACGCTGGGGGGCAATCTGTTACACCATTTTTTGGTCATCTAACCTATTATCATTAGATTGACCCAAGTACACCATGTAAGACAACTTTACCCTAAGTAAAATTGCCTTCACTATGTTAAAATAACTTAATAAACCACATTTATTAGGTTGTTTATGGTCTAAAAAGGAAACCCCAAAAGGAAATATTAAACAAACCTATATTTGTTTGATTTTCCTCATGGAATAATTAATTAAACCATAATTTAATTATTATTCCCAGTCATGTTTGACCCAAAAACAAAGAAATTAATTAGATAAACCTTCATTTATCTTATTATTTTCTAGGAATAATTATTTAAATCTTATTTAGATAATATTCCTTGTTAAATATGACCAGATCACCCACAAATAATTAAATAAATCATTATTTATTTAATTATCTTTCAACCACTTCCTTAAATAATTAAATAAATCATTATTTATTTGATTATCTTCTAACCGCTTCCTTAAAAAGATAAATAAATCATTTATTTATTTATTTTTGACAAATCAAGGGATTTGACCCATGTCAAATACCTTTTCCCTCCAACAAATATAATAAAATATTCCATAAAAAGTGGATCTAGATCTGGTTAACCCATGCCCCAAGATCTAGAATGACCCAATATTTTGTTATAAATATGAGGGTTTTTCCTACCATTATTCACCTTTTGTTGCCTATTAGATCACTCTGGATCTATACAATTGGTCCCATTTTTCCATCATTTGCTGTGTGAGCTCCCATTGAGCTCTATTCTTTGCATTGGGTTTTCTACACCAACAAGAGAGAGAAATCTTAGATCTGAAGTGCTGAGGACTTCCAAGAACCCATCCCACTGAGGAGAATTGGATACGCCTTCTTGATTTCCTCCCAGGTGCCCAATTAATACAAAAATTCTTTCAAAAATCGTTCTTGTCTTGTCTATTGGTATATGGAGCAAACCCTTGTTTTTACTGCTTAATGTCTTTCCATGCATAGATCTAGTTTTTGCAGCTCTTTTCTTGTTCAACTAATAGCAGATCTGAAGATATTGGTAGCCACTTTTGTTGTTAGGGCTATTAGTTATGCGTAGCTAAAGTGGTCCTTTTTCGTACACTTCGACAAAGGATTCATACTAACACAATTAATATGGCATAAAACAACAATTTACTATTGTAGGGACACCTCAGCAGAATGGAGTAGCAGAGAGACAAAACAGATCTATTCAACAAATTGCCAGAGCCATGATGCAAGAGAGTAATATTCCTTAAACCTTCTGGGAAGAAGCAGTACACACAGCTGTGCATATCCTGAATAAATCTCACTTAAGGCCAAGCAGTGTCAAGACTCCCTATGAACTATGGCATGGAAAGCCAACTTCATTCAAACATTTTAGAATTTTTGGAAGCAAGTGTTATATAAAGAATAATGACGAAAATCTTGGGAAATTTGATGCAAGAGCAGATGAAGGGATTTTTCTAGGATATGCTTCCAAAAGTAAAGGGTACAGGTGCTACAACAAGACTCTTCGAAAAATAGTAGAAAGTATTGATGTGAGATTTGATGAAGAACTTCCAAACAATACAAGAGATACAGACTGCTGCAGTCAATCAGACAACCATGAAGAAGAAAACCAAAATGATGATGAAACAAGCAAGACAACAGAAGATGCATAGCTGAGCTCGAAAGCCCCCTCAAGATAGACTCAGAAGAATCATCCTGAAGATCAGATCATAGGAGACAAGAAAGTAGGGGTCCAAACAAGAAGGTAGCTAACTGAATAGACAGAAGAGGTATACATAGCCATGTTATCACAAATAGAGCCAAAGAGATTTGAAGAAGACAGCAAGGACAAGTATTGGGTGAATGCTATGAATGAAGAATTAGACCAAATTGAGAAAAACAATACCTGGGAACTAGTTCCTAGACCCACTGGGAAAAATTTCATAGGCTCAAAATGGGTATTCAAAAAGAAAATGAATGAGGAAGGACAGGTAATCAGGAATAAAGCCAAACTTGTCTGTAGAGGATATTCACAAATCGAAGGACTTGATTTAGATGAAACATTTGCCCCTGTAGCCAGAATGGAAGCCATCAGAATGTTTCTGGCCTTTGCATGCTACCAAGACTTCAAGGTATATCAAATGGATGTAAAATCCACTTTTCTGAATGGAGATCTAGAAGAAGAAGTCTACATGGAACAACCGGAAGGTTTCTCTTTAACAGACAAAGAAGACTATGTGTGCAGACTGAAGAAGGCTCTATATGGACTGAAACAGGCTCCTCGTGCTTGGAACTCAAGACTGGATAAATATTTGCAAAAACAAGGCTTTAAGAGAGGTGGAGTAGACAACAATCTATACATAAAAGCCCATGAAAATAAAATCCTGATTGTTGTAGTATATGTTGATGGCATTATGTTTGGAAGCAACAGAGATGAACTAGCAAAAGGGTTTGCTGAGAAGATGAAATCAGAGTTTGAGATGTCCATGATTGGAGAACTCAGTTTCTACTTAGGACAGAATTAATGGCATTCCATTGTTCATCTCTGAGAAAAAATACTTAAAAAGAAATGTTGAAAAAGTTCAAAATGGAGGAGTAGCTTTGTCAACTCTATGTGATCCTGGATGAAAGGCACATTATTCTTTAATGATGGATACTGCTGATAGATCAAAAACTCTCTGACAGATCCATGATAAGAAGAAATCTGTTATCGACGGCATCAAGACCCGGACATCATGCTAACGGTAAGCTGTGCTAGATAACATCAGCAGCACTAAAAACAAAATACATATACAGCAGTCAAAAATATTGAAATATCTACAAAAACATGCAGTATATGGACTTTGGTATCTAAAACAAAAGCACGTAACTGACATAGGATACGGTGGGCCAGCTGTGTGGATGACAGGAAAAGCACAAGTGGAGGTGCTTTCTATTTAGGAGAAAGTCTGGTGGCATCGTTAAGCAAGAAACAAACATCTATCTCTCTATCTACAGCAGAAGTAGAATATATAGCAGCAGCAGCATGTTGTACACAAGTCATGTGGATGAAGCAAACTCTCCAAGACATGAAGGTAAGCATTGATGAACCTATCTCAATCAAATGTGATAATACAAGTGCTATAAGTATATCTAAACATCTTGTGCTTCAATCAAAAACTAAACATATCCCAATCAAGTATCATTTTCTCCAAGAACAAGTGGCTCAGAAGATAGTAAAACTGGAGTATGTACCAACAAAAGAACAGACAGCAGATATATTTACCAAACCGCTTGCTAGAGAACCATTTGAATATTTTAGAAATAGACTAGGGATAGTATATGTAGATGCTACTCTCTGATATGAAGAAAGAGCACAGTTTCAGGGGGAGAACAGAAACGAAAATATCATTCGAGGGGGAGATCAGCCAGCAAAGGAAGCATGAAACAGGTCCTCAGGATCAAAGAATTAAAGGACAAAATCTACACTACGAGATGTGCAACCCCTTTCCATTGATGTCAAAGGGGGAGGAAGAGCAAGCAACAGGAGAAAGGATCCTAAAAGGCAAACAGATAAAGTGTATTGCCATCAATGCCAAAGGGGGAGATTGTTGGAAATATTGTCATTGATGGCAAAGAAGGCAGTAGATGCAGAGATAGGCAAAGAACAGCAGTAGAAGACAGCAGTAATATTTACAGAGAGCAGTTGAGGCAGAGGTCAAGCAGCAGAGGCAGCGAATATAGAGGTAGAGATGAAACGGTTGAGCTGTAGAGGGAGAGGCAAAGCAGCAAAGGCACAGCAAAGGCAGAGGCAGCAGATGAAAAGGTCAAGAAGCAAAGGCATAGCGAAGGCAGAGGCAGAGGCAGAGCTAGAGGCAGAGCCATTATCAAACAGGCAAAGATGAAATGGTCGAACAGCAGAGGCAGAGATAGAGCGAGCAGAAAATTCCGAGAATCTTTACCCCAACCGGAAGATACACTAAAGGCTGAAGCAGCAAAGTACACACATATATATATATATGCAGCACTTTATATAAGTATAGTGGGACACCCCCCCTTCATAAAATTCCAAGAATTGCTACCCCAGCTGGAGGATATACTAAAGATGGAAGCGGAAGCTTATATATATATGCAGTGAGATACATATGATGCGCCTTATATATATATATAAAGGTCCAAAGCATATACATTTCATATGTAGCGCGAGATCTAAAGAACCAAAGGTTCTATCAAAAGAAAAAGCCTTATATGGTGGGACCCTCATCAATCGCATCGGAAAAATTTTGGCAGCGGATCATATGCAACTAAAAGTTGCGATTGTGATTGAAGCCCGGACCCGATGGGCATATAAACTGTGATTAACACGTATTTGAATTCTGACCTAATCGCATCGGAGCATTGGAGTATAGGCATATCGGAACATCCAACCAAAATTTGCGATTGCGATTGAAGCCCAGACCCGATGGGCGTATAAACTGTGATTAACACGTATTTGAATTCCGGCCTAATTGCATCGGAGCATCGAAGTATAGGCATATCAGAACATGCAACCAAAAGTTACGATTGCGATTGAAGCCCGGACCCGATGGGCATATAAACTGCAAATCATACATATTTGAGTTCCGATAAACAGTGATTGATTGAATCGGAGCATCGAAGCATTGGAATGTCGATACATTCAAATGGAAATTTCGATTGCGATCAATTGCAATCAGAAGAAGTCGAGGAGTAATGTATAGCATCGGAAAGCATGGCAAGTGGGCCCAGATATATGATATTATATTGATTAAATGGAATCGACCCCTATTATTAATGTTTATAACGCTTGACTCGGGGAATATGCATACATGGTGATATATTTATATATTGTGCTAAAGTCGAAACTTATAGAAAATGAGGTGCATGTTGGGCATTTGCTAAAGTGAATTCATGGGTCTTTACATTCCATTGGAGAACATATATATATATATATATATATATATATATATATATATATATATATAGATATAGATATATAGTGTGGGGCCATCGCATCGGCACAAAGGCTGAGCAGTGGAACATACCAATGAAGTTTGCGATTGCGATTAATCGCATCGGAACAATCGCAAAGGGTGTAATCGCAATCGGAAATCATCGAAGGAGACTCATCGCATCGGAGCACAAAACAAAGTTCGGATGGTGGGCCCGAAAGGGAATTTTATATGTTAAACAGGATTTTACTATTATGGCGAGAGCTGAAGTTGTGTTATATATAAAAGGCACTGTTACAGATACATAGTAGTTACACCATGGCAGTGCACATATCAAAACATCTTTTTATTATTGTGCCGAGAATCAATTAGCTTGATATAAAAAGCACAGTTACATATGTATGACAGATGGCCATTACCCTATGACAGTGAATAAGGAAACAAACAGAGCCGAAAGGGACAAAGACACAGTTAACAAAAAGACAAATGCGCAGCGAGCCAAGAGGCTGAATGAGTGAACTGGATTTTTCATTATAATTGAATGTAAATGATTTTGATTTTTGTTGTTTGTGATACATTGGCAAGTCTCTGGAAGAGAACAAAATTCCCACTGTAATATTAAAGTTAGTACCTACAGTTATATTTTTCTGAGTGAGCTGAAAAGAAATGAGAAGGTAGAAAATCAAGAGGTATGACTATCCATTTCGAATTCCTAAAGGAAAACAAACAGTCATCAAGAAATCTATATAAATAATATCATCTTGATATGAAGAGAGAGTAAATATAGAGAATGCAGAGTATAGAAGATTAAGGCAGAGAAGATAAAGAAAAGAAGAGCAGAAAGAGATGCTACAGATCAGAGCTGATATCTAAGTTAAATCAGCAAACATTCCAGTTGATAAATTGAGGAAGTTGGAGCTTCCCTATCAAGTTGAAGCTCGATAGTTGTCAGTTGTAGCTGACTGAGGTTGGAGCCTCCTGTAGGTTGGTGCCTGCAGAAAATTGAAGGGATTTGGAGCTTCCTTGCAAGTTGTAGCTTGCAGAATTGAGGTTGGTGCCTCCTGTAGGTCAGTGCCTGCGGAAAAACAGTGGTGAGAGGGAGTTGGAGCTTGCCTTTGCATCACAACAATAATAAGATGTGGTTTTCTCCCTTTATGGGTTTCCACTTAAATCTGTTGTCTCTATCTGTGTTGTCTGTGTACTGAGAAGATTTACCAAATTTGCTTAATGTTTGCTGCTCTCATAATAAGTTTGAAGTCACATTAATTTAATACTTTCCACATCATATTAAGACTGTTCATGTACTAAGGTTGATTATAAAATTAAGTTGTAAATTAGCTGATGAAAATTTTAAAAAGCTCATATATGTGTTAAACTGATTCACCCCCACCCCCCTCTCAGTTTAACTAAGAATTCAACAGAATGGGGTTTGGGAGATCGTTCCTAGACCTAGTGACAAATCTATTGTCACATCTAAATGGATTTTTTAAGATCAAACATGCAGTTGATGGAAGTATAGACAAGTATAAAGCAATATTTGTTGCAAGGGGTTTCTGTCAAAAGGAAGGCATTGATTATGAAGAAACCTTTGCACCTACAACAAGGTACACTGCTATTAGATCGTTGTTTTCATTGGCTGCTGCAATGGGGTGGAATATCCATCAAATGGATGTGAAGACCGCATTTCTGAATGGGACTATTGATGAGGAAGTGTACATTGAACAACCTGAAGGCTTTAAAGTTAATAGCAGGGACTCTCATGTTTGCAGACTTAAGAGGCCCTATATGGTTTGAAGCAAGCACCTAGGGCATGGTATCCTAGGATGGATGCATATCTACTTAGAATTAGGTTCATAAAGAGTTCTGTTGATCCAAATATCTACATCAAGGTTGTGAATAATGAGTCTGACATTATTTTACTATATGTGGATGATTTTATTCATCATTGGCGTAGAGAGAATAATTCAAGAATGTAAGAATATGTTGGCAGTTGAATTTGAAACGAAGGATCTAGGACTAATGCACTATTACCTAGGTCTAAAAGTATGACAAAGACCTGGGGAGATATATTTGGGGCAAGGGAATTACATCATCAAGTTGTTGCATAAATTTGGGATGATGGATTCCAAGTTGATGACTACTCCTATGATCACCAATCTCAAGAAGTTGAGGGACTCTGACTCTAGTTTTGTGGATCCTACCTCTTATCGACAATTGGTGGGTTCCCTGACGTATCTTGTAAATACTAGGCTAGATATATGTTTTGTAGTAAACATTCTTAGTCATTTTTAGTTGGAGCCCCGTCATGATCACTGGATAGTTGTGAAACATATATTGAGGTATCTTTGTGGCACTATACATCACTGCCTAAAATATGATAGTAAGGAAGTCAAGCTAATCGGCTTCACTGATGATTGGGGTGGCAGTGAGAATGATGGAAGGAGCACTACCGGAGGATGTTTTAGTCGTGGAGCTGCTATGATCTAATGGATGAGTAGGAAGCAAGATACCGCTGCATTGATTATTGCTAAGGTAGAATATGTGGTTGCATGTGAAGTAGGAAAGGAGGATGTTTGGTTAAGGAATCTTCTGACAGATTTGTTCGAGAAGTCTCTGGGTCCTACTGTGATTAATTGTGACAATCAAATTTGTATCAAGGTGTCTGGAGATCCCTTGTTTCATGCTAAGACGAAGCATATCAATAATAAGTTCCACTTTATTAGGAACGTGGTGCAGAATGGGATCGTGAAGTTGGAGTATGTCTCAACAGATGAACAAGTAGTAGACATAGGACCTTTCGAATAAGAATTTTGAGTATCTGAGATACCTGTTGGGTTTGTAAACATTGCTTATTGTATTGATGATAAATAAATGGAAGAGGTTTTTTGAGGCATTGCGAGTGAAGTGTTACCTGGGAGGACATCTGGCCGACACTTTGTGTTGATGTCTGGGTCCCAAGGTAGGGAAGGGTGAAGTGGGTCATAGAGCTCTGACCATTGATACGCAACTAGGTCCATGGGTTGGTGGTTAGAAAATAAGTTTGATGGTACCTAAAGGGGTTGAAAGCTTGAGTTCACCTTATTCCCACTTGGGTAGATTGACCTGGTTAGGAACCTAGTCTGTGGCATTGTGGTGCCTAAATTGTTGAGAGACCACTAGATATATTTCCTTGGTCAGGAATCTAGTCCATGGAATTGTGGTGCCTAAAGTTCTTCATTATTTCATATAGTTTGAGATCTTCTATTATATTTATATATGATGAATACCTCCCTAGTTAAGAGGGAGTGTTGGAAATTATAACTAGGTTCAATCTTCATTTAATGTATGAGTCATCATGAAATTTACTTGACAAAATAATAAATAAAATAATTTTTATTATTGTAACAATGACTTATTAAAGCATGGGTTTCATGATTGGGTCATCATTATATTATTCAAAGTCCCCATTATGGACTCCTAGGATTAATATTGAGTTTATAGAGTCATTGCACATTCAAAGAGACCCTTCTTGGAATTTTGAATCATGTAAATTGGTTAAAAATTGAGTTGAATATGATTTATGTATCCTCCACACCAAGTCGGCCTAGAAGAGATCATGCCAGCCTAAGGACATCTATTCGGCCCACAAGGAGCCTATAAATACAAGCTAGTCGAATTCATTTGGAGCATCATATCTCAAGCTAGTTCGATATCTCAAGAGTAGTTGAAGAAGTTCGAAGTCTATTGCCGGGAAACTGAAATAAGTGCAAGTTTGGGGAAGTCTAAGGAGAGGAAGAAAATCAAACTTTTGGTGCCTCTCTCTCTGTGTTTCGTGCCCTAGAGTGGGAGATCAAAGTCTTCCAATTTTTTCTACTACCGGAAGTTGTCTGTTGCTGCCAGAAGCCATCTGCTGCTGGAAGTTGCTGCCTAGTCGAAGTTGTTGGAAAGGGGTCGAAGATCTGGGAGGTTAACTTGGTGTGGAGGGAAGGTCTGGTATATGTCTAGGGTGGAGAGTCTCAAAGAATACTATTGAAAGGAATAATTATCTTGACTGGGTTTTCCCCTTGAGGGGGGTTTTTCCCTGGCATAATACCTACATCTTGTGTCTCTTGTTTTGTGATCTTCATACACACATAATATGGTAATTTCTTGATGAAAGACAAGATAATAAAGAATTAAAAGAAGGAAACACATTCACAAGTAATTATCAAGATCAAAGAATCAATCCCTAATATAACTACTTTGTTTTTCCAACATATGACATCAAAGTTTTGAGAAAAGAGAAGTTTTGGAGGGAGAAGATTAATAGATTTTTTATATGAATTTTATTCATAATATTTTTATATTCAAAATTCAATATAAATTAAGAAGAAAACTAACAAAAATCCATAAGCCTTTATGATGTCTATCATCGATTTTTTTTGTTCTAAATTTTATCGTCTCATATCGAATTCGAATTCGAACTTGGTAACTATGGTTTAAATAATGACGGATGTAATTGTATAAGATATTGGTGGTTTTACGGTGAGAAATAAAATGATTCTTTTTTTTTTAATATTGCCTATGTAATTGCCAATTGATCATGTATGTTGTTTTGATTGTCAATATACATATACTTTGATTTAAAATAATTAATACTTGTGGTATGGTCTCCTATTATAGGGAATTTGATGTGTATTGTTACTTCCTCAAAATTTTGGGGGAAACTTTGCATGTCCTTGAGACCTAGCCCGATGCTCCTACATCCCTTAAACTTTGTGCAATATTGGTTTTTGTATATTTCTTCTCGTATAAACATTTTTTATTTTCATGGAAAATTAGGCTTCCATTTATTACTCGAATGCATAGGATGCGAATTTAGTGTTTAGCTGGAACTTATTTGCTTGTGTCATAACACAAATGTTATTGATGCATCTTATCTTGTGAAACTGGTGTAGGAAGACCTAGGATAACGTATATGATTAGACATTTTGAACCTGAATTTGTCAAGTGGAAATCATTCTATCAATGAATGATCATTTTGACCAATCACTTTCAGATGTTGGTAGGGAAAACAAAGATAATTCCCCTTTTCTCCTTGGAATATTTAGATGGACAATGGCTCAACCACCATCCACGATAGTAGCCGCTAACATAGATGGATTTTTTTTTATTTTTTTTGTCTGAAAAAAAAGATGGATTTTTTTTTACTCAAATCTCAATGAGACTAGAACCAAAGATGTCATCACGGACTTCATTTTAAAATAACTCGTCCAAATTGATTGAGCTAACATTAATCAAATTATGACTATTTTATTTTTCCATTGTTAATATTTTTTAAACACAATAATTTTTTTCCTCTTTATCCAATGAAAAGAATATACCATATGCAAACAAAAATGCCTAGAATTAGTGGAAAATAATAGAGAAGGAATATATAATATGTGGGAAATAACAGAGGAGGTTTTACTACATTTCCTACACAAAGTTCTATTTATTTCTCTAATCCAAAGTTGTTAAAGTGAAAAAGCATGCATAAAAAATAATGATTTTTGCTTTATTTGTGATAATTTATAATAGTTGTATCTAAGCAGAATAAATTGTAACTTTTGGCTAAGTTAGATCTAAGACTTTTGTGATCCATAAATTTAGATAAATACCTTTCGGATTAATCACATTATTCTGAATTGGTCGACATTTAGAACCATCTAATGTGGTTCATCCTGAGGACAAGGTGAAGAAATCTTAATCTAAACTCAGAATAAATAGTAAGGATGCATCAAACCCGAATACAACCGTTAAAAGCTAGTTGTTATTTAGTTGGTTCATTAATAAGTTAGTTAATTAGTTATTAGAAATTATATTAATAATTAATTTTAAAAAAAAATTAAGGGTAAAATTAATATTTTAATTATTAAGAAAAAAAGAATAAATATCCATATTTTAATTTTGAAAATATTTTAAAAATATAAGGATAGAGAATTAATAATATAAGGGAGAGAATAAACAATACAACATAATATAATATAATATAATATATAAGAAAAAGAAAATTAAAGGGAAACTAAGGCCAAGAAATTAAAATAATAATAATAAATAAACAAAAATAAAAATAAAATAAATAAAATAAAAATAAAAATCATAACGAGAGAGTTGGGGTCCAGCTCTTGCTCAAATTCCAGCCATCATCCTTGTTGAAATTCTTTGCATGTCTTTCAATCACAATAGCCTCCTAGAGCTTCCTATGGTGGAAGTGGTCGACCTTCCGATGACCTTGGAGTCCTCAATGCAGACATGGTGACAGGATTTTTCTGCATGTTCAGCAAGAGTTGATGTGAGGGACCGGTTGTGTCTAATGTCTGCAGCATGCTCTTGGATTCGTTGCTCTTGGATTGAGCAAGAGTTGGACACCAACTCTCTCGTTATGATTTTTATTTTTATTTTATTTTATTTTATTTATTTATTTTTGTTTTTATTTTTGTTTATTTATTTATTATTATCATTATTATTATTATTATTATTATTATAACATGGGAGACCATAGACTTCTTAAGCTAGCTTTAAATTCCAGCCAAAAACCACCTAAGGCTCAAACGAGGTTGGTATAAAGATACCAGGGCCTGGTTAAACCACTGGGAGATCGACGAAAATGTTGCATTGCAAAATATTAATAACATTAAAAATATTGTTACTTCTAAGTTTAAAGAGAAAATGTGGTGTGAGAAAGATTTAGAGGCTAAGAGAAAATTAAGATATTATAAGGAGGTCATCAACCCTACTCTAGAAGATCAAAATTATATCTCTGTTTTAACTAGCTCAAAGAAAAAAAATTAATATAGCTAAGATAAGAACGAACTCTCATGAGCTCCATAGTGAAATGGGTCGTTGGGCAATTCCTAAAACACCATGGGTGGAAGGATCTTCCATCTCTGTGAGAATATGAACATTGAGGATGAAAATCACTTCCTCTTAGAGTGCCCTGCGTACACCCACATTATGAAAATCACTTCCTCTAAGTTATGCCACTTTTCTTTATTTGTGTCTCCAAATCAAATTATAGTGGGAATGTTGGAGTTATGTTAATGAATTTTGACTGATATCTTAACTTATTAATGGGTACCCGTCTAGTCTTTGGTGGGTTGTCTTCAGACATGTTGTGTGATGAGCATGTAACTTGATCCACCTTCACACACTTACATTAATGGGGTTTGTTGGTACCTTGCTAGTGCCCTGTAATAAACTTCCCAAATGATACATCAACAATATTAGCCATATCCGACTAACCCCATGTCTCGGGATTTGAACTTGAATCATTTTTTCAATAACCACTTTAAATTGCCACTGACCACAACTTGACAAACAACCTAATACCTATATATGTAAGAGGCTAAGCCTCAATTATATACAAGAAAATAATAAAATAATATCTCAATGATATAATCTAAAGGGATACTTCTTGTAATCATACATATATTGTAGACTAGGTTATTTTTCATAAAATTCCATTTTTGTTCAAGTTCGCCAAACATACTCAGGAATTACAAAATAGGGAATTGTTGATCATTAGAGAAATAATTTATACAATTATGTATTATACCTTCATCTCTCATGAATTTGATGTTGCATTATAATTTTGAAATGTAGTAAATACCATTGATAATGGTTTTGGTGCATTGTGACAGGGACATAATGCAATGGAAACAAATCATGTTATGTGATACATTTTTCTGACCTCTGTCTCAAATTAGAATAGATATTTGATGTGCGAAGCTATCGCAGATGTGAATCTCGGGTCATCTTAGCAAATGGAGTTAAAAGAGTAATTCCAGACATTCTTCTTGATTGTTTTGTTTGTAACAGTAGAAACTAAGAGTAGCTTTTTTAGTTCCTAGGGTTGTCCTAGATAGATAGAGGGAGAATATATATGTGTGGGGAATGTGTGTGTGTGTGTGTGTGTGGAGAATATATATGTGTGAGAGAGAGATAAGGGATAATGGTAATATATATTATATGAAGTTGAATGGAAGTCAAGGTTGCCTTTGTCTACATACTTTGATGGGGAACTTCTCAGTGGTGAGAAGGATCTCATGATCACCAATAGAATCCCATCACAACATTGTTTGATGTCCAAGTCTCAAAATTGTGGTCCTATTTGAAACCAATGTGCTTAATATTTGAGTATTTTTACAGGCGTGTCTCAGCCACACACCATTAGATTTGAGGCAAAAAGTACCTGAAGACCGAGCTCATGCTAGGGTTTTATAACCAAGTTTTGGTCAAGGTTATTGGAAGGTCAACCCATGTTGTGGTATCCATCAGAGGTTTTGCTTTGAGCATTCTTCATTTATTTTTACCACTGTACTTCTTGGGAATTCAAATTAAAAACAATAGTATCTTGCAAATGGTGTTTTTTTTTTAAGTTTTTCAGTGAAATTGCACTATAAATGGGTGCATTTTTTAAATAAACTAACGCCTTTCAGGAGTTTTCTACATGGAGGATCATGGTTTTTTAAATCTTCATCCATGTTAAGACTTTTAGAAACATATTCATCCTCTCATTTTGTATAGGATAAGAGGGGATTGACCATAAGATTTCTAGATTTAAAGCCCTATTAATCAACCATGTAAAAGCGAGCTTGAGTAACAGGGATATCATTTTCTCACTTTGTATTTGATAGGGGGGATTTGATGATCAACTACTAGTTTCGAAGAGCCAAAGCCATAGCCAAAACAACACCAAAATTAAAGCCTCAAGCCTAAATAATATTCAAAGTTGATGCCAAAGTCAAAGTTATGAGCATGATTAAATTTACAGTTATCCTCAAACCCACATTGGAAGCACTTCCTCTAGCAGAGGACTTCAACTTATAGCTATATTTGGAACTGTTTCAGGAACTGCACAAAACATTCCAGATTTGGTGGTCATCCTTAAACCATCGATGGTTGATACCTTAATGGTCTCCCTTTTTAGAAAAATAGGAAGCACTACCTCTAACAAAAGACTTTAAATTATAGCCGGATTTTGAATTGTTCTAAGAACTGCATTGAGCATTCCAGGTTGAGACCTCAATGCTCTCCCTTTTCAAAGCAATAGGGAGTACTTCCTCTAGCAGAAGACTTCAAATTCTAACTAGATTTGGAGCTCTCCCAGGAACTGCACTAAGCGTTCCAATGTTTGTGGTCATCCTTAAACCACTGTCAGTTGAGACCTCGAGTTCTCCCACCTTTTGGGTTTGTGATCTTCCTTAAAAACTACCATTTTAGAGAGCACATTGTTGTCATGCATTTTTACATTTTTGCATTACATGCTCTCTTCTTGGACTCGTATATACCCCTTTGGATTAAGAGAGGGGGGGGGGATGTTGGATACATAAATTGTTAAATGTTATGGTGTGGAAGGTGAATAATCAAAGTGAGTCCAAGATACCTTGGAAGATGAATCCAACGATTACACAATGTGTTTATATATAAAATCTTTGTGAATAATAAAGTAATTCACTCTTATATTTCATATCTGGTAACACATTCCAACACATGTATTACGACTTAATTGTGGGTATCACCTATTGTCATATAAAAGGATAAAAAAATTTAATGTAGGAATTTATAGGGTAATTTCCTTAGATCAAACACCAAAGGTCACCGCTCACAAACAGATCACAAATCAGTACACCAGTATTTAACGTGGTTAAAACCCTCAAAGAGGGAAACAGTCCACGGCCTCAGCTAATGCGACCACTTCAGGCAATTTATTAATGTAAAGAAAGAAAATTTACATAAGCTTCTCTCATAAACGGTCCCGGATAAATGGCCCTCCATGATCTTTAAATAGAGATCATGGACCAATCGGGTGTTAAGCCACAGATCAAATGTTGGTAATACCGAGGAGAGAATGAACCATCAGATCACTACATATCGTGATCGTTGGATTATAAGTTACAAAAGTACATACTAAAGAAACACAATTTACCTAAATTTACGCTAGACCAAGTAATACTTAACTATTTCCTATGTGTCGGAATATCCTAACATCCCGCCTTAAGAACAACTTGGCATATGATTGAAGGATTTACAAAGGAGACACAATAGGAGAAGGAATGAGGCATTATAGCCTATCCCCCCTTAATGATAATTTTCCTGAACTCCAAGCATAGATCGAAGTTTGGTAAACTTCGCTTCTATGAGAGCCTTTGTAAATATATCAACAACTTTATCATTGGTTGCAAATAGTGCACTTCAAGAACACGATCACGAATGAGATTTTTGATGAGTGTATATGTAACTCAACGTGTTTGATGTGTTGATGTTAATTAGATCTTTACATAGTTGAATGTAACTCTGGCTATCACACCAAGGTGTAGTTGGATGCTGCTGATGAAGACCAAATTCAGACAGGATTCTACGAAGCCACAGGGCTTCCTTGCTGGCTTCAACAACACTACGATACTCTGCTTCTGTCGAAGAAAGAGCGATGGCACTTCGTTTCTTACAAGACCATGTAATAGGTCCTGAACCAAGAGTGAATACATAACCTGCAGTAGACTTTCGATCATCAGGGTCACCAACCCAATCAGAATCAGTGAAACCAACCAACAATGGAGATGCTCCTGCATTGTAATGAATCTAGAACTGAAGTGTACCTTGAACATATCGAAGTATTATTTTAGCTGCTTTCTAGTGACTTTCATGAGGTTTGTGCATAAACCGAGAAACAAGACCAATAACTAATAAAAGGTTAGGACGAGTATGGGTTAGATACAAAATTTTACCAACAACTTGATGATATAAGGTAGCATCAACCTCAAGGGAAGTACAAGTGACTGAAAGCTTGACTCCAAACTGAAAGAGAGAAGGGGTTGTGTTACAGTCTTCCATGCAAAAGTGGCGTAGAAGATCACAAGCATACTTGGACTTAGAAATGGTAATACCTTCTTTGGATTTCAAGACTTAAAGACTAAGGAAATAATTAAAGTGTCCTAAGTATTTCATTTCAAACTTCTTTTTGAGGCTAGGCTTCACATGGTTTATATGGTTGGGATCACTACTAGTAAGGATAATATCATCAACATTAAAAAAAGGATGATTAAGGACTTACCCACTTTCTTGGTGTAGATAGTGTTCTCAGAATGACATCTAGAAAAGCCATTATCTAAGAGAAAGGTGTCCATTTTGGCATATCAAGCCTGAGGGGCTTATTTGAGACCATAGAGATACTTCTTAAGATGAAAAACAAGGCTAGAGTTTTTTTGGATAAATCGAGGGGGTTGTCCCATGTATATTTCTTCATGCAAGTACCCATGTAAGAAGGTGGATTTAACATACATATGATGGACTTCCCATTTAAAGGAGAGAGTAAGGGAAAGAACAAGTCAAATAGAATTAATTTTGGCAACATGGGAGAAGGTTTCAATATAGTCAATGCCTTCAACTTGTGAAAATCCTTTAGCAACAAGACGAGCTTTATGTTTATCCACTTTTCCATCTGGTCCAAACTTTGTTTTGTAAACCCATTTGCATCTGACAAGTTTTCTTCCCTTTGGAAGAGGAACAAGATCCGAAGTATCGTTTTCCAATAAGGAACGATATTCTTCATTCATAGTTGCATCCCAATCTAGATGACCTGAAGCTTCTTCAAAGGTATCTTGATCATAATTTTGTGGAAATTGAGCCAATAAAGAAGATTCTATGTCAAACTAAGAATGTGTACGACGTTGATCTGTAGGCTCACCTACAAGAGGACATCTTCCATCCTGAGTAGAGCGGACCCATTTTGGAAGCTATGCAGATGAAGGAAGATCCTGAGGAGGGTGGAGGAGGATTTTCATCCTCGTTGTCATCATCCGAATAAGAAGGAATGATGCAGGAGCATGAGGCTTAGAGACAAAAGGCTTCATTAATTATTCCAAAAATCCAAAAAAAGTTTACAAGCAAAGGTGTTAGTACCTTTAGATGTCAGTTTACAGTTTTACTAGATAAGGTTAAACTAGTATTTAGGAAAATTGAACAGTTTTAGATTTGATTCAGCATATTTAGCCTTCAATTGATAGATTTAGGGAAGATATTATGTAATTAGGATTTTATCTAAATTAAGATAATTCGATCCTCAAGAGGAGGTCGACTATTATGTAAAAACCTATAAATGTAACCTCTTAGAAGGAGGAAATCGAATTTGGACCATAGAAGATTTGATTGAGAGGGTTTTTCCTCTGTTTTAATAAATTTGCAGAGTTAGATTATCTGTTGTAGACTTGGAAAATTCCCGGAGGGTTTCATCTCTTCGAATCCATTGGATTTATGCTTTTTTGTGTAGAAATTGAGAGTGATTAGCTTCTGTGTGAAAGAGAATTTAAGTATATTAACCTCTGTGTAAAGGATTCGAAGGAAATTGGAATTCTGGATTCTTTGCTTGAGATCGGACAGTGATAATCGATTTATATTTGTTGAGTTACAGAGGGGAAAAGGGTTGAGACAGTGTGTGAAGGAAAAAACAAAGAACCAGTGAAAATTATGTGATCGAACACGATCGGAATTGAGAATTTGCAGACAAGCGATTTTAGAAAAACCAGTCATTGTGTTCGCACAGCTTTTGGCGTGCGAGTGGTTTTATTAAAATCAAACTTGATCAAGTAAGAAAGTGACACATCACGGTGGCAATACCACCTATTTCGCGTTGCTTTGGAGCAATAAAGTGCTGGGGTTAATTGAATGCGATAGCCGTCCGATCGTAAATGTCGGAGATCCGACGGTGTTCGCACCCGAAGTTGCGTGGAGTTTAACGAACAGATATGGACCCGATAGTTTAGTCAATAGAGCTTTATTAAAGGTTTGTTGATACCCTTGCGAAAAGGTTTTAAACATTGTTTAAAAGTAAATTATTACATCTCCAAAGGGTTTAAACATTGGTTAAATTGAGTTATTATGTGTTCAAATGTATAAGGGGACTTTTGCCTCCGAATGTCATTTTATTAAATAAATCAATCAAATTTAATTAGTTTGATGACCGAGAGTGGAAATAAGGAATTGGAACAAATTCCTCCTGAATTAGAAAACATTGTAACAAATTTTGAGCAGCTCTCCTTAACGCCTGCACCCACACTGCCATCAATTTTGGTATCAGAGCAGTCTTCAGAGCATTTTTCAGACACTGAACAAGCTTCCAAAAGTCAGAAAAATAAATCCAACATGTATGTCAGAATTGGTAGAGGTGGTGTTGGTAGAAGAAGAGGTAGACCAGTTGCAAATGCTAAAGTACTAGAAACTATGCAGCAAATTCAATCCAGATTGGAAGCAATGGAAGCAGGACAACAGAGAGATCCTGAAGATGTCAATGAACCTGAAGCTGAAGAAGAAGAAGAAGGAAATGTTGAGCTTACTCCTGAGATGATATTCTTTTAATCAATTTTAGGATCTACATCCAAACCTAGACTTGAAGTATCAGCTTTTGCAGGAGGATTGAATCCAGAAGAGTTGATAGACTAGATCAATGAAATGAATAAATGCTTTGATTATGAAGAGATGGGTGAAGAAAAGAGAGTTAATTTTGATGTCACAAGGTTGAAAGGACATGTAGCACCTTGGTGGGATGGAGTGCAAGTAGAAAGAAGGAGAGTTGGTAAGTAGCCAATCAAGAATTGGAACAGAATGGTAGCAAAGTTGAGAGGTAAGTTTTTTCCTAGTGATTATCAGCTTTCATTATTTAGACAAATGCAGAATCTTAGACAGAGATTAATGACAGTAAAAGAATACACAAAAGAATTTTACAAAGTGAGCATAAGAGCAGGACAATTTCAATATACAGCAAAGAAGATTGCCAGGTACATAAATGGTCTCAGAATGGAGATTCAAGATGAGATAAGTATATTGTCTCCTAAAATAGTAGAAGAGGCTCACCAAATGGCCTTAAAAGCTGAAGAAAAACTCATAAGGAAGAAATATGCCAAAGGAATAGGTACTTTCCGAGGGAGAGGAAGTCAAGGTGGTATAGGAAGATCTACAGCACCAAGAGATGGAGCTAGTCGCAGCTCACCTCGGTATGCACCCACAGAAGGTGATGCAAGTGGCAAAAGGAGTCCTTATAGAGGAAGAGGAGGCAAAAATAGAGGAAGAGAAGTCAGATGTTACAGATGTAACAAATTAGGACATAGAGCCTATGAGTGTCCAGAGAATGTGGGGAAAAACCAGAGAAATGAATTTTTTTCTCAAACTGAAGAAGAAGCAGCAAAGTTGTCTGTAACAGAGAAAGAAATTGTGCCAAAGAAAGGAGAACCTTTGGTGGTTAACAAGGTTTTGTTAAAACAAACAAAGGAAGTTTTTGAACCAACACAGAGAAAGACTTTGTTCAGAAGTGTGTGAAAAGTTCAAAGGAAATGTTGTCAATTGGTAATTGATAGTGGAAATACAGATAATTTGGTCTCTACAGAGGTGATAGAGAAGTTGAAATTGAAGACAAGGGAACATCCAACACCCTACAAGGTGTCATGGATTCAGAAGGGACATCAACTGATAGTAAAGTAACAATGTGAAATAGAATTTCAAATGGGCAGTTACAAAGATAAAATCATGTGTGATGTGATGCCTATGGATGTGTGTCACATATTGCTGGGTAGACCTTGGCAATATGACAGAGCAGCAGTACATGATGGAAAGAGAAACACTTACAAGTTTTTCAAAGATGGTATGAAACAAACATTGTTACCTATGGAAGAAGAAGATGCATCAAGTAAAAAGTCTGATCTAAAGGCTTTATTATTGAGTGGAGAAGAATACTTGCAGCAGATTGAAGATGATGAGGTAAATTTTGCTTTAGTTTGCAAGCCTAAGGTAGTATTTACTTCTACTAAAATTTATGATTTGCCAATTGAAATTTAAGAAATTTTGGAGAACTATTGTGATATTATTGTGGATGATTTTCCTGATGAATTACCACCTGTAAGAAGAATCAGCCCTCAGATAGATTTGATTCCAGGATCAAATTTTCCAAACAAAGCAGCTTACAGAATGAGTCCTACAGAAAATGAAGAAATCAGAAAGCAAGTACAGGAATTGGTTGACAAAGGTTTGATCAGAGAAAGTTTGAGTCCTTGTGCAGTACCTACAGTATTAAGTCCAAAGAAAGATGGAGGTTGGAGAATGTGCACTTATTAAAGAGAAATTAACAAGATAACAATCAAGTATAGATTTCCTTTACCTAGAATTGAAGATTTGATGGATTGTTTGAGTGGAGCAAGATATTTTTCAAAACTAGATTTGAAAAGTGGGTATCATCAAATTAGGATAAGGGAAGGAGATGAATGGAAAACAACCTTTAAAACAAATGAGGGATTGTATGAATGGATGGTAATGCCTTTTGGTTTATCAAATGCACCTAGTACATTTATGAGGCTTGTGAATGAAGTATTGAAGGAATTTATTGCTAAGTTTTCAATAGTATATCTGGATGATATATTAATTTACAGCAAAACAAAAGAAGAACACCTGAGAAATCTCAATTATGTCTTAAGGAAGTTACATCAAGAGAAGTTATTGGTAAATTTAAAGAAATTTTCATTCATGAAAGAAGAATTGGTATATCTAGGTTTTGTTGTTTCTCTTGAAGGATTAAAAATGGATCCAGAGAAGATAAAGGCAATTGTGGAGTGGCCTTCACCTAAAAGTGCTTTTGAGGTAAGAATTTTTCATGGTCTTGCTAGTTTTTATAGAAAATTCATAAGGAATTTTAGTAAGATCAATGCACCTATCATTGAAACCATAAAGAAGGATAAACAACCATTCAAGTCGACTGCTGAAGCTGAAAGGAATTTTCAGTTCTTGAAGCAAAAGATAACTGAGAAACCTGTCTTAGTTTTGCTTGATTTTAATAAACCATTTCAAGTAAAATGTGATGCCATTGGGGAAGCTATTGGAGCTGTATTAAGTCAAGAAGATAAACCTGTAGCATGTTTCAGTGAGAAGCTGAATGAGACAAGGAGGAAGTACTCTTCTCATGACAAGGAATTTTATGCAATTGTATAGTCATTGAAGAAGTGGAGACATTATCTAATGTCTAAAGAATTTTTGCTATATTCGGATAATCATGCTTTACATTATATTATGCAATAGCCTAAATTGAATCAAAAACATGCAAAATGGGTTGAATATCTTCAAAGTTTCAACTTTGTATTGAAGCATATAAGTGGTCAAGTAAACAAAGTCGCTGATGCCTTGAGTAGGAAAACCATTCTTGTTCAAGAAAGTCAAATTCAAGTGTTAGGTTTTGATTTTCTTAAAGAACTCTATAAGATAGATTTGGATTTCAAAGAAGCATTTGAAGCATGTTGTAATCCTGTTTTGATAGACAGAAGTCAATGGTTAGATTATTTTATGCAAGAGGGTTTATTGTTCAAAAGAAATCAGTTGTGCATACCAAATTGTTCTATGAGAGAAAATTTAATCATGGAAAAACATAGTGGTGGACTTGCTGGACATTTTGGTGTTGATAAGACTTATGAGCAACTAAATCATTTTTATTTTTGGCCAAAGATGAGATCTAAAGTGGAAAATTATGTGAAGAATTGTAAAATTTGTCAATATGAAAAAGGGAAAAGTCAAAATGTAGGTTTGTACATTCCATTACCTATTCCAGACAGACCTTTGGATATGGTAAGTATGGATTTTGTTTTAGGATTGCCTAAGACATAGAGAGGAAATGATGCAATTTATGTTGTAGTTGACAAACTTTCAAAAATGGCACATTTTATTCCATGTTATAAAACCAGTGATGCTACTCATGTTACTAATTTGTTTTTCAAGGAGATTGTCAGATTACATGGGTTACCTAAAAGTATTGTCTCTGATAGAGAAACCAGATTTGTTGGTCATTTTTGGAGGACATTATGGAAGAAGCTTGGTACTAAACTAAGTTTCAGCTCAGCATATCACCCTCAGACTGATGGGCAGACTGAAGTAGTGAATAGGAGTTTGGGTAATCTTTTGAGAAGTCTTGCAGGAGAACATCCTAAACAGTGGGATCATATTTTACCACAGGCAGAGTATGCATATAATGATTCACCTAACAGAAGTACAGGACAGAATCCATTCCATATAGTTTATGGAATGCACCCAAGAGGAGTATCTGAATTGAGGAACTTGGGAAAAGCATAAATGAGAAGTGCTGAAGGAGAGGAGTTTGCTTCAGAAATTCAAGCAATACATGAACAGGTAAAGCAGCAGCTACAAGACAGGAGCATCAAGTACAAAAACAGAGCATATTTGAGAAAAAGAGAAGTTAATTTTGAAGTTGGTGATTTGGTTTTAGCACACTTAAGGAAAGAAATATTTCCAAAGAGGAAGTATAACAAGTTAAAATTAAAAAAGATAGGACCATGCAGGATATTGAGAAAGTTTTCTGCAAATGCTTATGAAATTGAATTCCATCTGATATTGGAATATCTCCAATATTCAATGTTGCTGATTTGTACAGATATGAAGATAGTGGCACAGATGATAGACCAGAAGACAGAGAAAAGATTGATTGGGTAAAACAATTAACCACAGCAAAGACATTACAGCTAGAGAGGATCTTACACAAGAAAGTGTTTAAGAATACCAAAGGACAGGAATATTTTCAATATTTGATCAAGTGGGAGGATCAGCCAATTGAAGATGCTACCTGGATGACAGAAACCATGCTGCAGAAATTGGGCAGTTCTGTGGAGGAGCTCATGGACAGGAGCTCATGAAGATTTTTTTCCTCAGGAGTCTGATGCAGGAGCATGAGGCTTAGAGACAAAAGGCTTCATTAATTATTCCAAAAATCCAAAAAAAGTTTACAAGCAAAGGTGTTAGTACCTTTAGTTGTTAGTTTATAGTTTTACTAGATAGGGTTGAACTAGTATTTAGGAAAATTGAACAGTTTTAGATTTGATTCAGCATATTTAGCCTTAAATTGATATATTTAGGGAAGATATTATGTAATTATGATTTTATCTAAATTAAGAGAATTCTATCCTTAAGAGGAGGTCGACTGTTATGTAAAAACCTATAAATGTAACCTCTTAGAAGGAGGAAATCGAATTTGGACCATAGAAGATATGATTTAGAGGGTTCTACCTCTATTTTAATAAATTTGCAGAGTTATAACATCTGTTGTAGACTTGGAAAATTCTCGGAGGGTTTCATCTCTTCAAACCCATTGGATTTATGTTTTTTTGTGTAGAAATTAAGAGTGATTAGCTTCTGTGTGAAAGAGAATTGAAGTATATTAACCTTTGTGTAAAGGATTCGGAGGAAATTGGAATTTTGGTTTCTTTGCTTGAGATCGGACAATGATAATCGATTTATATTTGTTGAGTTATAGAGGGTAAAAGGGTTGACACAGTGTGTGAAGGAAAAAACAAAGAACCAATGAAAATTTTGTGATCGAACGCGATCGGAATTGAGAATTTGTAGACAAGCGGTTTTAGAAAAACCAGTCACTGTGTTTGCATAGATTTTTGCGTTCGAGTGGTTTTATTAAAATCGAACGCGATCAAGTAAGAAAGCGACACGTCACGATGGCAATACCACCTATTTCACGTTGCTTTGGAGCAATAAAGTGCTGGGGTTAATTAAATGCAATAACCGTCTGAGAGTAAATGTCAAAGATCTGGTGGTGTTCACACCCGAAGTTGCGTGGAGTTTAACGAACAAATATGGACCCGACAGTTTAGTCAATATAGGTTTATTAAAGGTTTGAAATCTGATACCCTTGCGAAAAGGTTTTAAACATTGTTTAAAAGTAAATTATTACATTTCTGAAGGGTTTAAACATTGGTTAAATTGAGTTATTATGTTTTCAAATGTATAAGGGGACTTTTGCCTCCGAATGTCATTTTATTAAATAAATCAATCAAATTTAATTATTTTGATGACCGAGAGTGGAAATAAGGAATTGGAACAAATTCCTCCTGAATTAGAAAACATTGTAACAAAGTTTGAGCAGCTCTCCTTAACGCCTGCACCCACATTACCATCAAGGAATGTTTTCAGAAGTAGAAGGGATAGAAATAGGTGGCGCATATGCTGAATCAGGATCGCAGGCCAAAGGTGGCACACCCGCCGAACTAGGCTTACAGGCCGATATATTTTCATCAAATTTTACATCTCTTCTAATGATTACATTTTTTGGATTTGGGTTGAAGAAGTCTATATCCTTTGACATCTTCAGAATATCCAACAAAAATACATTTTTTAGTCTTAGGTTCTAAGGCTTTATGTTTCTCATTTGGAATATGGGCCCAAGCTTCACTTCCAAAAACATGAAAGTGACTTACATCTGGTTTGATTGAGCTCTAGGCTTCTTCTGGAGTGATATTCCTTAAAACCTTAGTAGGAGTGTGATTTACTATGTATCTTCACAGTCAATTGCTTCTTCCCAAAAATTAAGACTAAGTCCTTTAGATTGAAGCATACAATTAGCCATTTCTTTAAGAGTGTGATTCTTCCTTTCAGCTACACCATTTTGTCCTGGAGGATATAGAACAGTATGTTGCAATTGAATGCCATTATCAGTGAAAAAGTTGATAAATTTGTCGTTAACATATTCTCCTCCATTGTTAGATCTTAACTTAAGAATTTGATGTCCGGATTGTTTCGCAACAAAGGCCTTAAAGGCAAAGAACATGTTAAAAACTTCACTCTTGAGTTTTAAGAAGTATACCCAAGTGTGTTTGGAAAAATCATCAATGAAAGTTAAGAAGTACTTGTAGCTAGAGAAAGAAACAACTAGAAGTGGGCCACATAAATCATGTGAACAAGCTTCAAAGGGGCTAAAGAGTGCCAAGAGGCACGTTTGTCAAAACTATCCCGATGATGTTTTCCGAGCACACAACCAAAACAAACACCATCTTGACAATATACTATATTTTTTTACATAGAGTTTGAAGAGAGAAATAGTTTAAGTGGCCAAATCACTCATGCCAAAGTTTGCTCACTTCATCATTATGAGCAACAAATATGTAGGGAAGACTTCATGACCCAAAATTTTTAAACATATACAACCTTGTGGAATCATTAGCAACGCTAGTAGCTAAAATATGTCTAGGATCTCTTAGGTCCTTAATTATAACATCATGAGGTGATAATTCTATGGTTTTCCCTTCACCTGAATGAGTTATCTGATAAACAGATAGAAGATTGCAGGACAAGGTAGGAACACATAATACATCATTAAACTGACCATTATCTAGATGAATGGTTCTAGACCCTACAACACTAAGAGATCTATCATCACCAACATAAATATTTTTGTTGTTACAATCATTTAAAGAATAAAACATGGCTTTATTTTTGGCCATGTGGTAAGAGGCTCCAAAATCAATGAGCCACTCATGGGAATGAGAAGAAGAAGATACATTCAATGCATAACCAGATCTTGATTCTTGAAAACCACATGCAGAAAGTTTCATTCCCGAAGATGAAGTTGAAAAGTTCTCCAAATGGATGTTGTTGTTCTTCATTGTTGCTTCCAAGGCTTCCATCTTATTAAAACATTTTGACTCTATGTGGCCATCGCGATTACAAAAGTTGCAATTTTTGTTTGTCTTCTTCTCTTTGTTTTTATTTGCCTTACCAGTTCGTTGAGTTGTTTTTTCAGTTTGCGGCTGGGAGTGCTTAAGACCCTTGTTTGGTTTAGGACCTTTCTTTTTAGGATGTTGCTTCTTAGGATTCTTTGGATTTAGTTGTTGTTGGGTTGCTAAGGCTTTCTTAGAAGAGTTTCCAGTATTAATAAGACCAAGGTGTAATATTTTTTCTTGTTCTCTTATCAAAGAATCACAAAAGGCATCAAAAGAGGGGGGACTTGTAGGGTGTTCGTTGAGAAATGAGGGATTTTCTAGTGGAATGGAAAGTGGAAACAAATATAGAGTATGCAGGGCCTAAATTAACAAGAATGTAATAGATAATACTACCATCTTCCTTTTTGACCTTACAACCTTCTAAGAGAAGTCTAAGGGCCTTGGATTTGGACAAAAAATCTTCACTAAAGGAGAAATTATTGGGGTCCAAAGTAAGTGTTACACATCATTTTTTCACCATGAAATTTGACTATTCATATGGGTTTATCACCACCTATATCATGTTCCCTTAGAAGTCAAAAACCTTAATGTTCATGAATCAAGTCTTGGAATTGGAGAAAATCTCTTTAAAACCCTTAAAAGTCTACCTACATGGTTTTTCTAGCCTTTCCCTACACATGCACTGTTGTTTCACCAATAAATTGCGTAAACCCCCGCAATTTTGGCTATTATACCTGCGCACCCCCACGAAAGGCAAATTAAGAGAAAAAGTAAATTCTAGAAGCCTACCTGGTAGAATATTCTCCCAACTGGAAGCTTCTAGAGTCGCAATAAATTCAAGCTTTATCCCTCCACTCATGGAGCTTATCCCTTGGTCCATGGAGCTCAAATCCCTTCATGTGAGGAATCCATTCCCCTCTTCATGGAACTAAAACTACCTCCATTTCCCTATAAATTGAGCTCAAGTTTCAGGTTGAAGGGTAGACTGTAGACATACACTAGTAAGTGGTTGTTGGCATGAGAATGATCACACCCTTGTGCCCATAACTCCATGTTGGTATTCAGAGAGGAAGGCTTATCAAACTGAATGAGGAACGATTGTTCAGGACCCCAGGAGAAATCTGTACGACATCAAGGCATCAAGTTGCAATATTACTCTTTTTATTCAAGATAATACACATGGATATGTTTTTTCTCATTGAGTTGTTCTTATGCTTATTTGAATAACATCAATACTTAAACTCCTTGATCACTAAGTTGGATTAGCTTTTCTTGATTATTATATGTTGCAGATGCTTTGATTCTTGTGTCTTGTCTTTAATTGCATGTTCTAC
The DNA here is from genome assembly GCA_034641835.2 of Pinus albicaulis. Classification (NCBI taxonomy): domain Eukaryota; kingdom Viridiplantae; phylum Streptophyta; class Pinopsida; order Pinales; family Pinaceae; genus Pinus; species Pinus albicaulis. Next base: position 1,647,638,235 of record CM076579.1, on the reverse strand, counting down.
TTATTGGAGAAACCACTTTGAAACGACAAGATATAAGACTACATCGAACGTTTGGATCTCAAGGTAGGGGCATGTCCTCTTTACTTTCTTATAATAATTATGAAATGCAATTAATCTAGAGAAAAAGGTTTTCAAATGGATGTTTGTTTCTAGCTACTCGCTAAGTACTAGGGAGATCGCTCTTGTCCGCAAGAGGGATTAATCTGCATAACAAAATGGCAACTCCACTAGGGAATATAGAACTTAGTTTTCTTTATTTATTTTCAGTTTGAATTTTAGAGCCTTTTGATTTTGACTTGTCTAAGAACTGTTTGGGTAGATAATTTTTAAGAACCCCTAAAAAAGAAAGCTAGTTATTTTTTTTGTTGAGTTTTCCCTTGCCTTCGCGGTTTTCATCAGAAAACAGTGTGGAAACCTCCGCAGTTTCTAGTTCAAAACAGTGCGCATGCGCTCTGTCTTCCACTATAAACTGCATACCCCTGGAAATTTTTTGAAAAAATAAATTTTTCTTTTTTAATGCCAAATCACCTGATTCTTTGTGTTTGCCCAATCTATCTTAGTTGTCAAAACATGTGTGAGAATTTCTTTTTAGCAACATTTTCTTTTGTGTGATTTATCATCCTATTTGCATCTTATAAGTGAAAGTTTTCCCTACTTTATTGTTGCTCTATACAAGATACCTTCATTTACCTCAGCTTACTAGTATGATGATATTGTCTTTCTGAGCCATTAAGATCAATGCAAACCTTACTTTTATGAAAATTGATTCCTTTTTCATTTGCAAAACTGGAAGAGCTTTTAGCTTACTGAAGCCTAATATCATACCAAAGCATTTTTTGGATGTTTTCATTTCTGATGAGATAAGTAGAAATTTGTCTTAGTCTGATCACAAGCTAGGAGAAAACGTCCTCAAACATTCTAGATAGACTTCAAAATTATATTTTTCTATGATTTTGAAATTTATCTTTTTTGAGTTTTTTAGATAATGTTTTCTTTTGGAAATGGTTTGTTTATTGAATTGTAGTTTTTGATCTGATTGTTTAAGGAATTTCATTTCAAAAGAGTAATTGATCATTTTTGCAAATTGAGTTCTTTATGAAAACGTCTTCTTTTCATGGAATTTGTTTATGAATGAAAGAATCAGTGCTTTGAAAATTGTTAAATCTCTCAATCTTTTCCTTAAATAAGATTCATTGAAAAGAAAGAGTTGCACTTCTCATTTAGATGCATTTAGCGTATTTTTGAGTCGGGTCACAAACATCATTAAAGTTTCAAATCCATACCTTTTGTCTTAAGCAACAGCCAAATTAAAAACAACACGTTAATAAAATAAATCTAGATATTTTATATTTTCTAGGGCTCATTCCACCAACATATCTTAGGCTAGTGTTTTGGAACAAGTTGTAATTAACATTCCAAAACAACTTAAACAAAAAAATATAATCTTGCGGTAGGAAAATCCAATTGTAGAATTATGCTCTGGGAAGCTCTTCTTAAAAGAGTCAAGCACGAGATCATGTCGAAACTAGTGAGGTAATCGTACCTATCTCATTGGGAAAGATAGAAGATGTGCACGTAATACAAATGATAAATCTCGGATTGACCATTGTCGAGGAGCCTAGGTCACTTGTTGGCAAACCTCAGATTTACCTTATCGAGGAGCCTTCAAGGGTATTGAGCTTGATACTCTGCCCTTGCGTGTACATCGAATCATAAATTGTTCCCCCATGTATATTTTTTTCCGTTGGTGACCTTAGTGACCATAATCTTCAGGATTTTCCCCAAGGTGACGGTGGAGGGAAGGTCCCACTGTACCTTGAATAGACGTCGGCTAGACTCACTTGGAATTTCCGGAGGGTACTCTTCACTTCGAGATGGCATAAGTGGAGGGACTTGCACCAGACTGTTTCATTAAGCAGGTTGTCGGGGTGACTGTTCGAACTGCCAAGTTTTCCACATTAGAATTCTACGACGTTGGATTTAATTACCAACTAGTGTTTTTAGTGTGGAAACATAATGTTTGTGTGTGTATTGTCTCTTAGTTTTTGTAGGCGTGTGTTCAATTTGATTGTTTCCTTAATGGCTTTAGGTTTATTTTGTTAACATTTTTATTGATTTTGTGTGTTAAACATTTAACCGTGGCTTAATTACTGAGACACTCCCATAGAATGCAGGGGAAACCCCCTGAGTACACACCAAGTCAGTTAGAAAAGCTTAAATCTGAAAGAGGCCAATCGTCAGGGACTGGATCAACTGAACAAGAGGAAAAATCTGTAATAATACATCATGATTATGAAGTAGATAAACCTCAAATTGCAGAAAGTTACCAAAGACATCCAGAAATTTCTAAACTAGTTGAAGTCGCATCTACAACTAGTGAATTATCAGCTACTGAACCTGAAACTGAATCTGCTTCATTTGAGTCTTCTTCCGAGTTTATAACCCAAACCCCTAGTCATCCTCATTCACCTCGAGTGAAGCTTCGCATCACTGAGAACCTTCCTCCTTGCCTCATTAGTATCGAAGAGATTACTAACGCAAATGAAGAAGTTATACTTCCCTCACATCAAGAATATTTAGATCCTAGGCAAAGTGAATCGATTTGTTATAGCCCTTTCAAACACGATCCTTGGTATTCTCAGTTAACTGACTTTCTACATAATTATGGTCTTAATTATTCACCACCCCATATTCCTTTTTACGCCTTACCCAGAGGTAGTTAGAGACCTTCATCAAACATGTCTAGTGAGTCATCCATGTTTTCTTCATCACCAGAAACTTTTTTGTATGGTGGTCCATTTGTTCCTTTAGGATACCAGTCGTTTTCTAGTACTTTCTTAAGAGCATCTCCCTCTCCCTAAAAACTTGTACGATCACCTGGTCCCAATGAATCTCATACCAAACCATTGACAATGGAACAAGTCTACATGATGTCTGGAAAAATTCCTAACCTTGACCCTCAAGGTAGCAATTTACCGCCTGGAGGCAACCTCAAGGTAGCAATTTGTCGCTGGGGGGGGGGGACCTCTTCAAGGGCAGTATATACCGCAAGGGCAGTACATACCTCAAGGACAATATCAACCTCAAGGGCAGTACTCTATTCCAGGGCCACAACCTCTTCAAGGGTAGTAACCTATGCCAGGGCAACAACCTTTCCAATGAAAAAAACCTCCTTTGGGGCTGCAGTTTTATCAAGAACAACAATTGTATCAAGGAGGTCAACCTTTTAGTGGAAATTATCTAGCAAATTATCAAACTTACGTTCCAAATTATCAACCTGGTTATGGTCCATCTCACGCATCACAACCTTCAATAGGAGTTCCTTGTCCTGGAGTAAACATCATGTGGAATCCATCGTTGAACATAATTTGCAACCTACCATGCAAGTACCTTATAATCAGCTTGGTCAACCATTTGGTTATACACAAATCCAAGAACTTGTCCAACCTACACTTCAAATTATACTGCAGGTATCTGCACCTAGTAGTGTTCAGCACCCTGGTCCGAGTACACCTAGAACTCCTGTCCAAATTGCTGCACCAACTTCTATTCAACAGCCTAGTACACCTATTCCTAGAGTTTCTATAGCCCCTATTTCTGCAGCCCCTCAAGTTACTACAACACATGTATCACAACCAATCCCTCAAATGAATGCTCATCAACCTGGACCTACGGTTCAGACTACTCTTCAGACATCTGCAGGGCAACCTGGTACAAGTACAATTGTAACAATCCAACCTTATACAAGTCAGTTTGTTTATCAACTGTATCAAGGGTAGTATCAATATGGACCTATAGGACAAAATCCAGTATATCAGCATCAACCGTACCCTCGTTACACATATTAGATACCAGCTCAACCTCAATACGGTACGACTAATCCTGGTTATCCCGGATGTATTCCAATCCCAACTACATAGACTTTTCCAGGCTATCCTGGATATCCTCCTCTGGGTACTGGTATCGTTCCTCAAGGTTATCAGTTTTCTCAGTAGGACCCTGACCGATGGTTACCATTCATTGCAACTTTAGACTTTCCAGATTTGTTGCGCCTTACAAACGATCTGATTTATTATCTTCCATATAGGTCGCCAATGCCAAATAAGCTGCCCAGTGATATTCCTAAGTTTGAAGGTAAATCGGGAGAAGACCCCTCAAACCATGTCATGACTTACCACATTTGGTGTGCATCAAACTCTTTAATCCATGATTCCATTCGATTAAGATTGTTTCAAAGAACATTTATAAGATTAGTTGCCAAATGGTATATTGAACTACCACGTGGCTTATTCAACAATTTCAATGTGTTAGCAACAGCTTTCTTAACACACTTTCAGTTTCCATTCCGTTACGACAATGGCACAGAACTCTTAACTTCATTAAAACAATCTACATCTACATACATTTCAGATCACATACATGAATGGAAACGTAGACGACGTTTAGTGAAAGTTTTTATTCCAGATCAAATCTTGGCAGAATGGTTTATCAAATCATTACTTCCAAAGATCACTTAAGATGTGGCTAAGGGAGGTGTTGTTACAGAAGAACAGGTCATAGCTCAAGCACGATACTTAGACCTTGTTTATACATAGTCTGGTACTTTATACGAAAAAATGCTTGACTTTCCACGTCCAGGCCAAATAACTGCAACTCCTTCTGGTTCTCATGCTGCAGACGGTGTAATTGGTTCAGTTAGCACTAATAAGAGTAAGTAGAAGTCCTCCAAAACTACTTCTCCTATTATAACTTTACCAGATTCACCGAAAGCAGATTCTTCCCTTGAAACTTCTACCGACATTCATGTTGTAGACTCATCCACAGCTAAATCTAAAACCAGTAATAAGAAGAAAGGAAAGAATAAAAACAAACAAAATACATCTCCGAAAGAGAAAACTGAAAATAATGAACCAAATAATGAAGAATAAAAACCTCATTATCCTTGTCTTATATGTGAGGAGGATCACTTTACCAAAGGGTGTCCACATCGGTCCGAGGTCTCTAAGTTTGTCAAAGGTTCACCCACACCTGTTGTCTTGAAGGATCCTTTTCCCACTCAAGATATTTAAATGATAGGATCTTCTTCAAATTCATCGGCAGGTATTTTAATGATGTCTGAGGTCATGGTTGCGACACGATATCAAGACTATAGAACTAAGAAACCTGTAACTGGTAAAGAGACAGAAAATTCCAGTTAAACACCAGCTATATCTCCTCAATTTTCCAAACCACTCCAAATCAAGAAACTGAATCTTGATCTAGTGATTAAACCGCCTGCTAAAGGTGTACTTCAAAAATCAGCTTTCAATCCACATGCGAGAGCTACTCAGAATTACAACATTGTTGAAGATTTGGCGATATTCCCTTCAGCAATGTTGGCCTTAGAAGTGCTACAATCATGTCTAGCACAAAGGAAATTACTATTATCAGCTATTGGAGCTAATGATCCTCAGGATTTGAACCTCATGGTCTGACCTCAAAATTTGTACACCTAGACTCCCTCATCAAATGGCTTTTCAGATTCTGGTATTACTTAAAACCAGACAAGTCTTTTGTACTGTAATTGATGAAGGGGCATCTACATGTATAATGTAGTTAAACTATTGGAAAACTCTCAGTTCTCTGACACTCAACCAATCACCAATGATCCTTAAAGCCTTTGACAGAAGAGGATTTCATCCATACGGAATACTCCAGGATCTACCTATAGAAGTAGAAGGTAAAATCGTTAATCTAGATGTGGAAGTTGTTGATGCCCCTCCTGATTACAAACTTCTTTTGGGTCGTATTTGGTCTTATGCCATGATTATTGTCGTTTCATCAGTCTTTCACGTAATCATGTTTCCTCATAAGGGAAATATTGTGAAAATTGATGAGTTGTCATATTATTCATCCAACCCTTCTTCTACAGACAGTATCCAACATGTTGGAAAAATGACTATCCCATATGAAGATATTGGTGTAGGATTAGTGAAGGATTCCACTCTCATGGGAAGTTTCTCCATACCTCCACCCAACGTACCGCGCACAATTGCGAACATCAATATGATTTCATCAAGCACTATACCATTTGATGACACCTAGGTAGTGCCTTCAGAATCAGAATTGGACTCTTTCAATGGCGAGATGCCCTTGAGTCCTTTTGAAATGGCATATGTAGCATTGTAGTCATTTTCTGACACACTTTCAACTACTCCTGATCAAATGAACGTGATCACCGAAGAATCCTCTTCTCTATCAAGCTCAGCATTGACATCATTTTCAGGCCCCTTTCAACATGTATTTCACACTAATGAAGGTATTTGAGAAATTTTTTCATCGGATGAATCACCGTGGGATGATATACATCATAGATATTCATTTTTACCTGATCTTGATAGGTTTGAAAATTATTTTCCGTCTATTTTTACAATTGATTAAGTCAAGGAACCATAGAATCCCATATTGATTACACATTCGGATTCTGAGACTAATTTGGGTAATATTTCTACCACAGTTCCTATTGACATATCAATTAAACCTAGAATTATTGAAAACATTCATATAGGTGCTTCTTGTACGATGGAAGAGATTGACACTTACAAAGCCCTATTTCAAGAATTCCGAGACATTTTTGCCTGGTCTTATGAAGAGATGCCAGGAATCAATCCTAAAATTGTCATTCATGAAATTAAGACATACCCGGATGCCAAGCCTATTAGACAAAGATTACGTCCAATACATCCATGAAAAATTGCTACTATCAAAGTTGAAGTTGAGAATCTATTACGGGCAGGATTTATTTATCCAATTCCATTGACAGATTGGGTATCTAATATAGTTCCCGTCACAAAGAAACAAGGGACTATACGAGTATGCGTTGATTATAGGGATATTAATAAAGAATGTCCAAAATACAATTATCTTACACCTTATATCGACCAAAGTATTGATGATTATGCCGGAAATGAAATTTTCTCATTTATGGATGGATTTTCTGGCTATAATCAGATCAACATACTCCCTGTCGATCAACCAAAAACAACATTTATATGTCCTTAGGGGACATTTGCTTATTGAAAATTACCTTTCGGATTAAAAAATTTTGGTGCAAGTTTTCAAAGAGCCAGCTCTTATGCTTTTCATGATATCAAACATATTGTACAACATTATCTCAATGATTTACCTGCTCACTCTTTACGCAGAGACGATCATCCTACACACTTACGAGCTAGATTCATGAGATGTAGGCATTACAAGATTCATTTGAACCCGCACAAATGTGTTTTTTGTGTATAATTAGGACGATTACTTGGATTCATCATTTCGAAAGATGACATTCGTGTCAACCCCTCGAAGGTTGAGGCTATCATCAACTTACCTCCTCCTTCGACATGTCGCCAACTCCAAAGTTTGCAAGGGAAAACAAATTTTTTACGTAGGTTTATCTCGAACTATGCTGAGTTAACAAAAGGTTTTACCTGGTTGTTGAAACAAAGTGTTCCTTTTATTGGGATGAGATTTCTAATAAATCTTTTGATGCACTAAAACACACGTTGACCCATGCACTGTTATTGCATCCACCCAATTACCACCAGGACTACTTTTTATACTTAGCTGCCTCTGATTCCACCATTGGAATGGTTTTGGTTCAGGAGGATGAATCTCACAATGAACATGTGATCTACTATCTAAGTCAGAATCTCAATCTGACGGAAATCAAATATTCGTATGTGGAGAAATTGGCCTTGGCAGCAGTTCAAGTTGTCCAACGATTTCGTCTCTACATATTGTTACGTAAAACAAATCTGATATCTAATTGCAACCCGATGATGTATATCTTAACGAAACAATTACTCGAGGGAAAATACTCCAAATGGATTGTCATCCTACAAGAGTTTGATTTGGAATTCGAGAAATCTAAATCAAAGAAATCACTAGTGTTTGTTGAGCTTATGTATGACTTTCCCAACACTGAGACAAAAACCGTGGTAGAGAATCCTATCGCAAATGAATCTTTGTTTCTTATCAGTACTTTAGATCCATGGTATGGAGATATCATTATATGTATTCAAACCCAAACCTTTCGCCCAGAGCTTTCATGTTCAAATCAATGAATAATTCGATATCAATTCCAACAATACAACATTGTTGGGGACACTCTTTATCGTTGTGGTGCCGAATCTATTTTTCGACGTTGTATAAACCACGAAGAGGCTGAAAGGGTTTTGAATGAATTCCACTCTGGAGCATATGGTGGTCATATGTCCGGGTATGCCACAGCCCAAAATATATTGTGTGCTAGTTATTTTTGGTCATCCTTATTCAAAGATTGTATCTTCGCAGTCCGAAAATGCCACAATTGCCAATTTTTTTATCAAAAGATGTGTGCATCTCCATCTCCTCTTCACCCGATCATTGTTGTCAGTCCTTTTGTGAAATGGGGCATAGATTTAATTACATGTAACCCTCACTCAGCCGGGGGGCATGGGTATATTATTCTTGTTGTAGATTACTTTACCAAATGGGCCGAGGAGATGCCTACATTCGCGACAGATGGAAAAACTGCAACTACTTTCATATTCAATCATGTGATTGCTCGTTTCAGTGTGCCTCAAGCTATTATCACAGACCATGGGAGTCATTTTCGAAATATCATGATGACTGAACTTTTTGATCAACTTTTCCTATGCCATGATAATTCTACTTCGTATCACCCACATGCTAATGGTCAAGTTGAGGTTGTCAACAAGGTTTTAACCACCATGATTAAACAGATTATTGAAACTCATAAATCAAATTGGCATACCATGCTTTTTTCGGCACTATGGGCATATCGAACCTCTGCAAAAACTGCTACAGGGTTCACTCCTTTTCAACTTGTCTAGGGTTTAGAAGGCGTGTTACCCATTGAATGTGAAATACCATCACTCCAATTAGCCATTGAGTTGTTACCAGCTATCTCTGAAGAGGAAAAACTCTTTTTATACTTAGCACAATTAGATGAGACTTGGCACATCACTACATTAGCTATCGAACCTCATAAGAAACGTGTGAAATATCAATATGATCAAAGTGTTAACCCTCGTATTTTTTCATAAGGTGACCTAGTTTTAGTATACGGTCAAGCTAACAATAAGTTAGGCGCTGGAAAATTCAAACCGATGTGGCATGGTCCCTATATTTTCAAGCGTGTGCTTGAAAAAAGAGCCTATGAATTAACTGATTATGATGGGGTCTCTTTAGATAAGCCCAGAAATGGTCTGTATCTTAAGAGATATTATGCTTGACTTTCGTGTGAAGATCTCACTTGTACATTAGTTACTTTTTAGAATAGGGTGCCTTAGATTAGACAAGTGTGCCTAGATTAGTTTTGTTGTTACTACTATCGCTGCTTATCTTGATTACCCTTGATATCGCAGATGTCGACATCCCTTCAAACATACATTGGTTTTGTTGATGGTGCCTGTCGTAGTACACAAAATATCTCTTCTGCGGCTTGGATTATCTATTTACCCACCGATGAGTTAGTTTCTATTCATGGGATATGCCTTGGTCAAACAACAAATAATGTTGTACAATATAGCACAATCATTGAGTTATTATCTGATGCCATTTCTTCTGGTATTCGACGTTTGATCATTAAGTTGGATTCAGAACTTATTGTATTACATTTAAACAGAGTGTATGCAATTAGAAATCAGGTGTTATTGAGATTATTTTTGAAGGTTTGTCTCTTGGAATGACAATTTGATTATATTGAATATCAACATATTTCAATAAATTTAAACACATTGGTCGATGCAGTAGCTAATCGTGTTTTAATAAGACATTTGCAACATTAACAGAGTAAATAAAAACAAACATTCAATCCATGTTGAGCAAGATACTCAAATAACAAAAAGTAGTAATATCATTAAGATAGATTAGTTTGTTTTCAAAAAATATTACATCGTCTATGATCATAGGTTCAAACACCTTATGATCTAATAGATATTGATACAAAAAACAAAAATGTCGATCTACAATTATCATCCACTATCCATGATGATGATCATGGTAATAGACTATAGCACAAGCCACCTTGTGCATAAATCTCCTAAATGGACCTGGAACACCTGTCACATGTCTCTGAAGCCTGAGAGGGATATCATCTGTTCCTGTCTCAAGAATTTCTATGGTCAACCTCTCAAGCTTGTGCTCCATGTCTGCTAGGATCTCTGTTGCCTGATCCTGTGGAGGTGCTACAGGTTGTGCTTCTCATCTATCAAAGCAGCGAAGTGTTGTTGGTCGTTGTGGACCAACATCTGCATTTAAATATTTTTGTCAGTATTGGACGATAAAAATCAAATAAAAATTAGATTTAAAAAACATCAAAATTATTCGCCTACCTGTCTCATCCCATTGTGCCCCTCGAGGCAAAGATGTTTCAGGATCACCCCTGTAATCCATTCCTGCATAAGGAAAGTCTTCGATGGTGAAGACTTGGTTCCTAAGCCACATGAAGTATGCCAGAGTAAACCGAACTACTGAGCCACCTTTTCCACCATGGCGAGCCATAGTGCCACCCATCGAACCATATGAGGTTCTTGAGAAGCCCCACAATTTATTGGAATCAGCTGTAGAGCAAGAATTGGAATCCTCTCAAAAGAAAATTAAATGAGAACAATGCCATATCCGAAGTTTTTCAACTTTGCATTCTCCGCTCGAGTTAATTGGCCTTTCATGTTCGCTAATACTCCTTCGCACTAGTTAAATATGGTTCCTCCAAGACACTCGACTACTGTTTGCATATGTGACTTAGTAGCCACATGCGGAGCTACACTCCCACACAATCTGGTTATTGTAAATGCTATCATTTTGAGATCCAATATTGAGATAGTTTTAATATCTGTGCAACCATCCTTTAAATCTGCCTCTTCGCTACAATATTTCTCTTTGTAACTGGAAATGAGTAGACTTCCCTGTCTGGCCCCAAACAAAGATATGCTTCTTCCTCTCCGGGACAATCTGGTAAGGAAATAAATGTCCTCTAGCTCAATTTTGAGCCGGTGGTCACCAATTATGAAGCATTGGTCTCGAACATCCCACGTATTTGCTACCCAAACCAGTAACTTCACTTGTGCCTTCTGTTGTCCAGGTAAATCCCCTCTGCGGACAGAGGTGATCCCTCTAGCCCTAGGGTGGGTCTAGCAACTATGGGAACATACTAACATCTACCTTCCTAGATTGTAAATGAAATTCAGAGTTGTTATAGCATCATTTTTCACCCTCATGTGATTCATGATTGTCTCTATGGCCTTGGGCACCCATTCCCATAGACTTGAACAAAATTCATAAAAAACAGTGTTAAAAATCCCATACGTGGGTATGCCCAGACTTTTCCGCGTGTATACGCGAGTCCATACACACTTTTCCGCGTATTCCATTAAAATCATTAAAAAATATATAAAAATTCCCTATTTTCGAGTTGGGTTGATGGTTACTCCAGTAGTTCAACCACCCCAGCACGTGGCCAACTGTTTCCAACTGATTGAAACTACTTTGAGGGAGTATAAAAGCCCCTCATGTGCATGGCCTAAGGGAGAGAGAAATTTTATAGATATTATACTCTGTTGGAATCCCTAATTCAAGTTTGATTTCCCGTGCCTCCTGCACTTTCCCAGATTTATACAGGAAACCCTTGTTTCCTGGAGATGTTCATCCATTTATATGTCATCTCGTGTGCACAAGTCTTGAAGGTATCTTAGCGAGGCAAGGGCGGGACGGATCCGGACGACGGTCTGTTCGAAGATCGTGGAAGGATTCAGGTGATCTCTCCACTTTTTATTTCTATACATGTTGTTCGCAATAATGAAGAACCATCTTGTTCCTGAACTTATGTGTTAATGTTTACTTGTATGTGTGAAAATATTATCATTTAAGCATTTATTATTGTTTACATAATGTTTCACATGGATTACACTAACACTTAGGAGCAATATATGATGTACAACTAGGTTTCCGTGCATGTTCTTTCTTGTTTTTCAGGTTGAAGAGGAAGAAGGGTTGTTGGGGGTTTGGACCCCGCGGGATCTACATCGAATGTAGGACTATGGGTGAGTTCTACTATCGTTGTTATCTAGTTTTTAGCATTTAAGTGTGGTTGTGTGTGAGTCCTTCTGAATAGCATGCCTTGATCTATGGAGGTTTTGACCCAACAAACCTCTAGGTTGTTTTTCCTCGAAACAGAACTGGCGACTCTGCTGGGGACCACATTATTGTGATTCCCCTGTTGGGTGGTTTTAGTTGTTTGAAAGGTTTCCAACAGTTTTAACTTTTATTTCCAGTCCAGTTAACTCTTTCTCAGTCAGACTAAAGACCTGGTTCCTTATCCAGGCTTGATCTTTTTTATTTTTTATTATTTGCTTTTTCATACGCGGGTTTGTCTATACACAGACACGTATACACGTAGTTTTTGTTAAAGGGAGTCGCGTATACGCGGGTTTCCTTTGACATAGTCGTGTATGCACGCTTGTTTCAAAACTTTCAAGTAGCGTATGCCTGGGTAAATTTTGAAATTTTTGATTTCTTGACTTTTTAGTCTTGTCTGCCTGTGGAGACCTATTCCTGCAGTGTCTTTATATCCTCTGGATTGTGTTGAAAGTGGTCATTGGTCTTTTCTCTCTCTTGTTTGGTTGAAAACTAGCTTATTTGGAAAATCTTGTTTCTAGTGCTTGCATTTCTGGTTCGAGTACCAAGATCTCTTTCTGGGGATTCTTGTTTGTTCTGCTTCATCAGAACAGAGAGCCTCTGCTCATTTACTTTTTCCTACCTTTGTGTCTTGCTTTGCACTTCGATTTTTTCCCTTCGTTTGGCTGGTTTTCTTGAGTTCAGTTGACTAGGTCTTGTTGCAATTTTTGAAGAGTCTTTCTTGGTTCTTTGAAGTTTTTGTTTGCTGCAAGGTTGTACTATTCTTCTAGGCTGAGTTACTGAGTTTCTTGTCTTCTTTTGCTCATATAAATCTTGCTACTAAGTAGCCCTATAATATTTGGAGCGTTTTTGAAGTTTTGCTTGAAATTCAGAGTTGTTTGGCTTGGGATTTGATAGTTTTCTTGGTCTCTTCAAGCTCTTCTTTTTTATAAAATTCAAAAGCTCAAAAAACATTTTGTTTTGTCATTTTCTTTTGTTTTGCATTTTTGTTTTCGTTTCGTTACATCTTTTGAAGCTTTGTTGAGATTTCTTGCCTTTGGTTTTTGACTTGATTTTGGAAAGGAATTGTCATTGGTTTCTTCCTCTTGTTTCAAGCGATTTTGGTGTCTTTATACTAAGAGTTTCTGATTTTGGGAACTAGCTTTCTGGACAACCAAAAAGAGATAAAACTGAAGGATCTTTGGGAAATTTCTCTCTGCTTTAGTAGATTTTGCATCTTAGAATTTTCATGCTCTTAGTGATTTGCATCAGGTGCACTTAAGCATTTAGTCATTTTCATAGTTTTTGTGAGTGTGAAGTTTGTTATCTGAAAAGAAAAAAAATTTAGTCTCGTAGAACCTTTGTAGAAATTTCTTTTCATCGAAAGGCAATTACTGCATTTTCATGTAGTTTGGTTTTTATTAATTTCTTTTCTGCGTCACAAAACACCACGAGTTTCATTTCCGTATCCCTTTGACTTAATATAACAACCGATTAAAATAAGCGCTATAATTTAAAAACAACTAGCAAGTTTTTATTAAGTGTCATACACCAACTAGCTAGGTTGTAGGGCCTTGGATTAGGTGAGTGGAGAGTTAACTCTCCAAGGCCGCTCAAACAAAAACATAGAAGTTGATTAATTGAGCGAAATCCAACTCCGTTAGGTGGACCGGGAAAGCTCTCCTCCAGAGAGTCAAGTGCGAGGGGAAGTGAAGGCTGAGAAGAGAGATACCCCCTCTCTGATTTGTTGGATCTAACCTCAAGACCGTTCCGCTCGGCTTCTGACACGGATTGGTGCCCATAGTTGCCACTCCTAGGTTCCACATAGGTGACTGCGAGGGGGAATACCCGTGGTACCTGAGGCAGACGTCGTATCACTTCCAGCAGTACTTCTGGGGGGTGCCCTTGCGAAGCTTGGGTACTTGTGTCGGCAAAGGCTGTTGTTAGGAGGTCGGCGTAACTGTTTCTGTTACCTTCGCTAGTAGGCCTGGGCCGTAATTATCCCAGACTACTTTCGGGAGGTCCTATATTTCGCTTTCTTGTATTTTGGTGTCCGGTCCTAATCACCCGGAGCGGAAATACCTGAAGGCTGTTTGCTTGATTGTATCTCAGGGATTTTTTGTAGTGAGTGCTCTTTGCTCCTAGCTTGCCTAGCTTTATACTTTTTTGAGTCTAATTAAAATTTGTTAAAGTGGCCGATCAAGCACCTCGTCGATCGAGGAGAATACGGGGGTTATCTCCCGAGAGTCCAGAGCCTTCTTCAAGAAGGCGTAGGAGTAATTTAGCAGGTGAGTATCACCCTGTGGCGTCTGACGCAGTGGAGAGAGATCCTCCACAAGGGATTGAAGGTTTCGTAGTTGGTTCTGGTGCTGGTTCCGAGAGGAGCGCTCCGCTCACCTTGAGAGTTTTATTTCCGCAGGAAGAAGAAGTACAAGTAGAGGAAGTGTCTCAACCCTCTGAGTCACTTCCATCTCCTCTTCTTCCTGATTATCCGTTAATTGTTGAATACATCGGACCTGATTCAGAGAGACCAGAAGATCCTCCATATTATTCATACCTTTCGATGGCCACGACTGGGAACGCGGCTTCGGCTGTGAGTGCTACAGACATTCAGACTCCTGCTTCTGTTGAAGGAGGAGGCACTATTGCTATATCTTCGATTGCTTCTAGTACTGCTGTGTTTGGCTCTGGTTTCACCCAAGCACATGCTTCTCAATCTAGTCCCTTTTTTTTTGGAATTCCCACTAGTGGGATTCCTTCTTTTTCCTTTTCCGCTGCTGCAGCAGCATCTACACCCATGTCTTCCATGGCTAGTGGATCAGCTTCTTTTCGAGGGTTCCCCTTTGCAACTGGGTATATTCCTAGTTTGAATCCTTCTTTAGGGTCCTTTCCGTTTACTTCTCAGACTCAGAGTTTCAACCCTTGGTCTGGAGGTCAGAATTCGACCACTTTTACAGGTTGGAACCCTGTATTCACTACAGCGGGGGCAGGGAATCAGTTTTACGCTGGTCACCAAGGGAATGCTTCTTTCCCTTCGTCGAGTGCTTATCAGACTTTTTTCCCTCTTTCTAATTCCTGGAACCCCTATCAGGGGATTTCCTCTTCATTTAATACTTCGAGGGGGGGGGACCGGTCTGGTCTTTGGTAACTCTGCGTTGGGAGGAGGTTCTTCTCCTTTTTCTACGAGTTCTTTCTGGCAACCTGGTGCCTTATCAAATCCAGGGTATTCTTTTCAGAATGTTGGGAATTCATCCCATCAAGGATGGAATCCTCAGGCTCCGCCTTGTTTACCTTTTCTGACAACGTTAAACTTTCCAGATCTGTCGAAATTGACGAATGATCCGATCCGGTACAGTCCGGGGTGGCCTCCGGTTCCCACCAAACTTCCTTCAGACATTCCAAAGTTTGAAGGCAAGAATGGAGAGGATCCGGCTGATCACATCACCACATTCCATTTATGGTGTTCTTCTAACTCCCTGATCGATGATTCGATTAAGTTGAGATTGTTTCAACACACCCTAACTGGAAACGCTGCCAAATGGTATATTGAGCTAACTAGGGGCAGTTTTGCTACATTTGGAGATCTGGCTGTTACATTTCTAAATCATTTCCAGTTGCCAGTCTGTTATGATGCCGGGACTGAACTCCTAGCTAATTTTAAACAGGACGACGCAACCCACATTTCTGACCATATTCAGGAATGGTGGAGAAGGAAGAGGCTTATTAAAGCTCATATTCCAGGAGAATTCCTTTTGGAATGGTTTCTGAAATCTCTGCAGTCAGACATTTCTAAGGATGTATCCCTGTCTGGGGTATTTTATGAGGAACAAGCCATTTTTAGGGCCCAGCAGCTTGAATTGATATATTCTCAGTCTGGAGTCCTTCATAAATATTTGCCCAATGCTCCTCGCTCCAAATTAGATTTATCCAAGACTAAGCCTGGTCCTCATGGTGATGGACTTATTGGGTCGATCAATAGTGGTGCAGCTAACCTGCTTACTCAATTACAGCAGTTATCTATTCAATCTGCTCCTTTTGGTCAGGCTGTGCCTACTAAGTCATCGCCTTCCCAGTCTTTGTCAGTAAATGTCGTCCAAACTTCTGACCCCAAAGGAAATCAACAATCCGAAGGGAAGAAGAAGGGACGGAATAATAAGAAAAAGGGCAAGAATGGGAAGGGTAATGTGAATAAAACCAACGAGCATGTTGGTGAGGGTCCAAAGGATAAAAAGAAAGTGAAGTTTCCATGCAATTTTTGTACTGGAGACCATCTTACTCACCTTTGCCCTAAAATTCAGGATGCGCAGCGCTTGTTAGCTTAGCAGGGTTCTTCCAGTTCCCAGGGTGTGTTGACAAACCCTTTTCCCCAAGGGAAACAGCTAGTTGTTGGCGCGAATCAAAATACTGGGGCTTCCTCTGGGGGCACCCAGGAAGGGGAAATTCCATCAAACATATACATGATGAGTGCTCACGTGGATGTCGCTACGAGATCCCGTGATTATGACGAAGAAGAGTCTTCGAAAGCTAAGGGTGCTCCTGATGCTACTGAGCCGATCCATATTACGAGGCATACTGTTGAGCCTATACCTCGGATGCCCAAAGCATCTACTAAGCGTACGACGATTAATCAAAATGCTAGGGCTGCCCAGAACTACTCTATTGTGGAAGATTTGGCGCAAAGTCCTTGTGCCATGTCGGCTCTTGAGGTACTCTAGTCTTGTCCGGCTCAGTGCAGTGCTCTGCTCACTGCTCTTGGGGCTGTCGATCCAAAGAACTCTCTTATGATTACTTTCGATATGACTAATTTTAAGAAGAGACTCCCCCATCATATGGCTTTTCATATCAAATCATCGTACTGGAAATGCTGTATTTTTCGGACGGTCGTTGATGAGGGTGCTTCCACATGTGTGATGTCTCTCACATGCTGGAAGGAAATTGGATCTCCCGCAGCTGTTCCATCTGCTACTCTTCTGACTACGTTTGATGGTCATTCTCACAGACCGCATGGTATTGTCCCAGCTTTTCCCATATGTGTTAAGGGAAAAACTGTAAATATAGAGGTTGAGATAGTTGATGCAAGCTTGGACTACAACCTTCTGTTGGGGAGAAACTGGATTTATGAGATGGATGCCATTGCATCTTCATTGTTTCGGATTATTTGTTTCCCTCACGAAGGGAGGATTGTTACAGTGGACCAACTGGACTGTCCTCCTGTAGACCCGAATGCATCTACTGACTCAACTATTCCAAATTTGGATAATACCAAGTCGCCTACTGAGAATTTAGGAGTTGGAATGTATTCTTCCTTGATGGGTACTTTTGATCTTCCACCTCCTACGGTTCATATAAATGCAATTTCATCCTCCAGGGCTCCTCTTCGAAGAGAGTTCTTCAAAACTCATTATTTTTCGGACCCTTGGACCTTACCTTCCCCTACCGCCACATTAGCGGAAGGTCAAGTGGGTGGAATGGCATTTCCAATGTCTGCAGCTGAGATTGCTTATCAGTCTATTGTTGACTCTGCAGAGTCCATCCCAGCTCCTCTTTCACCGGAAGAGTTGGATGGAGATGTGGCTCCGGCTTGGACACTTAGTTCTTCTTCTGCCCAGGATTGCCTTGATACCACTCTTCCATCTGAAGAGGCCATCCTAGAAGCTATGACTGGTATAGATAGACCGTGGGATGATTTGCATCATCGGTCTTACTTTTTACCTGATTTGAGCGAAGTTGAAACGAGTTTTCCAAGTCCTCCATCTCCTGGTCCTGTTCGCCCAGTCCTGAACCCTTTAGCACCAACACAGGTATATGCTGAAGGGAACATGGCTGTGATTTCTCCAACTATCCCGGTGAACATTTCCAGGGATCCCAATGTTATTGAGAATGTCTTCATCGAAGCTGAATGTTCCCCTGAAGAGATTCAGATTTATACCGATCTCTTTAAAGAGTATAGGGATGTATTCGCTTGGTCTTATGAGGAAATTCCTGGTATAGATCCATCTATTGTCCAGCATGAGATCAAGACTTACGAAAACGCTAAGCCGGTGAGGCAAAAACTTCGTCCGGTCAATCCTAGGAAGGCAACAGCTATCAAAGCCGAGGTGGAGAAGCTGCTCAAGGTGGGATTCATTTTCCCTGTTCCTTTGACTGAATGGGTTTCAAACCCTGTTCCCGTAGATAAAAAACAAGGAAAAATTCGAGTTTGCATTGATTTCAGAGACCTTAATAAAGCATGTCCTAAAGATAATTACCCCACACCATTTATAGATCAGATCATCGATGAGTGTGCCGGTAACGAAATTTTCTCCTTCATGGACGGTTTCTCCGGATATAATCAGATTACTATCCGTCCTGAAGATCAGCATAAGACTGCATTTATTTGTCCCTGGGGTACTTTTGCTTACAAGAAGATGCCTTTTGGTCTTAAAAATGCTGGGGCTACGTTTCAGCGGGCCATGTCATACGCCTTCCACGACATCAAACAGATTATCGAGGCATATTTGGATGATTTAGCTGCTCATTCTCGAAAGAGAATGGATCATCCTACTCACCTCCGTAAAATATTTGAACGATGTCGTTTCTACAAGATTAGGTTGAATCCAAACAAGAGCGTTTTCGCGGTTACATCCGGTCGGTTATTGGGATTCATTGTGTCTAGGGAAGGGATTAGGGTAGATCCCTTCAAGGTTGAGGCAATACTTTGGTTGCCTCCCCTGTCCTCTATTCGTCAACTTCAAAGTCTACAAGGAAAGGCTAATTTTATTTAGAGATTTATCATAAATTATGCTGAAGTTACCAAGGGATTTATGAGATTGTTGAAGAAGGGAGTTCCATTTTTTTGGGATGACTTCGCTCAACGCCCATTCGATGCTTTGAAAAAAGCATTGACCTCTGCTCCTTTATTGAGTCCACCTGATTATAGCAGGGATTTCCTTTTATATCTTGCAGCAGCAGAATCTACCATTGGTATGGTTCTGGTTCAGGAGGATGATGCTCTTGCAAAGCATGTCATATACTATCTTAGTCGAGGGTTGGTAGGTCCTGAGCTCTGGTATACTCCGATAGAAAAGTTAGCTTTAGCAGTTGTTCATGCTGTGCAGCGACTCCGGCATTATATTCTTCTACGAAAAACTTATGTTTTGGTAGCAGCCAATCCATTTCAGTTTGTCCTCAGTAGGCAAATGATTGGGGGAAAATACAATAGATGATTGTGATTTTGCAGGAATTTGATCTTGAGTTTATGTCTGCCAAGTCCAAGAAATCATTGGTTTTCGCGGAATTGATCTCCGAGTTGCCCTGTGGGGAAGAGATAGTCTATGATGAATCCTTCCCGGATGAACATTTGTTTCTTATCTCTCCACAGGATCCTTGGTATGGAGATATAATTGTGTATCTTCAGACTGTGAAGTTTCCCTCTACTTTTTCGAAAGATGAGCGCCGTAAGTTGCGTCACTTGGCTAAGAATTACTTGATCATTGGTGATGCTTTATACCGTCGAGGGGTTGATTCAATCCTGAGACGCTGCTTAACTCTCGAAGAAGCTGAGGCTGTGCTGAATGATTGCCACATTGGAGCTTGTGGTGGTCATTTATCTGGGCTTGCTACAGCCCAAAATATCTTGCGTGCTGGGTACTTTTGGCCTTCGATTTTCAAAGATTGTATGGAGTCGGTCAAAAAGTGTCATCCGTGTCAAGTTTATACTCGAAAAATGCGCGCTCATCTAGCTCCCCGTCTGGGCCATTACCTGGCTTATCCTTTACAAAGTGGGGTATTGATTATACTACTTGTAACCCGCCTCACAAAGGTCGTTGGTATATTCTTGTAGCAAAAAGTAGACTACTTTACGAGTGGGTCGAGGCTATGCTTGGGAATGATGGTGAGGACTGTTTTTTCTTTTCAACCAGGTTATTGCTCGTTTTGGTATTCCTAGAGAGATTGTCACTAATCATGGCAGTCATTTTCATAATAGCATGATGGCTGAGTTGGCTCTAAAATTAGGTTTCCGGCAGGAGCATTCATCTCCGTATTATCCTCAAGCCAATGGGCAAGTGGAAGCCTTGAATAAATCCTTGAAGACAATTCTTCAAAGGACAATCAATAAAGCTCGATCCAACTAGCATATCATGCTATATCCTGCACTTTGGGCATACAGGACGTCAGTGAAAAATGCAACTGGCTTTACTCCGTTTCAGCTAGTTTACGGGTTGGAATCCGTATTTCCCATTGAATGTGAGATTCCTTCTCTTAAGTTAGCTGTTGAACTTCTTCCTGACACTTCTAGTCTTGAAGAATGTCTCCTTCATCTGGAACATCTCGATGAGCAGTGTCGGGATGCCACCACGACGCATAAAAACTGAGTTAAAGTTCAGTATGATAAGGCAGTCAAGCCTAGGGTTTTTTTCAGAAGGTGACCTTGTTTTGGTCTATGCCCAAGAAAAATATGCCCTGGGGGCAGGAAATTTTAAGTCTATGCGGTATGGCCCCTTCATCGTTAAAAAATTCCTTAAAAAAGGAGCATATACCTTGGTTGATTTTGAAGGAAACGAGTTGCCGGAGCCCAGAAATGGGCTCTATTTGAAAAAGTATTATGCCTAGGCTTCGGCCTGACATTTTGCTTTTGTATATAGTAGTTTTGCTTTGTACATATCTGGTTGTTTTTCGATCTTTGATGGGATGGTGATGTTTTTGATCTGCTTTGGCAGGTTGTTTTGGATGTCATGAGTCATTTTGGTTTCACCGATGGTGCTAGTAGACACACCCGGAACTTGGCTTCCGCAGCTTGGGTGCTTCATTATCCATCCGGTCAGCTGTTAGTATCAAGAGGAGTCTGCATTGGTCCTGCTTCCAATAATATAGCAGAATACACTGCAGTTGTTCATCTACTCTCGGAGGCAATATCTTTGGGTGTTGATTCGTTGGTAGTTTTCTTGGACTCTCAGCTGGTGGTGTCGCAGTTGAACAATACTTATCGGGTTCGAGATCCATTTTTACTCCAGTTGTTCTTGAGGGTACGTTTGTTACAAAGATCATTTCGATTTTTAACTTTTATTCATGTTCCTCGAGCTGAAAATTGGATGGCAGACTCATTAGCTAATCAAGCCATTGATTGGCACATTAATCATTCCATACAATAAAATTTAATCATCAAAAGCATCATACATTTCTATACATTTTTCACATCACATCAAACATCGCTGTATATATATCATCAGAATGTTCAAAAAACTATACAAAATTTGGATCCATAAGTCATACAAAAAATAGGGCTTATGCCCGATCATGTTCAGTCTCAAAAAATATACAGTCATTTGATACATCATATCTATCTACTCCTGTGGTCCCTGCCCAGAAGTTGTGTTCTTATAGAACACGATCGCGGTGGCAACTCGGCGGAATAACCGTACCCAGTCGCGAGGTACTCCTACTACCTGCCTCTGGATGGCCTCGGGCAGATCTTCCACTGCAGCCATAGGCACTTGGCGGGTTAACCCCTCCAAGTTCCTTTGTACGGCATGGAGGGTTCCGTCTGAGTCTACTGTATCTGCCTCGCCTCTGCGACGCTTATGTCGTGGGTAACCCTCAGGTCGAACTGGTCCAATATCTGTTTCATGATCATTTTAAAATTGTAAGACATTTTGAATCCAATCAAAAACATGTTTGTTTTTCACATTTTTTCATACATATTGAAAAAATCCAAAAAAATTATGTAAGTCAAAAAATTGCAAACTTACCAACTGTACCCCATGCCGCGCCTGGTGGAAGGACAAGGTCTGGATCGCCTCGGAAATCCATCCCGGCATAGGGATAGTCTTCCACAGCGATGATTTGTTCTCCCCACCAAAGGAAGAACTCATCATCCCAAGTGGTTCGGGGAACTTCACTTCCCCCCAATATCTTCATCAAGTCAGCCCATCGGGCAATTCTTGGATCTCTCGAGCTGCTGATAGAAGAGATCACTTTGGGTCTCAGCCCAGGAATCTTCTCGAAGAAGAATGTCATCAAGATTGTACCATATCCAAAATGTTTTGTCTTTGCTTTTTGGATAGAAGTCAATTGTTGCTTCATGCTCATCAGTAGGGCTGTGCACCAATCATATAAATGAGTTAAGCATTCCACTGCTATACTCGTTTGAGTCCTGGATGCCTGGTGTAGGGAAGCAGATCCTGCCACCCTGCCAATGGTAAAAAGGAGGATTTTCATGTGCAAGTCTCTTAAATATTTGATCGAAATTTGAGTTCCAACTTTCTTATAACCCTCTACGCAGTATACGTGGACGTAATCTTCCACGGTTAGCCCTCCCAGAGGCTTACCATGCAAGTTTACTGGCTCCCCCCTCCGGGAGAGTCCAGTAATAAAATAGATATCTTCCACCTCGATGCGTATGGGAATTTGATCTATAATGAAGCAGTCTTCTTCTGGTTCCCAATAGTTCACAAGCATTTCGAGCAACCAGACATTACTCTTCATATTTGGCATTTTGAAAAACTTGAGCAATCCGCAATTCTGAATAATATTTAGTGATACTTGATCCTGCATGACTTCATTGTCAATGGCACTGTGTTCACGCTCTCTCCAAGATATAGTGATCCTGAAAAATTTCAATAATTCCTTCATTAGCTACGCATTTTTTCATTTTGGGTTGCGCATACGCGACTTTCTTTGTGCACAGTCGCGTGTATACGCGACTTGGTCATTATAAACCCGCGTATGCGCAAACCCGTGATTTTTAGCAAATGATTCTACGGTAAAAATCCCTAATTTTTAACTTATGAACAGACAAAATGAATAGCAAGGATGAATTAAGAGCTTACCTAACAAATTCGGTGAAGTTTGATGGTCGATTGCTCCTGTTTTGACGAAAGAGGCTTTTTCTCCATAGCACTTTTTCCCAAATCAGCAATATAACAATGAACCAAATATGAGGTAACTTGTCTATTTATGCCCAAAAAGTTGAAAATTTTCGCAAAAATTTTCTATGCTTATTTTTTCAATCTATCTTAAGCTGCATAATCCGGATGCTTGGAAGTGCCCAGATTGGTATATTTTCAGGTACATTTTGACGAATTTGAGATTTTTCCCGGTTTTTGATCCATGACTGCTGACCCGTCATGGCAGGTATATGATCTTCACTGGCATATAGGTTAGGGAATCCACTTTCCGTTGCATTTTTCATACTAGCCTCCATTCTAATCACTTGCCATAGGGTCGATCCCATCAGGTCATGAGTATTACACCCATTTCACTCGCCGATTATTTAATCATGACTTGGTGGTAGAGCCTTCCTTTACATGGGCTTCCTAGTTAGTTCCTCGCTATCACTTGTTGCCCATGCCGCGTTTTATGTAGGCTCGGGAGTCCTCTTTAGTCCCGCCATGACTTATGTGTTGAAGCTTCATTCTTCTTCTTCTTCACTATCATTTTTCTGGCTATTATCCTAGAGGCTCCCTGATGTTGTTGAGTTGTATTACTGCATTGCATATTGGCTACTTGTTTATCCTGGCCTTTAGCCGGCTTCATTTGGACTCAATGTTTAAGCCAACTTTTGACCTTGTCTATCTGTACAAGTTAACCATTGCATGCACTTGGCTATCGCGACTTGACACCCTTTTACCCATGGATGGAACATTCCTCTGAGTATCGCTTACCAGTTTCTGCCACCTTGCATTGAGCATAGGATCGTTCCAATCCCAGGAACTAGTGCATCTATTTCTTGATACTCGTTCTATCCATTGTACCATAGCATTCTTTTATTCTTTTTCAGGCTTATTATATGAAAAAGACAAAAAATCAAATATAACAAAAAGAGTAGGAACGGGATATAACTTCGTTATTTGATGACAGTACAGTGTCAGTTTGTCGCCCTTGAACAAAGCACATATACTTATATATATTTTCTTCATTTGGGATGGTTTTAGTTTTGACCTAGGTTCAGCCTTTACCATGTTTCACTTGTCAGTTCTCCCCCGGTTGGTTATCTCTTCCAATCATATGGAGAGTTTGTTCTGCCTCCTGCATAACAGACTTATACAGTGTCACTTTTTACCGCCATGGTCATCACGAGTCGTGCTTTTGTTCAAGGGAATTTTAACCTGAGTCGGCCATTCTACGGTGTCTCTTGACTCATTATTCGCATCGGCTCAGCTTTTCTTGTCGTAAGATCTTGTTCTATCACGCTCATTAATTGTCAGTCAGTCGTGGTTTGCCACGGTTCCATTGACTTTTGTCAAGTGGTTTGTTCTACTTCCATCACTAAGGATAGAAGTGAGAGTTAAAACCTAGATCCTAGAGCTGCACACTCGCCCTATTTCCATCATTGATAGGGTGATCTTGTGCTCGCATTTGATCATCATTATGGGTCTTTGATCGGCGGTTTCCTCGTGGTTCGACGTCGCATATATTATCACACTTGGGATTCATGCAAGACTCTTCATTTCCATTTGACCTTGGCTGGTGGATATCTCACTCTGGTAGTCGTACTCTTCATTATTGGTTGGTTCAGAGGGCTTTCCATGCGCTAGTTTATCTTCAGGTATGTCTAAATGACGTTTGGTTCACAATTTTTACCGTCCGATTCCTTCCAAATCTTGGCTTGCGGGTTACACTCGCGCTGGACTGATGTGGGATGCCTTAATGCCTTCCTTCCAGCAGATCTTTTCCCATCGAATTCGACTCATTGCTCTGGGAATAAGGTCTAGAGTCTTTTTGTCAGTACCTTAGGGTTTGCAGTCATCAGTGGCAGACTCTTCGCTATCGACAGTGGGGATTCATCATTGCCTCCTGATTGGTAGATTCTTCCAAGTGTTCGACTTCAACTCATTTATTCACACTTGTTAGATTGTACTGGGGCACCTTGACACTCATTTTCATTATTGGTGGGTTGTCTCGCGTTGGTTAATGGTATACATTATTGACTAGTAATCCAACGATTTCTCACATGGTCGACTTCAGCTCATTTATTCCCATTGTGTAGAATTGTGCCGCCGTGATCGGTGAAGACCTCGGGTTGCATCAGCATTTCTTGGTTCACTTTTGACAGTCCATCCAGTTTCTGCCAGTGATGTCGTTCACCCTTATATGTTGCAGTTCAGTACAGCAGCATCTTATATGTTGGCTCCCGAGTTGCGTGATTGTACCATGAGTTCCACCCCTTATGATTTGGTACTTGGAGATTCAGTTACTTATATGATCAGACATCCAGTTTCAGCATCATTGATCAGCTTTCTATATGTGATACTTAGACATTGATTCTGACTTGTACTTCCGGGCCATGCTCAGATGATTCATTGTGTACTTCCAGTTCAGCTATACTTGTATACATTTTGGATCTATTCTGTACTTTCGATATGATGCATTTTTGACTGAGCATGGGTATGCCCGCCTCAGCATGAGTTGACTCTCTGTTTTCTTTCATTGGTTTTTGGCAGGCTGAAATCTGGTGAAGTCCTCCCTTGTCCTTGTGAAGTTCTTTCTATGTGCATAATACATTTCGGCCATCATGTACCCCTTTTGACCTCATATATTAGGGGGCATCTGTTATAGCATCATTTTTCACCCTCATGTGATTCATGATTGTCTCTATGGCCTTGGGCACCCATTCCCACAGACTTGAACAAAATTCATTAAAAAACAGTGTTAAAAATCCCATACGCGGGTATGCCCAGACTTTTCCGCGTGTATACGCGAGTCCACATGTACTTTTCCGCGTATGCCATTAAAATCATTAAAAAATATATAAAAATTCTCTATTTTCGGGTTGGGTCGATGGTTACTTCAGTAGTTCAACCACCCCGTGATTTGCCAATCAAGCCTAACTGATTGAAACTACTTTGAGGGAGTATAAAAGCCCCTCATGTGCATGGCCTAAGGGAGAGAGAAATTTATAGATATTATACTTTGATGGAATCCCAATTCAAGTCTGAATTCCCGTGCCTCCTGCACTTTCCCAGATTTTTACAAGAAACCCTTATTTCCTGGAGATTTTCATCCATTTATATGCCATCTCAAGTGCACAAGTCTTGAAAGTATCTTAGCGAGGTAAGGGCGGCACGGATCCGGACGACGGTCTGCTCAAAGATCGTGGAAGGATAAAGGATTCCACTTTTTATTTCCCTCATGCATACGCCTTACTCATGCATACGTTGTTCATACTAATGTGAAGAACTTGCTTATCTCCGAATCCTGCGTAAGTTAATGTTTACTTGTATGTGTGAAAATATTATCATTTAAGCATTTATTATTGTTTACATAATGTTTCACATGGATTACACTAACACTTAGGAGCAATATATGATGTACAACTAGGTTTCCGTGCATGTTCTTTCTTGTTTTTCAGGTTGAAGAGGAAGAAGGGTTGTTGGGGGTTTGGACCCCGCGGGATCTACATCGAATGTAGGACTACGGGTGAGTTCTACTATCGTTGTTATCTAGTTTTTAGCATTTAAGTGTGGTTGTGTGTGAGTCCTTCTGAATAGCATGCCTTGATCTGTGGAGGTTTTGACCCAACAAACCTCTAGGGTGTTTTTCCCCGAAACAAGAGCAAGGAAAATGTCCTACCTTGTTCTGATGCCATGTTGTCATCTTCCGTTGAAGCCTCTTGATCTGTCGCTCTTCTCAAGCTTGATACACATTGCTGCCAACGTTCGATTACCTATACAGACAGTCAAGACACCACGAAAAGCATAAAATCACGAAAAAGCATAAAACAATTACAACCTATCTAACTGATCAAGGAATTCTAGAAATCTCATTATAAATGTAAACAAGAGTGGAAGATAAACATCAGATGCATTTTATTATGATAAAGACAAGGGGAGTTTACAAACAAGCCTTGATGTTGAGGCTCTCCTTCGGCAGGTCTGTATCCAAGCACGTTTGCAACACCCTCATGAAAAAAGGTCCAAGATTTCACTATGTTCTCAACACACACAAACAATCACACTCTGCACTATTCTCCCAAAGCTATGATTGCTTCTTCTTCTCTATGCCAACTTTTTCAGCTATTTTTTCAACTATTCAGCCATTCAGCTATTTAACTAGCACATCATTGGAAGATGGCTATATTTATAGAGGAGAAGAGGAGGTTGGGATCCCTACAAAGGTGGGATGGAGTCCTATCCTTTAGGAGAGTTCCAAGGGAGGTGGAAACTACTAACTAAAGGAGGGAGTCCATGGTTGTTTCATTTCAACCACTCCCAATGACTCATCCTCGAGGTTGTTGCGATCGAAACTTTGCCTCTATTTTTTTTTTTAAAATTTGTATACAGATTGGCGCGGGCAGCTAACTAGGACAGAGCACCAACTGGCGCGAGCTCAGTGTTAATTTTCCAGCTTTGCGCGGGGGTGTAACTGGCTACTTGCTCCAAGGCAAAAACAAATGTTTTTAGTGGTCTACTCAGGAAATGGTCAACAAAATGAATGTTTTCCTCATGACAAGGGATGAAATGATGGTATTTACAAGGCATGACACTGCTTATTGATCACAGAAATGACCCTCCAATGGGTGAGATGGAGATTGCAGGGACAGTGACAAAATGTTGTGTAACAGATGCCCCCTAAAGTATGAAGTCCAAACATGAGTGAGGGGTGAAATGCTTTACAAGTACGTGCAAGGAACCAGACGCTGCTGTCGGGAGACCTGCAAATCAATCATAGATACATCTACATAACTGAAAACTCTGATGAAAATACATGAATCCATGGTATAGGCGCATCTATCCATCAAGAAGAGGATCATGTGAACGGATCCTTGGCATGGACGCAACCATCTGAATGAAGATATCATATGAAATAGATCCATGGTATGGGCACAGCCATCCGTATAGAGAGAATCAAAACAAGAGAACCCACAGTATGGTCACCGCCATCCATCTAAAGAATCATGTATATAATCATGAACGACTCATCACTCCTCGCAACCTGGACTTTTGTGATCGAAGCCCAGGGTCTTGCACTCCAACACTACTCGATCAAAGTACAAATTCCAACATGTGAATAGATGCGTTGAAGTCAAACACGCTATAAAATCACTTGATTACCGGTCAATGATTTGAAGAGTTAACAGGTGCGAGAGAAACCACCCATAATGTCAATGGCTCTCAAGGTACTACTATTACAATCCACGGAATGTTAACAATGAGCTGAAGTCGAACACCCGTGAAATCACTCGATCGAAGGTCGATGATGTGAACCTATCGTCGAATGCGAAGAACTTGCCATTAGGGCATGAAAGCTCTAAGGTACCAGAAAGGAGTCTCTAGATCAACTTCCCAGATAATGAGCTGAAGTCGACAGGAAGCGATCCGTTGAAGGAGGGTCATAATGAATCCCACATCATCGACATGAAACAGAGAAGGTAACATGAGTGTGAATCAAGACTGAAATAGAAGATCAGGGAATGTACAAACTGCAGAAGGATTTGCTTTTTAACATATCGGCGGCACGACTATGGAATTTGGCAGCATTTGACTCAAATAGGATCAGAGGTCATGTTGACAATATTTGTAATCGAATGAGAGGCAAACAGATTTCCCAAACCCATGGAGGCAAAGTGACAGAGTGAATATATCCAAACCCGACATGAACTGCAGACAAGTGTCATGTTAAGAGTGACATATTGTCGACACAACTGATGAATAACTTCCATTTTCCCCCACCATTTCTGGCAAGTACCTCTTTATTTTTACACAAGCTTGAAGAGGATACCATATGCTTGTCATATAAGTTTGTCCTTCGGACAAATCCAACCTAGTACATTTTAACGTCATGGTGACGATGTCTGATGTCATCAGGGTTTAACGAGTCTGACAAAGGGAAGAACTCGACATCTTTTCATGTTTAGAGAGTTTGAAAAGAAGGCGAACAAGAAAACTCCAATAGGTCCCTTTTCGTAAATAGTCTCTTAGATCCGAAAAGGTAGAAAACAATATTTGAAAGAACCTCTTAGTTGCGATAGGCTAAGGTATTCCTTTTTCGTAAATAATCCATCCCAGCCTGAAAAAGAGGTAAATTTATACTGGGTAGATATCGTTTGGCAGCCATTTAATGAGTTCAAAACGACAAGAGTCTCGACAATATTTTCAATTTTCAAGAGTCAGAAAAGAGTTGAAAGATGACTCCTCCTGGAGGAACGAGTGGTATTAAGGGTAGCTACTGGTTCCGGTAATGGTGGAACTGCTCAGAACAGGTAAAGGTCAAGAGGCTGGCTAACAAGACCACTCATCGCAACGGTTCCTCAGGAACAGGTAAAACAACCAAGTGAAGGCATATGATCGGCCAAGCAGATAGGGACGATGGAATGAGAAAACCAAGGTTCATCTAGCAAAACAGGCTGATAAAATGGAAATCACGAGAGGTAAAATGGGAATGGTTTCATTTTTACACAAGCTTGAAACAAAGATAAACTATGCTTGAACTCAGAAACTCTGCTTGAATTTGGTTTCATTTTTACACAAGCTTGAAACAAAGATAAACTATGCTTGAAACAAGTTTCATTTTACACAAGCTTGAAACGGAAACAAACAATGCTTGAAATGATTTGCATGCCCCCAACATGGTGACTCAATTCGAGGTACATGCCCCCCAAGCTTCAATCCATGCACCTAAGTAAACAGATGGAGGGAGTGAAGGTTCAGTTACGAGATCAAGAGAAAGACTCGATTGGGATTTTACGAGATCTGATCAAAGACTTGAATTGAACAAGAAAGTGTTTCATTGTTTTAACGAGGTTGACACATTAAAAGAACTATCCTCATGAGCTAATTCATTTTTTAACAAGGTTGACATATAAGACGAACCATCCTTAAGACCTAATTCATTTTTTAACGAGGTTTACATAGAAGACAAACTATCCTCGGGAGAGCTTGTTTCATTTTTTAAGGAGCTTGAAACAAGAAAACGAACCATGCTCCAACAACCTTGTTTCATTTTTTAAGGAGCTTGACATAAGAAAAGGAACTCTGCTCATACAAACTTGTTTTATTTTTTAAGGAGCTTGACACAAGAAAATGAACCGTGCTCCGAGGACCTTGTTTCATTTTTTAAGGAGCTTGACACAAGAAAAATAACCATGCTCCGACGACAACTCATTATGTCGAATAAGAAGTCATGGATTCCAAGAGGTTCACATCTGATGGGAGAACAACATCTTGGAAATCAAGATCCAATGCCCCCATCACACGACACATAACAGCACTATCATTGAATGCGGGCATGGGACAGGTAGCCACATAATCAACCTGTGACAGGGAAGATACAACCGACGGATAAAGACCCAGAAGGGACAATGGTGGACCAAATTTCACATCAGGACCAAAGAATGAAAGTTGATCAATGGTCACGATCCGACCTTTGTGTGGAAAACAAACCACACAAAAGAGGGAAGAGACAAGTGCTCCCATGACATAAGTATAGTCGCGCCCCAAGATTAAATTGAAATATAAAGGGCCTGGAACAGCCATCACGTCTATATAGACGGTTTTAACTCCCAAAGTAATAGGAAACTTCGAAAGGATCCCTAACGGTTGACTAGTTCCTTTGTTAAATGCCAACAGATTCTGCGTAACAGGAACAAGCAGTGGAGAACCAAAATCTTGCCAAGTAGTTGAAGACAAAATACTAACAGACGCGCCTTCATCTATAAGGGTGTTGGGTACGACCACATCAAAGGTCTGTACCTTGATCTTAAAAGGCACATAAGAAGGAAGGCAGTATCCCGCAAATCGACTCCAATCGAAGGAAGCGACCAAAATACTTGGAGGAGGTACCATCGAACTAAGATGGTCTTCCCCTGGTGTTACCGAAGCAAGAGGATCATCCTCTTGAACCTCAGACATGGGAGCAGGAGGATCAACTTCTTGAACCACAGGGACGGAAAAATCTTTCTGCAAGTCCGAGGAATCTGAAGAAACAAGAGGAACGTGAGGGGGATGAGATCCACTCTTGATGGAAAAGGCCTGATGAACCATAGGCGAGATCAGATCAACTGGTTCTACGACCAATGGTTGGTCGGGAACGGATTCTTGTATTTGAATTTATGAGGGAACGGGATCAACCAAGGATGACTCTTGACTGATTGTTGAATCAACTAGCGGAGGACTCAAAGAAATCTTCTTGTAACCAGCCGAAAGGCAGGGTGCAGAAACAGTAGGGTTGTCCAACACTCTCGTGGCTTCATCCATATATGGACAAAGGTGAACGGGATGATGCCCTTCACACAACTTACAGGGATTCGTAATCTTACCCTATTTCTTACAAGTCTTATCAATACTAGTTGAAGATGTGTCACCAATATGACTTCCGGAAGCCAAAGGCAACGGCGGACGGTCGTCAAACCATGCTTCAAGTACCTTGGGAATGCCAGGGCAGTCTCGAAGAAGATGGTCTCCTTTGCACAACATACAAGGGAATTTGACTTTTCGTGGAAGGTTGGATGGTTTATCAATGGAAGGTGTCCGAGACGCAATAGCTGCAGCATTAGCCTCTCGCTTATCTAACTTCTTCTTCTTTGTCTTATTCTTCTTCTTATTCTTAGCCACCTGGTTACTAGAATCCAGACTTTCACCAGGCGAAGTAGAAGAGGAGGACGAAGAAATAGGCGAAGAAGGGGAGAGGTCCACCTTAGAAGCAACATGATGTTGTTCAAATGGAGGAGATGTTCGAACAGATGTCGGAGCACTCGGGACCACCGAGGTCGAGAAAAACCAAACAGGAAAACCAACAGTTAACCCAGGAAGGGATAATGTTGCCATATAAGGAGCACCAACATTCCCAAAAGCAGGAAAAGGACCAGGATTCCCTTCGGAGGGGATTCCCTGGTTGGTAAACTCCGGAAATGTTGCCATCGAAAACAACCGTAAAACAAAACGCTAAGAAAGATAACTTTAACTAGGAATATTTCGTGGGCAGTTAATTTTTTAATACATTGAAACAAAACTCCATCGTTTCATATTTTAAGAGTCAAGAAACAGGCAAAAGGTGACTCTATCACTTTCAATTTGAAACAAGCATGAAAGGACAAGCGCTTGATGATATCTTCAATTTTAGAGAGTCATGAAAAGGCCAAAATTACTACTCAGGTAATCTAAGCAAGAGGATGTACCAGGTTTCCATGAATTGCCATATACACCTTGGTGATCAAATGAAAAAGAAGTGACCAAGGACTTAACGTACGTGCAGGTAGTCTCCCCGAATGTTGTGTTCGGTGTATCACGGTTACAAGGCAACAGACTCGGATTCCTATGGATAAAGGATTGCAACCTATAGGGGTCTCCCTTTATATACTCGACGGTACGGGGAGCACAAGTTCATATTAGCACTGTCTAAAGCGAGATGGCGAACGACAAATACTAGATTTTAAGATGCCGAAACACGTCTCTAGCCTAGACCTCTAAATGTGAGCGTTAAGTTTCAATGCTTCCTTAGGTTAATTAAATTGATTTTATAGTTGATCTTGAATTATGTCTCATTTTCAAGGCCCTACCGAATGTCATCTAACAATCTTCTATATGCAGCTATAGGAGGAAAGAAATCTTTCAATTCGATGAATGTTATCTAGTTAAGGGAAGAGTCTCAAACAATGATGCAACAAATAGCAAAGGAAACTTTTCCAAACTAGATGACTTTCACTATCCAAAAGTAATATAAAACATTCAACGATGTGAATTATGCAATGTAATCTATGCAAAATCCTCTTTTTTGAAAACTATGCAATTGTAATCTATGCACAATTTCCTTTTTCGTTTGAGAGAATAAGAATGCACTCAATGCATTTTTTGATGAAATGAGAATCTACTTAATGCATGCTTTTAATGAAAGAGAATGCACTCAATGTGATTTTTAGCTTTCAATCATTAAACAATGTAATCTAAGTTCAATGATAAATCTCAACAATGAATTTTCAATGCAATGTGATCTAATGCACTTTAACGAAAAGAAAACTCTGAGACGAAAACTAAATGAACGGAATTTTTCTTAATGAAAGGATGAATGCAAAAGGGATGCAAACAAACACTAATAATGCAATCGTTGTTTCAAACACTTTGTAACGAAATTCCTCAAAAGGCTACAAGTCATATGAGGTCAAGCACCAAAAGGACTTCCAAAGCATGAGCTCAAAACAAGGCATTCATTCCCTTTTACATCAAGCAATCAAATAAAGAAGACTTTTTAGTTGAACAATGAGCAATGTAATCTATGCTCACAAGTGAAAAAGTAGAGGGAGAACATGTAAATCATACAGAGAAAAGGACTGGAAGGGAAAGACACACTGGTGAAGGATTTAGGGAAAAAACCTCAATTTTTCACACACCCTGAAATTGGCATGACTTTTGTGGGTGAAACTAGCACCAACTAGCGCAACTTGCTCACTGACAACTAGTGCCAATTGCCAATTGGCATGGGTTGCTAACTGACAACTAGCGCCAATCAGCTCTACTGTCAGAAAAATAAAAGTGCCAATGCCTGAATAGGAAAAAACAAATAATTTCTCCCAACCAAGACTAGACTCACCACTTCAAGCAAAAACTAAAATATCGTAATTAATGAAAAACATAGGAACAAACAGGGAAATGGTCGATCGACTAAATCCGTCAAATGACTAAGACCTCAAAGAGTGACAAACTCAAAGGAAACTCCTCAGTGGAGTTGCCAATTTGTTGTCTAGGTAAATCCCCTCTACGGATAGAGGCAATCCCTCTAGCCCTAGGGTGGGTCTAGAAACTACGGGAACATACTAACATCTACCTTCCTAGATTGTAAATGAAATTCAGAGCAAGGAAGATGTCCTACCTCGTTATGATGCCATTTTGTTGTCTTCCATCGAAGCCTCTTGATTCGTCGCTCTTCTCAAGCTCGATACACGCTGCTGCCAACGTTCGATTACCTGTACAGACAGTTAAGACAACACGACAAGCATAAAACCATGACAAATACAAAACAATTACAACCTATCTAACTGATCAAGGAATGCTAGAAATCTCATTATAAATGTAAACAAGAGTGGAAGATAAACATCAAATGCATTTTATTATGATAAAGACAATGGGAGTTTACAACCAAGCCTTGATGTTGAGGCTCTCCTTCGGCAGGTCTGTATCCAAGCACGTTTGCAACACCCTCATGAAAAAAGGTCCAAGATTTCACTATGTTCTCAACACACACAAACAATCACACTCTGCACTATTCTCCTGAAGCTATAATTGCTTCTTCTTCTCTATGCTAACTTTTTCAGTTATCTGTTCAACTATTCATCCATTCAGTTATTCAGCTAGCACAACAATGGAAGATGGTTATATTTATAGAGGAGAGGAGGAGGTTGGGATCCCTACAAAGGTGGGAGGGAGTCCTATCCTTTAGGAGAGTTCCAAGGGAGGTGGAAACTACTAACTAAAGGAGGGAGTCTGTGGTTGTTTCAGTTAAACCACTCCCAATGACTCATCCTCAAGGTTGTTGTGATCGAAACTTCGCCTCTATTTTAAAAAAAAATTCCATAAACAGATTGGCGCGGGCAACTAACTGGGATAGAGCGCCAACTGGCACGGGCTCAGTGTTAATTTTCCAGCTCGGCGCGGGGGTGTAACTGGCTACTCGCGCCAAGGCAAAAACAAGTGTTTTTAGTGGTCTGCTCAGGAAATGGTCAACAGAAGGAATGTTTTCCTCATGGAAAGGGATGAAATGATGGCATTTGCAAGGCATGACACTGCTTATTGATCACAAAAATTACCCTCCAATGGGCGAGATGGGGATTGCAGGGACAGTGACAAAATGTTGTGTAACACCTTCATCCCTTGGATAGCCCATAATTTGTATAAGCCACAATTATTCAATGCACACATAGTTGTATTATCATCCATTGCTTCATTGTATATGAGCTCATTTTCACGTTCTCGCCACTCCAACATGGTGGAACAACCTACAAATCAACACATTTAATAGTTAAAACCATTTGGAAGAGAAATTGAACCGTTTTTTACAGAAAAATATGGATTTTTAAAACATTCATGGCACCTCCACAAGTTCTGTGTGTAGATAGTGCAGATGTCCATACGCACTCCACACAGAACCGGCGATAACCCGATAATTTTTTCTTTTAAAAATTGTCGGGGTCCGCAGTTATCGCTTACATTACCCGCGGACCCTCGAGAGCGCATTTTAAAACATAAAATCCTCCTAAAAAATGAAATTAAGGCTCAAAATGAAAAATGAAACGGATAGAAATGAATAGAAAGATGATGTGGATTACCTGTTTCTAACAATTCAAGAAATGGATGGTCGGTTCTCCCGATATTTGCTCCGGAACTTTTTAGCCAAAAGCTCTTTTTGCACTGCTCTGAACACAAAAGGTGAAAATGATTTGTTTTAATTTATTTTTATAGTTTTTAAATGAATAAAATAATATTATTTTATTTATTTTTTACTTTAAAAGGTCATTTTTTAAATATTTTTACTTTTTGGGAACATGTATGTGTAATCTTTTGAGTTTTTGTGCAGGATACAGGATTTTTGGGTGAAAAGAATTGTTTTGACATTGAGTATACTTTTATCACTTTTTCGGGCTCTGTAAAATTACGAAAAAGCAAAACCCTGGAGTTCTCTTTTAAAGCCCTTTTTAGACTCTCGAAATATGAAAATATTGTCGAGTACTTGACTATTCGAACTTGTTAAAGTAAATGAACAGTCGTCCCTTCAGTATAATTGTACCCTTTTTCCAGACTGAAATGGACTAATTACAAAAAAGGTATACGTTGACTAATCATGGTCAATAGAGTTCTCTCTTGCATTATTTTATCCTTTTTCGGGCCTGAGAGACTAAATTTACAAAAAAGAACAACCATGGAGTTTACTTATGTTATTCTTCTGACTCCCTAAAACTAAAAAATGTCGAGTTTCTCCTATACTAGACTCGTTAAAATTTAACATTAAAGGACCTGTCGATTACAAACAAGACTGAACCATTCCTTCTTAGGGTTCGATTTTAATACTAAGATGGACTCATCCGAAGGATGAGCTTGCACAAACAAGCAAATTTTATCCTCCTCAAGCTTTAAAAAATAAAGAGGTACTTGCCAGTAATGGTGGGGGGAAAAGAGAGAAAAATAATCCAATTGTCACCCTTATTTAAAAAGCAGCATGCCACTCTTGAACACGACACTTTGTCACACTTGTACCTGGGTTGGGAAATCATTTGTCTAAAATTTAATCAAACCACACTGAAAGTCTTCAGTCGGTTTCTGGGTATTAGCTTTAGGTCAAATAATGTCAAACCATCTGCAGTGTCGTTATGTGTTCAAGAGAGAGTTCAAATAAATCATTCATTGCAAACATTTGTCTCCATTCACGTTGACCATCCCTGATTCAGTCCTTCAAAATTATTTCTTCAAAACTTGATCTAATGGTTTCGTGTCGTAGACTTTCCTACGACGGATCACTTTCTATCGACGTCAGCTCATCATCTAGAAAGTTGATCTAGAATCCTATCAGTACCTTGGGATCTACATGCCCTAATGGCAGGTTTCTCGCCTTTGACAACAGGTTGCATCATTCATTCACACTTCATAGATTGTACTGGAGTACCTTGAGGGCCATTGTCATTATTGATGGTTTCTCTCATACTTGTTAACGGTTCACATCATTGATCGGTAATCAAGTGGTTTCTACCATGTTCGACTTCGACACAATCAATCGCATGGATAGATTCGTACTAGTTTGAGAAGCGCAATTCAAGACCCTGGATCTAGTTTCCACCATCCAGGTCATGAGGAGTTTTATTATTCCTGATACAGTAGACTACTCATGACAGATGGTTGCACCCATACTGTGTCTACTTTTGATGTAATATTGAAAACATATATGTACCCTACCTCAACGATGATATATATATATATATATATATATATATATATATATATATATATATATTTTTGCATTGAATGTTTTTACAGGTTTTTGACCGGTGTCTCCAATCCAATCCTCGGAATGATAAATCACTTCACTCTTCAGAATAACCTCAGACTTTGCACTTTAGGGGGCAATCTGTTACACGTTATTTTGTCACCATGAAATTTGATTGTTCATATGGGTTTATCACCACCTATATCATGTTCCATTAGAAGTCAAAAACCTTAATGTTCCTGAATCAAGTCTTGGAATTGGAGAAAAGCTCTTTAAAACCATTAAAAGTCTACTTGTGCGGTTTTTCTAGCCTTTCCCTGCGCATGCGCTGCTGTTTGGTCAATAAACTGCGAAAAACCCCGCACTTTTGGCTACTATTACCTACGCACCTCCGTGAAAGGCAAATTAAGAGAAAAGGTAAATTCTAGAAGCCCAACTGGTCGAATATTCTCCCAACTGGAAGCTTCTAGAGTCGCGATCAGTTCGAGATTTATCCCTCCACTCATGGAGCTTATCCCTTGGTACATGGAGCTCAAATCCCTTCATGTGAGGAATCCATTCCCCTCTTCATGGAACTGAAACTACCTCCATTTCCCTATAAAATGAGCTCAAGTTTCAAGTTGAAGGGTAGACTGTATACATACATGTTAATTGTTGAAGAAATTCCCAAGAGTGCATACTTTATACACTAGTAAGTGGTTGTTGGCATGAGAATGATCACACCCTTGTGCCCATAACTCCGTGATGGTATTCAGAGAGGAAGGCTTATCAAACTGAAGGAGGAACGATTGTTCAGGACCCCAGGAGAAATCTGTACGACATCAAGGCATCAGGTTGTAAGATTACTCTTTTTATTCAAGATAATACATATGGATCTCTTTTTCTCATTGAGTTGTTCTTATGCCTATTTTAATAACATCAATACTTAGACTCCTTGATCAATAAGTTGGATTATCTTTTCTTGATTATTATATGTTGTAGGTGCTTTGATTCTTTTGTCTTGTCTTTGATTGCAGGTTCTACTTATTGGAGAAACCACTTTGGAACAACAAGATATAAGCCTACATCGAACTTTTGGATCTCGAGGTAGGGGCATGTCATCTTTACTTTCTTATAATAATTATGAAATGCAATTAATCTAGAGAAAAAGGTTTTCAAATGGATGTTTTTTTCTAGCTACTCGCTGAGTACTAGAAAGATCGCTCTTGTCCGCGAGAGGGATTAATCCGCATAACAATAAGCAACTCATTTTCAAGTTGGTGGGCTCTGATTTCATTTTGAATGCCAAAAAAAATATTTAGCTTTTTCATAGCTTCATCAGGGGAGTCAATTTCTTGGATATGGAATCTAAGATCTTAAGCAATGGACATTCCTATCAATCCTCGTGCTTGATCTTGTTTATTTTCTCATTTAGCCTTTTTATCTTCATCGGTAGGTTTAGATTATATTCCTCGGGCTATTTTATAAATCTCTTTACTTCTAAGTAAGTCTACCATGTAGGATCATCATTGGAACTCATTGGTGATGTTAAGAATAACCGGACATGTACTTTCCATTTTTTAAAAAAATTGAAGCTATAAAGGTTGAAACTAACTGCTCCAATGGAAATATCTCGAAAAATTAGGCCAGTTAAAAAAAAAACGGCTCTGAAAACGGTTTCTGGATGAAGAAGTTATGTCTTTTTGAAGAAAAATTGTAGTAGATGCCAAGTAGTCGCATGATAGGTTGAAAGTTGATGATGAAGTTGTACTTTTTTTTTAAATTCCCCCATTTCCAAACTTAACATAATAAGTTCATTTTTTTTTTTTAAATACTACTTTATGTGACCCACTTTTATAAATAAGTGAGGTTCACTTTTTACAATGTTACTTTATGAGCTAATGATCAAGTAGACTATAACTTAAATAAAAGATAAAGTGACTTTAGACTCTAAGTGACTCACTTTTTATAATAGGTAAAAAACGCTATTACATAAAGTAACTTTAAAACATAAGTTATATGTGTTTTTAAAAAAAAAACTTGACAAAATACTCATTTAAAAAAAAAAAAGTAGCTTCACAAAAATGATTTTAGAATAAAATAACTTGACAATTTTTTTTTTGAAAAAATAACTTGAGAGAAAGACTTAAACCCAAGACCTGAATTCTCGTAGAGTAACTTTAAACCAAGTTAGCTAGTTAAAAGATTTAGTAATTGTTGGAAAGGAGGAAGGGGGGGTATATTTATTTTTCTCTTTGCAGTGAATGTTTTTTCCTGCAAAAAACAACCATGCAAATAACAAAAAAAAACTATTCACACCTTGCGGCTTTATGTTAGATTTCTGGTTAGTCCGCCTAGAAACTAGATATTTTTCTCGCTATTTCTGATTTCCCAAAATCACACAAAGTCACGGGGAAAGAACATACATATGAGAAAAATATCGTCTTTCTGTTTCTGATTTGTCAGATCGCATAGAGCGTAGAGAAAAGAGCATACACAGAGAAGAGGGTATTGATCCGGTAATTAAAAAAATGACTATAAACCGAAACAAATAGAGAGATAAATAAATATAGCTGCAAAAAATACTTTATACCTCCAGATCTAAAATGACATAGCTAGGGTAACCATAAACCTTTTCGCATGAAACAAAATGGGTTCCACACTAGAACAAAGGCTGCAGACACAACACAACAGTTATCCCGGCCCGAAAGTGGTTAGAAACAATAGAGCTGGAAAATGATAGTCGCATACAGTCAAAATCGGCTTCGGATTTGGATCAACAATGAATATGGCTTTCAAACAACTCTGATACCATGTAGGAATGTACAAGGTAAGTTCCTTAGATCAAACACCAAAGGTCACTGCTCACAAACATATCACAGATCAGTACACCAATATTTGATGAGGTTAATGCCATAAAAAAGAGAAACAAACCACGACCTAAGCCAATGCAGCCACTTCAGGCAATTTATTAATGCAAAGAAAGAAAATTTACATAAGCTTCTCTCATAAACTGTCCCAGACAAATGACCCTCCATGCTATTTAAATAAAGATCATGGACCAATCGGGTGTTAAGCCACTAATCAAGTGTCGATAATACCGAGGAAAGAATGAACTGTCGGATCACTACATATCGTGATCGTCGGATTATAAGTTACAAAAATACATGCTAAAGAAACACACTTTACCTAACTTTACGCTAGACTAAATTATACTTAACTATTTCCTATGTGTCGGAATATCCTAACAGTTAACGCATATATCAAAACAAATTCATTTAAAGTAATGTTAATAAGATATTGTATTTTTAATTTTAAAATAAAGTTTGGAAAATAAAAATTAACAAAAATAATTTTTAATGGATAGAATTGTACATATCACATGTATTTGTTTTGTAATTAAATTTAGGTGTAGCTAGTATTGACAACACACAAACCAATATTAGTAGGAATTTGTGATTTGACGAAGGCCAAGACGTCTAGAGACATTCCCACCAATGATCATTTGAGGGACCCCTGCTAGGAGAATGCCTACCTCTATTGCTTTATCACAAGAGGTCGATATTAATAAACCAACATGCACAAACTCTACCCATTGCACATGTTAACATTGCACAAAAGTGATTGTGTTAGGGGTTATGTGTGTTAAATTCATTTTTTAATTTAAAAACCAATTTTATTATTTCAAACTTCCAATTGTGGTAAAGAGTGTTTGATTGGATTTTTTTGTTGATAAATAATGATAAATAAAAATAAGACAAAATCATAAGCATTCAATCTTTTTCAAAATGATTATAAAGTCAAAATCATAAAACATTTAGTCTTTTTCAAATTTATGTATTAGTAAGTAGTTGTGAGGATTTCTTAGACGTAGATTAAGGATGATGAAGTCTAAAGAGTTAGCTTAATTGGTTGTTGTCAATGTTATTGGATATTTGGCTAATTTCATGAGTGTTTAGATATAATTCAATTTGGATTGGGTGTATTAGTCTATGCTCTTTGAATTGCGTGTAGCCGTCTGTGTTAATGGATTATTAGGAATGTCAACAAAAAAAGTTGAAAAACATCC
The DNA here is from genome assembly GCA_034641835.2 of Pinus albicaulis. Taxonomy (NCBI): domain Eukaryota; kingdom Viridiplantae; phylum Streptophyta; class Pinopsida; order Pinales; family Pinaceae; genus Pinus; species Pinus albicaulis. Next base: position 1,647,597,155 of record CM076579.1, on the reverse strand, counting down.
CTTAAACTATTCTATGTTGTTTGAATTGGGTGTAGTAGTCCGCGTTAATGGATTATTAGGAATGTCAACAACAAAAGCTCAAAAACATTCCTTAAATTTCCCCAAAATCTTTCATGAAAAAATAAAAATAAAAATTCAATACCAATAATTTCCTTTATATAAGCTACAAAAATAAAACATTACATTTAATCACATCCCATTATATATATATATATATATATATATATATATATATATACAAAGTGAAGTCACAGGTTCAAAACCAAAGGGGGTAGAGTATGTATGCCTTCGTAGAGGGTCCCTTGTCCCACAAACAATGGGGTCAAAAACATATTAGTGTCGTAACTTTTAGCTGAGGGTTACATTATGCAAGGAGTTTCAAATTAGACTGTTATTTATGAGTTTCTTTAATATTGATATTATAAACTAATAATGTCTCCTTATGGCACAACAAAGTATTTGGCTGACATATTATCCTCTCCATCCGATTTTAAAAGCAATAAAAGAGATCCCCATAAAATCTTGTTTTTTTAGATAAATTTCTGACCTACTCTTCAAATCATCGCTCGAATTCAATCGTATAATTATAGAAAAGTATCTAAAATCGTATAACAGGAAAGACAAAAACTTGGTTGAACTTCAAACAGAGTATCTAAAATGGGGAGTGAACACCCTTGCATTGCACATCATGGAAATATTCAACAAGGATTCCCAAGTGACTGGACAATTAGCCTAGCAATACCCCTTTTTAAAAGTGGAGACATTAATAATCCTTCCAATTATAGATCAATCCTTTGTTTGCAAAGCTTTTCGACAAAATGATAGAAAATAGAATCAGTAAGTGGGCAGAAGTAAAAGAAAAGAGGGCAAAAGGACAAGCAGTTTTTAGGGCAAAGCATTCTACAGTGGATCATGGCATCACGTTGAGACAGATTATTGAAAAGGTTTGGGAGGATAAAGTAGAAGTATTTTGTTGTTTTTTTTACTTCAAAAATGCATTTGACAAAGTCCCTAGAGATAAGTTGTGGTGTAGAATGGAAGAACTTGAAATTCCTTTGCATTATAGAGTTGTTGTCCGTAGAATTTATGAAGAGGTGAAAGTCAAAATTAGAACCTCATCGGGTATTTCAGAAAACTTTAGAAGTGACATTGGAGTCAAGCAAGTTTTCCCTCTATCCCCTACTATTTTTGGTTTATATATTGATAAAATGGAGGAGTGGCTAAATTTGCAAGGTGGGGATGGTGTTCGGTTGGGGGAGTTTGTTATAAATCTTCTTTTATACGTTGATGATCTTGTATTGATTTATAAATCGGCCTGTGGATTGAAAATGCACCTATATTCCCTTGATCATTTTGTAGAGCAGAGGGGATGCAAGTCAATATTAGCAAGACCAAAATAATGATTTTCTCTAATAAAAGGAAGCAGAGTCAGCATACATTCTTCTTTGAAGGCAACATTCTTTAAGAAGTAAATGAGTACAAATACCTCGGGATTTAAAAAACAAACTTAATTGGGAGGAATGCAGAAAGAAGGGAATCTTAGGAGGGTGGAAAGCACTATATGCTCTTCAAAATAGATGTAGAGAGGCAGAGTTATGGGATTGGAAAATTATTAAAGTGCTCTCTGGACTCCTAGTTTGTCCAGTGATGCTATATGGGTGTGAATAGTGGGCTAACAACACCCCTGTCTCATAATGGAAGAAAATTGAGAAAATCCAAAAACGCTTGATCATGAGCAAGTTCGAAATAAAAAAGTTTGGTACCTTATGAGATAATGTTGAGTGAAACAAGAGAAACTCCCATCGAAGCAATTTCTATGGTGCAACTCATAAGATATCTAAAAAGAATTGAGCGAATGAGAGTAGGTAGATGGCCTAATGTTATCTTGAAGGAAGGTGTGAGTGAAAGAAAGAAAACATGGATGGGACAAAACTACACATGGATGCAAAAATGGAATATCTACCTCAATGCTTGTCCCACAAATAGCAAGGAGCTAAAGAATTTTGTTATGGAAAAGTTTCGTAAACAGATATGGGGAAAAGAGTTGGGTAGAAAGAAGAAGTACTACATTGAAGAATTCAACCCTACATATGATCTCCAACAAAAAGAGTACATTGGAGCTAACATTCTGTGGAGGGAAAAGGTTCTTATTGCTCAATTAAGAACCAACTCACATAAACTTCGGTGTGAAACATGACGATGGAAAAGCCCTAAATAATCTTGGGAAGAACAAGTGTGTACATTTTGCACGTCTAGGGCAGTGGAATCAGAAAAACACACATATTGGAATGTGATGCGTTCAAAGTCATCAAAGATATTTATAGGAATATGTTAACATAGATTTCTTGGCATTGTCTTTTCAACAATGAGATTGTTGGAAGGTTGGTCCAGCTCATCATTAATTTGAATAAGAAAAAGACTAAAATGGAAAAGGAGAAAAAAAAAGAAACTCATAGTCTCATAGACTATTTTTAGACTTGTAGACGTTAAAATATCATTTCATTTATATAAAGACAAACTGCCCATACTTATTATTCCATGGAATAAAGTACGATCATACCAACACATATCCACAAGGCACGCTGCCCTGATACAATGTTTTTATAATTCGTACAAAGCAAAGTTGCATAGGAGAAAGTGCATGCAACAAATTTCAATTGGTAATGAGTTTCTCCGTTGCGCGGTCAAAGCCGCAAAGGTCATATTAAATTTTATCGAAGTTATGATATCTTTTTAATAAATAAGGTTATAATCGTAAATAAATATTAAAAATTTATTTATGTGTAGTTTATTTTTTTGTGTTATGGATATTTTTTTGTATTTTTTTTTGTTTTGAGGAGATTTTTGGGAATTATAAGTTTTAATTGTAAATTCTCTATAATTTAAGTGTTTGAGGGCTTTTCAGGGCTTTGAATCTATATATGTAGTAAAAAAAAACCCATTTTAAACAACAAAAATTAAGATTTGGCCAAAAAATATTTGTCTACTCAAGAGCTCCAAAACTTAGCATGTTTAGAGAATGTCAATCACTTATATGATAAACAATAAAGTTGTATACATCAATTTGATATCTAGCTTGGTCGTGCCTTATATCATTTATTAATAGAGTATATATTTTTAAAAATTTAAAATATAAAATTTATTTAGAATTCTTTCGGTAATAATCACATGCAATAGAACATTGTCGACGCATTTCGAACTGAGTGTGGTTCACCTTAAAAAAAAAAAAAAATGTAACTTTCTATGTTATTTTCGTTAAATAAATTTAGTCTAGTTTCAAGTTTTTAGAAAGATATTGAAATTTAGTTATTTAAAATACATTTTTGAAGGAGTTGTCTTTAATGTGAGTTTTTGGAGTTTACAATGGATTTTCTGGGTAAATTCGGGCAGAAAAAATTGAGTTGAAATATTGATTTGTGCTATTTAAATTGGTTTTTTGACTACATATATGGATTCAGCACCCTGAAAATCCCCTAGGGCACTTCAATTGTGCATAGTATACCCATCAAACTTGTGATTTCAATGAATTCCCGTCGGATTTTAGAGAAATTAGATTGGAAAAATAAATCGGAAAACTTTTCAAAAAGTCGCATTAAAGACAACTTGATTTTTGAATGCATAAATAGATTGTTTTAATTTTTAAATATTAAAAAAAAAATGTAAATTTTTATCTTGTTTTGATAAAATAAACCAATTCTCATTTAAATTTTTGTTAAGAATGTGAATTTTAATTATTTAGAATAAGTTTTTGAATGGATAAATGAATTCAAAACCTTCACAAACTTTTGAGATACTTAGATTTTATAAATCATACATTTGAAAGCTACAAGTCCACTAAATCTTTAATCATAAAAATAAAAAATTAAAAAAAAAGACAAAAACGTTTAATAATTAGATTATATTTATATAATTTTATCAATTTTTTTTTTCATAATAATTATAATTATAATCATATCCCATTAAAAATGGCATTTTTTTTCTTAAGAGAAGAGAAAAAAGAAAAGAAATCTTAATGTTAAAAACAAGTACAATCTAAAAGTACATTTTGCATAATCATCATAAATGCTAACTGTTTTAATTGATTTAAAAATATTTTGTATTTTATAATATTTTATTCCTGGAATAGGTTTAGGTAGTATTTGATTTGAGGTTGAATATTACTTAAAAGCACATGGTTGTTTTGAAAATAAAAATAAAATATATTTGGTCCCATTATTCTAGTTTTGAAGTTAAAAATAAAATATATTTGTTTTAGATAATATATATCGGATAACCATTTTTTGGTGAGTAAGATTTAAAATTGATTTTAACGAGGAACATGTTAAATCACTAAGACCCAAGATAAAAGAAATCTTTTAACAATATTTGAAGATAAATGTTTATAGCCTAAAAAGTCAAGATCCATGAGTTTTTAAAAAACATGAAAATTTGTTTTAGATAATATATATCGGATAACCATTTTTTGGTTTTGGTGAGTAAGATTTAAAATTGATTTTAACGAGGAACATGTTAAATCACTAAGACCCAAGATAAAAGAAATCTTTTAACAATATTTGAAGATAAATGTTTATAGCTTAAAAAGTCAAGATTCATGAGTTTTTAATAAACATGAAAATTTAGTTTTTTTTTTAGTAGTTTAGACTAATTCTAATTACTCACGAATTTCGAACTGGTGATCTTGCAAACAAAGTGTCTTAATAGTGCACCCTATCACCCATTGCTCTACACCATGTGGGAGAAAATTTAGCTCATTATGAACCACTAACCAATGTAACTTTCCTTAGATAACAATAAGAAATAAACTTATATTTTCAAAAATTAATCCTTTTAAAGATTTGATAAATAAATGGCAAAAAAACAAAACTATAAATGTTTCTCTAAATTCACACACTACAAATCCAAACCCATAAAATACTTAAAACTAACAATAATAATAATAAATGACCATATAAATTATATCACCTTAAAAAAACACCTTTTAAATATTATTTTAAAATTACATATTTAATTATTATATTATTCTACCATAATTCATATTTTTATTTAAAATTATGGCAATCCACAACATTTACGTACAAATTTATTATAACTGTGTGGAAACAAAATTTTCTCCATATTTAGTAAAAGGTTGACTAAAAACATGACAAATACATTTAGATTTATGGCTTTTTAAAAGTTAATAAATAAAAGCAATTTTTCACTATGAGTAACATGACAAGAAGATCATAAATAACAAACGATTTGTTGTTGTAGCTTGACAATTCGAAATATTAAAATTTGGTATTGTAATAAAGCCTATTTAAAAGCTAATAATATTCATGGTAAAGTAGAGGTTAATATCCATGGTTGATAATTAAGTTTATTGGAAGTTTTAAGTTGACAATATTTTTCTTTTTTGGAAAATAATTGTGTTTAATAGCTAGTCAATCGGGTGGAACTCCACCCATCATGGCTAGTAAGTTATGTGATGTATGAGCGAGTGCCAAAGTTTCCTTTGAATAGATAATCTACTAAGTAACTATTTGAGAAATGATCGTTAGATGACTGTCACGGAGGAGAAATTAATTAAATAAATACTTAGTTGATGACTATAATAAATGGTCAAAATATAACCCTATCATAATTTCTTTCTTCCCTGCCCTTCCCTTGGTTTCTCCTTATCTCGATCTATATCCTCTCTTCCTCCTTTTTCCTTAGTAGTTTCCTTCATTTCTTTTGTTTTCATTCTTGACTTCTCATTTATATCTTAATTTGATATAATATATTAACTGTACCCTATTTCTTAATGTTCCTTCAATGATGAAGTGTTCAAAATTATGCTTAAAAATGAAATTTGTTGGAATGGCGTGGAACCTAAACGATCGCGTAGATCTCGTCGTTATGAATCCGGTGCAACTTGTTTCGCGGAAAACTGAGACTATATGCTCCCAGAAACGCGTTCTGTCCACTTTGTCAAACATGCAATTTATATAAAAAAATGTCGGACAACCCAATCAGCAATCCGTACAGTTGACTGGGCATGCCTACGTGGTAGGGTGACTGTGCAGGTTGACTTGGTCAATAGTCTTCTATGGTGAATGGGATCATGCCAAGTGGCACTTTTTTATTGGTCTGAATTAGTGAATTGTGATTGGCTGATTTGGTGGCCAACCACAGGCTGCCACGTGGCCCAGCCAGGGGGCACCATGTGATACCTGAGGGCCACCAAAATTTTGGCTCAAGTCCGAGCGGAGCGGGCTTAGGTCGAACCCGCAACCTCCAAGTACTGAGCACAAGCTTTTGCCAACACGCCATCGCAATAGTTCTTATATAACTATGATCTCCATATCATCTTGTTGTCATATAAAATGTGCATTGGTGGGAGGGCATCGAAGTCTAGCCCCAGCCCTGGTCACCACGAGAGGTACCATGGGCGGGAGGCTAGCCTCGCGTCCATTTGACCCCCAACCGTTAACACATAACATTTATGCCAATGACAACATGTGCCCACGGTTAGCACTAAATGACAACGGTTATGAGTAACAATAAGTCGGGTTTATATAAAATTTTTTTATTAAACCATAATTGTTATGGTTTGAAATCCGATTTATAAGCGTTATTGGGAATTTAAGTGCTTTGACAATTTCACCTAGTTTTTGGCGAAATTGGCGCTCAGTTAGTTGAATTTTGGGCGGATTTGTAGGATGATGCCGAATTTTGGGGAAAATGTTATGAAACCAACTCCAAAAATAGAAGATAGGAGAGATCAACGCCTTAGAAATCAGCCACTTCGAGGGGGAAACCTCCAATACATTACATAAATGAACAATTCTTGGATGATACAACTTACAAAACCTCCTTTCTATATATAGGAGTCCATGGGGCCATAATGCCAATCTTTAGCAAACCTAACAATAACAATATGGGGACTATAGGGGTACAACAATAACGATAAGGGGGCTACACTAACAACAATAAGGGAATAACTAGTAATATAGGGACATAACTTGCCCCTCTCCTTCAAAAAATTGTTGTCCTCAATGCTTGAGTAGCTCTGGATGTTTCTGTATAAAATTCTCGTCCTCCCATGTGGAATATTTAGTGGGTAAGTTCTTCCACTTGATGAGATACTACGAAATTGATCGATTCCTGTAAACTTTTCGAGTTCTTATTGTTGGAAATGCGAGAGGGGCGGGGAGGTGCGTGAATCAGTGTTCCTTTCAATTAGAGAAGTTAGTCAATCTTCAATTATTATCAGTGTTCATACAATGATAGTAGAAAAAAAGAGGAACACAAATGCACACAATTTTTAAGGTGGAAACCCACTCCGGGACAAAAACCACCTAATGCTTTTCTAATAATTTTTTAATATTCAACTCCAATTGAAAATAAATCTCCAACTTCCTAGAATCTAGAAAAGCATTCTTCTCCAGCTCCCACTAGATGGATGCTCCAATGCTCGAGATTCTTCAGTATTCAACTGAATGGATTCCCCAACACCCAATGAGCTACAACTCACCCTAGCACCACCCTACCACCTTATAGAAGAATAAAAGAAGAATGGACTCTCGTGCCAGGGGAAAATGAGTCACTTTGATATAGAATGATGTAGAAGAAGAATATATACTAGACCATAACCCCAAATTTGACACAACCACCTAATGATGATCCTAGACCTCCAACACTGCTTCTTCAACCCTTGGCAGATAGACACTAGTACAATTTTTACAATAATGTATTTACAATGACTTAGTACAATGATACCTTTACAATGATTGTATGTAGTGATGCTCACTTGAAGACTTCATATGATGAACTTCTTGCTGTTGTTATGCACCTTGGTTGCTGCTCTTTTCATGCTACCCTCTGCTGAACCTTGCTTTGCTTTGCTGCCGTAGAAATTCTGGTCCTTTGCAACCCTTGACAACACATGATCTAGCTTTTTCTTGCCTTCTAGGAGCTCGATATTGAATCTGGTGTATCTCTGTTATTTCATATCCTTAATATCTGATTTTCAGTCCTGTAGTATTCCTCTGAGTCTTCTTTCCAATGCCACAGGTCTGACCCAATTTGGATTCTTCAAGAGAGATTTATACCCAATCTCTCACAATGTCCTAATTATGGACTGTTTCAGTAGAGCACACTTGTACGGCGTGCCAATTCTCACTATTTCTTCATTTGGCTCTGAAATTGATAGATAAAAAAGTATAGACTGTGCACTATCCACCACTTTTTACGGAATTCCAATCTGATACTCAAAGAGAGAGTTATGATGATTTTACCAAGGTCACTTCTTTGAGATTAATTTCAGGAGTCTGCAAAAACCCTGACTTCCACAGATCATGTCTCCAAAGATATTGTGCAGCTTGATCTGAAATTTTTACAGCAGCTTCCTCAGGATTTCGACTTCACCTCATAAAAATTTCAGCTTCTGAACCTTCATAGAAAAAAATTTAGAGCGCAAATTCCATGATGACCTGTTTCAGATGGCGAAATCCCTTGCCTAAGGAGGAAATGAAGATCACAATTTATATAAATGCTTAAGTTGAGAGGGGCTTCAACAAGTGAACGTGGGAGGGATTTTAGGAGCTTAAAAAATATTAATTTTTACTTTTCAATGACCCATGCCCCAACCCCATGGGGTTTTAGCCCACTAACTGGGGGTACAAACTTCAAACATGAATATCTCTCAAATCGTGAAGAATTACATGGCGTGCTATATATCAACGGAAACATCTCGACAAGTAGAAACCATCAAAAGCATTATTTACTTGGAATATATTAATTTGGTAGGTCAAAATTCCCATGCAATATTGGGTTAGCCCCTGGTGCTGCTTGGGTTGACATCAATGACAACCGTTGATCAACACTTATTTCCATGACTGCTTCAGGTTCTAATATGTTTTTTCCTTCCTCATCAAGTTCTGGAAATATAGTTTGAATTGGAAGTTTGTCCCCTATAACCTTCTTTAAGCATGAAACATGGAAAATTGGATGCATTCGCGAAGAAGCAGGAAGATCCAATTTGTATGCCATAGTACCAATCTTTTGCAACACCTTGTAAGGACCATAGTACTTTTGCAATAATTTATTATACTTCTTAGCTTGCTTGAGGGACATTTGTTTGTATGGTTGTGTTGGGAATCACAATTTCCGTTAGACCAAAACCCGTAGGTGTTAGTCAACGATCGCATCGCCAGAGATAAGGATCCACGAAAGGCAGTTAGTCCATGTCGCGAAACACACAAGGAGCGTTGGTTTATCCAATGTCCAACAATCTCCCCCCTAACGCAAGCCGAGTGTGTATCGGACTCGTGACCTACGGTCTGATACCACTTGTTGGGAATCACGATTGCCGTTAGACCAAAACCCGCAGGTGTTAGTCAACGATCGCATCGCCAGAGATAAGGATCCACGAAATGTGGTTAGTCCATGTCACGAAACACACGGGGAGCATTGGTTTATCCAATGTCCAACAAGTTGTAGCCGCAAAAATACCTAATCTCCTACATCAAAACTTCTCTCACTGCGATATTGATCTGCCTGTTGTTTCATTCGATTTTGTGCCAAATTTAGGTTATCATTTAAGAGTTGGAGAACTTGTTGTTGATGCTCGATGTGATCTTCCACTGCTTGAACCCTAAAATTTCCCCTTAAAGAAGATGTGATGGACGATGGATGATATCCATAAAGTGCCATAAATGAGGTCATTTTTGCTGCAGTATGGAAGGAAGTGTTATACCACCATTCAACGAGAGGTAACCATTTGACCCATTGTGATTTCTTATCAGATAAAAAACAACAAAGATATCCTTCCAAACATTTATTCACTATCTCAGTTTGACCATTGGATTGAGGATGATAAGATGAGTTATGAGCTAGTTGAGTACCCAAACAAGAAAATAATTGTCCAAAAATTTCCTGTAAAAATGGGATCTTTGTCGCTTACAATAATCTTAAGATTACCATGTAGCTTTTGAATTGTTTCCATAAATTCAACTGTACTTGCTTTAAATGGATGAGATAATGCACAAAAGTGTGCATACTTGGTAAGTCTATCAACTACCACCATGATGACACTCTTTCCTTCTAACTTAGGTAAACATGTGATAAAATCCATTGAAATATCCTCCCAACGTTGTCTTGGAATGGATAAAGGTTGTAGAAGACCCGGGGTCTTAATAGTCTCAACTTTATGCCAATGACAACATGTGCCCACGGTTAGCACTAAATGACAACGGTTATGAGTAACAATAAGTCGGGTTTATATAATTTTTTTTTATTAAACCATAATTGTTATGGTTTGAAATCCGATTTATAAGCGTTATTGGGAATTTAAGTGCTTTGACAATTTCACCTAGTTTTTGGCGAAATTGGCGCTCAGTTAGTTGAATTTTGGGCGGATTTGTAGGATGATGCCGAATTTTGGGGAAAATGTTATGAAACCAACTCCAAAAATAGAAGATAGGAGAGATCAACGCCTTAGAAATCAGCCACTTCGAGGGGGAAACCTCCAATACATTACATAAATGAACAATTCTTGGATGATACAAATGACCAAAATCTCCTTTCTATTTATAGGAGTCCATGGGGCCATAATGTAATCTTAGCCGACCTAACAATAATAACAATATGGGGGTTACAGGGTTACAACAATAACAATAAGGGGGTTACACTAACAACAATAAGGGACTATACTAGTAATATAAGGACCTAACATGCTCCTCTCTTTCAAAAAAAATGTTGTCCTCAACGCTTGAGTAGCTTCGGGTGCTTCTGTATAAAATTTTCATCCTCCCATGTAGAATCTTCAGTGGGTAAGTTCTTCCATTTGATGAGATACTCTGAAATTGATTGATTTCATAGCTTTCGAGTTCTTATTGTTGGAAATACTGAGAGGGGGGGGGGGGGCGGGGGGCTGTGAATCAGTGTTCCTTTCAATTAGAGAATTAGTTAATCTTCAATTATCATCAGTGTTTTTACAATGATAGCAGCAAACAAGAGGAACACAAATGCACACAGTTTTTAAGGTGGAAACCCACTCCGGGACAAAAACCACCTAATGCTTTTCTAATAATTCTTTAATATTCAACTCCAATTGAAAATAAAGCTCCAACTTCCTAGAATCTAGAAAAGCATTCTTCTCCAGCTCCCACTGGATGGACACTCCAACGCCCAAGATTCTTCAGTAGTCAACTGAATGGATGCCCCAACACCCAATGAGCTACAACTCACCCTAGCACCACCCTACCACCTTATAGAAGAATAAAAGAAGAATGGACTCTCGTGCCAGGGATAATGGTCCACTTTACAATGATATAGAATGATGTAGAAGAAGAAGATATACTAGACCATAACCCCAACTTTGACACAACCACCTAATGATGATCCTAGACCTCCCAACACTACCTCTTCAACCCTTGGTAGATAGATACTAGTACAAATTCTACAATAATGTATTTACAATGACTAAGTACAATGATACCTTTACAATGATTGTATGTAGTGATGCCCACTTGAAGACTTCATATGATGAACTTCTTGCTGTTGTTATGCACCTTGGTTGCTGCTCTTTTCATGCTACCCTCTGCTGAACCTTGCTTTGCTTTGCTGCCGTAGAAATTCTGGTCCTTTGCAACCCTTGACAACACATGATCTAGCTTTTTCTTGCCTTCTAGGAGCTCGATATTGAATCTGGTGTATCTCTGTTATTTCATATCCTTAATATCTGATTTTCAGTCCTGTAGTATTCCTCTGAGTCTTCTTTCCAATGCCACAGGTCTGACCCAATTTGGATTCTTCAAGAGAGATTTATACCCAATCTCTCACAATGTCCTAATTATGGACTGTTTCAGTAGAGCACACTTGTACGGCGTGCCAATTCTCACTATTTCTTCATTTGGCTCTGAAATTGATAGATAAAAAAGTATAGACTGTGCACTATCCACCACTTTTTACGGAATTCCAATCTGATACTCAAAGAGAGAGTTATGATGATTTTACCAAGGTCACTTCTTTGAGATTAATTTCAGGAGTCTGCAAAAACCCTGACTTCCACAGATCATGTCTCCAAAGATATTGTGCAGCTTGATCTGAAATTTTTACAGCAGCTTCCTCAGGATTTCGACTTCACCTCATAAAAATTTCAGCTTCTGAACCTTCATAGAAAAAAATTTAGAGCGCAAATTCCATGATGACCTGTTTCAGATGGCGAAATCCCTTGCCTAAGGAGGAAATGAAGATCACAATTTATATAAATGCTTAAGTTGAGAGGGGCTTCAACAAGTGAACGTGGGAGGGATTTTAGGAGCTTAAAAAATATTAATTTTTACTTTTCAATGACCCATGCCCCAACCCCATGGGGTTTTAGCCCACTAACTGGGGGTACAAACTTCAAACATGAATATCTCTCAAATCGTGAAGAATTACATGGCGTGCTATATATCAACGGAAACATCTCGACAAGTAGAAACCATCAAAAGCATTATTTACTTGGAATATATTAATTTGGTAGGTCAAAATTCCCATGCAATATTGGGTTAGCCCCTGGTGCTGCTTGGGTTGACATCAATGACAACCGTTGATCAACACTTATTTCCATGACTGCTTCAGGTTCTAATATGTTTTTTCCTTCCTCATCAAGTTCTGGAAATATAGTTTGAATTGGAAGTTTGTCCCCTATAACCTTCTTTAAGCATGAAACATGGAAAATTGGATGCATTCGCGAAGAAGCAGGAAGATCCAATTTGTATGCCATAGTACCAATCTTTTGCAACACCTTGTAAGGACCATAGTACTTTGGCAATAATTTATTATACTTCTTAGCTTGCTTGAGGGACATTTGTTTGTATGGTTGTGTTGGGAATCACAATTTCCGTTAGACCAAAACCCGTAGGTGTTAGTCAACGATCGCATCGCCAGAGATAAGGATCCACGAAAGGTAGTTAGTCCATGTCGCGAAACACACAAGGAGCGTTGGTTTATCCAATGTCCAACAATCTCCCCCCTAACGCAAGCCGAGTGTGTATCGGACTCGTGACCTACGGTCTGATACCACTTGTTGGGAATCACGATTGCCGTTAGACCAAAACCCGCAGGTGTTAGTCAACGATCGCATCGCCAGAGATAAGGATCCACGAAATGTGGTTAGTCCATGTCACGAAACACACGGGGAGCATTGGTTTATCCAATGTCCAACAAGTTGTAGCCGCAAAAATACCTAATCTCCTACATCAAAACTTCTCTCACTGCGATATTGATCTGCCTGTTGTTTCATTCGATTTTGTGCCAAATTTAGGTTATCATTTAAGAGTTGGAGAACTTGTTGTTGATGCTCGATGTGATCTTCCACTGCTTGAACCCTAAAATTTCCCCTTAAAGAAGATGTGATGGACGATGGATGATATCCATAAAGTGCCATAAATGAGGTCATTTTTGCTGCAGTATGGAAGGAAGTGTTATACCACCATTCAACGAGAGGTAACCATTTGACCCATTGTGATTTCTTATCAGATAAAAAACAACAAAGATATCCTTCCAAACATTTATTCACTATCTCAGTTTGACCATTGGATTGAGGATGATAAGATGAGTTATGAGCTAAAGGATAACGAAACAAGAAAATAATTGTCCAAAAAAATTTCCCGAAAATGGATTCGTCGCTTACAATAATCTTAAGATTACCATGTAGCTTTTGAATTGTTTCCATAAATTCAACTGTACTTGCTTTAAATGGATGAGATAATGCACAAAAGTGTGCATACTTGGTAAGTCTATCAACTACCACCATGATGACACTCTTTCCTTCTAACTTAGGTAAACATGTGATAAAATCCATTGAAATATCCTCCCAACGTTGTCTTGGAATGGATAAAGGTTGTAGAAGACCCGGGGTCTTAATAGTCTCAACTTTATTTTGCTAGCAAACCAAACATTACGCCACAAACTTTTGAATATCAGATTTAAGACCATCCGAAAAAGAAAAAAAAAATCTTTCTTCACCCTGTGGTAAGTTTTTAAAATTCCTGAGTGTCCTCTTAAAGGAGAAGTGTGAAATTCCAAAAGAATCTTTTGTTTTAGTTGGGAATTCTTGCAAATATATAAGCGATCTTTGTACCATAAGGAATCATTTTTCCAACTAAATGTATCAGATGTACTAGGATCTTGCTGCAACTTTTAAATGAGTGTCCACACTTCTTTGTCCTTCTTCCATTCATTCCTTGCTTCTGTTATCCAATCTGATTGGATAATAGAAATGGCACAAAGCAATGCTACCACCTCTTCATCCTTTCTTGAGAGTGCATTTGCAACAACATTTAACTTCCCTTTTTTGTAGATGATTTCAAAGTCATAACCCAACATATTTGTGACCCATTTTTGCTACTCTTTTGAAGATAATCTTTGTTCCAAAAAGTGTTTAAGACTATCATGATCAATTTTTACCTTGAAGTTTCTTTCCATTAGGTAAGGTCGCCATTTCTTTAGTGCATGTAGTATTGCCAACATTTCCTTCTCATAAATAGCCTTTTGTAAATACTTTCCTTTGATTAGACGACTTTCAAAAGCAATGGGTTTTCCTTCTTGCATTAAAACAACACCAATTCCATTTCCTGAGGCATCACATTCCACAATAAAGGTATTTGTGAAGTCTGGTGTAGCTAAGACTGGTGCTAGGCACATTGCCTCTTTAAGATGTTTAAAGGCCTTATTTGCTTCAGGAGTCCATGAAAATGCATCTTTCTTCAATAATGTTGTTAAAGGTGCTACTATTCTCCCATAATTCTTCACAAACTTGCGATAATACCCTGTTAACCCGAGAAATCCGTGCAACTTTTTTATGGTTGTGGGGACTTTCCATTCCTTAATGGCTTTAATTTTGTTAGGGTCTACCTTAACACGCTTGTGAGATACAATATGACCCAGATATTCCACCTCGTGTACTCCAAAGAAACATTTGGATGTTTTTGCATATAATTGTTTCTCTTCCAATAGTTTGACCACCCTGTCAACATGTTGAATATGATCCTTCCAAGACCTACTATAGAATAGTATATCATCAAAAAATACTAGCACAAAATTTCTAAGGAAGGGTTTGAAAATGGAATTCATCAACGCTTGAAATGTAGAAGGTGCATTGGTAAGGTCAAAAGGCATGACCAAAAATTCATAATGACCCTCATGAGTTCCAAATTTTGTTTTCGGAATATCTTCAGTCTTCATTCTAATTTGATGATATCCTAAACGAAGATCCAACTTAGTAAAATAAATTGCTCCATGTAATTCATCCAATAATTCATTAATCACAGGAATGGGAAATTTATCTTTAATAGTGAGCTTGTTGAGCTCCTTATAATCTGGACACATGCGCCATGATCCATCCTTCTTGTGCACCAATACTACTGCAGCAGAGAAAGAACTTTGACTAGGTTGAATTATACCAGCCTCTAACATTTCTGCAATCATACGTTCAATTTCTCTCTTTAAGACATAAGGATATCTGTAAGGCTTGATGTTTGGAGGAACACTTCCTAGAATCAAATGAATAGCATGATCATGATCACGAATAGGTGGGAGTCCTTTGGGAGTTTCAAACACCTTGGAATGATTGTCCAAGACTTTTTTGAGATATGGAGAAATAGATGATTTTGATTTTGGAACTTCTATTGAGCATAATTGTGCAATTATGCCTCGTTGTTCTTTCTTCAGAAGCTTTGTCATGACATTAGAGCTTATTATCTTTCCCGACTTCCCAACAATACCGCATAATTCGATTTCCTTTCCTTCCAAAAAAAAAAATCAAGAAAAGTTCTTGAAAATTAAAAGCTATTGTCCCCAAAGATTGTAACCATTGTACTCCTAGTACAACATCAACACCTCCCATTGGAATTGAAATCATTGGACTATTCAATACATATTTCCCCACGGCTAGCTTGATATTATGGCATTTTCCGGAGCAATTTATAGTTCCTCCATTTGCAACCATCACTTGAAATTTTGGTGCTGGGTATAGGAAACAATTAAATTCCTTGGCTACCTTACAGTGATTAAAATTATGGGTACTACCCAAATCAATAAACACTATTACATTTTTCTTCTTGATTTGTCCTTCTATCTTGAGAGTTTGAGGAGTGGTAATTACATGATATGGTCAGACTCATTGCTTCTTCTTCTAGGGTTGGTTCCTGGTGTATATCTGCTTCTTTTGAAGTTTCTTGTTCATTTTCTTCGTCCTCTTCACAATATATGTAAAATAATTTCTTCTCAGCATACTTATGACCTTTAGTGTATTTGCTATCACAACTGTAGAAAAGCCCCTTTGCTCTTTTTTCTTCCAATTGTTGTGGTGTCAACCTTGTGGGTTGTGGAATTCTAGGAGTAGCAACACTTCCATCTTTATAGATGTGAGTGGTAGGCTTCCTTGTCGCCATAGTTTACATTCATTTTTTCTTGCCAACCTGAATGCCTTCTCCAATGAATCAGGTTCCCAAACACGAACTTCATGTTGGATGTTATCCTTTAAAGTCCCTATGAAGACATCAATCTCGTGTTCCTCTGGAATATCGGTTACCCTTATATTCAATTTTAGGAAGTTCTCAATGTGCTCCACCATTGAACCCTTTTGTTTGAGATTTATCAATTGGCTAAAGAAGGTGTTTCTCTTTTTATCCTCATAATGTGCTATCATTTCCTCTGTAAAAATTGACCAAGTGACAATTTCTTTATGGGAGCAAATCCATTGATACCATACAAATGTATTTTGTTCTAAATGTAAAGTTGCAATGCGTACCTTTTGTGTGTTTTGCACATTATTGAGATCAAAATATTGCTCCATCTGGAGTATAATTGTTACGGGATCCTTGCCATCAAACTTCTGTATATCCATCTTTGGAATATGGTGGTTCTTCAATCCAAAATTAGAGTGTATGAAATCATGATTAACATTTATTTTGTTCTCATCACGAGTTTCCTCTACTATCTTTTCAGCATTAGGAAACATTTATTGTATCAACTTTGTCAAACCTTCCATGTCTACTTTTAGGTCATTCTTCATGTTTTCCATGTTGTCTTTCATTTTTTCTTCCATCTCATCCATCTTCGCTTCCACGCCTTTCTTCAAAACTTCCATTTCATTTTTTGTTGCTCTTTGCGAGAGTGAAATTTGGTGCACTTGCTCTTGTAATTTTGATAGATCATGTTAAAATTCTTCATCTTCATGAGTCATAGTAGAGTAATCTGAGGGATTAATGGGTGTTGAATTCTTTTTAGGAGGCATTTTAGAACCCAATACTGGTATCTATGCTCAATAGGCCTTTAGAATAACTTAAAACTGATTTTTCAAACAAGACTTATGCAATTTGAAAAAAAATATACACCTTTTTCTTGATTTTGAGGAGCTCGATATTGAAACTTAATTATCTCTATGGTTTCGGATCTTCAATATCTGAAATTTGGCCCTGTAGTAAACCTCTGAATCTTATTTCAAATGCCATAGGTCTAACCTGATTTGGGTTATTCAAGGCAAAGTTATGCCCAATCTCCCACAATGACCTAATTATGGACTGGTTCCATAGAGCGAAATTGTACAGCATGCCACGTGTCACTTTTGCCTTCTTCAGCTCTGAAATTGATTCAAAAGAAACTACAGTCTGTGTACTTGCCGTAACTTTTTACAGAATTCCAACCCAATGCCCAGAGAGAGAGTTATGATTATTTTCCCACGGTCACCTTTTTGATATGAAATTCAGGAGCTTGAAAAATCACTAACTTGCACAGACCATATCTCCGAAACTATTGTGAATCAAGCTCTGAAATATTTCCATGACGTTCCTCTGGATTTTGGCTTCGCTCTGTAAAAATTTCAGCTTCGGAACCCTCGTAGAAAAAAAGTTATAGCGAAAATTCCACGATGACCTGTTTAGGTTAAATTCAGGAGCCTGCAAAAAGCCCTAAATTCCACATATCATATCTTTGAAAATATTGAGAACCAAGATTTGAAATTTTTCCACGACGTTCCTCAGGAGTTTTTCTTTGCGTTGTAAAAATTTTGAGCTTCTGAACCTTCATAGAAAAAACTTTATAGTGAAAATTCCACGATGACCTGTTTGGAGCAGCAAAACCCTAGAATCCAAAGCTTTGATACCAAATGTTATTAAACCAGCTCCAAAAATAGAAGAGAAGAGAGATCAACACCTTATAAATCAACCACTTCAAGGGGGAAACCTCCAAAACATTACATAAATGAACAATTCTTGGATGATACAAATGACCAAAACCTCCTTTCTATATATAGGAGTCCATGGAGCCATAATGTAATCCTAGCCGACCTAACAATAATAATGTAAGGGCACAATAATAATAATATGGGGGTTACAGGGGTACAACAATAACAATAAGGGGGTTACAATAATAACAATAAGGGACTATACTAGTAATATAGGGACCTAACAGAAAATGTGGAGCGAATAGTGCAGAAACTTGGGGAAGTCATAACTAAGTCCGTTTTTGACCAAATTCGAGGAAAAAGGAGGCTACACAAACATTTTTGGTCATTGTGGAGCTAATGGAACATGTTTCAGAGTTTTTAGATCATTGTAAACATATGTAATCACACTTTTGAGCATAATAGAAGAGGTCCAAGCCATTAGAAGCTGGACCAAGGAGACATAGCCTAGACGGGGTGAACTCCTTCATCATGTGTTGTTGTGTTACTGTTTATGGTGATGTTCATGTATGTTAGATGTTGTTGTTTAGTGTTTTGTTTATGTCAATTTGCTCAAGAAATTCACATAAAAACTCATGAAAAAACTTGCAATTTACCTGATAATTCTCAAGCACTTTGTTTATATTCTAAATTGGATCTTAGCAAAACAAACACTAATATTCCCATTTAGATAAAGTTGGTATCGGAGCACTAGGTTAAATTGTGCAAGGAGGATTTAATTGTTTTGCAAATGTTTAAATGCTTACAAGGTTGAAGCTCAAGAGAGGAGAAGGGAAGCTTGTGGGTGTAGGTTCTCTAGTTGGAGCAAGGAGAAGGAGGGCACAGTTGCCACAATCTCCACCACAAGATTCACCTCCAATTGCAGTAGAAGCTTCAATAAGCATGTCTCATGAAGGAGGAAATTATAACATGTCAGATGATGAGAAGGCTTTTAGGAAGACTTTCTTTGACATGATAGAGATGGTGAAGCTCCTCTATGAAGGGAGGAACATAAGGTTGCAGGGTGAAAGCTTTGGGCCTCCAAGAGGAGAGGGTTCTCCAGGAGGAGGAGGTAATGGAAACAGTGATAAGCCACCATCTACTCCACTATCACCCTCACCACCATCTTCACCTTCATCTTCATCCTCTTCCACTACTATAACCCTTACTCATACTCATCAACCTACCTCAAAGGAATTGGTAAACAACCCTTGTTAAAACTTGATATTAAATTTTAGTTGCCTATGTATAATGGTGAAGTGAATGTAGAGAAGCTTAAAAACTGGGTTCATTAGTTGGAGGTTTACTGCGTTATTTTGAGGTTTACTGTAGAATTCAAAACCTTCAAGATGATGATACAAATATTCAACTATCTTCCTTGAGACTGGAGGGTGAAACACTAGTATGGTGGGAATCCAAGACACAAGATGAGATTAAAAAACATGGTAAGATCTCAGTATCTTGGTCTAATTTCATTACTGCAATTAAAAGAAAATTTTACCCTCTAGCATATATGTAAAAATCCATCATGAATTGGCATAACTTTAGACAACTTAAAGGTAAAAGTGTGCAAGATTACACCCAAGAATTTAAAAAAATAGCTCTTATGTTAGGTGTTGATTTGCACTCACAAGACACGTTGTTGAAGTATATAGGGGGTGTACATAACTACCTAAGGCATACTATCCTTATGTTCAATCCCACTATTTTAGGTGAGGTTTTTGTGCAAGCCACTCACCTTGAGGCAAGAGGGAAAAATATTCTAGAAGAGGGTAAAAAGAAGCCATTTAAGGGTGGAGAGAAAGGAAAGGGAAAGAAAAATCCATCCGTTAGAAAGGAAGGAGAGAAAATGGCATGCAAACATTGTTCCAAAGAGGGTCATGATGAAGACCATTGTGGAAGCTTCATCCAGAGATGAGGCCCAAGAAATCCAACAACAAGGGAAAGCAAAAAAAAGTTGCAACCACTCAACAGGATTTGGGATCCGACTCGGGTGATGAAACTAAAATTACAACCATGGGTATGAAAGGAAAATAATCTATTGCTAGCACTAGTTCATCAAATTGTCACACTAGTACTCCAAATGAAGAAACACTGATTGAATTATTTCATGTGAGGGTTATTTCAAAACATACAAAAATCAACACACTATTTGATAGTGGGTCTCAAGCCAATTTGATATCTGAAGACTTAGTCAAGAAACTAATATTGAAACCATTCCTCATCAAAAACCATATCCATTGGGTTGGATATGCAAGAACACAAATTTGCAAGTTACAAGAAAGTGTATTCTTCAGTTTGCAATCACAACAAACTTCATTAACGAAGTTGAATTAGATGTTGAACTGCTTGACATTTTAGGAGTTGCTTTGGGAATTCCTTACCTCTATGATATAAAAGCCATCTTCTGTCGCCATGAAAACAAGTGCCACTTGTTCAAAAATGCTGTGGAGTATTTTGTGAGAGCTCATCACAAGAAACTGAATCTTTCATTAGTTAATGCAGGGAAAATGAAAAGACTAGTGAATTCAAGCAAGAATTTTGTGCTTCTTATGATTAAACCAAAGAATGATGTTGATTATGAAGCATTTCAAGGTTGTGATCCAAAGTTGAAATATGATTTGATTGAAGTGGTTAATCAAAATAATGAGATGTTTTAGGAGCCAAAGGGGTTACCTCCCAAGAGGGAAATCCAACATGAAATAAAGTTGCAACAAGATTGTCCTCTTCCTAGCATTGGCATGTATAGGATGCTGGTGATGGAGAGTGTTGAAATCAAAAAGCAAATTCAAGAGTTGTTGAACAAAGGGATCATCCGACCAAGTACTTCGCTATGCGGGTCACCTATTATGTTGGTGCCAAAGAAGGATGGAACATGGCGCATGTGCATATATTTCCGTGCATTGAACAAAATTACGGTAAAGAACTGTTATCCACTTCCTAGAATAGATGATTTACTTTATCAATTGAAAGATGCAAAGTATTTTACTAAGTTGGACTTAAGGAGTGGTTACCATCAAATTAGAATTGATGAAGGTGACATTTGGAAGACAACATTCAAGAAAAAGCAAGGTTTGTTTGAATGGCTTGTTATGCCTTTTGGTTTATGTAATGCTCCTGCTAGCTTCATGCGTGTGATGAATGATGTTTTGAGGCCATTTCTTGATGAGTTTGTCATTGTCTACTTATATGATATCTTAATTTTCAGTAAATCACTTGATGAACATGTCATCCATGTAAGAAAAGTATTTGTTGTCTTAAGGAAAGAACAATTGTTTTTGAAGATGTCAAAATGTGAGTTCGGTAAAACTTCTTTGGTGTATTTGGAGCATATTGTTGGAGGAGGTGAGTCGAGGATAGACCCATCTAAGGTTGAGGTCATTGTGAATTGGCCAACGCCCAAGACAGTCACTGAGGTAAGGAGTTTTTTTGGAGAAACCCAATATTGGAGGAAGTTTATTGCTAACTTCTCTTCTATCGCAACTCCATTGCAGGCATTGACTAGTGTGAAAAAGGTCTTCTAGTGGGGAGGCAAGCAGCAAAAATCATTCGATGCTTTGAAATAAAAGATCAGTTCAGCCCCAGTACTTGCACTACCAGACTTGAGACAACCCTTTGAGTTTCAAACTAATGCAAGCAACTATGCCATGGGTGTAGTCCTTATGAAACATGGTAAGCCCATTTCATTTCATTCATAAACTTTAAATGGTGCAATGATTAACTATCCTACTTATGACAAGGAGCTTTATGCATTGGTTCAAAGTGTGAAAATTTGGAAACACTACTTGATGGGAAAGGAAACCATCATACACACCGACCACCAACCATTACAATACTTGCAATCGCAAACTAAGTTGCAACAATCAAGGCACTTTTGATGGATGGGTTTCCTACAACAATTTCACTTGGTCATCAGGTATAATAAAGGTATTTACAACAAGGTTATTGATATGCTTTCTAGGCCTATTATTAGTGCAACTACTTTATTCAAGCATAATTTTGTTTGGCATGAAAGATGTTGAGCAATATGCAATTGATAATGACTTTCAATATGTTTATGCAAACTTGAGTCAAGGAAACTAAGTAGAGGAATTGGATTACCATGTACATAATAACTCATTGTATCATTTGGGCGAGCTTTGTATTCCACAAGGGAAGAGAGTGAATGTCATAAGGGAAGCACACACATCTCTTATTGTTGGAAATTTCGGTTTAAGCAAAACAATGACATATCTTCAGAGGTATTGTTATTGGCCTCGTATGCTTGAAAGTGTGTCATGTTTCATTAAAGGTTGTTCATTATGTGCAATCAGTAAGCCTAGCAATAGGAAGTTAGGATTGTACACACCACTTAATGTACCTTCACATCCATGAGAAAGTGTTTCTATGGATTTCGTAGGAGGTCTTCCTTTGTCAAAAATAGGTCATGATTATTTGTATGTATTTGTGGATAGGTTCAACAAGATGTGTATATTAATGCCATGTAAAAAGCAAATCACAACTGAACAAATATCTCACTTATTCTTTCAGCATGTTTGGGTTCATTTTGGTTTGACCACATCTATTGTTAGTGATCAAGATTCTCGATTTGTTGGGAATTTTTGGTCAAGTTTGTGGGAATTGATGGATACCAAGTTGAAGAAGAGTGCAACCTTTCATCCACAAACAGATGGTCAAGTCGAGGTGGTCAATATAATAGTCATACATCTTCTTCAAGGATACTGCAGCAAGCATCCTAAGTTTTGGGATGAAAACTTGCACTACATTTAGCATGCTTACAACTGTGCAAAACACTCCTCTACACAAACATCGCCATTTGAGGCATGTCTTGGATACTTGCCTAGATCACCATTTGATTTAATTTTTGGGAAGGATGTTTCTATTGATGGCCATAACGACATAAAAAAAGCCAAGAAGTTCATAGAACAAATTGAATTGATACATCAATGGTTCAAGATAATCTTGAAAAGAGCCAAGGCAATTACAAAGCAAGGCATGACAAGCATTGTGTTGATCACAAGTTCCAAGGTGGTGATGAAGTTTGGCTTCACATTAGCATAAAGAGGCTTCAAGGGGAAGGTAAAAAACTGAAACCAATCCGTTATGGTTCTTTCATAACTTTCGAAAATATTGGTGACAACGCGTTCAAGTTAGATTTGCCTTCATACATGCAAATTTTCTCTGTTGTTAATGTTGAGAACTTAAGGTTGTATGAGCCTCCATTGATTGAAGATCAAGGAGAACAAGTTCACATTCCTTCTATTGAAGAATTTTCTCCTGAATACCTTGATGAGCTTCAGCAAGACACAATTATTGACAGAAGAACAAGGACATCAAAATGAGGGAGTGTAGACTACCTTCATATGGGATCAAAGACACAAATCCTTCTAAGGCCAAATGGATCGAGATTGGAAATGTGAGGGAACTGTAACCTCATCTATTGAACAACTGAAAGTGATATTTTGGGGTCCAAAATCTTCGAGTGGGGATGAGTGTTCAGGTGCTCAAAACTATGCTAAAAAATGAAAGTTGTCGAAATGGTGTTGAACTTAAATGACCGCGTAGATCTCGTCATTCTGAATCTGGTGCAACTTGTTTCGCGGAAAATAGACACCGTATGCTCCCATAAATGCATTCTGTCCTCTTTGTTAAACAATTAATTTAAAAAAAAACAAATGCAAGACAACCGAGTCAGCAGTCCGTACAGCTAACTGGGCATGCCTACGTGGCATGGTGACTGTGCAGGTTGACTTGGTCAATGGTCTTCTCTAGAAAATGGGATCGTGCTAAGTGGAACTTTGTTATTGGTTTGAATTGATGAATTGTGATTGGTTGATTTGGTGGCCAACCATAAGCTGCCACATGGCCTAGCCAGGGGCCACCACGTGGCAGCCTGAGGGCCACAAAAATTTTGGGTTGAGTCCGAGTGGAGTAGGCGGGGGTCGAACTCGCAACCTCCAAGTATCGAGCACAAGCCGTTTTTAACACACCATCGCAATAGTTCTTATATAACTATGGTCTCCATATCATTTTGTTGTCATATAAACTGTGCATTGGGGGGAGGGCGCCGGGGTCTAGCCCTAACCTTGGTCATCGCCAGAGGCAGGACCACGGGCGGGAGGCTAGCCCCGCACCCCCCTAACCGTTTACACATAAAATTTATGCCAATGCCGACATGTGCCCACAGTTAGCACTAAATGCCGACAGTTAGGAGTAACCGTGTGGCGGTTTTATATAATTTTTTTATTAAACCATAATTGATATGGTTTGAAATCCAATTTATAAGCATTATTGGGAATTTAAGCACTCTGAAAATTGCACCCAATTTTTGGCAAAATTGGCGCTCAGTTAGCTGAATTCCGGGCAGATTTGTACGATGATGCCAGATTTTGGGGAAAATGTGGAGCGAATAGTGCATAAACTTGGGGAAGTCATAACTAAGTCAGCTTTTGACCAAATTCGAGGCAGAATGAGGCTACACATGCATTTTTGGGCATTTTGGAGTTGATGGAACAATTTTCAGAGCTATTTGAGCATTGTACACATATGTAAGCACACCTTTGGGCATAATAGAAGAGGGCCAAGCCATTGGAAGTTGGACCAAGGAGACGTAGCCCAGGCGGGGTGAACTCCTTCATCATGTGCTGTTGTGTTACTGTTTATGGTGATGTTCATGTCTTTAGATGCTATTGTTCAATGTTTTGCTTATGCTAATTTGTTCAAGAAATTCACATAAAAACTTGCAATTTACCTCATAATTCTCAAGCACTTTATTTATATTTTGTATTGGATCTTAGCACAACAAACACTAATATTCCCATTCAGATCATTTAATCTCGGATCCTTATAGTAGTAATTAATCTTGGATTCTATTAATTACTTCTTTTCATATTTAGAACCTCTAATTCAATTTCATATAATGTTTTGACTTTTTACTATAGTCATCAACTAATTGATAACGATGATGATGATTAAGACCTATGAGGTCTATCAGACCTTAAGAAAGAAATATATTATTTAAGATCTTTTAATATTTTATTTCTATGATAAAAAAGAAGGGAAAGAAGCATTCTGCATCACTATAGTTTTGCTGACTTAACAAGTCAAGAAGGCTAGTAATGTGGCATATGTTTTGGAAATGAGAACGGATGTGAGTAAGAGCCAAGAAATCCAAGAGAAAATACTTTTTAATGTCAACCCTCTTAGTAGTGCACAATTCACAGATTCTTTCATCCTAAGGTGTTTTGAGAATGGACCAATGCCATGTCTCACTTCGAAGCTCATGGGAGTTAGTTCTTATCTTTGCAATTTTCATTTTCGTCTTAACACTCGTCAATACAAGGAGATAGTTCTCAAATAGTTTCTTAGTAGAATTATCTATTTAAAGGACTCTTTGGGACTAGTAAGCTATGTGATGAATGAGCTTACTAGTCCCTAATGATGACACTCTGAACTTTGGACAAACTAACTATTGTACGCAACTTTCTTGCGAAAAGAAAAATATCGTAGACATGAATAATTGTGGAAATCTCCAAGCCAATATAAGTATTAAGTTTCTATGTGCCTATTAATTAAATTTAAATGTGGTTACAAAATCATTATTTTAATTTGTATGGTAAAATGAATATTTTTTATTTGTTTGTCAAGTTGTCTACGATCCTCGATGCTTAACCTATGGCTTGAGGAGTCGCGACCAAGGGACATCTAATCCGTCAAAATCACTTGGGGATTGCACCCGGCCTGGGCCAAACGAGCCTTAAGCTGATCAAATTTTTTAGCGTGTCTCCTCCCCCTAACATAAGGCACAACGACCCTCTGTGACGTTTGATCGTGGGTCGCCTTGTTGACGAGGCCCATCCTCAACAAGTTGTACTAGTGGGACTTGACATGGTAAAATGAATCTTAATGGAATAGGTATATTATGATTTTCTTCTATCTAATTTTTTTTTCATAATTTTTATTAGTATAAGAAAATTCACAATATAACAAATTGAATTTTTTATTATTATTTTAGTATTATTAATTGAGCCAACATTTAAATGCTTACACTAATTTACAACACTATAACATCTCTGCGAGCGCCTCATGGTGCAAAAAAAAATGATTTTTATTATTTAGTGTAAAAAAATATTTTTATAAAAATAATAAAAATATTGATTTATATTGTTTTAAAGATGATATATATTTTGAGTAGGTTTTATGGTTAAGAGTATGTGTTTTCTCTTAAAATTTTACACGTTGAGATGGGGGAAGAGTGTCTATGTCTTTGTTGACACATAACTAGCCTTGTCCTCCTTGACACAATCTTGTGACCTTGTGGGCAGTAAACCCCACACAAACCAATTGGTCTACTTGTCATGGTTTAACTATACCCCAATTTGATATTTAGCTTAGTTGTGACTTTAAAATTAAATTATTATTATTCACAAGAGAGAGTGAAAATTATTTTTTTATTAGTCACAGAGATATTATTATTTATTAATAAAAATATATTGTAATAAATTTAGAATAGAAATTTTATTAATTAAATATTTTTTTTGAAAAAAGAGTAAATTTTTATCTTATTTTGGTCAAATAGATCAATTCAAAGTTGCTGAAATTTAGTTATTTAAAATGTGTTTTAAAATGTATAAATGAATTCAACACCCTTAAAAACTTTTGACGGACTCTTTTATTTTTTAAATATATATATTTTTAAATAGAGTAAGTTTTATTTATTTTTGGTCAAATAAACAAATTCCCATTTTAATTTTTGGTAAGACGGTGAATTTTAGTTAGTTTATAATGAGTTTTTGAAAGCATAAATAGATTCAAAACCCTCACAAACTTTTGAGACACTCAAATTTTATAAATAATACATTAGAAAGTTACAATTCCAAGAAATCTCTCACCATAAAGATGCCCAAATAAAAAAAAACAAAACATTTAATAATTAGACTATGCTTATATAGTTCTATTTTTTTTTTTTCATAATAATTATAGTTATATCTCATAAAAGATAACACTTTTGTTAAGAGGAAAAGTTAAAAAACAACAACACATTTCATATTGAGGTTAAAAAAAGAAAAAGAAAAAAACAACACATTTAATATTGAGATTAAAAAGAAATTACAATCTCAAGTACATTTTGGATAATCAACATAAATACTAACTTTTAATTGATTTAAAAATATATTTTTTTATTTCTTTATTTTATAATATAACTTTTTTTTTTCTTCTTTCTTCTCCTATGAGTCTAATTAGTAATTAGTATTTGATTTCATGTTCCAAATTAAAGTTGAATATTACTTAAAATCACAGGGTCTCATTGTTACTATTTTAAAGATGACAATAAGATATATTTAATTTAGATAATATTTATGGCATAACATTAAATCAATAAGGAATTTTTTTTCTAATCTGTCAAGTTTCAAAACCAATAAGCTTTTAACAAAACTTGAGGAGACATGTTAGCAACCCAAATTTCAAAATTTATGAGTCTGATACGAACTAGAAAATCTACTTTTTTAAATAAATTTCTTTAAATAACAATAATAAATAAATTTACATTTTCAAAGATGAATTTTCTAAAAAAAAGATTAGCTTCTAAAAATAATCTAGAAATTTCAACAAGATTATAAAAATTCAAGCAGATTACAATTGTCAAACTTCATAATTAGAACACTCCAACTACCTGATTTTAAGATTTTTTGTTTACCTAATTTCACATAAAACTGCCATACAAATTATTTTATTGTATCCGTAAACAACTCAAACAAATTGGCATAAAAATTGCAAACAACAGACTAAATGTTTCTCTAAATTGACACTCTACGGATCCAAATGGTAAAATATTTAAAAATCAAATGACCATATAAACTCTACCACATTAAAAACTTTCAAAATATTATTTAAAATTGATATATTAAATTATTAGATTATTCTACGATCTTCATATTTTTATTTAAAATTATGGTAATCCACCCAATTTACGTACAAATTTTATTACGACTTTCAGCCAAACAAATACATTATGCAAAACCTGCTTTTCGAATATAAATAATAAATAGAAAGGGACCTTTCAACCTTTCAGAGGACCATAAATAACAAATATTTGTTATTGTAATTAGCATTTCGAAATACTAAAATTTGAGGGATAGATTCCATCAAAGGGTTTTCATTTTATATTCGGAACTTCGAATCAAATGATGCCAGGGAGGTCACCAGGGCATTTTCCAAGTGCATGATTCCTTGAAGGGATACAGAAACCACTAAACAACATCCGTGTTTTTGCCGGTGTCCTGTTCAACATTTACATGAACTTGCTACGAACTTTCAAATTGGAGACGAGGAAGAAGTCTTCAATGTCGTGTTCTCATCAGCAGATTCTTTCTGGCTTCTGAAGAGTCGCGGGTATAACTGTCGGAGACTACTTATTACTTAAGGTGAAGGATCCGACTGTACTGGTTGGAAAAAAAACATGGAGAACTATTTGAATGAAAACTTTGGTGGGGTGAAGCCCAAACATTCATCTGAAGAGGCTCTCAAAAGATGGAGGAAATTGTGTTCGGTTGTGAAAAACCCAAAGCGCAGGTTTCGTTTTACAGCAAATTTAGAAAAGAGATCAGAAGCAGAGGACATGAAAAAAAGCAATCAGGTGCCCTTTCGTTTTATTCTTTTTGCTGCTTATTTTTCTTTCATTGATATGGTTGTAGCAGTCAGGATCTTATCTGGATCCAGTATTAATGACAGAATATTACCTATTATTCACGTTCATTAGATCCGGGGTGAAAACGACAAGAAACCAACAACAAAATATCCCAATATTCACTGGTAACGGCAATAAATGTCGTTCATGAGAAACTGTTAGTCAAGTCGATGCACTTATAAGTTATAACCATCCATTCACAATTGTTATCCGTGATATATGCATAAATCCAATATTTTAGGTTTTTAGTGATGATGAAAATGATGAACGTTTACTAATAACATCTTTATATTCCATAAGAGACACATATTCACTTTTTTTTTTTTGGTAAGTTGGGCTATTCTATTAATTCAAAAACGTAAAGTTACATATGCTATAGGCTGGGTAGGCAAGCTGCGCTTAGCCTATCCCAGCCTTTGTTACACGTTTTCTGGGCTGCCTCGGGGGAGGAGACCTGCCCAGACAAAACTTATAACCAAGAAAAACATTATGCGCAGAAGCGCTGACATATCCAAGTAACATAAAGTAAACGGTAGCAGAAAGACACTGTGGATCATAACAAAAAACATAGGAGGCACAATCATAACAAAAAACGTAGGAGAATTGTGTGGCTGTACAGACTTCACCTTCCATCTTCATCATCACTCTAGGGGTCCTCCTCCACAATGGGGCAAGCAAGAGCCTGCGGAGCAGCTGCCTTCACATCAACCATTGTCCACTTGGTAGTGCAGACCGGTGCGCAGAGGATGGGGGAGTCCGGATCAACTTTGTTGGGGACCCGCGTCCAGATGCCATCGGAGTCCATCACCTAGATGTCCGTATCCTCATCATCCTTCTCCGGAACTGGCGTCGGGTTGGTTTTGCTGTGCTGGGGGTGCGTCTGTGGAGGAGTTGTGGACTTCATTGGATCGTGTCTGCCTCGCTGCGCGGAGTGCCCAGAGGCTTCTGCATGCTGCTCGGGTTCGGGACTTTAATGCACAAAGGTGCTGAAGGAGGAGCCATCTATCGACTCGAGACGATTATCCTCACCACGGTGATAACGGCCAGGGAGGGCCCCTCTCTGTCCTCCTCGGATAATTCGTTGGTGAAGTCTGGGAGCCATTGCGCACCGAGGTAGGGGGGGCCAATTCAGAAAAAAAAGGAGGCACAAAAGGGCAAGCCACGTAGGGGCTCAGGGGAAAGGAGTAGCGGGGGGGCGTATGCACAGGAAGGGGTGTGGCAACCTAAAGGAGACTGCGCAGAGCTACGCTGAGAGTAGAGCTTCGCAGCCTATGGAAGTCAGGGAGAAGCCCGAGCAGAGTAAGGGAGGCAAAAGGCCAAGATAACAGACAGAATATGGAAAGGGGCTGAGAGCTCATCTCTTTAAAGGGGCGGGAATGAGTGCGATGAGGATAGCAATGTTTAGGCTTCACATGCATCTGCGTGCGATGATTGAGAACCTGAGCGGGCTCGAGGGAAGGGGGATGGCTGTAATTCTGGTTAATCATAGCGGTCATTAGTGGTGATGGATGCGAGGTGATGCTCAGGACAAGATGACACAGTTCCCATCCTCTCGTCATCATTGGTGATTCTGTGAGTTTCGTGCGAGTGACTAACAGAATAAGGATCCGCAGCAGATGAGGCTTTGTGTAGGGGATCTCCATTTCTCGTGGAGTATGGGATGTGATTGGCAGGCGTGTCAATTCTGTCACCTGCATCCAGGGGACACATATTCACTCTTAACAACTAGGTTTAAAGTCATTATATCAAAGTTCATTGTTTGACTTGCAAAAATTAAACTTAATTGGGGAGGATCCAATCATTTCTCCCAACCCAATTGACCCAGCTACTCCTCATCTCCTTGATACTTTCAGAGAGCCTGATTTGGAAAATGCCACAAGTCACTAGAACCACTTTGGGGTGAAATTGTAAGCCGTTAAACGTTAGTAGTTAAAAATTTGTCAGCAGACTGCGAAGGACTCCTACACCATAGTGGGAATGTGTGTGCTTAAGAAACATCAAGTTATACAAACTTGTCAGCAGACAGCAAGGACCTACCAAACCCCTGAGCTTAGTTGGATCAAATTCAAAGAAAACCAATTCTCTAAATAGATTAGTAATATTGGTAATATGCTTCTGCTCAAAACTGTAAGAATCCTCCAAGATGCCGGATATTATGCCTAGATAGGAAAGTTCTTATACAATGAAGGTCCAATGAGAAAAATATGTGTAAGCAATTCTTATGCTGTTGAATCTACATATTTTTTTAGCAATGGTCAACCCTGCTGTTGTGCTGATTTCCTATGTGAATAAACATGGAAAAATGACTTAGTTATCAGTCGGCCTGAAGCACAAACAGTGACGAGGGTTCATTCCTTGTTAAAATTAATTTGTAATTACATCCCATTTCCCTTCGCTTAAAGCCTACCTTTGTCTTTTCTATTGCTGATATTTATGTCAAAGCTGTGAAGAAACTCGGGGTTTATATCCTTCTTGTTGTTCTGGTACCTGGAGTTTATATTTACTTATATGAATAACTGTGTGATAGAATCTCTTTAGCTTATGCTCAGTGCTTCTTGCGTTGCCATGTGTTTCTGAGATCATTTATTGGTTTTTACGGAGCAACGACTTAAAGTTTTGGCCTCTTTTCCATCATATATACTATTATACTATATTGATGTAACAATCCCGTTTAATGGTTGCTAGTAGCAACCTTCTCAGTACTATTTGCAAGGTCTGACTTTGATTCATTTTCTAATTCCAACTCAGATGTTTTTACTGCTTCTCCTGATTGGCTTTATCCTTTTTGTAATCTGTCACTGTGGTCTTATTGTCCAAGTTTCTTACAAAGTGGTCTTCTTAGTTTCCTACAGTAAAAATTGTCGCACTAGTAAAAATTTGTCACCGTCCTTGTAGTTGACTATATGGCATGGTTTTCTTCTTACCTTTTCACCATAATTATTGCTTTTGTGGAAATATGCTCACCGTGTCCATGTTCACTTGCAACTGTGAAGTGTTGCTTCTGTTGTGGTTGACCCTGTCTAACCCTGCTCATGAAATAAAAGAAAAAGGTGGATGAAATCATGTGATAAAAGAAAATGTGAATGAAATCCCGAGAGAGGATAGCATTAAACATTCACTCTAAGGCTTATGATGCATGCACAGGGGCAATTAAAAGAAATACAATCAATAAATAGAAACAGACCTTATATTAGAGCAACAATTTAAAAGAAATAAAATCAATAAATAGAGACAGGACCTTATATTAGAGTAACAATTGGAAAACACTAAAGCGATAATATAATACCTCTGAGTCCTGACAGGATGTCTCTCAAAAGGAGAACCCTGGCCTCTGATAATAATTAATATAGTGTGATATAGCATGGTTCCAATTTTTTTGGGTCAGTGAAATGCATATTTTGAGGATGATACCACGCTATATTTTGGGGATGGTACTTATGGTAAATTGAATTTTTAAAGGTGGGGGCTTTGTCAATACAGTGCTCAAGGCAGACAATATACTTATTAAGAGTTTAACATGTCACTTGCAGGAATAGAATTTGGGTGAGGAGGATAATGCTCCTTAACTACCTAAACTAGACCCAATTGACATAGCACAACTCCAATTATAGCCTCATGAGTCATAACAACAATTTAATGGTAAAAGAGGAATTCCAAGTTGCAGAATACATCATTTTCTTTGAGTAATATGGCACAATTTATGGGAAGCAACACGTGGCTGGTACAAAATGTGTGCCTAATTATATTTATACAAAAAAATGTTCAACTTCCTGTAACAGGCCAGCTTGGTGGCTCTAGCTTAGGTGCTCTTATTGTTCTTTTAACCTTTATAATGTAGGTTGGCCTTGCTTCCTAGGTTTGGCATTTTCGTGTTAGGTTATACCTCCTAATCTCATTAACCTATTTTGGGCTTATTTTATAACATTAGTATAATTCGTTTCATTTTTTCTCTATCTTTTTATAAAAACACCTAGCGAAAGAAAATGTAATTTTTTCTTTTGCTTTAAATGGATTTTCTGCTCTATGTAACCCTTCTAAACCCCTATTTTTGTCCTTTGGCACGTACAACACACTGGTATGAGTACATTAAAGAGGTCAAAGTTAGGATTTTGTGGAAAAAAAGTTTTCAAAAGCAGAAAAGCGTGGACAACAGGGATTTTCTACCATATGTTGAAATTTGACAAGTAATCTTGTAATTAATGTAATTTACTGGTCAGTCGGTTTTCTAACGAGAAGTAGTTATGTAATGAAGTAGCCCATATTAATTGGGATGGCCCGAGAGGCTTGTAACTATGGAGAATCATTATTGATTAATAGAGTTTCCAATCCCTTGCTTCATGGAGGTTTCCTTGACACCCTGTCAAGGTTTTACCACGTAAATAATTGTGTATTTTCTTGTTTGTTGGTTTTCAGTTTTCAATTTAGTTATGTGTGCATTTCTTTGTTCTTTAATCAGTTCCCCATCTCAATAAGTGGTACCAGAGCCAGTTAGGAAAACTAAACCCTACATCCCGCTAAACCCTGCATCCCGCCAGACAGGGAGAATAATATTTCCCGTAAGACCTTGAGGCACTGTGAAGTCGTCAAAAGAGAAAAGTTGAGCTCGGAGCCCGTTATCAAAGGAGATCTGTCAGAGAAGTAAAGCTGTTGGGAGACCGCCTGCACGCTGGAGAGAGAGCCGTCACTGAAGTTTAAAGAAAAACTGGGTGTCCTATCCGCCGTTGAGGGAGAAAAGTCGAGCTCGGAGCTCGCTGGGAAGTGGAGTGATCACAAATCAAAAACTTGAGTATGCTGGTGTGTGTTGCTAGAAAAAGATCATGCCGCAGCCGCCGCGCGAAGCCGTCAATGATCACTAAAGTCTAAGAAGTGGAGAAGTGGAGGCCGAAACTCAAGTTTGGTGGTGTGCGTTGCTGGAAAAGATAGTGGAGGCCACGTTTTTTCACCCCTGCTGCTATAGTCGGTGAAGGAAAAAAGAAGCAACTGTTGTGCCAGAGGAGGAAAGAAGCAACTGTTGTGCCAGAGGAGGTCGATTTGATCAGGGAGATGAGGCGTTTTGGTGTCCAGGTAATTTTTTGTTTAAACAACAAGAATTTGAATTCTTTTTTTTGGCACCGGTGAACTTGTTGAACTGTAACAAGAATAGAAAAATTCAGGGTTTGGAGTTTGTTTTTATGAAAGTATTGAAAAAGAACAGGCAAAGTTTAAAGCTAGGGTTGAGAACTTGAGGGTTAAGAAAAAAAATAGAATTGTTTTTGGAAGAATTGAAGAGGGTTTTTTTTGTGAAATATTTTTTTTTTTCCTTGTGGAAATTCAGCGATAGGGTTTGAGGACAAACTGGAAAATCGTTGAGCAATTTTAGAATTTTTTTTATTTTTTAAAGATTTGCAAGAAACTGATTATTTAAAAAGTAGAAGTTGGAAGTAGAAGAAATTTTTTGTGAAACCCTAGCTGAAGAAAGGAAATAAGATTTTTTTTTTTAAACCCTAGTTGGAAATTTAAGAAAAAAAAGGGGAAAAAGTAGGAAGATTTGTAGGAAGAAATGGCCAAAATGACGAATGCGAAGTTCGAGGTGGAGAAGTTCATCGGGAAGAACAATTTCGCATTGTGGAAATTAAAAGTTAGGGACTTGTTGGTGCAACAAGGGTTGAACAAAGCATTAGACGGGGTGAAGAAACAACTTGCAAGCATGACAAATTCAGATTGGGAGGACTTGGATGCCTCAACTCTCAGTACCATTAGGTTATGCTTGGTAGATGAAGTTCTCTTCAATATTTTTGAAGAGAGTACAACTGCAGGTTTGTGGGAAAAACTAGAAACTTTGTATATGACCAAATCATTGACCAATAGAATTTATTTGAAAAGACAATTGTGCAGTCTTCGGATTAAGGAGGGTACAAAAGTTGCAGAATATTTAAATGTTTTTAATACACTTATTTGCTTTGTCAGATATGAAAGTTAAAATTCAGAAAGAAGACAAGGCTATAACCTTGTTGTGTTCTCTGCCCGAGTCATGGGACCACTTTGTATCTTCAATCAGTTTGAGCACTGCTGATTCTTTGAAATTTGAATCAGTTGTGGGAGCTCTATTATCTGAAGAAGTATGAAGGAAATCCAGTATTGAAACATCTGCACTAGAGGCCATGGTAGCCAGAGGCCGGTCAAAGGAAAGAGGGGAGAAAGCAAGGGGTTCTTCCAGATCAAAATCAAAGGGTGACAATAAGTGTAAAGCAAAGTGCTGGTACTGCATCAAAATTGGACACCTCAAGAAAGGTTGTTGGAAACAGGAGGAGTCCGAAAACCAGAATAAGGAAGCAAATCAGGTTGATTCAGGTATGATTGATGAAGTTTTAACTGCTGAAGCTCTACTTGTTTGTAATGTCTCTCAAGATGTTGAAAATTGGCTGTTAGACTCCGGTGCTTCTCATCACATGAGTCCGCACATAAATTGGTTTACTTCATGTGAAGCAGTAAATGGTAGTTCTGTGTTTATGGGAAATAATGCATCTTGTCAGACTGTTGGGATGAGAAATGTAAAAATTTAAATGTATGATGATACCGTTAAAACATTTTTTGATGTTAGGCATGTACCTGAATTAAAGAAAAACTTGATTTCTTTGGGAGTTTTGGACTCGAATGGTTATAAATTTACAGGTCAGAATGGAGTGCTGAAAGTCTCAAAAGGCGCTTTGGTTGTTATGAAGGCAAAAAAGGTCGGAAATCTTTACAGACTCAAAGGAATCACTCAAGTTAGTGAAGCAACGATTGTATCAGAAAAAGCAGAAGAAGGTTCTCATCTATGGCATCAGCGGTTGGGTCACATGAGCGAGAAAGGTCTTCGGGTATTGATGAACTGCAAGTTGCTTCCTGATTTGAAATCCTTGAAGTTAGATTTTTGTAAACATTGCGTGTATGGAAAACAATGTAAACAGAGGTTTAAAACTGGAAATCATAATAGTAAAGAAATTTTGGACTATATTCATTTTGATCTTTGGGGACCATCTCCTACTGTGTCTTATGGAGGTGCATTATATTTCTTAACATTTATTGATGATTTCTCTCTGAAAGATTGGGTCTATATGTTGAAAAAGAAAGCTGATGCATTTGATGTTTTTAAAGTTTGGGTCTATATGTTGAAAAAGAAAGCTGATGTATTTAATGTTTTTAAACTATTTAAAGCTATGGTGGAAAAGAAAACATGCAAATCAATTAAATGTTTAAGAACTGACAATGGTGGTGAATTTACTTCTTTAGAATTTGATAAGGATGAAGGGATTATTAGACATAAAACTGTTGTTTATACTCCTCAGCAAAATGGCGTTGCTGAACGTATGAATTATACTCTTATGGAAAGATCCAGAAGCACGATCAGCAATGCTAACCTGCAAAAGGAGTTGTGGGCAGAAGCAGTATCTACTGCTTGTTATTAGTTAACAGATCACCTTCGGTTGCCATAAATTGCAAAATTCCTGAAGAAGTTTGGTCGGGTCAGTCTTGTGATTATTCACGTTTGAAGATTTTTGGTTGTGATGCCTATGCTCTTATTCCTAGGAATCAACGTTCAAAGTTAGATCCAAAATCAAATTGTTATGTCTTTGTTGGGTATGATTATGCAGTGAAAGGATATAGGTCGTGGGATCCTTCTTCACGGAAGATAGTCATTAGTAGAGATGTAACATTTGATGAATCTTTTCTTCTAAAATCAGATGTTTGGAAAGTTGAACAGGAACATGTATTGCCAAATCAACAAATTCAATTGGAG
This sequence comes from Pinus albicaulis, assembly GCA_034641835.2. NCBI lineage: Eukaryota > Viridiplantae > Streptophyta > Pinopsida > Pinales > Pinaceae > Pinus > Pinus albicaulis. Next base: position 1,647,560,531 of record CM076579.1, on the reverse strand, counting down.
ACTAAACTTTTTCCAGAAAGTCGGAAGGAAGGAGAGACTTCTGAAGAAAAAGGTGAAGAGGCAAAGGAAACTGTAGAGGTTCTAGAGCCTATTCAGCAACGAGTTTCTTTAAGAAGGTCTACAAGGGAAAGAAAAACACCCAAAAGGTATGAAGATTCTGTTTCATCTTTTACGTTGATTACTGAAGATGGGGAACCTTCTTGTTATCAAGAAACAGTGGATGATGCAGATAGCGAGAAATGGAAAAAGGCTATGGAAGAAGAAATGGATTCCTTAGCCAAGAACAATACCTGGGATCTTGTAGAACTTCCTGAAGGGAGAAGTGTTGTTGGGTGCAAATGGGTCTTCAAGTTGAAGATAAAAGTTGATGGAAGTATTGATAGGTATAAGGTGAGGCTGGTTGCAAAAGGGTATTCTCAGGTTGAAGGTATTGATTTTCATGAAAATTTTTCACCGGTCGTTAAACTTGTTTCTATTCGTACTGTGTTAGCACTAACTGCATTACTTGACCTTGAGTTAGAACAGTTAGATGTTAAAACAACCTTTCTTCATGGTGGTTTGGATGAAGAGATATATATGGATCAACCAGAAGGTTTTGTACAAGGTCACAGCAGAAGATTAGTTTGCAAGCTCAAGAAATCATATTATGGTCTGAGGCAGTCGCCCAGACAATGGTACAAAAAGTTTGACTCCTTCACGATGAGCCATAATTTTATCAGAAGTGAGTATGATCATTGTGTATACTTCAAAAGTTTCAATGGCATATTCATTATCTTGGTGTTGTATGTTGACGATATGCTTATTGCAAGCAAAAGCATGAAAGAAATCAACAGGTTAAAGGCTCAACTCTCTAGGACATTTGATATGAAGGATCTTGGAGCGGCAAGACATATCTTGGGCATGGAGATACACAGAGACAGGAAGAATGGTAAGCTTTGGTTATCACAACAGAAGTATGTGGAGAATGTACTTGAAAAGTTCTGTATGAACAATGTGAAATCTGTTAATGTTCCATTAGCTTCCCATTTTAAGCTTTCTTCGGTTTTGAGTCCTAGAAATGTTGAAAAAAAGAAGTATATGTCTTGTGTACCATATGCAAATGCAGTAGGCAACTTAATGTATGTGATGGCATCTACAAGACCTGACATTTCCCATGCAGTTGGAGTTGTCAGTAGGTTCATGGCAATTCTAGGGGAAGAACATTGGCGAGCAGTGAAATGGGTTCTTCGGTATTTGAGAGGCACAAGTGACCATTACATCATCTTTGATAGTCGTGAAGGATCAGTCTGCAGATATGTGGATGCTGATTATGCAGGTGATTTGGACAAAAGGAGGTCTACTACAAGTTATTTTTTACTCTTGCAGGTGGAGCAATCAACTGGATGTCAAATCTTCAAGAGACAGTTGCTTTGTTCACTACTGAAGCAGAGTATATAGCTGCTTGAGATGCCTGTAAAGAGGCAATCTGGTTAAAAGGTCTGCTTGATGAGATTGGAAGGATGCAGGAGAAAGTGAATGTGTTCTGTGACAGTCAGAGTGCTATTCATTTGGCTACAAATCCAACCTATCATCACTTTGTGAGACATGTGATCGATGGCGGTAAAGTAGTTCTCAAGAAGGTCCGTACACAGGAAAATCATGCAGACATATTCACGAAGCCAGTTAGTGGAGAAGCTGAGATGGTGTCTCGCTTCTCTTGGCTTGCAGAAGAGATGATGTATGGGCATGGGCAAGGGATTAGGAAAATTGTTGTCAAGGTGAAGTTTGTTGAAATATGACAACTAATCTTGTAATTATGTAATTTACCGGTCAGTCGGTTTTCTAACGAAGAAACAGTTATGTAACGAAGTAACCCATATTAATTGGGATGGCCCGAGAGGCTTGTAACTATGGAGAATCATTATTGATTAATAGAGTTTCCAATCCCTTGCCCCGTGGAGGTTTCCTTGACACCTTGTCAAGGCTTTACCACGTAAATAATTGTGTATATACTTGTGTGTTGGTTTTCAATTTAGTTATGTGTGCATTTCTTTGTTCTTTAATCAATTCTCCATCTCAATACCATATTCCAAGTGCATTCTATATCTAGCAAGCATTCTTTTGGCACAAATTTGGAGAAGCCTTGGCTTTTTTTTAAATGGTTGAAAAAGTTAGAAGAATAATCAGATTTTAACTAGGGGTAGTCTGTCTTCACATTCATAGAGATAATGTTGATAATTTCTTACAACACATAGATGAGAGGATCAAGCAGAGGATGATTGAACATCACTGGTAGCTTGACCCTTGTTCCATTTCTTTTGTTATTATTTTTAACATGACAAGCTCCTCTCTTTGTTGTTTAAATAATGATGGATGTAATTGTATAAGATATTGATGGTTTTACGGTGAGAAATAAAATGATTCTTTTATTTTGAATATCACTTATGTAATTGCCAATAGATCATGTATGTTGTTTTGATTGTCAATATATATATATATATATATATATATATATATATATATATATACACTTTGATTTAAAATAATTAATATCTGGGGTATGGTCTCCTATACCAGGGACTTTGATGTGCACTGTTACTTCCTCAAAATTTGGGGGGAAACTCTGCATGTCCTTGAGACCTAGCCTGATGTTCTTACATCCCTTAAACTTGGTGGAATATTCGTTTTTGTCTATTTCTTCTCATATAAACATTTTTTATTTTCATGGAAAATTAGGCTTCCATTTATTACTCGAATACACAGGATGCGAATTTAGTTGTTCAGCTGGAGCTTATTTGCTTGTGTCATAACACAAATGTTATTGATGCACCTTATCTTGTCAAACTGGTGTAGGAAGACCTGGAATAATGGAGATGATTGGACATTTTGAACCTGAATTTGTCATGTGGCAACCAGTCTATCACTGAATGATCATTTTGACCAATCACTTTCAGATGTTGGTAGGGAAAACAAAGTTAATTCCCCTTTTTTCCCTGGGTTATTTAGATGGGCAATGGCTCAACCACCAGCCATGATAGCAGTTGCTAACATAGTTGGATCGTTTTTGACTCAAATCTCAATGAGGCTAGAACCAAAGATGTCACGAGGGACTTCATTTTAAAATAACTCATTCAAATTGATTGTGCTAACCCATTAGATTAATCAAATTAAGAATCTAAGAATGTTATCTTTTTCCATTGTTAATATTAATGAAACACAATAATTATTTTCCTCTTTGTCCAATGAAAAGAATATACCATATGCAAACAAAAATGCCTAGAATTTGTGGAAAATATGTTAAATAATAGAGAAGGAATATAGAATATGTGTGATATGTGGGAAATAACTATTATGATATTCCGACAGATAGGAAATAGTTAAGTATAACTTGGTCTAGTGTAGGGTTAGGTAAAGTGTGTTTCTTTACTATGTACATTTGTAACTTATAATCCGACAGTCACGATTTGTAGTGATCTGACGGTTCACTCTCTCCTCGGTATTAACGACACTTGATCCGTGGCTTAACACCCGATTGGTCCATGATCTCTATTTAAAGAGCATGGAGGGTCATTTGTCCGGTAACCGTTTATGAGAGAAACATATGTAAACTTTCTTTTTATATTAATAAATTTCCTGAAGTGGCTGCGTTGGCTCAGGCCGTGGACTGTTTCCTTCTTCGAGGGTTTTAACCACATGGTATACTGGTGTACTGATTTGTGATCTGTTTGTGAGCGACCTTTGGTTTTTGATCTAAGGAACTTACCCTGTAAATTCCTACATGGTATCAGAGCTATTTTGAGGGTCGCATCTGTTGTTGATCCAAATCCGAAGCCGGTTTGACTGCATGCGACTGCCATTTTCTAGATCTACTATTTTTGAACTTTTTTCGGGCCTGGAGAACTGGTTTGTTGTGTTTGGAGCGTCTGTTACAGTGAGGAACCCCTTTCGTTTCATGCGAAAAGGTTTCCGGTTGCCCAAGTTATGTCAGTTTAGATCTGGAGGTATAAAGTATCTTTTTTGCAGTTATATTTGTTAATCATTCTGCTTATTTTGGTTCCCTCTGTTTATTTCGGTTTATATTTTTTATTTATTTGCCGGATCTATACCCTCTTCCCTGTGTGTGCTCTTTGTTCTGTGCTGTGTGCGATCTCGACAAATCAGAAATAGGAAGAAGGGATTTTTTTTGCTACGTATGCTCTTTCCCTGCATCTTTGTGTGACTTCGGGAAATCAGAAATAGTGGAAAAAATGATAGTTGCCAGTAAAGCTAACCGAAAATCCAACGTTTTGCCGTAAGGCTTGCATTTCGTGTTTTTTTTTTTTTGTGCACGGATTTTGTGTTTTTTTTGCAGGAAAAAGCACGCACACCGAAGAGTAAATAAAAAAAAAAAATTCCCTTCCTCCTTTCAAACAATTACAAAATCTTTTTACTAGCTCACTTGGTGTAAAGTTAGTTTATGAGAATAGATGTCTTGGGTTCAAGTCTCTTTCTCAAGCTTCTTTTTGTAAAAAGTTTTTGTTAAAGGGGCGAGATTTTTTTTTCAAAAGTAGAACCTCATCATCAAATTTCAAACCGTTCCCGTAACTATTCGGCATCTACAACTCAGTTTTTTCAACAAGGCATAACTTCTTCATCTGGAAGCCATTTTTCGTGCCGTTTTTTTTTAATCGGCCTAATTTTTCGAGATCTTTCCATTGGAGCAGTTAGTTTCAGCTCTTTTCAGCTTCAATTTAAAAAAGAAAAGAAAAGTGGAAAGTGCATGCTCGGTTATTCTTAACAAGACCAATGATTTCCAATGGCTACCTCACATGGTAGATTTACTTAGAAGTAAAGGGCTTTATAGAATAGCCACAGGACAAGAAACTAAACCTTCCGATGAAGATAAAGCTGCTAAATGGGAAAATAAACAAGATCAAGCACGAGGGTTGATAGGAATGTCCATTGCTCAAGATCTTCAATTTCATATCCTTGAAATTGACACCCCTGATGAAGCCCTGAAAAAGATAAATATTGTTTTTGGCATTCAAAATCAAATCAGGGCCCACCAGCTTGAAAATGAGTTGCTTACTTTGGACCCCAATAATTTCTCCACTATTGAAGATTTTTTGTCCAAATTCAAGACCTTTAGACTTTTTTAGAAGGTTGTAAGGTCAAAAAGGAAGATGGTAGCCTCATCTATTCCATTCTTGCTAAGCTTGGCCCTGCATACTCTGTATTTGTTTCCACCTTCCATTCCACTAGAGAAACCATCATTTCTCAAGGAACAACCTACAAGAACACCTCTTTTGATGCCTTTTGCGATTCTTTGATAAGAGAACAAGAAAAACTCTTACACCTTGGTCTTATCACTTCTGGAAACGCTTCTAAGAAAGCCTTAACAGCCCAACAACAACCATATCAAAAGAATCCCAAGAAGCAGTATCCTAAAAAGTATGGTTCTAAACCAAACAAGGGTCCTAAGCAATTTCAGTCGCAAACTGAAAAAGCAACTCACCAAACTGATAAGGCAACCAAAAACAAAGGGAAGAAAACAGATAGACATGGCAACTTTTGTAATCGTGATGGCCATGTAGAGTCCAAATGTTTTAAGAAGATGGAATCTTTGGAAGCAACAATGAAGAAGCACCGCATCAATTTGGAGACCTCTTCAACTTCATCTTCATGAATGGCTCTTTCTACTTGTGGTTGTCAAGCATCTGGTTATGCATTAAATGTATCTTCTTCTTCTCATTCTCATGAGTGGCTCATTGATTCTGGAGCTTCTTACCACATGGCCAAAAATAAAGCTATGTTTTCTTCTTTACATGATTGTAACACCAAAAATATTTATGTTGGTGATGATAGATCTCTTAGTGTTGTAGGATCTGGAACCTTTCATCTAGATAATGGTCAGTTTAATAATGTACTATGTGTTCCTACCTTGTCATGCAACCTTCTATCTGTTTATCAGATAACTCATTCAGGTGAAGGGAAAATAGTTGAATTCTCACCTCATGATGTTGTAATCAAGGACCTCAAAGATCCTAGACATATTTTAGCTACTGGCATTGCTGATGATTCCACAAGGTTGTATAAGTTTGATAACTTTGGGTCATCATGTCTTCCCTCCGTTTTTGTTGCTCATAATGATGAAGTGAGCAAACTTTGGCATGAGCGATTTGGTCACTTAAACTATCGCTCTCTTCAAACTCTATGTAAAGAAAATATGGTGATAGGTCTTCCTATGGTATCTTGCCGAGATGGTGTTTGCCCCGGATGTGTACTCAGAAAACATCATCGAGATAGTTTTGACAAACGTGCCTCTTGACACGCTTCAACCCCTTTGCAGCTTGTGCACAATGATTTATGTGGTCCACTTCTTGTTGTTTCTTTCTTTGGTTGCAAGTACTTCTTAACTTTCATTGATGATTTTTCCAGACGCACTTGGGTATACTTCTTAAAACTCAAGAGTGAAGTTTTTAACATGTTCTTGGCCTTTAAGGCCTTTGTTGAGAGCAATCTGGACATCAAATTCTTAAGTTAACATCAGACAATGGAGGAGAATATGTTAACAACAAATTTATCAACTTTTGCACTAAGCATGGCATTCAATTGCAACATACTGTTCCATATACTCCACAACAAAATGGTGTAGCTGAAAGGAAGAATCGCACCTTAAAAGAAATGGCTAATTGTATGCTTCAATCTAAAGGACTTAGTCTCAATTTTTGGGCAGAAGCAATTAACTATGAAAATTACATAGTAAATCGCACTCCTACTAAGGTTTTAAGGAATGTAACTCCAGAAGAAGCCTGGAGCTCAATCAAACCAGATGTAAGTCACTTTAGTGTTTTTGGAAGTGATGCTTGGGTCCATATTCCAGATGCGAAACATAAAGCCTTAGAACCTAAGAGTGAAAAATGCATTTTTGTTGGATATTCTAAAGATGTCAAAGGATATAGACTTCTTCAACCAAAATCCAAAAATATAATCCTTAGAAGAGATGTAAAGTTTGATGAAAATATATCGGCCTGCGAGCCTAGTTCGGTAGGTGTGCCACCTTTGGCCTGCGAGCCCGATTCGGCATATGTGCCACCTCTCTCTATCTCTTCTATTTTTGATAGCATTCCTTCTAGTTCAGATGATGACAACGAGGATGAAAATCCTCCTCTAACTCTTGAAGATATTCCTTCAGCTCCACAGCTTCCAAGGTGGGTCCGCTCTACTCGAGATGTAGCAGGTTCTCTTGCAGGTGACCCTGCAGATCGACGATGTACACATTCTCAGTTCGAAAGAGCCTCTTCCTTATTGGCTCAAGTTCCAAAAAATCGTGATCCAGACACCTTTGAAGAAGCTTCTAGTCATCCAGATTGGGATGAACTTTGAAGCTATGAATGAAGAATGTCGTTCCTTATTGGCAAACGATACTTGGGATCTTGTTCCTCTTCCAGAAGGAAGAAAACTTGTCAGATGTAGATGGGTTTACAAAACAAAGTTTGGCCCCGATGGAAAAGTGGATAGGCATAAAGCTCCTCTTGTTGCTAAGGGATTTTCACAAGTTGAAGGCATTGACTATACTGAAACCTTCTCCCTTGTTGCCAAAATGAATTCTATCCGCCTTGTTCTTTCCCTTGCCGCCTTCTTTAAATGGGAAGTCCATCAGATGGATGTTAAATCCGCCTTCTTACATGGAGATTTGCATGAAGAAATCTACATGGAACAGCCCCCTGGCTTTATCCAAAACGACTTTAGCCTTGTTTGTCGCCTTAGGAAGTGTCTCTCTATGGTCTCAAACAAGCTCCTCGGGCTTGGTATGCCAAAATGGATAGATTTCTATTAGATAATGGCTTTTCTAGGTGTCATTTTGACAACACTGTCTACACCAAGATAAGTGGGTAAGTCCTTCACCATCCTTGTTCTTTATGTTGATGATCTTAACCTTGGTAGTGATCCCAACCATATAGACCATGTGAAGTCTAGCCTCAAAAAGAAGTTTGAAATGATAGACTTAGGACACTTGCATTATTTCTTTGGTCTTCAAGTCTTGCAATCCAAAGAAGGTATTACCCTTTCTCAGTCCAAGTATGCCTGTGATCTTCTACACCACTTTCACATGGAAGATTGTAAGCCAGCCCCTTCTCCCTTTCAGTCTGGAGTCAAGCTTTCAGTCACTTGTACTACCCCTGAAGTTGATGCTACCTTATACCGTCAACTTGTTGGTAAACTTCTGTATCTAACCCATACCTATCCTGACCTTTCCTTTGCCGTTGTTCTTGTTGCTCGGTTTATGCACCAACCTCATGAAAGCCACTGGAAAGCAGCTAAAAGAATACTTCGATATATTCGAGGTACAGTTCAGTTCGGGATTCGTTACAGTACAAGAGCCTCTCCATTGTTGATTGGTTTCACTGATTCAGATTGGGCTGGTGACTTTGATGATCGAAAGTCTATTGCAGGATGTGTTTTCACTCTTGGTTCAGGACCTATTACATGGTCTTGTAAGAAACAAAGTGCCATCTCTCTTTCTTCAGCAGAAGCAGAGTATCGTGGTGCAGTTGAAGCCAACAAGGAAGCCATGTGGCTTCGTCAGATCCTGTCTGAATTTGGTCTTCATCAACAACATCCAACTACACTTTGGTGTGATAATCAGAGTGCCATTCAGCTATGTAAAGATCCAGTTTAGCATCAGCGTATGAAACACATTTAGCTCCACATGCACTTCATCAGAAAGCTCATTCATGATCGTGTTCTTGAAGTGCAGTATTGTCCAACCAATGATCAAGTAGCCGATATCTTTACAAAGGCTCTCACAGAAGTGAAGTTTACCAAACTTAGATCCATGCTTGGAGTTCAGGAAAGTTATCATTAAGGGGGGATGGGCTCTAATGCCTCCTTCCTTCTCCTATTGTGTCACCTTTGTAAATCCTTCAATCCTATCCCAAGTTGTTCTTAAGGGGGGATGTTATGATATTCCAACACATAGGAAATAGTTAAGTATAACTTGGTCTAGCGTAGAGTTAGGTAAAGTGTGTTTCTTTACTATGTACATTTGTAACTTATAATCCGACAGTCACGATTTGTAGTGATCCGATGGTTCACTCTCTCCTTGGTATTAACGACACTTGATCCGTGGCTTAACACCCGATTGGTCCATGATCTCTATTTAAAGAGCATGGAGGGTCATTTGTTCGGCAACCATTTATGAGAGAAACATATGTAAATTTCTTTTCAGCGTTGGCTCAGGCCGTGGACTATTTCCCTCTTCGAGGGTTTTAACCACGTGATATACTGGTGTACTGATTCGTGATCTGTTTGTGAGCGGTGACCTTTGGTTTTTGATCTAAGGAACTTACCCTATGAATTCCTACAATAACAGAGGAGGTTGTTGTATTTTACTACATTTCCTACACAAAGTTCTGTTTATTTCTTAAATTCAAAGTTGTTAAAGTGAAAAAGCATGCATAAAAGATAATGATTTTTGCTTTATTTGTGATGATTTATAATAGTTGTATCTAAGCAGAATAAATTGTAACTTTTGGCTAAGTTGATGGGAATGTGAAAAATGTAAAACACAAAAACACATATTTACGTAGTCAAATATGTATTAATATCTTAGTGACTTTATTTGGTCTTAAGTTTGTCCTTTATGCCAACTTTCTTTATTCGGCCCTTTAGTCAAATATGTATTAACACCTTAGTGACTGCATGTGGTCTCAAGGTTTTCCTTGATGCCACTTTTCTTTATTTGTGTCTCCAAATTAAATCATAGTGGGAATGTTGGGGTTATGTTAACGAATCTTGACTGATATCTAACTTATTAATGGGCGCCCCATTAGTCTTTGGTGGGTTGTCTTCAGACATGTTGTGTGATCAGCATGTAACTTGTTCCACCTTCACACACTTATTGACGGGATTTGTTGGTACCTTGCTAGTGCCCTGCAATAATCTGCCCAAATGCTGCATCAACAATATTCAATATAATTAATAGACATATCTGACTAACCCTGTGTCTCAGGATTTGAACTTGAATCATTGTTTCAATAACCACTTTAAATTGCCACTCGACCACAACTTGACAAACAACCTAATACCTATATATGTAGGATGGTAAGCCTCAATTATATAGAAGAAAATTAATAAAATAATATCTTAATGATATAATCTAAAGGGATACTTATTGTAACCGTACATACATTGTAGACTGGGTTATCTTTCATAAAATGCAATTTTTGTTCAGGTTCTCCAAACATACTCTGGAATTAAAAAATAGGGAATTGCTGATCATTAGAGAAATAATTTATACAATTACGTATTATACTTTCATCTCTCATGTATTTGATGTTGCATTATAATTTTGAAATGTAGTAACTACCATTGATAATGGTTTTGGTGCATTGTGACAGGGAAATAGTGCATTGGAAACAAATCATGCTATGTGATACATTTTTCTGACCTCTGTTTCAAATTATAATATATATTTCATGTGCAAAGCTGCTGCAGATGTGAATCTCGGGTTATCTTAGCAAAGAGAGTTAAAAGAGTTAAAACAATGCCTGACGTTCTTCTTGATTGTTTTGTTTGTAACAGAAGAAACTAAGAGTAGCTTTTTTAGTTCCTCAGGCTGCATTCCGGTTTATTGATGGTAAGGCCATGTTCAATATATCCACCTGACAGTTTTTTCATTGGGGGTTGTTAGCTCATTTCTGACACTTAGTTTATGCATGTACAGCTGGTCAGTCGATTTCTACTGATTACAAAGTACCAGAGGAAGTCAAAGCATCTGGTTTTGGTATTTCGCCAGATGAACTAGCATCCATAGTCGAAGGCCACGATCATAAGAAGTTAAGAGACCACAGTGGCATTGAAGGAATCTCTGAAAAGCTCTCTACATCAATCACTAATGGAATTGTGGTCAGTGAGAAAAGCTTGAAGCGCAGGCAGGAGCTCTATGGTTTTAACAGATTCGTGGAGAAGCCACCTCGGGGATTTTGGATGTTTGTGTGGGAAGCAATGCAGGACACAACTCTCATGATCCTTGCAGTTTGTGCAGTTATCTCTCTAGTTGTTGAAATTTATAAAGAAGGGTGGCCCAAAGGTGCTTATGATGGTCTCGGCGTTATTTTTAGCATTCTATTAGTTGTCTTTGTAACAGCAACTTGTGATTATCATCAATCGTTGCAGTTTAAGGTTTTAGATAGAGAGAAGAAGAAGATATTTATACAGGTAGTTCGAAATGGTTATAGACAGAAAATTTCAATATATGACCTAGTTGTTGGGGACCTCGTGCATTTATCGATTGGGGATCAAGTGCCCGCAGATGGGCTATTTGTATCTGGCTTTTCTTTGCTTATAGACGAGTCGAGCCTAACAGGTGAGAGCGAACCTGTGAATGTGAACAAAGAGAAACCCTTTCTCTTGTCAGGAACAAAGGTACAAGATGGTTCTGGCAAGATGTTGGTGACAACAGTAGGCATGAGGACTGAATGGGGTAAATTGATGGCAACCCTGAGTGAAGGCGGTCAAGATGAAACTCCTCTACAGGTGAAGCTCAATGGTGTAGCAACAATAATTGGAAAAGTTGGATTATTCTTTGCCATTATTACATTTGCAGTATTAACAAAAAGACTGATTGACAGGAAGATAAGCAGTGGGCAACAGTGGAACTGGTCCGAAGATGACTTTACAGAAATTTTAGACTTCTTTGCTATAGCAGTGACCATTGTTGTGGTTGCAGTTCCAGAGGGTCTGCCTTTGGCTGTGACTCTCAGCCTTGCCTTTGCCATGAAGAAAATGATGAATGATCGATCACTTGTTCGCAATCTTGCAGCTTGTGAAACAATGGGCTCGGCAACATGCATTTGTAGTGATAAAACTGGTACATTAACAACAAACCATATGACCGTGGTGAAACTATGGATGTGTGGCACTGTCAAGGAAATTCACAATGCTGAGGAAGCCAAGAAGGTGATGACCGAAAACTCTGAGGGTGCGTCCAAAATGCTGATACAGTCAATTTTTCAAAATACCAGTGGTGAAGTAGTGACAGACAAAAATGGAAGATGTCATACTCTAGGCACGCCAACTGAGAGTGCTCTTTTGGAATTTGGCTTATTATTAGGTGGAAATTTTGTTAGAGAGTGTGAAGAAGCAACAGTTGTCAAAGTTGAGCCTTTCAATTCTCTGAGAAAAAAAATGGCCGTAGTCTTGGAGCTTCCTGGTGGAAAGTGCCGTTGTCATTGTAAAGGTGCTGCAGAAATTATCTTGCAAACGTGTGACAAGGTTTTAGATTCAACTGGCCAGGCTGTTCCACTTGATGAAATAAGCATCAATCATCTAATGAATGTCATTGAGAGTTTTGCTAGTGAAGCTCTACGAACACTGTGTCTTGTTTATGTGGACCTGGAAAATAAATTTGCCTCCAATGATCAAATCCCAGAAAATGGCTATACTTGCATAGCTATTGTGGGTATCAAAGATCCAGTTCGTCCTGGCGTGAAAGATGCAGTTCAAACCTGTAAATCCGCTGGAATCACTGTGCGAATGGTAACTGGAGACAATATTAACACTGCAAAGGCAATAGCAAAAGAGTGCGGTATTTTGACCGATGATGGTGTGGCTATTGAGGGTCCTGACTTTCGTCAAAAAAGCTTAGAGGAACTGAGAGAGCTGATTCCAAAGATTCAGGTAATGCTACCTCATAAAGGCAGAAGGTAGATAAGGCAAACACATTTATGTACTTTCTGCAATCAATAAATGTAGAATGATTATTTCTTATAATTTCCATTACAGGTCATGGCAAGATCTTCCCCATTAGACAAGCACACCTTGGTGAAACATTTACGTACAATGCATGATGAAGTTGTGGCTGTTACTGGTGATGGCACAAACGATGCACCAGCTTTACATGAAGCAGACATAGGGCTTGCAATGGGCATTGCTGGCACTGAGGTTTGACTTTTCAAGTTATTATTAAGTTTTTCACCTTGCTTAGACTTATTGCATGGCTTTGCAATGTTATGTGGAACTGCATTATCCTCAAAGTCATATAAAAATTTAAAATAAGAGTGCAGGAGGTGATGCTCCTCCACTATTATCAGTGAAGGGCAATCTGATAATCGAGGCCCCAACAATATCTGACACACTATATACTTTTCTGATTAAGAAAGTAAAGATGATTAGAAAATACTCTCCCATGCTTATTGGGAGTAAGTCCCTTTGTAATGTTCGAACACTGTATGATACCTTGTTTCAATTATAAAATTATTATCCAACTATTCAAAACACTGGCACAAATCATAACATTCATGCTAAGCTCCTGCAAATATGGTGTCGACCTCAGTTTTTATTAAAAAGGATTTTTCACTGATAGAAATAATCTATACGTTGCAGATTATCAATGTAAGTACAAAACTGTTATAGACAATATGATTCGTGGCTCCTACCTTATGACATGATCTAGAATTGGAACTGTTACCCACCATTTTGTGGGTGATATCCCTAAGTGAAATTTTTCTCCAAGATGGTCCTTAGCCGGCAGCCGGCAGCCCCTTGTTGCCACCAACTAGCTTGTTGTGCCATTTCTCCGCCACCTGAGCCAGCCATGTGGTTCCTCACCCATCTGTCATGATCGTATGTTTGAAGGTGGCCCTCTCGAGTCCGTTAAATCTGGACAACTAGGTCCAAACTCCATCTTGTGATGCTTAGATGAAGATTCCAATATTTGTATTGGATTCCTCTTTCAGAGAGGTGTAAAATCGATCTAAAATTGATTTTAATCTGATGAGCAGAACATTTATTTTGAATTTATTATTTATAATAAATAAGTGCAGGTCAGCCTTAAAGTTTTTACCCCCAGCACACCTCTCATGATTGGTATTTATAGGGTCAACGTTGGAGCATTTTTCCACTCATCTCATCACACATCTCCTCCTCTTATATGAGCATCTGAGAAGCAGGTTCATCTCACACGTGGGAAAGAAGATCGAAGTTTACCGTAGCAAGAAGGTTGAAGTTTACCGCAGCAAGAAGGACGAAATTCACTGCAGCCAAAAATCTGCGGTTAGGTTTCTGGGGAAGTTTGACCAGCGTTGACTTTGGTCAACGCATGGTCTGATTGGGCTGAATTTTGGAGGAGACTTCGATCTAAGAAGGCCATACTCTTTGGCACAGAAATCGAGGTCAAAGGTTGACCAGAAGTTGAGCTGCGTTGACTTTTAGTGCTGCTGCCCTTGCGTTGACTTTTCTACACAACGTTGACTTTTTCTGAGGTTGACTTCTGAGTTGACCGTGTGACTGTTTTGAGGACTGTTGTGAGACATGCTGGGTTGGCTGACCATGAAGTCTTTGTTGGTTGAAGCATCTTGTTGACTGCTGTAACGCACCATCACCTTTATCAGTGTTTGACTTGTCTTCTAAAGGATCACTGGTATGTTCTATCTGCATTTTACTTGTAAATTCATGTGATCGCTGTTGACAAAAGTAAAGTTGCATCAAGCATAGAACATCTACATAAATTTACATGGTATCAGAGCTGAGGTGAAGACAAGCCCTAAATATAGCAATCACCAAAAGAGAAAAATGGGTTCCACAAGTTATGGCTTCAAGGAGGATGACAAGCTAACTGGAAGGGATGACTTCCATGCTTGGAAGATGATATTAGATCTCAAATTAGAAGACCACGATCTCATGGACTATGTACTGGGTAAGATACAAGAACCTCCATCCACTGCTACTGCTGCTGCCAAAACCAAGTATAAGAATGGGGAGATCAAAGCAAAGTTAATGATCAAGGAATCCATACATAAAAGTCTGGTTGCCTACATATCTGAGCTAGGCACATCCAAAGAGATGTATGATAAGCTGATACAAATGTTCAAAGTAAACAATGCAAACCAGGTGCTATTCTT